>SMJT01000040.1:572739-1250197 GCA_004349715.1 Crucihimalaya himalaica | reverse complement strand
ACAATCAAACCAGCACGACTTCCTTCCATGCTTCAGTTGAAAGGCATCTGATCGATCCATGCAATATGGACAAGATAACCTTCCGTGCGTGGTCCATCCGATAACATCCCATACACTGGAAAGTCACTAATGGTCCACAATAGCACTGCCCGCATTGTAAAATTCCGTTCCTGTGAATAATCAAATGTGCGTACACCTGTATACCATAATTGTTTCAACTCATGAATCAAGGGTTGCAGAAATACATCAAGGGATCGTTTTGGATGCTTAGGACCCGGTACCAGAATACTCATAAACAAAAATTCCCTTTGCGATGCACATTTCTGGTGGCAGATTGTATGGCGTCAATATCACAGGCCATAAAGAATATTGTTCTCCCAGACAAACCAAATGGACTAAATCCATCAGTGCATAAGCCAAGATAGACATTCCTACTCTCGTTAGCAAATTCAGAATGTACCGTCTGAATGTTTTCACGTCTTTGCATCTGACGGATGCGTAATCTCCCATCATTCGTTGTATGTTCTGCATGCCATCTCATTGCCGCGATGTCCTTTCCGATTGGTATAACCGTTTCAATCTATCAGTGATAGGCAAGTACCACATACGTTGGTATGGGACACGGCTCCTTCCGCTAGTCGGTTGATATCTTGGCTTCCCACAAAATCGACATTCCTGTAGCTTATCATCGTCTTTCCAGAAAATCATGCAATTGTCAATGCAAACATCAATAATTTCAGAAGGTAGCCCCAAACTAGCAACTAATTTATTATTCATAGTAACTCCCTGCAGAAATATTATCTTCTGGCAAATACTCTTTAAAAAGCTCAGCCCATGCGTCCATGCAATTTTCAGTTAGGTTATTATCACTTTTAATTGTCATCATCCTAGATGCCAATGAAAGTTTAGATAACCCCTCCTCTACATCCCTTATAGATAGGTTGATCTGCGGCGTCTAACATATCATAAAAATGTTGTGCTTCAACATTGGGTTCTTCCCTAGTATCATCAGCAAATGCAGGAATAGATTCATGAAATGCATCAGTAACCATATCATGAAACCTATTTTCCTGTTGATCCCTTTCATAATCTTCAAACATATTTTGGCCATAATTATAATTATCATTATAATTCGGTTGATCAACACCATCACCCGTACTACTACTTCCGGCACCAAGATTATAACCCTCCCCATGTGAAAACCAGATATAATAGTTCGGCATAAATCCTCTATTATATAGATGCTTTTTTTTATTTATAATTAATAAATTTTTAATTATTAATTATTATTAATAATTACAATTTTTAATTATTATATAAATCAGAGGCCGCCGCAATTCCCTCGCAATTTGCGACGGTTTTGCGAGGGAAATAAGAACCGCACCCTCGCAAATCCATCGCAAATTGCGAGGGAATTGCGACCCCATTTAGAAATAGTTCCACGCAATTCCGTCGCAATGTTTTCTCGCAACTCCGAAGCAAATATTGCGACGAATTTGCGGGTATAATAAGTAACGCATTTTGCTATAAATTTGCGATGAACACTTTTGCGATGAACACGGCGTTCACGCACTTCCGTCGCAATTTTGCGGCGATATTGCGGGGTTATATTTGCGACGAGATAGCAACTACGTTTTTCCGTCGCAAATTTGCGAGGGATTTGCGACGAAAATTGATTTGCGAGACGGGATTTGCGACGGAATGGTGCGTCTCGCAAATCCATCGCGAAAGGCCATTTGCGACGGAATTGCGAGGTATTTCTCCATCGCAAATGGCCTGTTTTCTTGTAGTGATCTACTCGAAGCTCATTCTTTGCTTGAAGTACAATCCCCTGGCCTGGGCGCCCCTTGAGATAACGAACCACTCGCATTGCCATGTCCCAATGGGCTTGTCTAGGATCATGCATCACTTGAGTTAGAACATGAATTGCATAGCATAATTCTAGACAAGTGATGGTGAGATATACTAATCGCCCACAACACGTCTATACATTGCTGGATCTTCACATTGTGGCCCATCATCACCAAGTAGTTTATGGTTTTGTTCCATTGGCAATGAGATTGTCTTTCTTCCAAGCAAACCAGATTCAGCAACAATGTCAAGAGCATATTTTCTTTGAGAAAGAAAGAAACCATCCGATCTTTTTGCTACTTCAATCCCAAGAAAATATTTAAGCGCACCCAAGTTCTTCATAGTAACACACTCACTCAAGTAAATTTTAAATTTTTCCAACGTGAGCAAGTTACTTCCACACACTATCAAGTCGTCAACATATATGAGTACACGGATGCTAGTGTCTCCTTGGATATACGTGAAGAGCGAGTAATCGGCGTATGATTGTTTGAAACCGTAGCTAAGCAACGCTGTAGACACTTAGAAAACCAACATCGGGGTGCTTGTTTCAAGCCATAAAATGACTTTTTCAGTTTACACACCTTCGTTGGATCAGAGACTTCAAATCCGGGAGGTAGTATCATGTACACTTCCTCTTCAAGGTCTCCATGTAAAACCTCATTGTGTACGTCCATTTGATGGACTTCCCACTTCTTTGCCGCAACCATTTCTAATAAAGCTCGCACTGTCGTCATTTTTGCAACTGGAGCAAATGTATCATTAAAATCCTCCCCTTCTACCTAATGGTTGCCGAGAACTACGAGTGGTAATTTGTATCTTTTGATAGAACTGTCTGCATTATACTTTAACTTGTAAATCCACTTGCTACCAAGTGCTTTCTTTCCCGCTGGTAACATTTCTAACCTCCAAGTTTCATTGTCCTCCAATGCTTTTATTTCTATGGCCATAACTTCTCTCCATCTTGCATCTTTGACCGCATCATTGTAATACACTAGTTCAATTTCCGCGCTTGCAGCTATTAGGAAAATCTGGTGTTGCTCGGAGAATCTATGGTCAGAGATATAATCAGAAAGTGGATATGAGCTCTTACCTTGGACCGACGAGAAAGCATCTGATTTTGCAATGTGAAGAGCATGAGATGGGTGTTTATCGGGTAGGCACTAGGCATTGTAAGTCTGATAACCTTTGTGTCTGACAGAAGGGAACTTTTCCCGACATCTTTTACCAAGTCGTTTATCTATCTCAACGTCCTCAGTTAAAACTTTAGCGACAGAAGAAGTTATTGGATTCTCCGTCGCAACTTCATCACCAAGAGAAGCCACTGGATTCACTCTTTTAACATTAGCACCACGGGAAGCCACTGAATTCTCTGTTTCAATTTCAGCACCACGAAAAGCCACTAGATTCTCTGTTCCAATTTCAACACCACGAGAAGCCACTGAAATCTCTGTTTCGATTTCAACACCACGAGAAGCCACTGGATTCTCTGTTTCAATTTCAGCACCACGAGAAGCCACTGAATTCTCTATTGGTTCTTCTGTTTCATGGCTCCCTCTGCTCTCAATCACCACATTTGCTTCATCCGGAAGTGCTGACGTAGAAGAAGAGTTGGTATGAAAGGGGAATTGGTCTTCGTAAAAAATCATGTCTCTTGTAACAAAGAATTTATTGTTTTCGATATCATAAACTCTCCATCCCTTCTTTCCATAAGGGTATCCCAAGAAAACACATTTTCTGCTTCTTGTCCCAAACTTATCGTTGTCTCGCGCCACCATATGTGCATAGCAAAGACAGCCAATGACTTTAAGTGTATCGTATAATGGCACAATTCCAAACAAGATCTCGTACGGAGATTTCCCTTCCAATACCTTTGATGGAGTTCTGTTGATAATGTGAGCTGCATCTAAGATATATTCTCCCCAAAATTTGACTAGTAAATGTGCTTGGAACAAGAATGATCAAGCCATATTAAGGATGTGTCGATGCTTGCGTTCGACACGTCCATTTTGTTGCGAAGTCGCGACACATGACGTTTGATAAAGGATTCCTTTTTCAGCAAAGTAGCTTGTCAAGCACAAAAACTATGTTCCATTGTTACTCCTTACTATCTTTACTTGTTTGCCAAATTATTTTTCAGTTATGCTGCAAAAGTTTTGCAATATTCTTTTAACTTCACTCTTCTTTAGTAGAAGATACGTCCAAACTTCCCTAGAATGATCATCTACTATTGTTAACAATTATGTTGCTCCACAAGAAGAAGGTATATACGGGCCCCAAACATCGACATGTATAAGAGAAAAACAATTTGAAGCTTTATTTAAACTTTCAAAGAATATAGCTCTAGTTTGTTTTGTTTTGAAATAAATCTCACAACCACCAAACTGTTTATTATTTTCAACACCCATCCCAACACTGAAGGGTAAAAATGTCAAAGCTTGAAAAGACGGATGTCCTAACCTTTGATGCCACAAAGTCTTTTCTTCGGAAACTTCAGCCTTGTGTACATTTGCAGCCAACACATCCCGATAAACATACACTCCTTCTCGTTCTTCACCTGCGCTAATCAGAGTCCTCGTAAACTGGTCTTGCAAAATGCACAATGTATCACTAAACAAAGCACAACAACCAGTTTGTTTTAGTTGCTCGGGCGACTGAGATTAAAGTGCAATTTAGATTTAGAATTAGAAGAAAATCTTCTAGTGTTATTTGTTTTGACAATGGCAACATGCCAAATTAGGTAGCAAACACTTGACTACCATCTGAAAAATTAATAGGACATGACATCATGTTCCTCACATCGTGAAGAAGATTCGCATCACCCGTCATGTGATGTGAAGCTCCACTATCAAGTATGACATCACCTATTTGCTTCTTACCACTCAATCATTCTGATATAGGAGAGTTTTTCTGTTACTCGAACAAAATATGTAGAGACTCTAGTTTCTCGTTTGTGAAGCCAAGAAGCGGTGAAATTGAGCTTCCAACTTAAGCAGCATTTGATCGGAACTGTTGGTTCCCTCTTCCTCTCCCTTCAGTCAAACCTCTTCCATCTCCCCTACCTTGTCTCGCTTGCTGAGAAGGTCCTTGGTTCTTTTCTGTCCACCATTCAGGAAACCCAATAATCAGCCAACACTCTGCTTTCTTATGTCCTTTCCGTCCACAGTGACAGCACACCATGATGCGATCTCTGCTCCTAGTTGTCGTACCTAGTATTGGAGAAGACACAACCGAATCTACTATGTTTTCCATTCGGGTAGTGAAGCCAATCGCTTTTGGTCGTTGCTCATGTCTGAGGGGGTTCAATCTTCTTTCTTCTCTAACAATCTTCTGATATGTTTGATTCAGATCTGGAAGTGGTTCAGTCCCAATGATATTGGTGCAAACGTTTCCGAATTGAACCTCATCTAACCCCATCAAAAACAGGTACACTTGCCCCTCCTCTCTTTCCTTCACATAGATGTTTGTTCCTCCACATACACAACGATGTAAGGGTTTGCAATTGTTGTGTTCTTCCCACTTAGAACATAACTTGCCATAGTAAACCAACACTGACAATCCTTCTTGTCGACACGCGACTATTTCAGCTTTAAGTTGATATACACGGACCGAGTTTCCAACCGAGAATCTCTTTTGAAGATCAATCCACAACTTGTATGCTTCAGATGTAAAGGTCATTGTGGATCGAATCTTTGGTGAGATTGAAGCTGGGATCCACCCAACGATCATGGAGTTCACTGTCCTCCATTGATCATACTCTTCAGATGTCACCACCGGAGTTTGCAAGCTTCCGTCTATGAAACCTGTTTTCCGTTTTGCTCTGAGAGCATTATCTAACTCAGTAGCCCACTCGGAGTAATTTTCTCCATTAAGCTGCACCGCTGAGATCACAGATCCTGGCTCCCGGATTATAGGAGGGATGAAGATAGTACGGCGAACTGGCCGTAATTTCTTTCACGGCGTTGGTGTTAGCCGTGATCTATATTCCTGCTTCTGTTTCTGATTTACTCATAGTGTTTGTTTTTTTTTTCAGGAAGAAAAACGTTTACCTAATTTTCCAGAACCGTCCGCTCTGATTCCATGTAAACTTAACAATGGAATAGGAGAAAACGATCTTGTATTAGCCTCAAGGGGGAACTCCCCTTATATACATCATAATGGATACACATGAATACGTGCCTAAGCTTATCCTAGATACGCAAGGATATCTCACAGAGATTTAACATAATATTTGATATTATCCTAACAACAGGGCCTTTTAATTTTTTACCAATCAACACTACTCATTTATGACTTTGGACACCAATAAACAGCGCCGATTATGAGACGAGCAATTTGAAACAAGGGTCTATACCCCTAATTTTTTTTTATTTATAAGTACAATAAAAAAGTCCCTATTTTTTATGTTTTTTTGTGGAAAAAACCCTTAATTTTATGAAACTTTAAAATTGACCTATAAAATTTTAAATTATCTTAAAATGGGCCAGCCGTGCCTATCAACCCAGGACAAGGCGGTGGTAATCGAGCAACAGTTCCCAACAACTTGGTAGTAGACTTCTTGAGTTCTTCTTTTATCTTTCATATAACATGACATTTTGTTTGGTTATCTAACTGTATTTTTTTCGCAACATTGTGTTGAATATGCAGAATAGTGGAAGAAGGCAATAAGAGGTACTGATTGCGAGTTGACCATGACCAACGGTCGGACTCTGCACCAACGCGTTGCTCGCTTTGTCCATGTCCCTCAGGTCGGAGGAGACAATGGTGAGGAGGTCGGAAGAGACATTGATGTGTTTGCGATCTACGTTTCAGTTTATTGTGATTATGTAGACTATTTTATTTCAGCTTGTGTGGGTTCTCTAGACTTGGCAACCACAAGTATGGATAATTTACAGCTTAATAAGATGCCAATGGTACTGATTCAAGATGGTGGCATGTGTTTCTCTTTTTGCCTTTAGTTTATCTTTTCTTTGCTTCTTTATGTCATAATAGGTTTGATACATCATTAAAATTTTTGAAACAGAGTGAAGAATAATCACGCTTTTGATACATCATTTGTGCCTATAACATGATATATTTATTATTCACACAGTCAAATCTCGCATTTGCGAAATCGTAAGTTATAGTATAAGATAGTAAACATTTTTTTGGGGTTTAGATTGGTGAAATTAGCTCTGGGACTACGATTTTGGTTTGGATTGGTTAGTTCGGTTCTTCGGCTTTTTTTTTTAAATGTTGCCGAAATCAACCGGAATTTATTTTGGTTCAGTTACTTCAGTTCTTGGTTAATTTCGGTTTTGAAATTGGTTTAAACAAGACTACACTCCTTCACAATACGATGATGAAGATGATGCATACTCATGAATCCAAGAAGATGTACGAATATCTGTTTCATATCATCATGTTGAAATCCTATGGATTTTGATATGATCATGGCTGAGGAAGGAGCTAGAGAAACTATGGACAAGGATGGACAGCTAGAACCAGAATTTGATGGAAACAAAGATGGAGCAAATGAACCGATTGAAGCTGAGAAGACTAAGGAAGAAGAAAAAGATGCTTTACACATTATCCAACTACTTTGGTTGTGATTCAAGCTACTTAAGTCTTCGTCAAGAGAGGTGTTATGGTTTGCACTCTTTTTCCCTCCTCTTAGTTTTGTCCCAAAGGGTTTTCTAAGAGAGGTTTTTAATGAGGCAAGCCCATAACACTTCACCATAGCCTCTTGATGAATCCAACCCACTTCTTATTATTCTACCATTTCGAAAACAAGGAAGGAGAAGCAAGTCAAGGGTTATTTCGATTTGGTCTTTATCATTTATGTTTTTGTTATTTCTCATGCATGTTCAAACTCTATATGTATTCTCCCTTGTTCTTTCTTTCATTTTATCAAACTTCTTATTTTAAAAATCATTTTCTAAGTGTTTGATCATCTTGCTTGTTAAGTGTATTCGGATTCAACATCCTTACATTTCAAGCTTTTCGAAAGTCTAAGAGTCATTCCGCAACTCTTAGAAGTTTCTCTCAATCCACAAGTCCGTTCGTGTTCAATCGAATCATTCACTCGTTCGTTCTCATCATTCATCCGTTCGGTCTCGTTCATTCGTGTTCGATCGAATCATTCACTCGTTCGTTCTCATCATTCATCTGTTCGATCTCGTTCGTTCGTGTTCATTTCAATCATTCACTCGTTCGTTCTCATCATTCATCCGTTCGTGTTCGTTCTTTCGACTTCGTTCACTCACTTGTTCGTTCGTTTGGCCAAAGTGACTGTTTGTTTCTTGTGAATCACTCTACAACCCACGAAGTAGCATCAAGGGACGTTGATCCTCCTCCTAGGATCATATCAGATTTGGATCAAGTGCATTGGCCTTACTCAAAGTCCTGTCGTTTTCTTGGTTTTCATGATGAAGGGATTTCAAGAAGAAAAGAGCCTTGATTCTCCAACCGTCATCAACGCGTTTCAGTTGATCGGAATGTCTCCGTTTCTCGACCTCTCAGGTTTGTTTGAGAAAGAGGTAACCATACATTCTTGTAGTCGTTTACTCTGTTTCAAGATTGTCCTTTGCTCTGAATAAAAGTTTGTTACTTTGTTTACGAATCAGAAAGTGTCAGAGAGGCAGATAAGATTCACGTCAAATAGCTTAGCCATAGATTTGTTGGAGAAAATCAAAACATTATAGATGGAGATGGGTTTTTGTTTACAGAAGAAACACGCAAGGGTGAGATCTTTTGTCTCATTTTCTTTCTTATGGCTCTTGACTGCTACTTAGCTTGATGTGTTGTAAGTAATTTAATTGATGTTGCTTCAGTTAAAAGCAATCAAAGAAGGAAGCACTAAAAAGGGCAAATGCAATTTATTAGTAACGACTGAGGTTTTCAAGATAAGCCAGTCCCTAAATGTGGTTGAACTTAGAAAATCACATGGTGATTCATCTCTATCTAAACATGTAAGGTAATGTATTCTTGTAACATTAATTAATCTCTTTGTGTTTATCTTGACCCAAAAATAACTTATGGCATTCGATTGATGCAGTTGTACGAGAAATTAGTTATTAAGATGTAGATATTAAGTTTCCTTTAGCTTAAGTCTACTTAATTAAGCTCATGTATATAAAGACTTAGATGTACACTTTACTAATGAATGAGAAAACATTTTATTCAATATCTGTTAATATGGTATCAGAGCTCCTAACAAACTTTCTTTCCGCTAATTTCGTTTATTCTTTTTCTTCATCTTGATTCTTCGATTCATCTTTAATCTCTTGTTGAATCATCAAAACAATCAACAAAGATTCATCGATTCATCCACTATTGACAAGATTTGAGCTCAATCTTCATCGAAATGAGTGTTTCAAGCTGTCAATCCATGTTCTTCTTCTTTGCAATCTTCTTTTCCGCCATTACTAAGCTCTTGATGGTCATCTTTGCATTTCTTGTTGTTTTCTCATCTCGATTCTTTGGTTAATCGGTATTTCGGGTCTCGATCTTTTGATATTAAACTATATTGAGCTTGCTTTGTGAATCTTGATTTCGAATATTAGATCTAATGGCTATAATAGATACATCGGCTACAAATCCTGAAGCGACGCATCAGTCGACAAATCATTATGAGAATCCATATTTTTTGCATAGCTCCGATCACGCTGGGTTCATAGCTCCAATCACGCAGGGTTGATTCTTGTCTCGGATCGATTGGCCAGTGGGGCAGATTTCCATTCTTGGAGAAGATCAGTGTGCATGGCACTTAATGTGCGCAATAAGTTGGGCTTTATCGATGGTACTATATCTCAACCCTCTCCTGATCATAGAGATTATGGTTCATGGTCTAGATGCAATGATATAGTAGCTACATGGCTTATGAATTCGGTGTCTAAGAAAATTGGTCAAAGCTTGTTGTTTATCTCCACAGCTGAGGGAATTTGGAAGAATATACTTTCTAGGTTCAAGCAAGATGATGCACCTAGAGTTTATGAGATAGAACAAAGGTTAAGTAGTATTCAACAAGGTGTTATGGATGTTAGTACTTACTTCACTGATCTCGTAACTTTGTGGGAAGAGTATAAGAACTATGTGGAGCTCCCAGTTTGTACATGTGGGAAGTGTGAGTGGAGTGCAGCAATATTGTGGGAAAAGCTTCAGGAGAGGAGTAGGGTTACTAAATTTCTCATGGGTTTGAATGAGTCTTATGAGTCTACAAGAAGACACATTTTGATGATGAAACCTATACCCTCTATTGAAGATGCATTCAACTTAGTCACACAAGATGAACGAAAGAAACATATCAAGCCATCAACTAAGGTTGAAAATGTTGTTTTTCAAACATCTACTCCAATTTAGTCTCATATCTTCGATTTATCAACATCCAAAGGATCAGTGGATAATGTTGTATATGCTGTTCAGAATGGTTATAAACCAAGGCTACCTCGTCCAGTGTGTACTCACTGTGGTCAGACAGGTCATGTTTTTCAGAAGTGGTTTAATCTTCATGGCTATCCTCCAGGTTATATACCAGGTTTTAAGAGTAGTTTCTCTAACTATAATACTCAAAGATCAGCCACTTCGTCACAGAACTTTCAGCCTAGAGGAGAGCAATATCAGAACACCCAGTATCAGCATCATAATCAATTAAAATCAAACATTGCGGCTAATATGATGACTGACACTTCATATGTTCCACAAGCTGCTAATAATATCAATATGGATATCAAACAGTTGACTACTGATTAGGTGCAAGCATTGAATCAGCAATTGGCAGCTCAGATTTAAGTTTCTCAGTCTCAAGCTCCACAGCCTCAATTTCCACCTCCAAAAATAGCAACTATCACTGAACATGGTATTATGGCTGCTCAATCATCAGCTGGTACCTTTCCATTTCCTTCTACATCTCTTCGTTTTGAAAATGATCATTTCACATTTCAACATCAGTGTCTTTCTACTCTATATACAAATCTTCCTCATGGTTCTTGGATAATAGATAGTGGAGCAACAACTCATGTTTGTTCTGATTTGGCATTGTTTAGTGAAATTGCTATTGTCTCTGGGGTAACTGTTTCTCTACCTAATGGTACAGGAGTTGATATAACACAAACTGGCACTGTTCCAATATCACATTCACTTATTTTGCATGATGTTCTACATGTCCCGTCATTCAAATTTAATTTGATTTCTGTTAGCAGTTTATTGAAAACTAATCATTGTTCTGCACATTTTTATGTGGATTCATGTATAATTCAGGAGTTTATTCAGGGATTGACGATTGGTAGATGCATTCTTCTACACAATGTATACGTCTTACAACCAGATTCATCGCCTCCATCTCAGTTTCTTGGATCCTTGCTAGTGGATGGAACTCTTTGGCACAAGCGCCTTGGACATCTATCTACTGACAAGTTAAAAAAGCTTTCAGGTATTTTGCATATATCAAATTCTAGTCTCACACATCCGGATCATTGTCCAATATGTCCTTTAGCAAAACAAAAAAGGTTATCTTTCCAGTCTAATAATCACTTGTCTTCATCACCATTTGATCTTATTCATCTAGATGTGTGGGGTCTTTTCTCAATTGAGTCTGTGGAAGGTGATAGGTACTTTTTTACTTTGGTA
Organism: Crucihimalaya himalaica; assembly: GCA_004349715.1. Taxonomy (NCBI): domain Eukaryota; kingdom Viridiplantae; phylum Streptophyta; class Magnoliopsida; order Brassicales; family Brassicaceae; genus Crucihimalaya; species Crucihimalaya himalaica. The sequence continues at coordinate 1,238,740 of SMJT01000040.1, read as the reverse complement.
GATGATTGTACTCGTGTCACCTGGATTTATATGATGAGAAATAAAAGTGAAGTTTCAAAATATTTTACAGATTTTATTTCTCATGTTAAAACTTAACATAATATTGTAATTAAGGCTATCCGTACTGACAATGCACCAGAGTTAGCTTTTACTGATATTGTTAATAAGCATGGGATGATACATCAATTCTCATGTGCATACACACCTCAACAAAACTCAGTAGTAGAGCGTAAACATCAACATTTGCTGAATGTGGCTAGAGCAATGTTATTTCAGTCTAATGTGCCTTTAGAATATTGGAGTGATTGTGTATTGACTTTTGTGTTTCTCATAATAGAACTCCATCCTTGTTGTTAAGTAATCAATCACCATATGAAGTCTTGACTAAGAAACAACATGCATACGATTTCCTACGATCTTTTGGTTGTCTCTGTTATGTTTCAACTTTGTTGAAAGATAGGAATAAATTTAGTCCTCGAGCTGAGAAGTGTGTGTTTCTTGGTTATGCTACTAGTTACAAGGCATACAAAGTTTTACATCTTGATTCAAACATTGTTTCTATCTCTAGGAATGTGATCTTTCATGAAGCTGTGTTTCCTTTTCATATTAGTCATAAACCACATTCACATGATATTTTGTCCGATTGCATATTGCCATTACCATTTCCAGTGGAGATAGATAGTATGGCATTTGATTTGTCCATTATAAATTCTGATTTTTCTATCGTAGGCCCTGATTTAGTTTGTCCAAATGCATCATCTACATCTCATGCATCCACATCACATGCATCCACATCAACTTCTGTTGCCCCATGTGCAACTAGAAAGGATGTTATAAGAGACAGGAGTAGTTTCACTACCCAATGGCAGACCAAAACGAACTGGTAAGGGTCCTACTTACTTGTCTGATTACAACTGTTCTCTCACTCAAATTTCTTCATCGTCTCCTCTTAAACTCAAGACCACTCCTTATCCTCTTTCATCTTTTCTATCATATTCGTCTTTGAAAGATCCATATCAGTCCTTTGTGCCTTCTATTTCCATGGAAACAGAACCAAAGACTTTTAAGCAAGCCATAATATCAGAAAAATGGAAAAACGCTATGGGTGTGGAATTTGGAGCTATGGAGCTTAATAGGACTTGGAGTGTTGTTTCTTTACCCCCAGGTAACAATGTGGTGAGGTGCAAGTGGGTATATACTATTAAGTATAATGCAGATTGTACAATTGAAAGGTATAAAGCTAGATTAGTTGCTAAGGGATTCACACAACAAGAAGGAGTTGACTACTTTGATACTTTTTCTCCTATAGCTAAATTAGCTAGTGTGAAACTGATTCTTGGTTTAGTAGCTAGAGAACGTTGGAATTTGGTCAAATGGATGTTACAAATGCTTTTTTGCATAGTGAATTAGAGGAAGAAATTTATATGAGTTTGCCTCAGGGATATACTCCTGCATCTGGTTCGTTGCCTCCAAATCCGGTATGTAGACTCCATAAATCCATATATGGGCTTAAGCAAGCCTCACGACAGTGGTACAAAACTCTATCTTAGACTCTCCTTAATGATGGTTTTATCCAATCATATGCTGACAATACCTTATTTGTTAAGATAGATGGTCAATCATTCATAGCATTATTGATTTATGTTGATGATATATTGATTGTGAGTAACAATGATGGATCAGTGAAGTCAGTCCAGCAAACTCTTGCTAAGCAATTCAAGACAAAGGATCTTGGTCAAGCCCGGTTCTTCGTAGGACTTGAAATTGCTCGTAGTTCTGATGGGATATCAGTTTGTCAATGGAAGTATTGTTTGGATTTGTTGTCTGATGCACGATTATTGGGTTGCAAACCTAAATCCATCCCCATGGATCCGAAGATATCACTTACTAAAGAAACATGGGTTTTGCTTGAAGATGGCACACCATATAGAGAGTTAATTGGTCGGTTGCTATATCTTTGTATTACTCGACCTGATATCACTTTTGCTGTGAATAGGCTTAGTCAATTCTTATCATGCCCTACAGATATACACCTACAAGCAGCTTATAATGTTTTGAAGTACTTGAAGAATAATCCAGGTCAAGGTTTGATTTTCTATGCTTCAACAGAACTTTGCTTGAATGAGTTTGCAGATGCTGATTGGGGAGCATGTAAAGATACAAGGAGGTTAGTGACTGGTATGTGCGTGTTTCTTGGAACTTCTCTTATTTCATGGAAATCAAAAAAGCAAGAAACAATTAGTGGCAGTAGCACGGAAGCAGAGTACAGGAGCATGGCTGTAGCAACTAAGGAGATGTTATGGTTAAATCAAATGCTCACTGATCTATGTATACTCGTTCAGTCACAAGCTAAACTATTTTGTGACAATAAGTTAGCAATGCATATTGCTAATAATCCGGTCTTCCATGAGAGGACGAAGCACGTTGAAATTGACTGTCACACGACTAGGGTTCAGGTGAAGAATGATTTTTTTAAGGTTATGCATGTTTCTACGAGTAACCAGCTTGCAGATATACTTACGAAACCTCTTCACCCAGATCCTTTCCATTCTATACTTAGTAGAATGTCTGTTTCAAGCCTCTTCACACATTTGGTTGATTCGGCTTGAAGGGGGAGTATTAAGATGTAGATATTAAATTTCCTTTAGCGTAAGTCTACTTAATTAAGCTCATGTATATAAAGACTTAGATGTACACTTTACCAATAAATGAGAAAACATTTTATTTCAATATCTGTTAATATTAGTGAATGAACTTGGCTCATCATCACAAGTACATACGTAGCCAATAGTAGAAAAAAATGTCAATCGTATTCTAATAGATGAATCGGAGACATGTCCAATGTTCATGATCACTGGAATTATGTATATAAAATTATATTTCTGTATATATAGCTAAAGCTCAAAAGACTTATATAGACATTCTTGACTCAAATTCGATAAATTAGGACCGATGTTTTCTAGTCCAAAAACATGTTAGATGATTTATCCCATTTTCCATTAACCATGATTAAGAGAATGCATGATCCAAATCCAGTCAGTAGGATGAGAATCAAAAACTAATAAGGCCAAAGATGATTAGTTCAAACACGAGTGTGTTGAATGTCTTAATGATATGATTAGTTTTGTTATGTTCCCGTTTGAACTGATTTATTTGGGTGATATTAGACAAAGGTCCATCTCTTAGTTGTAAATTTACTATTACAAGTATGTGTGTGTGTGTTACTAATAATAAAATTCGAAATTAAATTGATTGGCTATATAAATTGTGTAGGTCCTCGAGAGACAGAGTGTAGCACATTGTGGACGACATTTTCAAATATTTCATCAAACGGCTATATATATTTTTATATATACAGATATGATAAAGTAAAACAAGGTGGAGGAGCTTCGCTGTCAAAAAAAACCCAAATAATTACGAGATTAGCCTCGCACTGAGCTCAATTCTCTTTTCCTTTTTTTCCGTTCGAAGAGCTCTGCCGCGTTTTCGTTCTCCGATCTTTTTCCTTTTTTTTTTTTTTTAATGTATTTCGTTTCTTCAAATTAGGGTTTTTTCTGTTCTGGGTTTGCCTACTCTTTAGGGTTCGTCGACTTGAAGGAGGGAAAGTTCCGGGCTTTTTTTAAAAAAAAAATCGCCGGAATCTGAAATTCTCCGGCAGATATGGCGTCTAACCTTCCGATGAGCCCTCATTTGGAGCAGATGCACGGGGAAATCCATGACCATTTCCGAGCCCTCGCGTATGTTTTATCCTAACTATCTCTCCAATTTCTTTCTCATTCGAGTGTACATTATCGAAAAACACAGTAGACTTTACTAGTTTTTTTTGGGAGCTAGATACGTTTGGACATTGAAATTGAGTATCAATGAGTTTCACAGAGGAGATAATAAGAGTTGGTTCTTTAATATGAAGGGAGAAGATTGATTTTTTCGTTGGATTTTGTGTGTTTTGGTGAAGATAAGGGATATATATATATAGAGAGACACAACAACCTTAAGATTTTCTCTAAAAAAGACATTTGAACATCTATTTGCAGGAATGGATTTCAAAGGTTGGATAAGATTAAGGATTCAAATAGACAAAGTAAGCAACTTGAAGAACTTGCTGAGAAGATGAGAGAGTGTAAAAGGTATTGTTTTTCTCCGACATAGAATCTGTTTTTTTTCACGAGAAGTAATGTTGTTCACTTGGTGATTATGTTAAGCCTATGGTGGATGAGATGCGTAATCATGAGTAGACTAGAGTTTTTATGTGATCAAGTATTTTTTAATCTCCATGCTTTTAGAATGCGTTATTATCTAATGTAATGTGCCTTGCGTTTAGGTTAGTTAAGGAGTTTGATCGTGAATTCAAAGATGGGGAAGCTCGAAATTCTCCTCAATTAAATAAGCAATTGAATGATGAGAAACAATCTATGGTGAGTTCATTTCTTATTACATATAATCTGTGTTTTGATGAATGCTTGTGAAGAAAGTATTTGGAAATATTAACGTAGCTCCTTCTAAGAGTTCAACTTTCTCGCCTCATTTGATTTTTCTTTTGGGTCGGCATCGAAAAGCATTTTGAGTCAGTTGTATATAAATATAGATTCTGAGCGTTTTTGTGTGAATCCCTCGATCCCTCTACCTTAATTTCTCGCTAGCATTTGGCTTTTTATGTCTTTTTGATATTTCCTTCGATTTATGTGACAGATTAAAGAACTCAACTCTTATGTTGCACTAAGAAAAACGTAAGTTCGTCTATCATGTCACTTCCAATAAGCTGCATTGTCTTTACTTATATTTGAATTTTTCATACCAATCCTTTTGTCAAATGTATATAAATTGGAATGTGTCAGTACTTGTCCATTTGTTGTGTGACTTCAGGTACTTAAATACACTCGGCAACAAGAAAGTTGAACTTTTTGATACAGGAGCTGGAGTCAGCGGTGAACCCACAGCTGAAGAAAACGTCCAAATGGCTTCATGTGAGTCCGTGTATATAGCTCGTGAATTCAGTTGATTTTCTTCTGCAACCAGAATATGAATTTGCTAAAAACTAAAATAAATAATGGACATTGTAAGCTTAAACTGATTGCTGCTATATACGCTAGAATATGTAGGATAATCAAACGTGCACTATGGGCTAATGGTCTGGTATCATTTGATGTGTTTCAGTATATTTATAGCGGAGGGTAACATAGAATTGTTACTTTTACCTTGGCGGTGTTTTGTGTATTAGCAAGGTTTTATTGGATGGTAATATGGGACTGAAAACTGTGGAACTTTAGGTTATGACTTGTTTTATCGTTTATATACATAGCAATGTCAAACCAAGAGCTTGTCGATGCTGGAATGAAAAGGATGGACGAGACTGACCAGGCTATTGAACGCTCTAAACAGGTACGTTAAGAAGTGTATTCTACTCAATCTTTGATGTTATATCTCTAGTAACATCATGTGTTTGTTTTCAGGTTGTGCATCAGACAATCGAAGTTGGCACTCAAACCGCATCTAATCTAAAGGGACAGGTAGGTAACACAAAGCATTCACCATTTCTTCCCGATATATTTTTATGAGGTGCAGTTCCAAATATGCTGACGTAAAATTTTTCAGACGGATCAAATGGGCCGCGTTGTAAACCACCTAGACACAATTCAGTTCTCTATCAAGAAAGCTTCGCAGCTGGTGAAAGAGATAGGAAGACAGGTTTGTATAATATCTCGTAGGACATAAGATTCTGGCACACTGCAAAAGCTAAAATTGTGTCTAAATAACTATTACCGTTTCCTTTTAAACTCAATTCTTTCTTGTCTCAGGTAGCTACCGATAAATGCATAATGGCGTTCCTGTTTCTGATTGTTAGTGGTGTTATAGCTGTAATCGTAGTGAAGGTAATCACCATTGCACTCTCCCACTTTTGCCATTACGGCCTAAATAAAGTTATGATTCCTTAAGCAAGTTTTAATTCTGCTTAAATAAAAACCAGATCGTCAACCCAAACAACAAAGACATCAGAGACATCCCTGGACTAGCTCCTCCAGCGCAATCGAGAAAGCTCTTGTACTTCAGAGAATAGCCTTTTGGCAACGCCAACAGGGACGGTTTGGTGCATATTACACTTTCTGTTGCGTTCGTGTCATTTGATTCTGAGCTTTGATTAGAGTTTTGTATAATATTATCATTCTTTTTTTTTTTTTTTTATAACTTATGACCAATGTTGTATAATTTATAGCAACTTCAATATATTTTTTATTAGGTAGTTGCACACGCGTTGCGTGGGTTATGTGTTTAGTTGAATTTGATCGTTAATTTATAAAAAAGAATGTGTTTGTTATTGATAAGACTTTCCTATAGTTTTTATCTTTAATTTTATTAAAACTTTATTAAAATTGTTAGAATACATATTTTTATATTCAGTTGTATAGGTTGGAGGAAAACGTCCAAAATCAATTTGAACAATTTGCATAATAAAATTTCATACTTAAATTACGATACAATGTATTTTTCAACCTAAACCGTCATTAATTTCAAATTTTATACCCGAATTATTACAAATTAGCGAAAACAAACTTTGGCTTATACAATATTAGTCAACTGTTAAGTTTTGATGACTAAGGCGTCACTGTGCGTTTGAAATGATAATTATTGGTTGAAAACGACAAAGTTTTGTTCATTATACATACATAGACTTAAAACGACCTCGTTTTTTTATTTTTATTATTTTTTAGCTAAAATCAATTTTATTAAATATATTTTTTAAAGTATTAAAATTGTTAAAACGGTGTTATTTTGAGTCTACGTATGCACCACGACCAAAACGACGACGTTTTGGATAGAAACTATTTCATAATTATTTTAGTAAACTGCTTATTTTGTTATGAGTAAAATATTGATATATTCGCTTGAAAATCTTTTTGTCACTGATTATTCTTTATATTTTTTTCCTTAAATTAAGTTTTATTTTAAAAAGTTTATCCTAATTTTTATTTATATGATTGAGCTAAAAAAAAAATATTTGTGGTTGAAACAAAAAGTTAAATGAACATGTTACAACTATGAAGGTGGAATAATAGGCTAAACAACAACATAATAATCACTTTAAGGTGGAAGAGTATGCGACATTATATTGTTTCCATTCGATTAAATAGCTTGGAGAGAAATAACCATATCAAAAATATTAGGAAAATGAAATAATGAAAAGATCACCATTAGGAAAATGAAATAATTAAAATATATTTTTTAGTGTTTTGATGCTTTATAAAGTATTGTGAAGACTTTATTTTATTGGTCTTCCAAGTTTATGGGGTGAATTTTATGATTTGAAAAGTAGTAAGTGAAAAAACTTTAAATGTGATTATATTTATATCATGTTAATGAAAAATATTTGCAAATTATTTTTTTAATGTTATTTGATATTTTAATAATATTGTATTTTCTGATTTGGATTAATAATAATATTTCATTTTTGTACAAATCTACGGTCTTTCTATTGTGAGACTTTTCCCTAAAAGGTTTCTCACCCAAGTGAGGTTGGATATTTGATTTTGTTTAATAATATTGCAAGTTTTTAGTTTGGCAAACGGTTAAAAGATATGGAGTAAATAAATAACTTACTCATCTAAAAGAATGTATAAAGTAATTTTATTTTGGAAAGAGATGTCATCTAGATTGGATCCTTGAATCTTTGTGTGTTCTGCAACGATATCAATAAACATTGGTAGGAACATATTAAGCATATAAATCTTAAATATGGCGAATGTATTGATCATGAATGGAAAACTATTAAAATAGTACAGCTTACGGATTGTGAGACTTTGTCATCATATTACTACACATCACAGTTACCTATACACACATTCGATCCCCCATTGTCCCATGGTATTCATTTAGTTAGATAGAGTGGGTTGAAGAGGAATGAGAAAGTGTTTGAATTTTGAGAATGAAATAAAAAGAAGAAACATGAAAACATATATAGAGGTTATGGTTTTGGTTAAATGATTTTGAATCAATACTAATTAATATTTGTATGTTATGGAATCATGAGTTAGTGCATTTGAATTAGTGGAGTGTTAATTACACAATTTTGTGGGTGGGAGTTACGGAATCTGCTAATTGGAGATATGAGAGACTAATGTATTGAAATGGACAATTATTAGTTTTAAGTTTGTTTTAAATCCAAAATATTTTAAGAGGAGACTAATGCATTCAAATAGTCAATTATTGTATTTAAGTGGGCAATTATTGCATGTTTTAACGTCTTCTAAAGTGTAACTTTCTCCGTATTTTTAATATTGTTTTTCTTTACATGGACACGTGGCGCATTTGAATGAGTGGAGCGTTAATTACACAATTTTGTGGGTGGGAGTTACGGAATCTGCTAATTGGAGATATGAGAGACTAATGTATTGAAATGGACAATTATTAATTTTAAGTTTGTTTTAAATCCAAAATATTTTAAGGGGAGACTAATGCATTTAAATGGTCAATTATTGTATTTAAGTGGGCAATTATTGCATGTTTTAACTTCTTCTAAAGTGTAACTTTCTCTATATTTTTTAAATTGTTTTTCTTTACATGGACACGTGGCGCAATCTCGTTAAATGATATGCGAGACTAATGTATTGAAATGGACAATTATTAATTTTAAGTTTGTTTTAAATATTTTGAAATGGACAATTATTAATTTTAAGTTTGTTTTAAATCCAAAATATTTTAAGGGGAGACTAATGCATTTAAATGGTCAATTATTGTATTTAAGTAGGAAATTATTGCATGTTTTAACTTTTTCTAAAGTGTAACTTTCTCTATATTTTTAATATTGCTTTTCTTTACATGGACACGTGGCGCATTTGAATGAGTGGAGCGTTAATTACACAATTTTGTGGGTGTGAGTTACGGAATCTGCTAAATGGAGAGATGAGAGACTAATGTATTGAAATGGACAATTATTAATTTTAAGTTTGTTTTAAATATTTTGAAATGGACAATTATTAATTTTAAGTTTGTTTTAAATCCAAAATATTTTAAGGGGAGACTAATGCATTTAAATGGTCAATTATTGTATTTAAGTGGGCAATTATTATAATGAGTTAACTTGGGAGACTAATGCATTTAAATGGTCAATTATTGTATTTAAGTGGGCAATTATTGCATATTTTAACTTCTTCTAAAATATAACTTTTTCTATATTTTTAAAATTATTTTTCTTCTACATGAACACGTGGCGCTCTCGTTAAATAAACTTTACTTTATTATAATAGATTAGATCCATTTTTATTGTCCAAACACTATGAAGTCCATATTTCAACATTTTCATGATTTACCAATTTGTATACTTTTTTTTTTTTTGTCAACCATGATTTACCAATTTGTATACTTGTTTATGATTTTTTTTAGTATTCCAGCTAATATAAAATAAGGAAAGAGATCAGATCCGGAGCCACACCCTCATAACTGTTTCGATTAGTCCTGGGCTTTCGGAGAAAACCGATTAAACCGAACCGAGAGAACCGATTTTTTCGGTTATCGGTACTGGTTATGAGAGAAACATTGAACCGATCGGCAATATTATTAAAAGATTTCGGATGTCGGTTCGGCGGTCTGAAACCGATCGGTTTCTTCGGTTTAAGGAGACATCCTATAAAAACAAAAAAACCCTAAATCCAGACATCTTCTAAATTCTTCATCTTCGCACAGACTCTCTTTTCTCCTTCAACCTTCTTCTCCTTCTTCCTTCTTTCTCTAGACCTTTCTTCTTGTCCTCCTTTTTCGTAGGTATTCTTCTCATTTCCTTTTGTTTTTGTTGATAATCTTCTCTATTCCTCTTGGTAACACTTTGGAGTATTTGATAAAACGATATATTGTGTGAGTTTGATGATTTTAGCTTCATTGGTCCATGTAATCGAATTTCAATGTTTTTTACAAAAAAATCTCTTCTTATTTTTCTCAATTTTAGAAAGGATGATAATAGATTGCATGTGGTTTTGATGATGGTTGGTGGAAAAGTAAGTGGAGATGGAATCGTCCAGTTCGCCGCCGCAGTTCCCCTCAGTTCGCCGTCGCAGCCGTCGCAGCCGCACATCACTCTTTAGTTGAAAACCCTAATGTATAATGGATTTTGTAGTTGGGTTTTTTGTCACTAATAGATTTAGGCCCATTATTTGTAAATGTGTATTTGTTAATTGAGCCCACATTTTTTTTTAATTTAATTCGGGTTAAACTAACCGAATTAGAAAAAATTTCGGTTTAATTCGGAATTAATTTTAAACCATGTAACCGAGCCGAATAACCCGAGTACCGATTAACCCGAACCGAAGTTTAATTCGGTTCAATTCGGTAGAAAAATTTAAAACCGAATTCTCCCCTAACCGAATAACCCGAAAATACTGAACACTTTTTTAAAAAACTTTTGAGAGACCCTACAAATAATTTTGCCATTTGCGTTTCTTTTTTTAAGACTAACATTGTTAAGTAATCCGAGGTAAATTCTATTTGTAAAAAGTTTGAATTCCAAAAGAGATAAAACACATTTTCACCTGATAACTTGTGAAACAATATAGGGGTCATTTTTAGACAGCGGTGTGGTTTCCAAGCTGAGTCCGCCCGATATGGGACAACCGCGACGTTATCAGAGGGGCTTCTTCATCGTTAAGCTCCAATCCTCTGGGGCTCCCCCCATCTGATGAATTCTTCTCCTTCCACTCCTGCTCAATTATTTGGACCAAATCCATATGAATACATACATATAGGTGATGCTCTCGCTATCTTGTAATTCTAGTGGTTGGTTTTTACTTCCTTAGAATTGAATGATTGATCTGAATCCTAAACCAAAATATTTTATCCAAAAAACAGAACCAAATCCTAATGTGGTTAAACCTCGTATATCCAAAAACCGAAAAAAGCATATCCAAAAATTTATTTTCTCTGAAAATGACGGATACATTTTTTGAAAACCTAATTTGGTCCAAAACCGTTCAAACCGAACCACATAGGATTAGGGTTTACTTTGGTGACTATAATTCGTAAACCGACAAACCGAACTGGACCTGGATTGAACATTCCTTTCTACTCTTCAGAGCTAGTGAATGAATATGTAAAATTCAGTAAACAGTGTTATGGAGTATGGACTATACCTTCGTGATTCGATCAGGGAGGCTGTCCGTGCTTGGTGGAATTGCTTTTACATCCTTAATTTTTATGTAATTGTACATTACAACACCACAGAGCGCTGTGCCAAACACATATGACAAGAAGAAGATATAGACATATAGTTAACAAATGCCCAACATCTAGAGCTTATCCAATTAGCTGTTGGGATAGAAAGAAACAAACCTATTGCGTATCCAGTAATGTTCAGCCCAGTGATTGTGGACTCAGGAAATATGACAGTGGAGAGGGCTATGAGAATCCAGTCTTTGAGAACCCCAGCAACCCGGATGGTTACAGCGCCTGTTCTTCCGATTACTAAGAATATGGAGAAGTTTAAGGCAAGTGCGCAGAGAGCGTTTGAGAAAAAGATCCAGAAGTTGAATTGGATCTGCGAGACATCTATATTTGGTTTCTCCAGTACATACCAAGGCAAGGACAGGAAAACAAAGCTGCAAAAAATCAAGGAAAATATTGTATGTTTAATGTGCAGTATAATAGATTTCTTGCATCTAGCAAGAAATAATACATGATGTTGACAAACATGCAACTTAGTACACCATAAGACAAACAAGAACAAGAGGTCACATCAAGTCAACGAAGTATTCATACAAGTTTTCATCCTAAGCTGATATTCGACTAAGAAAGTTTTGAGCTGAGTTAGGTTTCTGGACTGCGTACCTGCATGGAGCTATATAGTATAAGCTGGTGACTGGGTTCAATGTCAAGCCCTTCTTTTGAAGAAGAACTTGAGTTAGCACCAGTCTAAGTGCTTCAGCAAAGATTCCCATGACCTGGTAGATTGTGCCAATTACATTGAAATTAATTTCGCCATAGGATGATACTACAACTCCAACACTGACCAGCACCATGTTCATGAATACGTCACACCTTGCTTTGTCCGTGCCACAGACAACGGCCATAAGAAATGTTGCTACCGGCACTGTCATTCCATATTCGCGTGTTAAAAAGCTTTGCAACATGATTAAAGATTCATATACTAATATAGGGTTTGAGCCAAAAGAGAAGTTGTGTATTCACATACTTAGTGCTTTGAGCATCTGTATGAAGGCAACTGAAATGAACAAATATGCAGTATTTCCGAACCTGTAAAAAGGAGTAAACAGAATACTCAAGAGACAATTTAGACAGCAGGTATGACAAGCAACGGAAAAATCAGAATTAGAAATATACAGTACTAGAGGCATCTATAAACCTAATATGTCCCACTGTATACAGAACAAAGGCTTACCAGAGGCTGGATGCAAAGAATGCGCTTATAGGTACCACACAGGTCAGATATCTGGAGTTGAAGAAAATATATTAAAAAGGAGAAAGATGATAGAAACAACGTATTTGCCAAAAAATGGAGGCAAAAATGTAATAAGCTGGCTTACATTTCGAAAGTCATTTTAACAGGAGAGACAACCTACATCAAAAAGAAGAAACTTATTACTTAACTATTATAAGGATTCGAAGTCATAAAGAAGGTCAAATATGCCAAATGATAACTCCTCATAAGATGACCATGAAGCATACTCCAAACAAAAGGACATCTGTATCATACCATTAAATGGAAGTGTAACTGTAAACGCTGAGAGTTTTGTATACCTTAAATACCCGAATAAGAAGGAAGGCCACAAATCCAGAAAATCCCATATGGATCATTGTCAATGTTATAGGAAGTGGAAAATTGAAGTATTTTGGAGATAGAACCCACTGCAAAAGAAATCCAAAAACGATAAATAGAAAGTAGAGTCAGGATATCAAAACAACAAATGGCTATAGTCACTAACAAAGACTATGAATTAGTACTGTCAGGCACAGAGGTCTTAGGCTATGGTTTTATGGTTTCATTTCATATACACAACATCAGATTCAAACCTCAATTCTATATTCTAGTTTCAGAGATTCAACCAATAGCATGCAAAATCCAACAGCTACACATCCTACATGAAGATCTGTATAAACACTAGTTATGTTACAGAAAGTAAAGATGCTTCTGCAATCACCTTGTTGTAACGATAGATAATATTAGAGTCAGCCTCAAGAAATTAGAAACAAGAAACAAGAATTGCTTATAGGTAGTAACAAAGACTATTAAAGAGTACTCTCTGGCACAAAGGTATTCGGCTATGGCTGCATTTCATATACACAACATTCGATTCAATGACATGCAAAATTCAACAGCTACACATACTATATAAAGATGTTCATAAACATTCAGATATGATACACAAAGTAAAGTAGCCTCTGCAATCACCTTATTGTACAGTATAACTCCAGAAGAGAGTAGAATGTAGATCAGTAAGTAGATATAGGTTAGTACAAGCGTCTTGTTTATCATCTTTGCCATCTTTCTCCTCTCCGCAATCACCGTAGATGCAGTTTCTTCGATAGTCACAATATAGGGAAGTATCCCACACGCAACAGATTCAGAGATTCCATAGAACGAAATCTGAAATCCAAAAAAATCAATCGGAAACTTCAGATTTAACTAAGAAACCAAAACGGCATTGAAGCTACTCACACAAAACCCCCAAAAAATCCTAAATCACTAACGAAATCGAGAGATCAGAATCAGAGATAGATCAGATCCGAGAACCAATACCTCGAAGTGAGAAGCCGAAATGCGAATCTCGGCTTGGGAAAAAACGTGCGAATCTAGTTTAACAAATCGAAAGGGATCAGAGACAAACACCGTAGATGAGAAACTTTTCCGATAACTCCAAGAATTTTTACGATGAGAGTGAGAAGAAGATGATAACTGCGTCAGAGCTTCGATGGCGAATCTATGATGAAGCAGGTGAAGATTTTTTTGAATTTAATGGAAGAGAGACGTAGAAATGAGTCAGAAACTGGAGAGAGTTTGCTACTGTGTTTGCATATAATGCTCTCTGCATATGGGAAGAAGGAGAGAGATTTATTTTAAAAAGTAAATAATGAAATTGGCGAAATAAATGACGGCGGAGATGAAGTGTCAACGCATAAATCTTAAATCTAACGGCTATGATATTATGTTCTTGACGGGGGACTTACTTCAGCTTATTCTTAATTAGTTATGAAATATTTATACTGAATGGGTCCATAATGTTCCAAATCTATCCCAATCTCAATAAAATGAAATTTAGTTACTTTTTTTTTTTTTTTAATACGAATCTATCAAATAACACGTATTAATGCAAACTAGATGCGCATTCTTATAAATTAGAAAATATTGTTTCATGAAAATTGTTAATGGTGCTCAGTGCTCAATCCAAATTTCAGTTTTGTTTGGATTAGGTTTTGGGTTTTTAGAATTTTTTGTTTTCGGAGAAAGAAGTTAGTGCTTGAGATTTTATAAGGCCAAGATTTAGTTAGGGAAGACATGTTGTTTTAACAATCCAAGCAGGCTGTAATCGTTTTTATCCCGACTTACGAGGTTATTATGGACATAATCCGAAAGTTTATAAAATAAAATAGAAATGGTAAGTGAGTTAGTAAAACAAATACTTACGATAAATGCGTATCTTTGGCAGGAGAGAAGACAAGACAAGGTTGACTTGACGCATACTCGATAGAATAATTTGCGTGTCTCTAGGGTTCCCTGGAGAGTACTCCGCGATAGTCGTGTTTCATGGTTTTTTTATAAAAAGAATGTATTGCCATTGTTATATTTAACCATCAAATATCATACAAATCTTGCTCTTTTTATTTATTTCTTGGTAACCATCTTCTGTTGAGTTAATTTTTTTTTATTGCTTTCCCATTTTTTTCTGTTTCTCTAAATATTGTTTTCAATGCGGATCCGGTTTATCAAAAAAACCGCGCTTTAAATTTGTATCCCAAGCTTTTTACAATATATTTTTGTCATTTGCTAACATAAACTCGAGAAATTATCATTTGCTTAAATAAATTAGTTTTGCTATCTACCAAACTATCTAACACAAATATGAGGTCGCCTAAAAGACGGATGATACAAATATAGAAGTAGAACCACAAAAATAATATCTAGACATGTATTAAAACACCATCTCCTATTAGAATTTAGTAATGAGTTTTCTTCCTACATAAACTACATTGGTAAAAATGTCAAAGAAAAGCTTCAACTTTTCAATTTTGTTATAAAAAAAAAACTCAACTTTTTGTTGACTTTTCAGTTAAAACGAACGTAAACTTATATTGACTTTGTTAATTTTGGCACATTGTTAAATCGTCCGACAAATGGTTAATAACACTCTCACACGAGCTAAATGAACAAACTGTAAAAGTGTATGCAGAGGAAAAAAAAAGTATTGAGAAGCTTCTCCAATTTTGTGTACTACTCGCTAACAAGAAAAACTTAAAACGAGAAAGAGAACTTGAAATTCACAAAAGAGAGTCGAATCTTGGATGGCTGCAGTCTACATTTTTAGATGAGAATTTTGAAAATGTTTAAAATGATCGTCAACCACTTTTTAAATAACTAGATGACCAATCGACCATTATTGCCTTGTTGGTAATTAATTACTTGGCAGTTGGGACAAGTCTACTCTAAACTACCCCTTCGATGGACTAGAACGACAATCAAAATCCCCCAAACAACCATGAACAAAAGTACTGAAACGGATGAGAGAGTCTCGGTTTCTCTTGGATTAAAGCAACTACACTGGAGGTGATTCTTATCTCCAAGTTGAGATAGGGCTTTGTTTTCTTGCACTGTACACTAATAACAGTGAGCGTGTATTGCAAATTCCTATCATAATATGATTAATACCCAGACATGTGGCAAAACATCATCTCAATGAAAATGTATGATCAGAATTTAGTTATGAGTTTTCTAAAATCACAGGAAACATAAAATATTATATGATATAGAGACATACACATGTCTTGAAAAGTGGGACTTGAATGAAGTGTTACTGAGTGATAAGGTCCCAGAAATTTACACAAATACAGAACAAAATGAATAATACACTTTTGATTAATCATCATGAAGAAGATGAGATGGGGATTGAATTTTTGATCAGTAGGGGTTCCTCTGTGGAGTCTGAGGAGCAGAACGAGGAGGGTTTAAAAGAGGTTGAAGTGCCTTCACCACAATGCTCATGTTTGGTCTGAAATTTGCCTCATATTGCACACAGAGTGCAGCCACCGCAGCTAGCTGATCATAACATCGCACCATATAGCGACTTAAATCAGACTCTTGAAATGTTTCAATCGTCATGTAGATGAATGCGGACAACAATAATCACTTGTTTTCTTTGGCGTTTTGCAAGAAAAGGTATCATCAGAACTTGGTTTCGCTACTTTGGTTCTAATGTCACCACTCAGAAGATAAACTAGTCTTCTAAGTTATACACTAAAGTTAAATCTTTTATGCTCTAATGAAACAATGAGAGGAAAGCAATTTTGAGATTAATACCTTGGCAACAGCTTTGGAAGGGTACTCTCCGAGTAGTCTTGCATCAACGCATTGCTTCACTTTGTCTTCACTTAGTTTAGGGGTTGCCTGAGACAACACACAACGTCTTTATTATTGAGCAACAATATTTCATTTCTAGGAAACATTTTGAGTCGCATTAATCTATTTGAACAAAATTCTGGCTTTTTCCAGCGTCTTTAGTTGTTTTGACATGGTAATTTTCAGTTCTTTAGGCCTAAGGAGGGCTTTTTATTCCAAGTTTCTTTAAGGTTTTGACCCTATTTTTGTCATTTTTAACAGACTAAATGAGTTTATTAAAAAAAAGTGATCTTCTTAAAAGCGTCTGTTATCAGTGCAGCAAATCAGTATTAGAAGCAGAGAAGATTGCACTAAACATTACCCATGTCACTAGACTTTGTTGTCCACGTGGTAAGGTATGATCGACAGGTTTACGACCCGTAAGGAGCTCCAGCAGAACAACGCCAAAACTGTACACGTCGCTCTTTGAGCTCAACGTTCCTGTCATTGCATATCTGAAATACATAACACAAAATGTTTAAGCTTTAGATTCGTCAATGAGAAGAGATACAATAGCACGTATCTGTAAGAAAAAAAAAGTGATAAGATAAACGAAATCCATGCGTATGAATAAGCGTCTCATTACATTAGAGCATGAGAAGTTTTTTGAATGAAGACATGTAGCCCGTAATTTAGTCTGAATGAAACAAACTGAAGATAACTGTTCAATATAAAGAAACTCTTTAAAAGGGCATTACTCTGGAGCGTGATAGCCAAAGGTTCCTAGCACACGAGTTGAATGAAGGCGAGCAGCCATGTCAGGGGCTTGATCAGACAGATCAAAATCACCAATTTTGGCAACATCATCATCAAACAGAAGTACGTTGCTGGATTTGATGTCTCGGTGGATAACCTGAGGGCTCACCTTCTCATGCAAGTACTCAAGTCCTCTGGCTGCACCAACGGCGATTTTTACTCTCTGTTGCCACGTCATAACAGGACCTCTCAGAGCTCCTTTGACACCTTTCCGGCCTGCACCAAAGAGTCACCACGTTTCATTAGTTTCTTCCTCCTGTATCTTACTTTCCAGACGTTCAAGTATTGAGTGACTGACCCATATCTAAGCAATGGTTTAGTTTAATCACTCACCATGAAGAGTATCATGAAGAGATCCTTTAGGAGCATATTCATAAGCAAGAACACGGAGAGGGCCATCAACACAATAGCCCATAAGTGCAGTAACATTGTCGTGTCGCAATCTCGAGACCATTGATATCTGTTAAAAGTTTTTACGTAAGTAACAAAACAAAAGTAGATAGAACATTCGCAAAGGAGTGGTTTGATGCTGGACCATTTGCACAGAGGACACATAAGGTCTAGATTAAGCCGGGGCAGTTCTTTTTGGCTATATATTACAAGATGAATGCCCATAAAAAAATGCAATGATGTATTTTATAATACCTACCTGGGAAAGAAATTCTTGATCTGGCTGCTTACTAGAGTCAAGTTTCTTGATGGCAGCTGCCCCACCGCTTTTAAGAACACCATAAAACACTCTTCCATATGAACCCTCACCGATCAAGGCCTTTGAACCATAGTTATCGGTTATATCTTTCAATTCATCCACAGGAATGGCTGGTACAGAAATAGGCTGCATGGGAGTTACTGGCTGGTTCATGGGGGGATCAGCTCTTTGGTAGTGGCCTCCATTGTAACCTTTAGAACAATTAAAATCCAATTAACTTAGAAGTCAAAAGGTAGACGGTAAGAGAAACACTAACACGTAATGCAGTTCAAATAAAAACTGAGCAACCTGCTGGGTTGTGCGCCGGCCTTGGTCCGGTGTCAGCAGCGTTACGGAAATCCTCACTCCCACACCAACCAAAACAGCTCATTACACTCTTCTCTCACACTAGCTAACTAAAGTGTAACAGTATATGTCAACAAACACTTGTAAAAAACAGCTTCTTAGAATTATTGATAACAAAGAGATTGTTCAGATACCAACAAAAGGTAATAAACACTAAACAATTTCCAAAAGGAAAATATTTGATGAATAATACAAAGATCCTATATGATTCAGGTAGTCCATTTCGCTAATCATGTTGTGTGCAGGAACAGAAACATTACAGACACAAACTCTCCAGTAAATGTTGTTGCTAAAACAAGATTTTTCTCATAGTAATTACAGCAGACAAAAGAAGAAAACTTTCAGAGAATCTTAAAGAATAGTTATCAGTAGAAACCAAATATGTATAGTTAGGTATGAGGATAAGGTTTTGAGCATACACACACAAAAAAAAAACAGAATTGTGGAAAAATGAACAAAATTTCACAAGTAAAGTCAATATATCAGAAGAATTATATAGTTCATCTCCATGATCAACCGATTAAAATCTCAAAGAGCAACAACAACGAGAGACATTTATGTTCCGTAGACCTAGACTTTTCAGAAGTCAACGAATTTTAGCCTAGGAAACGGATTTCAAACTTGAAAAACTCGAAATCGATTCCGAGACTTCGTTCACATAATCAAAATCAACATGAAATTCGAACCCTCGATCCTTACAAAAAAAAAAAAAAAAGGGTTTTGACATGTAAGGAAAGTACCAAAAAGGGAAACTCGTAACAGATGAAGAAGCATTATACCTTTGGCTACTTAGGAAGGAGAGAAAGAGAGAATTCTCTGTCGAATCTTCGATGGTGGTGGTTTTAGCCTTTAGACGACAATTTGAATATGTTGTGACTTGTGATGATGATGATCGTCGTCTTTAGTCTTTACACTATTTCACTTTTTTTAAAATATCTTAGATGACCATTGTTTGTTGCTATACTTTACTTACTTGGCACAAGTGTTGAAATACCTAACATACCCCTTAAGTTGTATTAGAATTACAGCCCTATCCCGAAACAACCTATAGTTCTCCTCTCTCGGCGCCGCTGCCGTATCAAAATCTCACCGCCGTCGCCATCAACGCACCTTTTCATTTCAGGTGATCCTTTCTTCTTTCTTAAATTTGTTTCTCTTTCCGATTTAGTTTTCCAGATTCATTTCTTATTGCTTTTTATATGCTTCAATTTCTTCGTTTTCCTGGATTTTATTGTTTAGCTTATTGATCGATCTGATGGATCTCACTTACGTTCTCTAATTGTAAATCAGTATCACCATTAACGCATATTCTCATAAGCATGCCATCTCCACATAACTTTGAGTATGTGTCCAAAATGCAACCATTCGTTAATTTATTGGTTTAACGATTCAGCAAAATTATGTGTTTGGTGATTTCATCATTTAACAACTGTAACTATGGTTTTGAATGTTCTTAGAAACAAAACAATGATTTACATTCGTAGAAACGATGTCTGTGTTCATATTCAGCTTTCCGTGAGTTTCTTGTAAATCCAAGGCACCATTCACGTTTATCTGTGGATGTGTAAGAGTTATTTCAAGTGTTAAACTATATATGATTGTTTACTTCACTGCGTTGTTGTTCAAATATGGTCATATGTTGTGGAGCTCATCTGTTCAGACTTCAGAGAGTCTACTATGAAAACATTAACTACTTCCTGAATACTTTTTTCGCATTTGTGTCTTCTTTCTCTTTTTTACTGAATCAAATGATGCTTAGTGGTGCAAATTCACCGTTATCACTAGAAAAATTACTTCTTTTACATGTTCCTTGCGATAATGAGATGGCTGTATGACTAGATGAGTCAGGTTTTTGGTTGCTATTATGTACTATGTATTCCTTAAGTTTAAAAGACTGATGGATTTGACTACACAGAAACATGGCGAACAAGATTGCAATGTTTCTCTCGGAAGCAATGAACAACAATGCTGTCATAAACACATGTCTGGGAGTCTCGTTTGTGGTTTTGGGACTGAGATCTGATAAACAGCAAAAGTACGTCGAGGCCTTAGCAGAGCAGAAGGAGTCGCTCTTCAAGTCTAATAAGGAAATGAAAGTCACAATGTGGGAGTGGAAACAGGAACTCTTTGCTGAAGCGGCCTCTGCTGGTAATTCCGCGGTTGTTCCGCTTTCCACGCTTAAGGCCATCTATGGTGAAGTCACCACTACCACTCAATCAGGTAATTACTGTCAAACACTCTCTTTTACTTTCATTACTAATTATCTGTATATAATTGTTCTCTTAGATGTTTGTTTATTACATATCTATACAAACTAGAGTCATATTTGTCTATGTGTCACCTGTTGATCAGAAACAGATTTTGTCTAATTAGGGATCACTGATTGATAATTCTGTGCTTTTGATTGGATGCAAATACAAACTAGGCTAGCTTTGTGGGTTTGATAAAGAAACATGTCGGCGCTTATCAAATACAAAGAGTAAATGGGGTTAGAATAGATATGTATTAGAGCATAACGGGAATAGAAATGGATATGATCATTATTAGAAGTCGCCTTTGGATATTAGCTGTGTGTTCACTAACTGGTTTTATGTTCTTTCTTCCAGGTGACACAGCCAAGGAAGAGTCTAAAGTGTCTACCCCCAAGATCTTGATATGAGAGGTTGTTATATTTTTGGTAGGTTCATTTTACTTAAAATCATTCACTCGGCTAAAGTAAAGATTAGCATTTAGTCTCATCATTGCATAAAATTGCATTTGTAAAACTAGTTTGGCATTGAATGTCTGTTATTGTGATCCTTGTTTATTCTCGCAAGTAAAAAGTAAACCAAAGCTCCTTAAATAAGGTAAGACCCTCTTTTGGGTTTATTGTACTTAAGGCATTCATTATGGACCCATTGGTCCCAAAATTGGAGCCGATTAACTTGATTAGGCCTTGTTGGTTGGAGTAAATTGAAAAGAAAAATCCCATCTTGTTACATGAAATATAAATTTGAAACCATTGTGATCAACTTCATCCTTACAGTAATAACATCCTTTCATATATTATTACAAAGGGTGAATAAAATACATGATTTTGCATATATAAATAAATATTAGAATATTATTTTATTTGCGAGATGAGATGATTAGGATGTCAGTTTCATATTCATCATTTGCGAGCTGAGGATGTTGGCTTGGTAGAATGGTCGAAGCTACAAATTGGACCTAATTTGCAAAGGCCGAAGCGACTGTAATGTGGGCAAATGGCTTGTTCAGGTCTTAGCGGTAAGCCCTTGTCATTGAGAGGACATGGAGGCTCTCTCGGCGTTATATTCTTGGGGTGATGGTATTTGCAATTTTGTTTGAGATAACAGTTTCCAGTTTTAAGATAATAGCTGCACTCTGGTTGGCCTGGACGTTCTGGGAATTTTTCGTCAGACATATTTTCTCTTCTTCTCTTGTTATTGTTTGCATATACTTGTTTATCTTAAACGTGTATATATATATTAAAAGAAGAGATCTAGCATTGAATACTTAAGCGACATGTTTTGAAGAAATGTACCATCTTTAACATCTATCATATTTGGTTTTTAATTGTATATAAATAAAATTACAATATTGTGCTATATTTATCTATTTTCATTTATTATTACTTAACTAATTTTTTAGTAATTAGATTTACCTAACATTTTAGATATATGCATTTAATAATATAAATCTTTCTTAATATAAACTACATGTGCCATATTCCGAAAGAGATCTTAGCATATAAACCTTGGTTTCAAAGTTAGTCATCAACGTTACCGTGACGCATGTCAAGTTTATGAGCGTGTAAGCAGGCCAATTCTTGGCATCAAGGTCCATGTTGTCGAAGTTTGGGTCTACTTTCTGGAAGTAGTCTTGTGCCTTTACTCTTGTCAACAAGATCCACATAGGTTGCCAGCTCGGATGGAGAAAATGTCATTTTCTTTGATTAAAAGTTAAAGAACGAATCATGTCAGTTACAACTCGGGGCTACTGATTGAGATCAAGCAAGAGCTTTCGAAGTGCATCTGAAGAGAGAGGTATGTTCAGACACTCTTGTCCATCAGAGTTTCTCTTGGTCTTAAGTCTTAACTAGCTCGTGGTTTTTAAATTCCGTGAGATGTGAGCTCATAGTCACTTGACTGCTCACAAAGAAGCGTTCCCCAGAGGCTGAATACAGATCATCAGTGGGCATGCCGTCTTCATCTGGGTGAGAAAGTTGATACTCAGAAAGAATCTTGAAGACGTCCTGAGCGTTTGGTGTTAAACTCTGTAAGACAATGGCTGCTGTTTTGGCGGTTTGGGCTGTACTTCCCTGTGCAAGAACCAACGGAAAGAATACGCCTTGACATTGTATGGCGCAAACGTTGGACATGGTACCATAGCCAGTTAAACTATGTGTGCACCATTTTCTTGTACACTGCCAATGGATACAAGAAACATCGCCTCAGGTTAGAGAAGCAGTGAACAGAAAGAATTGCAATTAGCAGGAGATATATATATATATATATATATATATATATATATGGAGAGAGAGATGGAGAAAAATGCTTACATAATGGAGCGTTGACATGGTCAATAAAGGCAACAATACGTATGTGCGAACAGGAAGCAAGCAGGGCAAGAGTTTCTTGTGATTCGGGATCCCTTAGAGCAGGGCCATCAATGTTATGAACAACAACGCATATGAATCTGTCTTTTTCTTCGGACTGTGGGTCATGTAGAAAGGAAAGAATATCATCTATGGAGCGTGAAGGAAATGTTTCTTGACCTTTAGACAAGCTCCCATAACTCTTTCTTCTACTCTTCAACAGCTCGGACAGAAGTTCAGCTAATGCTATAAGAACCTGAATTTGCAACATAGAAAAGAAGATTTTGCTATTACATAAAGCTAATTTCTTTTCAAACTGAATAACATAGAGCTGTGCCAGAGAAAGAATTGCTGCATCCAAACTGACAAAAGAGTACCTGTTTTAGATTTACGGAAGGGAGGTAGCCATTGATAACCACAACGGAATACTCTGTCAAAGAAGCAGACGCAAAATCTTCAGTTAAAGCTTTCTTAGATCCAAAGCCATACATTAGAAGGCCAAAGCCACACCTGGTAGCAGCAATGTATCTAGTAGAGATGAGCATCCTGCTTGTCAAAATTAAGAACCTTTTCTCACCTGAGCTCAAAGACCCACTTTGGGTTCATAGTCTTGTAATCATTCATAAGCTCAGAACTCTCTTTCGTATGCTTCATTTCAATATTAGATGCTGTTTCTCTAAGCTCCTGAATACACACAATGTTTCTTTCTCCATCAACTTGTCAAGAAAAGCATTTATCACTAAAAGCATAATTTGGTAGAGAATATCCAAAAATAATACACCGGCTCATCAACAATATGAATATCAGAGAGCTTATGATCTGATCGCTTACCCGCCCCACCCAGTTCTTTTGCCAAAAAGTAGTTTCTTGAGAACCCAAACTCATCTTCTTTTAT
The DNA here is from genome assembly GCA_004349715.1 of Crucihimalaya himalaica. Classification (NCBI taxonomy): domain Eukaryota; kingdom Viridiplantae; phylum Streptophyta; class Magnoliopsida; order Brassicales; family Brassicaceae; genus Crucihimalaya; species Crucihimalaya himalaica. The sequence continues at coordinate 1,214,853 of SMJT01000040.1, read as the reverse complement.
GTTGTCAATGTCCTCCATATTTGTAGGACAAAACAATGAACAATACAACCTCCTAGCTAGTGTCCTGAGATAACAGCCGAGCCATAAGCTATGAAGCACTATAGAGAAGAATAATCCTTTTCTTATTGATCTTCTCTGGTCGTAGCCTTACATATATAAATGGATCCCTATATAGAAAAACTTAAACTGCTCAACCGGTTACAAGCTCGGATGGAGAAATTGTCATTTTGTTGCTTAACGAGTCGACTTTGTCAAGCTACATCGGTGGACCACCCCATGGGGATCCGGGACTCACCAGGAGAAAGATCATCATACGCACATACGCGATTGGGGAGCTCACGGAGCCGCTAAGAGCGTTGTAGCCAGTATGCTTGCAAGGCGGTGCTTTGTTCAAGCCTTGTATGCCATTGGTGTCCCTGAGCCGTTGTCTGAGTATTTCGACTCGTCCGATACAAATTTGACACCGGGGGACTTAGTTTCTGCTCCTTAATTTTAGAAAAGAGAGGAAACCATATTCTTTACTAAAATCTATATTTGCAGGTGAACGAACACTTGTCCGGAATCTGAACAGAGCTCAATAAGTATACAACTTATGATTTTTAAGTTAACAGCGAAACTAAGAAACTTTTCTCTACGGAACGACAATAATGTATATAGAAAACATTTCACTAATGTATATATTAACACAATAATAAAAGGTGAAATCTCTTAATTAAATTTTGATAGGTACACCTCATAATGTAGGATCATCATTGATAAACTCACACACCCAACTTCTCCTTATCAATTGTAAGTTAATTGGGCTTTCTTCTGTAGAGCAAGCTTCAATCAGTCCTATGAACACTGATTTTAGCAACATGTTCACCTTAAGTCCTCTCTCTTTGAACTACGGGGCGGTGTGGCTTTGGGGCTATACCCAAAAAAAAAATATATATTTTGTAATGTTTCATCACAGAACCGAGTTGGTGGTAAAGATGAAAGTGGTTACCGTTGGGATTGCCTTGCTCATAGAAACATTTGAAAAGAGAAACAGCTTCTTCAGCCATTATTCCTCCTCTGCACTTGTACCCTTTGCCTCTTTGAGCTTCTTCCCTATAAACACACAGAATTCAATTTATAAAGCATTTTGTTTCATAAGAATGTGTGATCGTAGAGCCTACAGGATATCTTACGGCTGAGAACTGCCTAAGTGAAGGGACAAGATTGAACCACATCCTCCAAATTTATCATTTGCACATCCATAATACACTTCCTTTATACCTTCAATTAAGAGCAGAGCATATTACCTCTCATCAGAAACAAAACAAAACAATAAAATGTCTAATTGAGCCTAAGGAATTCATACCGAGAAACGATAAGGCCGATGCACACATTATGCAAGGTTCACATGTTACATAAAGAATGCATTTCGAGAATTTCTCAGCGACTTGTGAAGGTGAGAGTCCATTTTTCTGCCATTGCCCGACAAGTTGATCAATTGCTTCCATCTCTGCATGTCTTGTGGCTTGTTCAAACAAAATTGTAAGATACACCTTTATATAGTTGAATAAACCAAGATAATAAATCATAGGTTTATGTATTACGCAATAAATAAGACAGAGAGAAATAGTGAAAAATAGACTATCTCATAAATAACTGAAGAAACTAGCTTATACAGCTAGAACATATAGAATTTTTTCAAGCTTAGTTACTTCTGAAAGTTTGAAAGATTACATTGCGTGTCTCATTTGTTCGGTTTCGCCCTGAAGCAATGACCTTACCGTCCTCAAGAATAACACATCTGATCAAGACAAACCAGAAAGAAAAAGCCTTAGTTCTCTCTTATATGAAATTAATTGACAAATGGTAAGAAACACAAATTGGGATGAAGCAGAGGCAAAAATTAGAGACCCCACGGGAACTTCAAGAGCCTCAAGAGCAAGTTTAGCCTGCAAACCAGGGAAATCATCATCTGTAACTCTAAAAGAAACAAACTTTTGCAGTATTACAGAGGGACAGAACCAATACTAGTGTTAATACCTGGTGCAGAGCAAATCCCATATAATTATGAGAATTCTCACAATGGTCCTCTTCCACTAATGCCATAACTTTATACTCGGCTTCGCAACAGAGAGTAAATAACAAAACCTGATACCAAAGATTTAAAAAGCCTTAATTATTGCAAAATAGAGGATGGTCTCTTTGGCATAACCATTTCAAAGATAGTTTCTCAAAGCAAATAGAAACTAAACAGTAAAACAAATGTAACAGAGGACTGTTAGGACTAAGAACTAATCAATTATGCTCTCGAGGGTTAATCTGATCGAAAAGAAAATAATGTTTGTGAATTCAACAGAAGAAAGCCTATGAGCTATGAACAATGAACATAAGAGTCACATAGACCACAAAAAAGGTATGGTTTTGCAAAAACAGACAGTAAGTAATAGAACTAGAACTGTGACTAATGTGGAGGTAGCAAAGATTCGAAAGAAAACCGATACAAAGAAATGATCTGACCAGAAAAAACTCAAGACAAATTCAGAGCAACGAGCGACGTCTCTGAGAATAAGAAAGCTATCTCCAAAAACGATGTCGTTTCTACGAAAAAAAAAACAAAAGCAAAACGCCGTCGTTTACAAGATCAAGAGGTTGAAGAAGAAAAAAACTATTGGGACAGTCCATAGAAGAGACGAGACAATCTCGTATCTTCTCAAAATCTTCTTCAAATTCCTAATCACCATTCCTCTTACACTATGGTTAATTCAACACACTGTGTGTTTGTCACCACAAATAACGATACTCGTCTGGGGTTTCTCCTTGACGGCAATGTCTTGAGTATCAATGTTGCCCCAGACGATTATCGTTTACTAGCGTAATTATCAAAACAAAAGAGAAGAAACAACGAATTAGGTAAAGGGGAAACTAGAGATGGACGGACAGTCGAACCTTTCGCCGGAGTGTTGCCGGTTCCTGACGGAGATTCGATAAGCACAGGCGAAGATGAAGAATGAACAGTAACTGAAGGATGAGGTTCTGGTAGGAGGAGGAGTCTCGAAGCCCTCGATGATGACCTTAATTTAGGGTTTTATTTATTTCGGTTTATGTTGACCAAATTACAAAAGGTTAAATCTCGGTTTACTCTGGTCCAATTTAATTTTCCAGTCAAAAACTAAACCTAACCGAACGAAAAATGGAATTTTTTATTTCTTAAAAAGGGACTGATCAGGTTATTTGATATACCCGAATCCGAATCATATTTGAATTTACATTACAAATTTAAGGTCAGAGACCAGAAGTACTTCTGAATCAAATATATAAGGGATGAATAATGGTTTTTCGAGAAGTGTCAACATACATACATCATTCTTGGCGGTAACTCTGTATCATTACAGATCTGCAAGTGACATATGTAGAGGGAATGTTGGGACTTAACATTGTCACAGAACAAAAGATCAAGCTTGCAAATAACGCATCACCACATCCATAGAGCTTCCAAATTGGGCGAAGAAATCAATTTGAAAATGACGAGAAAGGAAGAAAACAAACACATTTGGAAGTCATGAAAAAGGAACAAACTCTTTAAACATTCATCTTTTATAGATCATTGCAAATGAAGGCAGCTACTAAATGGGGAGAAGATATAAATAATACTCATTCATGCCACTGGAACAAAGATATGTTAGAATCATTCACAAATTCCGCATATAAATGGTAGGGAAACGAAGAGGAGAAACAAACTCAAGAGACATCTAAACTAACTGGTTATGTTGCTCTTACAGGTTTTGTCATTGTGTAACCAAGATCAATCAGCTTTCTGATCAAAACTTTCTCAGCTTTTGCCTACACAACAACACAAACAAGAAAATCAAAAATGAGTATTATCGAAATAAAGCTTGTTTCTTTTTCATTTCTACAAGACAATAGAAAAAAGCGAAAGAAGGAACCTCAAGCAAGGGATTGTTTTTAGGGATGTTGCAAGCCAGTATTATATTGAGACCAGTCTTCAACACTAGAACACAAAAACCAGAGAATTTGTAACTGTAGAAACAAGAAAGAGAAGCATTTGAAATTGCAAGATTGTTACAATCAGGTTCTAACCTAATCTACGCGCAATGCCAGATCCAGTGTTATCAGATGTTCCACCCAGTACTGAAGTAACACTCACTGTATTGCTCTGCCATAGAAACAAACAAAATTCCGAATTCAGATAACTGAAAACCCTGATTGCCATGAAATTGCAGCTTTAGAATCTCGCTGAACTCACCGGGCGTGTTGAAGCGGCTGCGTACAAATTCCCGAATTTGGCGGAATTACAACCGACCCATACGTAAATCTACAGTTCGATTAACACTAAATTTTAGTTCCGATGACTTGAGAAATAGGTTAAAAAGCAAGCAAAGTTATTCGCGGGAACCTGTTTCGATAGACGAATTATCTGGAACTGGATAGTAACGTCATCGAAAACTTCAGTGAAGCATGAAACTTTTACACCGTCTCCGTCACTGCCTACGTTGCCAGAATCTTCGGTCTGGTCGGCGATGTTCACCTGCGCAACGGAGCGAAGACCTTGGTCGTATTCAGTCTCCATTGTCTCTGAAGTCGAGAAAAGTCAGGTCCTACTCTTATAAGCGAACCAAAACTCAAATTTCACTTTTTTATACCGGTTTAAACCGGTTTTGGTACGGTTCAATTTTCTAGATGACGGTATTAAGCAAGTCAAAATCATTCCGAGGTTAAACGTAAAATCTCTTTCTCCGTCCGTTGCTCATCTCCGGCTATACGATTTTCTGATCCGAGAAATCATACTCTGAAAGATTGCTTTCCTGAATTTGCTGAATCTGATCCCTGGTTCGTTTCTCTTCTCTCTGTGTTGAGTTAAGCATCAATTGATCTTTCGTGAAGTAAAATAATAGTTATCTTCCTTCTTTCGCATGTATACGATTTGGGGTCTCGATGCTCGAGAATTCCCTGGAATTCGAAACAGATCTGTGTTATTTCACTCTGATTAATCTCGTAGTCGTGGATTTCTAGATTTTTCAACTGTTGGGTTTAGATTTTTATTGTTTTTATCCAATCTAATCTTTCGTTGAGAGCAGTTAACGATAATGTTTGTTGTTAAAATCATGACCTTTCTCATTCAGTGGTGACAACACATTGACCTTGTTAATGGCTGTAATTATAAAATTTGGCCTCTTTTTTTTGGGTTTAAGAGTTGCATTGATCTAGTTGTTTCTGTTTCTTCTTGATTGATAGTTTTTGGGTTTTAAAAGTTTGAGTTATTATGTTTGGTTTTGTTTTTTCTTGATCTGTGTAGATGGATAGTGGAACGCTCAACATCAAGAAATGGGTAGTGATGTATCCAGTCTATATTAACTCCAAGAAAACTGTAGCTGAGGGAAGAAGAATCAGTTTAAGTCAAGCATGTGAGAATCCTAATTGCATTGAGATTAGTGATTGTTGCAAGCATTTGAAACTCCCTAGTGCCGTCGAGGTAATTCTTTATCCGATTGGATTAATGTGAAAATGTAGTGTATGTCTTTAATTTGTGTGCAAGATCTTTGATTTTAGGTCTTACGGTATTTCAGATTGACAAAGCGTACCCGCGCGATTTCATGCAAGTAGGGAGAGTGAGAGTGCAGTTGAAAAGGGAGGATGGGACTTTACTCAATCCAGCCATTACTTCAAGTAAGACCTCTCATCTCCACTCGCCGTAGAACATTTGTCTTTTGTGTTTTCTTATAGTGTTATCCCAGTGATCAATTGAATTGAGCTTGCAGTTTTGTGTACCTGTCTAGAAGTCAGCCTGCTTATCTTCTTAGCAGGAGTTGGGTATTGAAATCTGGTCTCTTATATGAATTTCAAACATTGTTTTGTGGTTCGCTGTTTTTGTCTGCTTTGTTTTATCTCAACATATCACCCTGATTCAAACTTCTTCATCGTTCTTCAAATTTGCCAAATCATCACCAATTTCAACCTTTGATCTGGAAGCTTTATTAGTGGTTTTAGTGATCCGTAGATTTTTCATTTATGTTCAGAATCATAATTACCAGAGTCTCATATGGATAAACAAGTTGTTATATATTATTTACGTAAAGATCTTATCATATGGAACTTCATATTACAGCAATTGTGTGACTTTTTGAGATGTTTATTTTTGTTATGATATTGTTACGGGAATTTCACCGTATGCTAAGTTTATCTCATTATGCTTTTCATTCTCTATCATTTCATTTTGCTATATTTTGAATTTCTTAGGTTGGTATTGTTGCATATGAACAAGGCAGATTCAGATGCAGAAATAAACTATATAGAAAAAGTTTATTTTAAGTATTTTTTGGCTAATTGCAAGACCTCTGATGTGTTTGTGTTTGTGTTTGTGTTTGTGTTTGTGTTTGCGTTTGCGTTTGTGTTTGCATTGATACTATTGCATAGCTGGACCGTTTTAACATGCAGAAATGAGTGATGTAGCTAAACCATTTTCCAAATTATTGGTTCTTTAGATGGTTTAGTTTTCTTTGATATTATCATCATGTCCGGAAAAGCGTAAATATATGAATATACATTTGGCTTGCTGCTTTACATCCATTGCACTTAAGGCTCCACCTACAAGTAATGTTTCCTACAGACATATGATGTGCTCCTTGTTGATATATATTTTTCAGGGAAGCAACTGATGCAGAAAATTGCAGAGTTGGTACCGAGACATCCAGAGAGAGTGAAGAAGCAGGAATCTCAGAAAGCAAAGAAGCAGGAACCTCAGGCCACAACTTCAATCTCTGGGACTTCTTCAAAGTCAGGCAAAGGTGGCAAGAAGAAGAGATAAACGAGCCCTCTCTCTCTTTTTCTCTGTCATATTTTTCTCCTCGCATCACATTCTATGGCTTTTAATCTCTACAACTTACTGAGAAGAAAAATGTTTGCAGGTGTTACAGTGTTTCAAATAGAACATATAGTCTCTTTCACCCCTAAGCTATTTTGGTTTCATCATTCTTTTTGCTTTTTAGCATCATCCATTGACATTAGACAAGAAAGAGTGATTAAAAAAAATAACAGACAGATTTTAATTGTTATACTTTTGTGATGCGTTTGGATGCGTAAGCTTTCGCGTTTTACTTCAGAAACACTGTTCATATTAAAATATCCAAACAGTACATTTAAGGACTTCGTCAATAACAAAAACTATTTCTGATTGTTTGTCGTTATAAGCCTTTGTGTCATTTAAGGACTTCGTCAATAAAATATCCGATCCAACATCGACCCCTTTGTGCTTGAAGAAGTCTTTGGCCTCAGTGATATCCTGCAGACAGAAATAGACAAAAGACACTAAAATTAACAAAAAATAGAGGATGTCAACAATAAATAACACTGGACTCCGTGATTCTAAATCCGAATTGAGCATAAAATGAAAAATAAAAACAAGACCAAATTTAGCAAACAACTTGTCTGAAAAGTACCTTCTGCAACAGAACCGCTTCTTGGGGGCAGGTAGGAAATTGCATTAGCCCGATTCCTACCATTAATAGACCATAGCATCCTAGGGATACAACAAAGTAGATTGGTAGCTGTAAGACAGACCGGCGACATTACCAAATTAAACACAATCCTAATTTCAAAATAACAAGAAATCAAAAAGAGGACAAAATTGTTTGTTACTCACCAACCATGTGTGGCTTCGAGGAATAATTGCAGCCTGCAAAAGGCCAATCCAGAAGGCAGAGATTGCCACCAGGAGGCTCAAAATCTTTACTATATGCTTCATTTGTCCTTGAAGTAAAAGATTGTAAAAGAGTTTTAAGTATAGCAGCGAAGAGAAATGAAATGATCACAGCATTCTCCTAGAAGTTGTATAGTATGTAAAAGAAATCACTCAGCGAGCCTACTAAAAAGAACTAATAAATCAGTGAAGTTTTCCTAATTTCGTAGTTATCATGATCAACAAATAATTCTCGAGAGCAATATATTATTACATCACAAACTCAAACCACATGAAAAATATCAATAATAGCAATGAGTTGTTACTAGATGGAGTCTCAACAAAGCAAATGACTTTTCATGGTTCCATAGAGTGTAATGTTCACTAACACAAAGACGTGTGCATGCTATCCAAACATCACAGGGAAACAGATTGGCAAACTAGAGTCTAGCACAGTCTGAACAGCTCAGGAAATTTATACAACTCAACCCATCATACTAAATCCAGCGATCAATTTGTACCTCTACGACACTGACCTCTGACTGGGATAAACAAAAATGACTTCCCCAGTTAAAGAACACAAATATCACACGTAAATTGATTTAGAGAAACCTGAATCTTATGAAATATGACCTGCTAAGAAATTGAAAATATATCTGACTTGTAACACCATAAACACACTTCCAATTTCTGATATGATCAGATCCTATCCGAACTGATAAAAAATCAATAATTTCCCACAGTTCCTCAGGCCGAACTTGAAGAACTCAAACCTTAATCTCTAAAAATTGTGTAAGCTTCCAAGAATTCAAATTCCCTAATGCTGATCATGTAACATCAGAGGAGGTAAGAAAAAATAAAGAGATCCTAATAGTTCCTCGGATTACAAGAGCCAAAGCCCTTGCACAAAATATCCCATACATTCAGGCAATAAACATTTACATAACTAGTATTCAAAAGAATCTGAGCTACTTAAAAGTAAAAACCAAAAACATTATAATCTAAACGTGTAAGAAAAACAGGTTTCCAATTTCATATCGCTAGAAAATTTGTTATGTGGTTCCTTGAAATTGTATTGTTCCATCTCCAAGAATCGGAAACATGCACAAGCACAAAATTTTCAAAGAAGCTTGGCACGGAATGATCTACACAGTACACCAATATAGACACAAATATTCACCAATTCACGATAAATCCATGACAAGGAATCAGAAATTCGCAACAAACCGATCCAAAAGGGGATGTTCCTCCAAAGTAAATAAATCGATCCAACACACAAAATAACGAGGAGGTGTAGAATATACTCACAGTTGATCGATAAGATCCTAATTGGCGAATCGATAAAATCAGTTGTAGAAGAATGAGCGTGAAGAACTGAAACAGATTTTGTTGGATAGATAAATCCCTAATGTAGGATCTCACCAAGAGATCCAAGAAAAGGCAAATACAGCCTAGAAAGCAACCACTGAGGTAGAAGGATCGCTTCGAAGAACTGGATTTGATGGTGGTAACTGGTAAGGGAAGATGATGATGATGATATAGAGAAAAGAGTTTGAAGAAAGATTAATTGTTATTTTGGTGATTAATTTCTCCAAACGGCCAAAGAGTCCTACAAATACGATCTCACATGTTTACGAACATTGTTTACATAATTAAAACCGAGAGATTATATAACCAAAATACTAAACCGAATTTAAAATTAGTAAACCGGAATCATGTTACAAGATCACACGTAGACTAAACTGTATAGGCTTGGTCATTCGGATGCTTGGGTCGGGTTCAGGTAAAACTCGATCGTGTTCGGTCCTTCGGATAGAAAAGTTTATGAACCAATAGGATGAATGTTAAAAATTGATCCGGTTTTGATTCGGGTAAGATTGGATTTCGAATTTCAGGACCTGTAATATACTCGATACTTGAACGGTTATTCGAAACTCAAAATATTTATATGTTTTATGAGGAAATTTTTTTTTTTTTTTCTTAACATCTGATCGATTATTAAACTGAGTAAGGGGGTTCAAGTATTCAGTCAACCAACATGGAGAAACATGATACATACGATACAAAACATCAAGAGAACGAGCATTATGAGATAAAATATCGGCTGCGACATTTCTTTCGCGATTTGTGAAGTCCAATGAAGACATGGGTAGTTTTAACATCCAAAACCGAAGATCATGAAGTAGAGTTCCTAACGTTGGATGATCCTCACTGTGATTGATCAGTTTAACAAGTTCTTGATTGTCACTTTCAAACCATACTTGTCGAAAACCTTGCACCCAAACAACCTGTAAAGCATTTAAAAAACCAAACATTTCGGCTTGAAGAGACGAAGAGGAAGGTTGGAGTTTAGCTGAACCCGCAGACACTATTTTACCGGTAGAATCTCGTAAAATCCAACCTGTTGGTGTAAAAGCTTCACCTTGTATATAACCACTGTCGAAATTGCATTTAAGCCAATCCTGAGGGGGTGGATTCCAACGACTAGATCGATTAGGAGATGCAGAGCCGGATCGTTGGTGTGTTACACGACCATTCAAAGGATCAGATTGATATGCCACTAACCATTGTTGCAGTCATAGTCTTGTTAACCTCACTCATCGGACTGCGATTGATTTTCTGGAAAAGAAATTCATTTCTTGATTTCCATAACCTCCACATCATCCAAAACGGAACTAGTCCATGAGTAAGATTGGTTGATGAACTCTTATGAATATGAAGAAGATATTGAATGTTATAATCAAGGGTTTCGGTGAAAACATAATGCCGACCCGTAATACCCTGAAGCAACCTCCAATTGGCTTGAGCAAAAGGACAGGAGAAAAGTATGTGATTAATCGATAAAATTTTGAGGAAATTTAGATAAAATTTTGGATTTTTTTTTTATATTTTGAATATAATTGAATACAAAATATTCAAAAAATATATAAATATTTTGGGTATTCGGATATCCGAGCGTAACGAAAGATAACCAAATATCCGTTGGAGTATCGAATATAACCGGATAACTGTTTGAGTATCAAATATAACCGGATACGAATATATTAGGTATTCAGTTACATGTTCGGGTATCGAATAATATCCAAACCCAAACTCATATCTATGAGTAGACATATACACAATCCAAATGGATAATTTGGTCATATTCATAATCGACCCAGACTAGTTTTCTGGTTGGATTCCCGTTTCTATTGAATAATTTGGTCATATTCATAATCGACTCAAACTAGTTTTTTGGATCGATTTTCGTTTCTATATTCGGGTTTGTTTTTTTTTGCTCAGGCTTAATTAGTAATCGCAGTCGACGATTTAACAACCGGTGAATATGCGAATTGTTAGAACACCAAAACGACGTCGTATGAGTTCCTACATCTACTCGTCCGGTCTAAATATCTCTTGCCTAAATTTCAGGTTTATACTATATCGGTTTGATGCGGTTTCAGATCGAAACCATATATAGTAATTATATAAGATATTTTTATTAGTAGTATATATAATATTATGTTTGATTTTATTTTTATCTTCCAAGTTCGGATTAGATTTCACTTTTAGTTGAGAGTTGTGCATAACAGTTTGCATGTGAGTACTCACATGATTAGGAGAGTTATTACAATTGATAAGTATTGTTATCTATGTGGAGAGCAAGAAAAGGATGTTAATCAATTGATAAGTATTGTTATCAATTCCAATGCCGAATCTCTAGAGAAGTCTGGACAATTGCTCCAAACTCACCTTTATCTGGTGATAGGCTGCTTTCTCAAGATTTTCATAATAATTTGCTTTGATTCAGCTACTAAAAGTAGAAAGAATACAGTTTACTTTCCATTTTGAGATGGAGATTATGGAAAGCAAGAAATAGTTTGGTATTTGATAATAAAAGAGAAAGCATTGTCAGTATGATTTAAATATGCTTAATCAATGATATATGCAAATGAACTAGAGTTGAATGGCTTCTAAGAAAATTATAAACAACATCAAATTCGTAATTTCCAGGAGTTATATACAAGTGAAGAAAATAAATATATATGTCGAATTGATGCTTCTTGGAATATCTGCAGATGAACCAACAGGAATTGTATGGAAAATGAATAATGAAGATGGTCATATAATCATGTGTGGATCCGCATTGCAAGTTATTCGGTTCGGGCATTGCAAGATTCAGTTCCTTAAGATTGTCAAGCGGTTTATAAAGTTATGGATAAGTTATGTAGTATCAAGCCAATATCTGACATCCATTGATACCCCAAGTTCAATCTTAACACATGTCTGAGAAATGTATAATATGGTAGGAAGAAACCTTTTTCATTTTGCTTATGTCTCTAGAAAGCTTGTAATAGATGTGGACAAGGAAGCTTAGTTAGCTAGAGTGAGTAGACATCCTTGTGTTGTAAAATATATGAGTGTGTACAAACCTAATCGTAATACAAGTTGCTGGTCGAAAAAAAATAAAAAATTCACTTTTGGTTAGTGACCAAAAAAAAATTTTACTTTTGGTTATAATTGAGAGTATCAGCATATCCATAGACTCAATTCACTTTTCAAAATCGAAGATTGAACAGTCGGTTCTAATCCAATCAGACCAGTAAAACGTCGTGCTATACCACTTTATACAACAAACTAGTCATTTAATTAATACAAAGGCCTACAACCTCGTGAAAACACATTATCATATGTTACAAAACGTAATTATTTTCGTCAACACGTACAAAAAAAGGAAAACATGGTATTATACAATACTCGTATTACGTTATTAGGCTTTCGTTTGTATCTTTCAAGAGACCTCAGTGTGACGCAGATAGCTTTTCTTTGAAGGAAGATCAGCGGTCTTGAAACCCTGAGGAAACATCTTTTTGGCTTCTTCGTCCGACACCGCAGGCGAAATCACAACCGGTTCATCCGGTTTCCAGTTAACCGGAGTGGCTATCTTGTTATTGTGCTTGGACGCCATCAACAATGAGTCTAAAGCCCTCAATACTTCGTCCATGTTACGTCCAGTGGTCGACGGATACAGGAAGCTCAACTTTATCTATATCACTCAAATCAAATATTAACCAATATGATAAAATCACACGTACATGCAAATAATATGTGAAATTATTACCTTACTATCAGGGCCGACAATATGAAGGGCACGAGACGGTCCGTTCTCGATTGGATCAATCATGTTAAGCTGAGGAATGATTTCTTTGTTCGGGTCTGCGATTATCGGATACTTCACCTTGCTTCCGTCCTATATTATATATATGTCACAAATTAATCACAAACCAAAAATATGATCTATATCAAGATTAATTAGTTTTGGTATGCATGCATGAGATTTAAGTTATACCGTAAAGGCTTCGATATCTTTGATCCAGTCTTTGTGGGACTGTACGTCGTCACAAGACAAACCAAGGAGCTTCACGCCTCTCTTCTCGAACTCATGAGCGTATTTGGCCATCGCACCAAGCTCCGTAGTACATACTGGCGTGAAATCCCCTGTTTGTCCGTCGACAAAAATCAAAAATATAAATTAGAATTGTAACAAAGATCATATATTATGAAAACCGGACTAAATCGGTTGAATCAGGATCTATATATACAATTAAACGTATATACGGGGATGAGAGAAGAGGACGGTCCAAGAATCGGCGAAGTAGTCATGAAGCTTGAACTTGCCATGTGTCGTCTCCACTTCTAGGTTCGGCACCGTGTCTCCTAGTGTGATCCCTGGCATTTTATCTTTGATATATAAGTGAATATTTGTATTGATGTTAATGGATGTAGCAGTAAGGAGAAATTGAGTTGATGATCGGTTAAATAGAGATCACAAACTGGTTATTTTCGTCGATCGAAGTCAGAAAAAGAGAGAGAGAGAGAGACTTGATGATGTTCAAATGAGGTGCATGCAAAAGAGTATCGCGTGGCGTCTTTACGAATTGGGTTCACGCCACGTGTCTTGTTGACAAACTTCAAAATTCAAATAAAACAACTCTTTTCGTTTCGAGAAAACTTCAAAACTGAAAAGATACAAGACACTCGAGAAAACCTTGTCGCATTGAGTTTCATTTGGGCCGAGACTATGGTAGATGGGCCAACGAAAAAGTTTTAACTAAAACGGCATCGTATAGGAAAAGAGAAGATCCTCGGACAGACCTAGAAGGATCAGAAGTTCTTAAACGTTTCGTTCAGGGAACGAAGAAGCCGAAAACTTCTGTCGGATCTGGAAGCTCTCTCTACCTCTCCCGCTTAACGCTTCTCTTGCTTATTATTCTTCTTCCTCTAGTTTTCTTTTCAAACGTCTCTTTTTGGATTTTCTTGATCACGGACGCTTGCTTTGGTACGTCCTCTGATTCTAATCACACCCACACACACTTATTTATGTTAATCGTGCCTTTGTCGAAGTTTGGAACTTTTGCTTTTGTTTTGGATTGTTTTTATCTCTTTTGTGGTTTCTTGTTTCTTGTTTCTGTTCTTCGCGTCTGTGTATACGAGTAATTAGCTTGCTTTTTCTGTGGGATAATTTGTCTTTCGTACCAGTTTAGGGTTTGTTGTGTTCAAATTAGGAACATAATTAAAAGTTTTCGTTTTTGTATTTTAGCTACTCATAATTCGAGCTAAGTTTTTTTTATGTCGTCTGGTGTTTCTGCTTGTTTCACAAGTTTGGTAAGACTCTTACTGGTTCTTAAGAACATTGAAATATTAATTAATAGGAAGAAGCTCTTGGGACTTTTAGGATTTATCTGCTAATTTTGAGCGGAACATTAGCTTTTTGCCGAAATATCAAGTAGCTGAACTTCATTTCTAGTGAGAAGTCAGAGAAGTTATCACTTGGAATCTATGATTGTTTAGTTTTCTTTATGTTTTATATTCATTTGATCATTGTATTGCTGTCCTGTGATATATTATGTAGATGGAGGTGCAAAGTCTATTAAACTTTGATTTGGATCCTGGTCCAGTTGATCAATCGATATTGGTTTGGCAACATGAGCATAGATCAGCTGCTATATGGGAAGATGAGGTGTGTACTAGTTAGTTATTTATATTATTCTTGTTTAGCTTCCGGTGTTTTTTTTCCGTTTTAAATCTTTTTATCTTACTTCTCATTCAGGTTCCTCCTCGTGAACTGACATGTCGGCACAAATTATTGGGGATGCGAGATTGGCCTTTGGATCCTCTTGTGTGTCAGAAGTTGATCGAGTTTGGGCTATATGGAGTGTACAAGGTTGCGTTTATACAACTTGACTATGCTCTGATAACAGCTTTGGTGGAGAGATGGAGACCTGAAACGCATACTTTTCATCTTCCTGCTGGAGAGATCACAGTGACTTTACAAGATGTGAATATATTGTTGGGTCTCCGCGTGGATGGACCTGCAGTAACTGGTAGTACAAAATACATCTGGGCTGATTTATGTGAGGACCTTCTAGGTCAGAGGCCAGGTCCCAAAGATCTACATGGTTCTCATGTGTCCCTAGCATGGCTGCGTGAGAATTTTCGGAATTTACCTGGTGACCCTGATGAAGCCACGTTGAAGTGTCACACTAGGGCTTTTGTATTTGCTTTGATGAGTGGTTTCCTATACGGAGATAAGTCTAAACATGATGTGGCTTTGACGTTTCTCCCTCTGCTAAGGGACTTTGATGAAGTGGCTAAACTTAGTTGGGGTAGTGCCACCCTAGCACTTCTCTACAGAGAGTTGTGTCGGGCAAGTAAAAGGACTGTTTCTACCATTTGTGGCCCTCTTGTTCTGTTGCAGTTATGGGCATGGGAACGACTGCATGTTGGTCGTCCAGGAAGACTTAAAGATGTTGGTGCGTCTTATATGGATGGCATAGATGGTCCTTTACCTGATCCATTAGGCTGTAGGTAAATGAGATTTATCATATTCTGTTCAGTTTGTTCTTACAAGTTTTATTTCAATTTTGGTTTGCTTATGGAACTGCTTGAAAGCTAGGTGGAGGGCTTCTCTGAGTCATAAAGAGAATCCTCGCGGAGGACTGGACTTTTACAGGGACCAGTTTGACCAGCAGAAAGATGAGCAGGTATAAAATGTTTTGATTACCAAGCTTGATCATTGAGTTTAGGAAAGCAGAGGAAAAATTACAGACCAACTCCTAATCTTGACGAACTAAGCATTTGTTGAGAGTTGATACATTTAAACAACTTTTGTTTGTCATTCAAGGACTTAATCTTTTCAGTAATGGAAATTTATTTTGTAAATCTTCACAGTGACCTATCCTTTAATTATAAAATAAACACTTACAGTGTAAATACTGGTCTCTTATAGTACTTATAACTATGATAATGTGTCGTGATGGGATTATCCAAAATGGTATTGTAATACTAGTTTCCATAAGTTAGGTATATTATCAGGCAAACTTCTTTATTTACCATAGTCCCCTGAATTTTATCAAAAGATCTCTGATACGGTAAACGAGGTTGTGATTTTCTTTTATGATGTGAATGTAGGTTATATGGCAGCCTTACACTCCAGATCTTCTAGCAAAGATTCCTCTTATATGTCTAAGTGGTCAGAACATATGGCGAACTGTTGCACCACTGATTTGTTTTGATGTTGTTGAGTGGCATCGTCCTGATCGGGTACTTAGACAGTTTGGTCTTCACCAAACGATACCAGCACCTTGTGATAATGAAAAAGCTCTTCATGCTATTGACAAAAGAGGCAAATCTGAATATGACTGGTCAGCACGTCATAGTCGACATATTGAATTGTGGGAGGCACGTGAGTCATCTGTTGTTTCCGGTGAGCCAGAGTTTAGCCCAATGGACTATAATGATCCTTATATGGAGTGGTACCGCAGAATTACTAGAAGAATTATTAGTCCTATGAACGAGAGGCGCCCTGGGCAATTTCTACCCACTGGTTTTGCTTTCCAAGTGCTTGTAAGTTTCTGGTAAATATCATAATTCTATGGTTTTTCAACTTACTTAAATTTACTATATAAAATTTTAGGTTCAGAGGGTTGCAGCCATTCATGCTCGATCTAAGGCTTCACTTGAGGAGGAACTTACTGTTGACACTGCGAGGCAAACATTACAAGATATCGTTGATATGTGTGCAGGCGCCCTTCAACTCAATGCGCCTTTAGGCTCATTATCTAATGGTAGGATTTCCATTAAAATTATCAGAATAATTTTAGGCTACGATTCCTTTTCTTAGTGATTTTTCAACTTAAACTTTCAGTGACTTGGTGATGTATTTGATTGTAACCAATAGAAGAAAGGAATTGATATTAGTAGATCAATGTTCCTTTCTCCTTAGGTGGTAAGATAAAATTAATTAAATCATGCTTTCATGACTTGGATATCCCAGTTAATTATATCTGCAGATCAAGTTACATGGTCATATCCTTAACAAGTTTCTTAACAAGTTTTGTCAAGACTTATCTTTTTGACTTTAGTTATTCCGTTGTTATAGGCTCTGGTACTCAAGCTCCAACTCCAGAACCCATTTTGATGTTACCTCAACCTATGCCTACAATAATACCCCAAAAGCCGATGTCTGGAGAAATTGTATGCGTACCTTTGAATGAAATGGGAATAGATGATGGTCTCTCAGCGGAACCTTTGGAAATGATGCCGCCTGTTCAGGATATACGATGTGAGCAGTCTTTACCATCAGTTTCCCAGAAACCTCTTTTCTGGCCGTCTGGAGGGAAGCTTACTTTCAGTTGGATTTGTGATGTTATGTTGGGGTTTGATTGGTCGTCGAGGAATCTCCCACCTTCTGAATTTTCAAGTGTTCTGCCTTTTTATGTCTTGGATGAGCTGGTTCTCTCTGCTTCCAAAATCCTGAAAAAAGAGCCAAACTGCGTTAGGATAGAGAGTGACAAAGCAAAGGTCGTTGTGGTTGGAGATCTGCATGGGCAGCTACATGATTTATTGTTCCTTATGCAGGATGCAGGATTCCCGAATGGTGATGCAGGACTCCCGAATGGTGATCAGTTCTATGTGTTTAATGGGAATTATGTTAACAAAGGAGCGTGGGGTTTAGAAACCTTCTTACTTCTATTATCATGGAAGGTAATCTTATTATCCTTTAATTTGTGTCTGTGGGGCATAGGAAGCTGAGAAATAGTCTGCTATTATACAGCTAGATTAGTCATGCCACAACACATTTTAATAGTATGCGCTTCATCTTTTTGCTAGGTGTTACTACCGGAAAGAGTATATCTTCTACGTGGCGGTCACGAGAGCGAAAGTTGTACATCACTGTATGGATTTAAAAATGAGGTATTAACCAAGTATGGTGATAAAGGAGCTGTTGTCTACAAGAAGTGCTTGGAATGCTTTCAGTTACTCCCTTTGGCTTCTGTGATTGCTGGGAAGGTATTTACAGCTCATGGAGGTCTTTTTCGTGATGTATCAAGATTTCTCTCGGACAAGCAAGAACGTAGCAGAAAACGCAAGCGAACTCAGAAAAAGCAAACAGATAATAGTGTCCTTGAGACTGAAAATGGATTCGAGTCCTTGCCTCTTGGCTCGTTGAAGGATTTATCCAAAGTGAAAAGACGTGTTATAGATCCTCCTACTGAAGGTTCAAATTTGATTCCTGGTGACATTCTTTGGTCAGATCCGTCGAAAGACACCGGCCTCTTTCTTAACAAAGAGAGAGGTATCGGTTTGTTGTGGGGTCCTGATTGCACTGCAAAGTTCCTAAAAGACAATGATTTAAAGGTTAGATTGATCAGTTTCGTGATAATAAATTGTCAAAAGATCGCATCTAGAAGCTTTGAGAATTTGATAGAAGATTTGAATGGGCAATCAACCAAATGCACTAGGATATAATCAGAACAATTTCGTTCTGTTTTGTATATTTGTGAGGTATGTCTGTTACTCCTTCAGCATCATGATGTTATTTCTTTGTTCGGCAGTTGATCATCAGAGGGAAGGGAGCCCCTGATGAAAGGGCAAAACGAGATGATCTTGCACCAATGAATGGAGGATATGCAAAAGACCATGAAGGGCTTATAACTTTGTTTAGTGCACCTGATCATCCTCAGTTTCAGGTATGCTCTATTGGATATTTGTATTGGCTATCTCCAAACTGTAGTAAGCTCTTGTGATTCAACAAAAATGGTGAAATTTTTTCGCTTGCCTATCTTCATATTAATTTAAATTCTCTCTGGCAGAATTTCTCATATTTTGTAGATGTTGTAACTTGTGTTTGAGTCTCAACACAAACTTAAGTACCTGATGTCTCGTATGCAGGATACAGAGGAGAGACACAACAACAAAGCAGCCTACATAATTTTACATATCCCTGAATGTGAGGAGCTTCAATTTCAACCGCTTGAAGCAGTATCTCCGAGACCAAAGGTAGTTCTACAGTTAATTACGAGAATCCTAATTTTATTATCTCTAAGTTTGTTCTTGATATGTTCTGACATCCGCAGGCTGAGGCGTACTACGACTATAGAAGCCTGATTCATTCTTCCAGTAATTTAGTACACAATATTACTAATTCTGTTGATTCACCATCCTCAGCGCCTGATGACAAAGATAGTTTAATATCTTCTGATAATGTGGAATATAAGTCCATGGTTCTCTCTGAACAGATGGAAGTTGATGAAAAAGATGATGTATATTCCAAGTGCTCAGAATCTAGAACTGATGAAGTTACAGCTTTTGGAACTCAAGCCTCTAGTGATAAAGATATGGTTTATTCTTCAGAAAATACTGAAAATGGTCCCAAAGAAGCTGACCATTCTGAAACTGCAGAGATTAGTATAGATTTATCCGATGCAGTTGGAAAACCGGAATCTTGCAGCAGAACAGGAGGTACATCTGAATCTTCGGGAACTGATGAAAAGCTAGAATCTAGTTCTCCTAAAGCTACTGATCTGGAACGGCAGCCAGCTTGTGATCTATATGTGCCTGATTCTGGAAAATCCATAGAATCTCGGACAGAAAAAGCTGCGGACATTGAACCTATGTCAGTTGATGAAATTGCTGGTGAGTCTGAATCCAGAATTGGAGAAGAAAATGACGTAGAAGCCTCTAACATTACTAAGATTTCAGAAGAGAAAGCAGAAGAAGGAAGAAAATGTGACTCACTTGAGGCGTCAAATAATGTAATAAGTAAAGACAAGGCTTGTGATTTCAAACCAAGAGTAGATGACTGTAGCACCACTAGTGATGTTGGAGTGGAATTAGAAATTACATATGATGAGAAACTGGATAGTGCAGCAACTGAGATCATAGGTACGACAGACGGCAACTGAGACATAGCCACTGATGGTGCTGAGAAGTTGGAACGTTCAACCAGCAAACTGATCAATAATTCAGTGCCCAGCGAAGATATGGATGATTATACCATGAAGTTGAGACATACGACTAGCTGCGCTGCTGATTCTGATCTGGGGACTGAAAATGGTGGGGTAAACGCTGACAGTACCAGTTTATCCAAATGTCTAACTTGCAAGCCAGTGGTGGCTCATGACAAGTTTACAAATATTATGAAACCTTCCCATAGTAAGGATTATGGAGAGTCTGCAGATAAGCCAGGGAGAGTAATCAAACTGGTTACCTATTCTAAGCGTAAGTCATCTGACAAAAAATACATGGTTGATTCTAATGAAGATCCCCAACAGAAGGTTAATAATGCTGTTGATACTAAGACTAAGGGTTCTCTTGACAAGTCACACTCGATTCCAAAAGATACGGACTCATGAAATCTCGTTCCACTGTTCTCCTTTCCAACTGAGGTAAATATAATGTCTCTTCTAAACCTATCTAGCCTTACAAACACCCTTAGCCTCACTAGTCACACCCTTTACAAAACACAATTCCATACCATTTATACTTTTGTGGTTCTATTGATTTGATTCAAGAGGGTTTGTGGTTAATTCCGGTTTACAAGTTCTGCAACATTTCATATCCAAGACATGCATCTTCTTACCATGAGCAAGACTTACAAATGATTGATACACAAATCCAAACTCTTTTATCTCATAGTTCTGAGTTATCTCTTGTTTGATTTGCAGATGATGAACAGCTAAACCGCTTTGGATGTGTCCTCAAAGCCAATGTACAGTGGTCATAATAGCCTAGCTGGTCAAATTCATCTGAACCGAATCCGGTTTGCTAATTAAAGCTAGATGTTAGTGAGTTTGATTAGTAGGTAGGGTGATATGGTGTAAACCTTATTCTTTTTTTCTTGAATTTACTTTTCTCAATCAAAGTTTCTGTAGTTATTTAGTGGGACTTTTGAATTTTTTCTAAGCATTAAAGAAATAAATTGTCTTTCATCATAGAAAATAACGGTAAATTTAAATCAAAACATAACTACTCATCTCTAATTTGGGAGGCAAACTAAAAAAAAAGGGCACAGTCGTGGTTAGGGTAAACAACAAGGGTATTATCGACTTTTCATCGAGAAGTCAATATATAATTCACCCGTAGAAAACGCTGCGTATTTGCATCAAAGCTAAAAAAGAATCTGCCTTTGTGCGTCTTCAGGTTTTTTTTTTTTTTTTGTCTGAATTCGTCGAATCTCTTCGTTCTCCCTCGCGCTCTCTCTCTCTCTCTCTCCAACCCCCTTCTCAATCTAGGGTTAGGGTTTCGATTCTGCAGAGGTTTTTTTCTCAACGTATGCTGCTGAGCCCTCTCCCTGCAGCCGTTTCTTCTTTTTCGTTCGAAGAACTTCGTAGGCTAAAGCATGTCTTGATTCTCCCAAATTTCTGGTTAGCTAATAAAATTTTAATTTCGGCTACTTTTTTTTTTTTGTGTATTCGTCTGTGCGTTTTTCGAATTATTTCGAGCAATTAGCTTCATGTTTTTGTAATTTCATGTTTTAGGATTTGATATGACATCATCATAAGGAACGTGTTTTCCTTGTTAATATGTATCTTCGTTGAAGTTTTTCTGGGTTTAGGTCTCCGTGAATCTAGCTTTCATTGTTTGTAACGCTTACGTTGGATTTAGGGCTCTTTACCGTTTTGGAATTTGAGAGTTGGTTCGATTGGCATTTTTAAGAATAGTTCGGGGACTTTTGTATTGCAAAAGAGTTTCTGAACTTTTATTTTTTTGTGATATAAATTTTCAGCCTTATGTTTCTTTGTCATGCCTGTTTTTGTAGCTAAGGTAAGTTTGACCTTCTTTCTTCAAAGCAATTTTCACAAATGCTCATGTTATACCTTTTTTTTGTTGATTTCAGGTGTTTTTTCAAACTCCATTGATACAGTCATTTTCTTTGATAAGTTAAAAGCAATGCATACCTCCGAGGGAGCCCCTGATGTTGTTGTTGACCAGGGCATGTATTACCCCGTTGATGCCAGTTATGGCTATTACTGTACAGGTAATTAGTTAGATTCATGGTATCAATTCTATATCCCCTTGGTCTTAAGGTGGGGAGTACTCTAATTTTCTGAATTTTCAGGTTATGAGTCCCCCGGTGATTGGGAGAACCATCAGATGTTTTTTGGTGCAGATGGTTCAGAAGTCCAATACACGGTCTCGGATATAACAACTTCTCATTTAGAGTTGATTTGTTCTTATACATTTTTTCTGTGTTAACATTCTATCTTCTTTTTTGTTTCTTCAGGGTGGGCAGAATGAAAATTCTCCCTATATATGCTATTCGCCTAGTTATGGATATGCACAGTCTCCTTACAATCCATTCAATCCTTATATTCCGGGCGCTTCAATAGGTGTTGATTCTCCTTTTGTTGGTCCTCAACAATTTTACACTTTTCCTCCTTACCAGAGTGTTGCAACGTCACCTACCTTTGTTCCATATGCAATTCAACCTGATATCATCTCAAATAGCTCGGCAAACTCTTTGGTAGAGACTGGTTCAGCTAATAGGGGTCGATCCGATGTGAGAGGGTCCAGGCATAGAAATGGCATCGCCACTGGTGGATTTCAAAGTAGTGCTCCAAAACTCTCTGCAGTGAATTCTTTGGGACAAAGTAGACAGTCAGAAATGAACAAGAGTGGCTCTACTCCAACATCAGGACAAGCTCTCCAGGTATAATTTCTGGTTTTACTTTATTCTGGATATTAATAATAGGAGGTTGCTGAATTAGAACGAATTTAGAGAAATGATTATGATTCTAATTTCAGACATTGACGTCAATGATATGCTTACTTGTGTAGTTCTAGGAGTAGTTTGTTGATCACTACAGCCACAGGTATCATTCTTATTTTGACTCTGGACTTGTGTAATCATCTTTGCAGGGAAGAGCTACTTCCGTTAAAGCTCAACCTGTTGACGTTGTTTCCAGTAGCAGAGTATCGTCTTTCGGACAATTAGACAGTGCTCCACCTGGACTTAATGGTTTTTCAAAAATTGTAACAGACAATAACAATCCTCGGCCCAAGCTGTATGGTGGCCATGCAAATCTAATCCCTGATAGAGTTAGTGAACAAAGTCGAGGTCGAAGATCGAGAGGATTGGGAAATCAACTAATTGTTAAAGCTTATACAACAAGAGCTGGAAATGCTGATGCCGAAGGAAATATTGTGATCAATCCTTCTCAGTATAATAAAGAAGATCTGCGAATCGATTACAGCAATGCTAAGTTTTTTGTGATTAAATCATATAGTGAAGATGATGTTCACAAGAGCATCAAGTATAATGTCTGGTCATCAACTTTGCATGGGAACAAGAAATTGCAGAGTGCATATGAAGATGCTCAGAAAATAGCCACCGAGAAGTCTTGTGAATGCCCGATATTCTTGTTCTTTTCTGTGAGTTTCTCCTTCTCTCGTCTTACATACTAGCTTGTTTGTGTTAAGCTTATTCTGATGCAGTGCTTTTCTTTTTAGGTCAATGCCAGTGGTTTGTTCTGTGGCATGGCTGAGATGACTGGTCCAGTTTCTTTCGATAGAGACATGGATTTTTGGCAGCAAGACAAATGGAGTGGAAGCTTTCCCGTCAAATGGCACATAATAAAAGATGTTCCCAATAGCTATTTCAGGCACATCATACTACAGAACAATGAGAATAAGCCGGTCACCAATAGTCGAGACACACAAGAGGTCAGTTTTCCTACTAGCACATGCTTTGAAGATTCTCAGTTTTCACATTCGGAGAATTCGCTAATCTGTTGTTTCTTCTGCAGATAATGCTGAAACAAGGTCTGGAAGTGCTAAAAATATTTAAAGATCATATGGAAAGGACTTCATTACTAGATGATTTTGTGTATTATGAAAGCCGACAGAAAGTCATGCAGGATGAGCGAACCAGGCTGCCGTACAGGACCTTTCTTAGCCCTTTACCATTACCCAGACCGGATCTCGCTGACAGAAACAAGAAAATCTCCTTGGAAGCCTTCAAGACACCTTCAGTAATCTCTGCGGAAAGAGAGGAGGTTCGTTCAAAGTCAGATGGGAACGAGGAGACCACTGTAAAGGAAGGTAATAAAGAAGATACTTCTTCCACTCAGAAGAAAATCAGCTCTCTCACCATTGACCCGAGTGGTACAGACTCTAACCCGACCTCTGTTTCTCACCTGAACCAGAAGAGTCAAGCCAAGTCCAAACTGACCTCTGGCTCTCACAAAAATACAGACCCCTCAGAAGTGGTTGATACTTCTCTTTCTGATGACAATGACTCTGTCAAAGTAGGATCAGTACCCATAAAAGTTACTGGGTCTCCTGCAATCTTAACAGTCGGTACTATTCCTCTGGACCCCAAGTCACTTCAGAAGTAAACCACCCCGGGTTAGGTTTATTATCTGATTCCTTATATTTAATCATCTCTCTTAAGTCTAAAGTTAATTTTGCTTCATCATACATGCCAGTGTGGTATGAAGAGAGGGTTCTGTTTGTATAGATGAAAATCTTGACTTGAGAATCTGCGGTTTGGTCAAACACCAAAAGAGGGAATCGTTGAGGTTTGCGGTTAGTGGTTGCATTTGGTTATTTTGGATGTGGCCTAAGAGCTTCGGAAATTTATATGCTGTCAGAGTGTCACTTACTGAGTGTTCCTTTTTTTTTTTTTTTTTTCTTATTGTAAAATTGAGACTTGTATGTCTGCGTTCTGGTTCTGTTTGGTTGTTTGTTCCTCCCAACTCAAAAGAGTTTCAAATTGAATATTAAGTTTTTTTTTTCCTCCCTGATGACTTTTTATATTATGGCATACAACCAGGTCTAATTCTAGTTATCTCGTTTCTCCTATTAGCTGATTTTGTAATTATAACTCCTATAAGTTCACTTATTATTGTTACTAACGAGTGCATCTGTTTGAATCATAGTCTCCACTGAAGTTACAGAATCTTATGGAAAAAAAGTGATTAATAAAGGATTAACCAATAGACAGATAAAATATAAAATATCCGAATGAGTTTTAGAGGTCTAATTCCGAGAAACCTGAACTGAGCCCGAAAACCCCGAGCGATCAGCCGGATCAAACAGATAAAGTAGAACTTGAAAGACGGATAAAATAGGATGGGCCGAAAATAAAAAACATGTATATTCATAAAAATATCATCGCACAAATAAGGCTTCGACTAAAAGGCCCTACAAGGGATGACCCAATATATATCGACGTGGCACACTAACAAGCATAATTGGAATCATAGGCTTCCTTGACAAGGGGAGAACCATCAAGCAAACAATCAATGGGGGGAATGGTCAAAGTCTCTTGTGTCCCATAAGCATTCCAACAAAAGGGATCATCAACAAGCTCACCTTCCTCCGGCAATAGCTCAACCTCCGACATCGTTATATTCGTACAAGCTACTGTGTCACTACAGGCGAAATGTATAGGCGGACTTCTAACGTCGTAAGTGCCTTTGATGTTACGGTACTCGACGTCGAAGACTCGAACCGCTGATGTCTCGTTGCGACATTCTTTGGATTGGCAGTAGTATTGGTCCACGATTATGCAATTGAGTACGTTCTCCATTTGGATGTTTTCGAAGAGCAGATTTGAGACTGATCCGGTTCCGCCTTGCCATGTTTTCACTCGGAGTCCGTTATCGGAATCGCGAATCGCTGTGTTTCGAACTGTTATGTTTGAAACGCAGGCTTGTGAATTGTGCACGCCTAAGCTCCCAATGCTGCGTTTTTAACGATTTTATGCGGTTAGAATCTAATCGCGTTTTGAATGTGTTGAACAACTAAACACCCAAAATAAATATATTTTTTTAATCTGAAATTTTTTTAAATTGATGTTTTCCAATTTCCAACAATAAAAAAAAAATATTATTAGAATTTTGTATAGAAATAATTAATCAAGTTCGAAAATAATATATATATATATATATATATATATGAATAACTTTGTTCGATATAAATTTTGTCAACTAGTTATAAAGTTCAGTTTCCGGTGGATGGATAGGATCATTCAGCTAACATCCGTGATCCATGTAAAAACACAGACATCGTAATGGAATCAATTCGAATAATAAAACAGAAAATAACGTTATTAAATTATAATTAAAAAAACAAAAAAGAGAGAGAGATGAGGAAATAAAAGAGAGAAACCTGATCCCGTGACTAGGCCCACAAGTGACACCTTGAATGTCAATATCTGAGCAGCCAGTTCCAATCGAAATACAGTCGTCCCCTGTTTCGTTTTTTACATTCCCAATAATTAATTTTGATATCCTTAACCAAAGTTACAACACATACCAATACGAAAACAAAACAGTACCGTTGCTAACGACAGAGTTGTAAATTCCAACAGATCTTGTGTTTCCCAGATGGATACCATCGGTGTTCGGACTTAGTTTTGGAGACGATATTTGGATTTCCTTTATTACAACTCCTTCACATCCGTCGAATTTCATGTGAAATTGTGGACTGTTTTGGATTCTTAATCCTTTTACCTCTACATTATTGCTCATGAAAAACCGAATCATCTATAAAATCCCAAAAAAAAGAAAACAAAGTTAGTACTAAACCAAATTAAACCGGTCTTAAATTTGATGATTTGGACTCACCGTCGGGCTCTCGCATGGTCCTGAGGACGATGATCCGTTTGGACCCTGAAAAAATACACATAATCCAAATTATTTTATTTAAGAACAATTTTTTTGTTTTAATAATATATAGTACGGTATCTTGTCGTGTGTTCTATTTTGTTACATCCACGACTTATGAAATAATTAATATAACAAGTAAACCTCTAATGTAAAGTTATAACAAAAATATTGTAAACTTTTTACCCTGTGGGGCTTGCAAGGTAAATCCCACCATTTTTGACCATTGCCTTCGACGGTGCCTTTGCCGGAAAACGTCATACCGTCAAGGCGGTAAAAAACCAACCACTGGTTTTTACTGTCTTTCTCTGGCCATTCCTCTGGTCCGTCCGGTGGCATCAACACTCCGTCCAACTTCACAATCCCAACCAAAAAGAAGTTAAAATTTACATCAAATGACAAATATAACTAGAACATATACATTGTACATTTTACTATGTACATTTTTATTAATATAATTTTATTTTGTTAGAAGATTTTTTTTTTTTTTTTTTGGGTCACCTGAAATACGAGTCCCGGTTGACATGGGCCGGAGAAAATAGTGGAAGTGATTTTGAAAACACCGCCTTCAGGTGCTAAAACGACACCGGATTCGACAGCACAAGCAGCTTTCCAAGCATTCCGAAACGCTGCCGTATCGTCGCATGACCCATCACCCACTGCTCCAAACGATGTGACGTCAAAAATGCACCCTGAGTCAGAATCTCCCGGAGCCGGGTCTGGACTCGGGTTTGGATTCGGGTACGGGTCAGAAGGAACTTGATCAGGTGGGTTGGCGGATTCAAGGGGTGGTGGAGGAAGAGGATGCGTGAGGCCACGACGACTCTTGTGGTAATGATATCTTCCTCGTACCACGTAAGTGAATTGTCCGAAGAGGACAGTGCAGATTATGTAAATCACGAGAATGCCACTGAGACTTCGCATTGCTAAGCTTTGAGAAGAGAGAAATGGATAAAGAGAAAGAGTGAGAGAGAGAGAGAGAGAGCTTAAGAGAGTTAGAGGAGTTTTAAGTCTGTTATATTATAGCAAAGCAGAACACACAGAGACAATATATATATGGAGTTTGAAGTCCTTGGAGATGACACGTGTTTATATTTGAGTTTTATATCTGTGTTGTTTTTGGGCATGAGGTTTTAAGAGACTTGGTTTTAGTTAGCAAATATTCTATTGTTTTTACGACTTGTCTTTTTCTCCATTCGATTTTTAGTTAGAAAAATTATAATGTTTCATCTATATCGAAATTTTGACTAATATTTGGATTGATATACTTATATATATCACTTCAGAATGGTCAAGTGCATACATTTTGAACATAAGAAAACAAATCCAATATATTTAACTAATCGTGTTTGAGTTTTTGTTTTTATCGAGTACATCAATATACATGTTTAAGTATTTTAATTAATATTTCTTTGAAATTATATGATATATGTTAAATTTACTAAATGTTGTTTTGAGTTGTTTTTATTCAGCTACATATTTATTAAAAATTCACACTCTGATTGGTTGTTCGATTTAAATGTGAGAATGAGATACATTTAAAAAATGGGGACGAGAAAGAGACATGACCACGGTAGGTGTAAATATTTATCGTATTTTCGGCACTATTTATATTATCTCGCGCAGTCCAAGAGATCTCATGTTTCCTATGTAATAAGATCCAAATTTATCAGCATATAATTGATGCTAGTTACAAAGTTCTCCTAGTCTCATCCAGCCTATTTTTTATTCTTTCAAATCTGAACTTAAATTAAATTAAAACTCTTAAGCAAATCAGTACAAGGTTCATTACTCATCTTCAATCCCCATGCAAAAATATTGCCACGTTTACTTAATATAACAAATTTCTAAAATATTAATATGTAATAGTTTTGCTAAACTATGTAAAGGAGACAAAAGAATAAATAAGTGAAAGAGCAAAAGGTGACTACCGATTAAGCTAATATTATTCCAATTATAATCTCGTAGTATCCTAATATATTTGTAATACCACCATGCAACACACAACGTTAATAGCTGTATTGTGCTATTTACGCATTCGAGAGTTTTGCATCTCTATGTTCTACCACGACAATATATATATATATATATAACAAATTTGAAACTTGGTTCTAATTAAGGGTTTTAGATCTTTAATAGGACAAAATTCTTATTGGTAATTCACTAGTAGACGCCATCGTCATTTGTCATAGTAAGATGTAGACCATAAAAAAAAATGTCTCATAGAAGTATATTGGTTAATACATGCACATTCCTCAAAATCAGCCCTGTACAACATAACAAACTAAAAAACCGTTAGTACATATGTAGTTGTTTTTTTTTTTGGTGTGTGTAAATTACGTAGTTGTTAATATTTTTTTCTTGATCAAATTTATGGTTCTATATTATAATAAGTGGGACGGTTACATAAGTGAACAAGTTAAAGATGCCTAAAACGACATCAACTTTTCCGGTTAAACAATCCGAAAACAAGAGTATAAACTAGAAAGAGGACGAATCTCGGTACCACAATTTGAGAGTATCTTTGAACTGCAGCCAAAGCTTAATACTACTACTACTACGTGGTATCCGCAACGTTGTTGTTATTTATCAAAACATAACATGCAAACATAATAATATGATAAGCCTAACAATGAGGGATCAATAACACCAATATAAATACTAATAAATACGAAATGATTAAAAGACATAATGTTGAAAGGACTGATTTGAAATATTGCGCTACATTCGTTATGTGTGTGTGCGCCACTGTTCAATAATTAAAGATTGCTTTGTTCACCTTCTTCTTCCTTCGTACTGCTATTGTTCAAAACACGACGACGTCACGGATCATGTTTATTTACATGGCCGACTTAAATTTTGTAGGTCATGTTTGAAGTCGCGTATGTGTCTAAATACGTATATATATATATATATACATATATGTATATATCTTTTTCTAATGAAATACTGAAATATAATATTGTTTGGATTGCATTATATGTTGATGAAACAGTTTACTTAATAAATTATATTAATACTTGATATATTCTTCAAAAAATTATTAGTTAATAAGATATACAAATTTGGTGTACATTCTTCAGCTTCATTTGCAGATACATACGTATAAGCATTACACTGTTGATTGTAAAATCGTCTTATATTAGTGCAGTACAAGATGAATTATCGCTGAAAGGTACTTAAGTTCACAATTGGGAAACTCATAAACCGTGTATATGGATCTTTATAATCTTTCTTCGATTCAAGAAACAAAGATCAAATGATTGATATTTGTGAAGACAACGATTGATCGATCCTAATCCACAACAATAACACTACCAATCACCCTTTTTTGCTTCTTAAAATATTGATTCGTGAAACACTAACATACAATGCCGACGCATGATAAAGCAGAAAGACATAAAAATTTAGAAAATAATAAGTGTTTGTATAGTTTAATATATAAAATAAAAATCAAGTGAAATAAAATAATTGAGAAGCAAAAGATTGCAAATAGACAAATCTCGTGACACTTTGTTGTATTGTAGTTGAATTTTTTTTTTCTTTTCTTGTGGATGTTGAAGACGGAAGGAAAAGTTGAAGGGCGGGCTCCGGAAATGATCCATTGGTTCCTAATGCTTCTAACGAGCTGTCCTCCCACATTTCTCTATCTTTTTAATGTTATTTTAACAAAATCATTTAATGTCGGCCAAGATCATCTAACTTCTTCATAAGAAACATCGTATGTATATATATAAATTTACCAATACATGTATTAATATTCGAATTCTAATAGTGGATGTAATCATGTAAATAAACGTAGATAGCGACATTATATTCTTCAAACGTACAAAGTAGTTTGTCTGTTAATTGATTGTTTTTATTCTAATTTTTCCTTTCATAAACAAATTTATATCATTTTTAGTGATATATATGTCTATCGTCATTATTGGGCGAAGTCGAAGAAAAAAAGGCATGATATGAATAACTAAAATTATTAGGAGATTTCCAAGATAACTAATTATAATAATATGAATATATGTTCAAGACTTCAAGTCATTAATCTCCAAGATCTCCTAACAAAACTTATGCACTAACACAATCCATTAAACAATTAATTGTTTGTATAAATTATAGTGAGTTTTTTTTATTTCCTCTCAAAAATATAGTTGTCTCACATGTATATCTATACGAACCAGAATATAATAGTCTTTTGTGATCGACATAAATATATGTTATGTTGTCCTACTAAAAAACCAAAAAACTGTAAGGTCGAGAAGCCATTATTCCCAAAAGTTATTTTAGTTATATGAATATAAGGAGAAACAAAAAAAACTACAAAATTTGAAGCGTGAGTCTTTTATTTCATTTTTCGTCTCTATATGTCACATGTATCTCTCACGGGTCGTGCTTAACACTATTACTAAAAGGATTGTGATTTGTGAGTGAGTGGTGGCTTGTGGCTCAACTTAATACCACGTGGAGACTTTCGTTACACGCGCCTCACGCTCTCTGTTAGTGGCTCTTTTACACCATCGGAAGTATCTCCAAATCACGATACGTGCTGGTTCCAAATCTATATGCCGCAAACTATCTAAGATCTTCCAAGTAACATCAAACTTTTTGTGTGTACATTTATGTCTATGTGACAGCAAGTATTAATATATATATTTTACTGGTAAGCCTAATTTCTGTACAAAACACAAGTTAATTCTATATAGCAACGATAACTGACTTCGACCATTTCGTACACATTTTGGGACCTTTGGGTCTTATATATGGTTATGGCATTTGGCTATTAATGATCGTGGTTTTGTGTTTACTGGACATTAAAGATAAATGTGATGTGTGGGTGATATAAACCACGACTAACACTATCCTTTATTTTAGTTTTTTTTTTTTTATAAATCTCATAATTGAAAATTCAATGGAGGAAGTTTTTTATTTATTTTAAGTAGCTAAACAATTTATATAAACACACAAAAACCTAGAATTTATGTAATACTTACATTTTGTATCTTTAACAAAAAAAAAATCTAATATAATTTAGTAATAATCTATGTACTTTTAGCTAATGTATCTTATAAATCGAAAATGTTTGAAAAATTAAATATATCAATGTGATTAGATATGAGTTGGAATATAATGCGCTTCGAAACAATTTTTTACTGTCAGCAACATGCATGTAATATACAAATTTGAATCTAAGTGACTACACTGTTTAGATTAGATTTGTTCTTATAAGACAAACGTTTATATTGGTTAAATGGCCATGTGGTCTACTCTTGTCCTGATTAAAAAAATCATACAATACTTAAGACCCACAAATATACGAATTCTTCAGAAAAATATGTATCTCCTTAATGAAATTTATTGTAACATTATTTGGCAGCAAGCACTAACGAGTAAACGAGCCTACATCATAATCACCGAATCGTGACGATCAAATGGCCTTTATTTCCGAGCTACCAAACGTTGTGAATATAAATAGAAAGTTGTTGCATATAGTTTATAAAATATATTTTTCTTACTAGATCCATGATAACTCAAATGTCATGGACGTAGATTATAATTTACGAGAAAGATTGAAATGACATTAAATAGAATTGGAAAAATGGTGAATCGCCACGTGTGGTTTCTCAAAACTCACGGGCATGCGTATGTCGCACCAGAGATGCGTCACGGGTTTGTTAGGTTAATGATCTATTCATAACGTTGAGATTTGATTTGATGCTTAGTATTATGGTATTAACAATATACAGTACTATTTTTATTGTGATTTGGACGGCTTGACGACAATGTTCACGCTCGTTAAGACAGCGAAAGAAACCCAAAAAATCTTGTCTGCTTCGTGGATGTTTAATTAGTTCAAAAATGCTTAATTATCAGCTTCTTACTAATTAACATATTTGTAAGAGTGTGGTAAAGGTCGATATTCTCCATCTCTCACGACGGAGTAAATGTATAGATTATACATTCTAACAATTGATATCTTATATAATAAAGTAAAGTTCGCTTAACCACAAGCTGACACAACCACAAGCTGACACGTGTCATCTTTCATTTTAACTATTTCTCTATTTTACCTTTTCATATTTTTATTTCTAAAAGAAACATATATAAGAACAATAATTTCTATTAATTACACATTTAAAATCAATTATTACAATTTGACAATAACTTAACAAAAGAAATATATATAAAAAAATCAATTATTACAATTTGTCATCCTTCATTTTAATTATTTCTCTATTTTACTTCTTGATATTCTCATTCTTAAAAGAAACATATATAGCAAAAAAAAACATATCTTATTTAATAAAGTAAGGTTCGCTTATCCACAGACTGATATGTGTCATCCTTCATTTTAACTATTTCTCTATTTTACCTTTTCATATTCTCATTTCTAAAAGAAACATATAAGAACAATAATTTCTATTAATTACACATTTTAATTATTTCTCTATTTTATTTTTTGATATTCTCATTGTTAAAAGAAACATATATAGCAAAAAAACATAAACCAAGATAATAATTTCTCTTAATTAACCATAATTTAACTCATTAATACAATTTGTAATAATTAATTAATTAATTAAAAAATTTCTAAATAATAAAGAAAGGTTCTCTTAACCACAAGCTGACACGTGTCATTCTTCATTTTAAATATTTCTCTATTTTACCTTTTCATATTCTCATTTCTAAAAAAAACATACTCCTATATAAGAACAATAATTTCTATTAATTACACATTTAAAATTAATTATTACAATTTGACAATAACTTAACAAAAGAAATATACAAAAGAAATCAATTATTACAATTTGTCATCCTTCATTTTAATTATTTCTCTATTTTACTTTTGATATTTTCATTCTTAAAAGAAACATATTTAGCAAAAAAACATATCTTATATAATAAAGTAAGGTTCGTTTAACCACAAACTGACACATATGATATTTCTTTTAACCTTCATTTAACTATTTCTCTATTTTACCTTTTCATATTCTCATTTCTAAAAGAAACATATATAAGAACAATAATTTAATACATTTAAAATCAATTATTATAATTTGACAATAACTTAACAAAAGAAATATACAAAAGAAATCAATTATTACAATTTGTTATCTTTCATTTTAATTATTTATCTATCTTACTTTTTGATATTCTCATTCTTAAGAGAAACATATATAGCAAAAAAACATATACCAAGATAATAATTTCTCTTAACTGACCATAATTTAACTCATTAATACAATTTGCAATAACTAATTAATTAATTAAAAAATTTCTAAGTTCATGTTGATTTCCTCTTCTATATAAGCGATTAACTTTTCATATTCTCATTTCTAAAAAAAACATATATAAGAACAATACTTTCTGTTAATTACACATTTAAAAACAATTATTACAATTTGACAATAACCTAACCCATTAACAACATAATTGACAATAATTTTTTAACATGTGTCTTTTCTATATAATTCTATTATACCACTTGATATTCTCCATCATAAATAAAACATATACAGAGACACGTGCCATCCTTCATTTTAATTATTTCTCTATTTTAGTTTTTGATATTCTCATTCATAAAAGAAACATATATAACAAAAACACATTTACAAAGATAATAATGTCTCTTGATTGACCATAATTTAACTCATTAATACAATTTGCAATAACTAATTAATTAATTAAAAAATTTCTAAGTTCAGGTTGATTTCTTCTTCTATATAAGCGATTAGCTTTTCATATTCTCATTTCTAAAAGAAACATATATAAGAACAATACTTCTGGTTAATTACATATTTAAAAATAATTATTACAATTTCACAATAACTTAACCCAAAAACAACATAATTGACAGTAATTTTTTAACATGTGTCTTTTCAATATAACTCTATTATACCACTTGATATTCTCTATCATAAAAAAAATATATACAAAGACACGTGTCATCCTTCATTTTAATTATTTCTCTATTTTAATTTTTGATATTCTCATTCCTAAAAAAACATATATAACAAAAACACATTTACAAAGATAATAATGTCTCTTGATTGACCATAATTTAACTCATTAATACAATTTACAATAACTAATTAATTAATTAAAAAAAATTCAAATTGTTTTTCTTTTCACGTTGATTTCTTCTTCTATATAAGTGATGTAGTACGAGCATATAACACCTAACAAATGTAAGATAATTATTACAATGCAAATTTCAATTTTTTTCCTTTTCAGGTTTATTTTTTACTTCTATATAAGTGATTTAGTTAGAGCATATAACGTCTCACGAATGTAAAATCACTTCTTTATAGTGCTCTATATATATATATATATTAATTTATTTTTTCTTTTCAGGTTGATTTTTTCTCTTCTATAATAAAGAAGATTTTCTCTTATATATAAGTGTTGTAGTTGGGAGCATAGAGTCAATAACAAATGTAAGATTACTTCTCTATTTTCTCATCTTACACTTTCAATGTAATGTGAAAAATAAGGTAAAACTTTTTTATTGGACGATCTATATGAGTATCTCCACTTCTTCTAAAATGACTCAACCAAAATTTAGAATAAAATTTTTTTAATTTATTCATGTATTTTCATCATCACAATTTCATCAAATTCATTGTTATAGAAGTGTTAATTAGTTTTGAAATATATAATAAGTTGTAATAACTTTGTGAAATATTGATAGAATATAATTATTAGAAGATGATCCCAAAATACAAAAACTATTAAACTATATTATTTTTAAATAATTAAATAATAATTTAACTATCATTATTTACTTTAGTTTAGGGATAAAATAGAAACATGATATATGTTGTAAATTATCAAATTGTTTTACTTAAGCGGAATGCACAAACGACATCTACATACATCAATCATTTTGATATATATTATTTATATAGTGTTGTATAATTTACTACATTTGTTTAAACTCACGCAACGCGTGAGGCCTCCCCTAATTGTTTATAAAAGTACCTTATTTTTACATATTTAAATATTTCTTTACACGTCTCTTTAGTTGGAGGCTTGAAGCATTAATACCTTCACGGATATTTAGATTCGATATGAAGTTGAGGAAGAGTGTCGTAAGGAGTCTTTATGGTAAATAATTATAGGTATAGAAGCTCGAGTGGGACATGGAGTACTCGTATTTTTACAAGAGCAACTTGCTCGAGGACAAAGTGAATATCAATATTGTAGAAATGTTTTGTTCGTTGGTGTTTGACCGGATACGATAATATATGTAAATTACATCAGAGTACGCAACAATGCATGTTGGTGGAGAGTAGTATAGTTGAAGGCCGAGAGAAAGCATACATGCGAATACGCTTTAACACTTCGAAATAGATGCCTTGAGGTCATGTGTGATGTATGTATATATATGCATCTGGATGTGTATAATATGCGAAGCAAGAATGTTTTTTTCTTTTTCAGATGTATGACGTGCATACATGTATATACGTACAAGTGTATAGTTATGTATATTATGTGGAGGTGAACATATATGTAAGTTCGTATGCACATAGCTAGTTATAAATCATGGCCCTATTGTGTTTTTTTAACCAAATTTAAAACCAGTGCTAGTCAAAAGAAACACTGGGCTATACTGGCTCATTCTATTAAGATTTGTGGGCTTGTATCCACCTAAGATCTTATCAATCTTGGCTATATTTGCTAAATGTATTGTGCTATTTAGGAAGATTATATATTTGATTCAAATGCATAAATTGACTTGTGCTTTTAGATTGTTTTTGGTTCGATCTCAGTTTTTAAATATTGTTAGTATACTATCTATTATGAGTCTGTGTAAGAAACGAAAAGAGGATCGATATTCAATAAATAAGTGAAGAGTTCGACAGATAAGTTTAAGTTCAAGTTTATATAATATAAGTTTATAACCCTTTGTTTACAGTATCAAGTATTTGAAATTTTTATTTATTTATGGTTAAAATGTATTAGATACCTCTTTAATTTTTCTTTTGTGTTGTTTTACACAAACATCATTTGACCAACTAACAAACAGAGGAAAATAAGAAGAAAACATAGAAAGAGTCATAAACTTATATATAATTAAGCCACATACATAAGTATCCAAACCATATATAAAGGAAGATCTCTTGGTTAACTTGAGCTTCAGATAGACTAGCAATCGTGACTCGAGAAATCTTAGGATGGTTAGGATTTGCCAACTTGCATCTCATATCTTGCTAAATATCTCTCACCAATTGGGGTAATTAAGGTTGGGAAATAGAAGAATGCAAACAAGCATTCCTCTCTTTCCACGGTTTGTACACGGTAGCTTTGAGAATCATCTTACGGGGATGTTAAAATGGACTATCCTTTTTTCTTTATTAACATCAAGTTGTCCAGATCTATTTAGATCCACTCCGATTAGAATCTACTTTGTTTAGACCTATTTAACATTATATTTAATAATTTGTTTTTAGTAATATATACTCTTAATTATTATTGTTGTAAATGATATATATATATATATAGTTTTTTGCTTCTAAAGTCTGGTTCAACGCTAAAACAATTTGATTTTGTTAATATGTAACTTTTAATTGCTACAAATTATTTATCTTATGTGATTTATGCATATCATATAATATTTTACTAGGTAGCTACCCGCACTTTGTGCGGAGAAAAAAAATATGTACATCATAATGATATTTTATTATTGATGTTATTGTGATATTTCATCTTCTAACAGTTGTACATAGTGTTTTAAATTTACCAAACAACATGCTCACTGGATAGTATCAAAGCATCATCTAATATCCATCCGTAATCTTATCGCTTTAATTCGTCAAATATTTTTGACTTAATGTGAAAAATATTTTTGACTATGTCAATATCATTAGACTATCTTTATTCTATTTAAGAGTATACAGTAAAAATAAATTAGACTAAAAGATAATAGAATAAAAATATATTAAAAAAATTCGAACACTAAGAATAAATGAAAATAAAGTCAAATCTAAATGTTTTGAAAGATTTTCTTGTAGACCACATTCATAGTTTTTTTCTGTGGATTTCCGTGTGTGTCAGTTATCAGTATCTTCAATCCGCTTCTAGACGTCACTCTGGAAATAACAACATATAACTGACCATGAGTAAAAACCGGTCTCGGTAAAAATATACTAACTTTCTCTAAAGTTTGCCCTTGACTTTTATTAATCGTCATTGCAAAAGCTACAACAATAGGAAATTGTCGACGTCTCATACGAAATGGGAATTTTGCTTCTGGTGGAGTCACAAACATTCTAGGAAGTAGCACTTTATCTCCAACTTTATCACCTGTTATAATTCGAGCCTCAATGACATGTTTAGCTATTTGAGTTACAATTAGCCTTGTACCATTACACAAACCACCTTTAGGGTCAACGCTCCTAAGTAGCATGATAGGCACTCCAATTTTCAACTTTAACTCATGGTTTTGCAATCCGTAAACTTTCATACTGTTTAGAAATTCTTGATAGTAAACCATATTTTCAATGAGTCCATTATCTGAAGTTTCAATATTATCAGAATTTAGTTATGTTGTTGTTTCTCCTTTTGGTCAACAAAAACAAAATTGTATTAAACATGAAGTGAAATATCATATTTATATAGTTGCAACATATTTGAGAAATTTACCTTCTAACTTCGAGAGCATTAGTTCGTTTATTTTGTCCACATCGTCGTTCATAGGAGTCAATATTGCTCGCTTTCGAAAGAATCTAGGATCTGTCTCCATCCAATATGATTTACGGTGAAGTATTTTGCTGAAAAAGTATTAACGCGATTGAGTTATATTTTTTTCGTGTTTACGTTACAATTTTTATTCATCCATTATGTTGAACGAATTCCTTAAAGATATTTAATAATAAACCATATCCAATAAGACCACTCATCATTTATGTGAAGATGCCCTACTCATGACATTATCATCATGAAACTATGACACTTTTTTTTGGTATCAAACACGTAAATTTATGTCTTCGGCTTACTTTTTGAATTTTTTTTTTGTTCATATAATCTACAGCTAAGATATAATGCTCAAATTAAGGGGGAATTCAAGAAATATAAACGATGGAAAAAGATTGGTCTATTTGATATTTAGTCTAATTTTCAAACCATTAATCTAACAAATAAATAAATGAAAAACAAATCCAAAATAATCCCAATAAAATACAGTAGCAGAATCTAATTCTAATCATTAGGCTCAGTCTTGATCTTCTTTCTTGACCAAGTCTGGTAACTTGTTGCGGTTGTTTTCTTTGACGTGTGAACAGTTGTTAATACTGGTGAATCGTCATCCACTTCTTTGCGAGCAGGAGATTTGATATCTTCCTCAAATTCTGGATTTAGGATCTCCTACAAAACAGAACATATATGAATTCCAGAGAATTTTCTTGCGAATAAGTTAACAAATAAGCAAGCAAATAGATTTTAACACCTTTGCAAATTTCTGAACCATGTCCTCTTTGTCCCAGAACTTATCAACAACGTACGCCGCCTTCTCACTCTTAAGATTATCAGGTGTGACCGTAATTTTAAATAACAAAGTTTTCCCGACCAAATCGACAATTGATACAGGCAGAACAGAAGGGTCTTCCTATAGTACAATCTCACAACGAATGAGGAAAAATTAAAGCAACTGAAATCAAAATAATGTAATAGATACATGATAGTCATACCTCAGCAACCTCGTTAAATAACTCAGAAGCTGATTTCCCAAGAAGATGCTGAGCAAGTCCATCAAAAAATAATAATTTGATCTCATCCGTAGAGGAATATGAGACACGCAAAATTAGCTTATATCTATGATTTATAACAATGGTTGCATCATCGTAAGAATAATAAATATCACTACAAGAAAAAGAGCAATTTCCTACGGCCTAAATGGTAGGAAAATGGTAGGAAAAACGAGTTTCCTACTATTTTCCTACGAAATATGGTCGTAGGTAATCTTCCGTGGGAAATCGGAATTCGTAGGATTTTCGTAGGAAAATTTCCTACGAAAACGGAGTGGTAGGAAAATTCGTAGGACATATTTCGTAGGAAATCGGTAGGAAAGAAACGTAGGAAAATCGTAGGACGCATATTACCTACGATATTGTTTTGGTAGGAATTGCGTAGGTTTCAGTGGTAGGAGTGTCGTAGGAAATCTGTGATTTTTTCCTACGACATTTTCCGTAGGAATTAGATTCCGTAGGAAAGTCGTAGGAAAGCTGCATCTTTGAATGTAGGATAGACAACATCACCAACTGTTTTCAAATCATCAAAACTTGTTGCACCTTTAACCACGTTTAACAAAACCCTTAAATAGTAAACCTCTCCCAAAGATGGTGGAACAAAAGTGATCCTCCCTATTGCGAAGCGCTTGTCTTTCCTTGGTTTCCACATCCTTTTTTTGTTGTCCCAAACAAAATGTGAGGGAAATTCTGCATAAGTCAGTTCCTTGGCAGCAGGATAAATTTAGACTTTAGACTTTCCAATAAAATGTGATTGCACTCCATCCATCCTATGAATTTAGACTTTCCAATCGTAGTACGACTGACAATTTCTTCCACTGGATCATCTTCATTGTAAACACAAAGTTGTTGTCCAGGGAGGTGAAAAGAAAGTTTTTCAACAGCAATGCTGCGATAAAAAATCGGTGACTTAAGTATACGCCAGGTAGCCTCACATGCCGATACGTACCTAAACATATTTAATAAGATTATATTTAATTTAAATAAAACATTTTAGAAATTTAATGATAAAAATATATGAATACCTGCAGCTATAGAATTTCTTTATTTCATTTTCCTTATCTTCTGCTCCAACGACTGCTCTTATATAGTCAGGCCCTTTACTTATGTATTTGAATAGGTATTTGATTGCACGTGACTGGTTGCACCATTCGACGTTTATATGAGCACGGTAACGAAGCAACAACTGATCATTATATGGAACAACATACCTATTATCACAATCAAATCCTTTCTTGTAAACAACTCTTCCATTGTCTCGTCTCTTGTAAATTGGATAACTGGCGTCATCGACTTTAGTATGTTGACAATATGGTTTGGGAAAAAACTTTGTACAAACGCCATCTTTCATACATACATTTCCTTTATTAGCATTGCCACAGGGTCCATGTATCATCAAATCGCTAACAACCTCGTACAAAGAAGGATTCAAATCCTTATCAGGAATTTCGGCACTTATGAACTTGTCGATATCTTCTGGGCTTTTCAGCTTTGATACCGGGTCTAAAAAAATCACCATATGGGCATGAGGTAGCCCTCTTTTTTGGAATTCGATCGTGTACATAACTGTCAATAAGATTAAAAAAGAGGAATGAGTAACGAACAAACAAACGAAAAATAAACGAATCCAACAAACGAACACTAAA
This sequence comes from Crucihimalaya himalaica, assembly GCA_004349715.1. Classification (NCBI taxonomy): domain Eukaryota; kingdom Viridiplantae; phylum Streptophyta; class Magnoliopsida; order Brassicales; family Brassicaceae; genus Crucihimalaya; species Crucihimalaya himalaica. Next base: position 1,173,860 of record SMJT01000040.1, on the reverse strand, counting down.
CGAATATTAATTGGAAAATATAAGTTGCAGCTTATTAAAATATAAAGAGGGATCCGATCATGATTGCAGGTAATTAAAATATTAAATGGGTGGAATTACGTTAGGAAACAATGTTATAAAACCAACAAACGAAGACTTAAAAATCAAAATAAAACCCACCATTCTTAACTTTTCCGAAAATATTTTTAGTGAGCAACTCTTGCTTGAGATTATCCAGCTTCATCTTGAAGATCCTTCAACAGACGTCTGGTCTATCTTCCTGTCTTAACTTATGCCTTTTCAAGTACCTATCGATTTCAGGCCACTTTGGGTTGCAAGTAAATGTTATAAAAAAATCTGGAAAACCAAAAAACTTGCATATTGCCATTGCATCTAGATAATGCTGCATCATATATCTTTTACCACCCGTAAAAGAAGAAGTTATGAAAATTTGCCTCCCCTGCTTTGAAAGATCAGTCTTTCCCTTGTTAGCTGCTTCAATTATCTTTTCATGACTATCTGAACGTAGATTTTTTTGATTTAGGGCAATATAAGTGAGCCTATTAGACTCAATCGTGGTGAATGCATCCACTAAGAGTTGTTGAAATAGTCTTCCCGACATCACAATAGTAGGAGATTCATTTAACCTTTCTTGTATCTGGTAAGCAAAAAACTCTCGCATAGTTATTGTTTTTCTTTTTCTTCCGCGAGTATCAACATAACCAATGTCAATTCCCAATCTGAATCCATCTTCGCCATACGGAAACAACAGTGGGTACTGTAGTGCCGAGTAAGCTGGATGTAACTCACTTATACGCTGCAAGTTCCGTGAATGAATTTCCAGAATTATATCACGCCTATCCATGCCAATGCTAAAATCTCCAGGTATTAGGCCCGCAACTTCATCCACAGAAGGTAGATTATGAGTCCTTGCATCTGTCATCCTATCACTTGGTATTCTTAATTTTAGTTTATTCGTATGACTGTTAACATCAAATTTATCGCGAGCTGATCGAAAAGCCTTTACATGAGGATTATGAATATCCAACATATTTTTTAAACGCTCAATTAAGGACTCACGAAGACCATCGATTCCTCCGGTGGTCCTACATTAGAATTTTTTTTTTTTAATATATATATACTAATCTAAGAAACATAAGATTAAAAGAAGGATGTTTAAATAATAACGATTTAATACCCGTAAGCAGCTAATCTATTGTAGACCTCATTAAAGGTATCATGGATGTAGAGTTGCAAAAATCGTGGAATTTCACCTTCGGACGGCAATAAATCACCAATGCGATGATAATTCTCCCCACACATCTGAAATACGTAGGGTCCTTTACCATCATTAATAGCATAGTCAATCCGTCCTCCAAGTAAAAGAAAACATCATATTATATGCTCTAATGAATTCGCGAAAATGTCTTCTTCTCTCATCATCATTATAAAGTAAAGCAATCAGTGTCTTTGGTGGAGTTCTAAGAAGAGGAAGCTTGACTTTTCCTTTTCCACAACATGAAGTAAAGATTGGCTTTGACCTAATATTCCTTTTGTTAACTCTTTCGCCTAACCACATGTAAGCGTTACAATAATCACACATGTATGCACGATCCCCATCATCGTAATAACCTGTAATAACATCAAAACCAAAAAAAAAAAATAAGCAAAATCTGTAATAAATTCCTCTATTAGTTTTTTATTTTTGATAAATAAACTACGTTTAGTGTTTTCAAAACCCGACATGTACACAATAATTCACATCAAATCCTTAGCATATGTGTCCCAGGCTTACACTGACGTTTGAGTTATCACTCAGGTCTCCAAATCTGAAATCAGAAATGTAATCTATATTGGAATCAAAAAAGTTATCGTACCCTATTAGGTTATCTTGATAAGAATCTGTAGCTACAAAGCAAGAGAAACCATCTTTGGTTCTCGCAAGGCACCCAACATATCTGTTGGGAAAGAAAGAAATATAAAATTCAGTAAGTTACTTTGCAAATATATAAACGCTATTTATGTACTTTTTGATAATCGAACAGAAGAACTAACGGACGCTAGACGTTGCTGATTTTCTTTCACCCGTTTGTTTCTCAACAATATTCAATCTCTTCCGTCTTGCATCTGAGAAGGGTTCTTTGGTAGATTAGAGAGGTCTAAGAAATTGATGAAGAATACATTTTGAACTCATGTTGTTCGAGTTTCCAGAATTTTAAAAGCACACATGATTGTTGGTAATACAATTTTAGAACTGAAGTAAAAAGACAATGAATGGTAATGAGGTTCCGAAGTGTTTTAAACAAGTCGACTCTTATATATTAAAACTGATAGTAACACACGTTTTGGTGGGTCTTATCTGGGGTTCTGGGTTGGTGTTTATTATTGCACAGACGATTTCTCTAGTCTTCATGATTTTCGATGCCCTGTAAATCTATGGAAGCATTAATAATAATGAAATAATAATATAACACATCATCAAACCGTCAATAAGATGGATGTGTAGGATTCCATAACAGTTTGGCTAATAAATAAGTAAAATGTTGACACACATAATCACACAAATTAAATCACAAAACCGAATAATAAGTTTTAGAGCAAGTTTCATATAGGTGTTCAAGATAATAGCGTAAGCTTTTGTAACTTGGTTTCAAGGAAAAAAAAAAGGCAAAAAGACTACAACATTACCTTCGCAGTCAACGAAGAGTCAAGAAGAAAACAAATCAAATAGCAGAAACAAATCAAGCCTAACTCCAATAGGAAACAAAAACGACTCTAGGTTCTACTTGTAGTTCTTTCTCTTTATTGATTGTCATCTGTGTGAGAAGAACGAATTATTGTCATCTGCTGAGAAGACATGACACAAGAAAGATATATATATATATAGTATATAATATAAATTTTTTCCTAATTTTTCTTAGGAATAAAGTTTATGCTGAAATAATGATTTAGTATTGAAATAGCAAATCAAAATATTGTTATTGAGAATAATAATTCGGCTCGTCATTATCCATTTTTAATTTTTTGGAGTAGAGTACTTTAAAAAAAAATTTGTAATTATCGGAATTTTTGGATTTAACTACGTAATCGAGACATGTGCTCTTTCGGTCTTTTGAATAATCTAAATTTTCAAAATTATCATGTATTATTTGATAGTTGAAAATGTACATTATTGTTATAGAAAAATAATTTGGTCATTATCCATTATTTATTTTTGGAAGTTTTTTTTTCATTTTTTTTTTGTATTTATCTACATCATCTCGTTAAAATATTCTTAATGAAACTTAAACTAAAGTGTTATAAATGCTAATATCATGCAGAGCAACAAATTTGTTATTTACAATGAAGTCTCTTGCTGAAAAAGTATTAACGCGATTGGGTTATATTTCTTTCGTGTTTACGTTACAATTTTATTCATCCATTTATGTTCTTAGTGAACGAATTAGTTTAAAGATATTTTAATAATAACCATACCAAATAAGACCACTCATCATTTAATGTGAAGACGCCCTAATCATGACATTATCATCATAAAACTATGACACTTTTTCTGGTATCAACACGTAATCTTATTTCTTGTATCAAACTTTTTTTGTTTTGTTGACATAATCTACAGCTAAGATATAATAGCTCAATTAATAGGGGAATTCAAGAAATATAAACGATGGAAAAAGATTGGTCTATTTGATATTTAGTCATTTTCAAACCATTAATCTAACAAATAAAATAAATGAAAAAACAAATCCAAAACAATCCAATAAAATTACAGTAACAGAATCTAATTCTAATCATTAGGCTCAGTCTTGATCTTCTTTCTTGCCAAGTCTGGTAACTTGTTGCAGTTGTTTTCTTTGACTTGTGAACAGTTGGTTAATATTGGTGAATCGTAATCCACTTCTTTGCGAGCAGGAGATTTGATATCTTCCTCAAATTCTGGATTTATGATCTCCTACAAAACAAAACATATATGAATTCCAGAGATTTTTTTTGCGAATAAGTAAACAAATAAGCAAGCAAATAGATTTAAACACCTTGCAAATTTTCGAACCATGTCTCTTTGTCCCAAACTTATCACAACAGTACGCCGCCTTGTCACTCCTAAAGATTATCAGGTGGTGACCTAGATAATTTTAAATAACAAAGTTTTCCCGACCAAATCGGCAATTTGATACAGGCAGAACAGAAGGGTCTTCCTATAGTACAATCTCACGACGAATGAGGAAAATTAAAGCCAACTGAAATCAAATAATTGTAATAGATACATGATAGTCATACCTAGCAACCTCGTTAAATAAACAGCAGAAGCTGATTTCCCAAGAAGAAGCTGATTTCCTCAAGAAATGCTGAGCAAGCATCAAAAAATAATAATTTGATCTCATCTGTATAGGGAATATGAGACACGCAGAATTAGCTTATATCTATGATTTAAAACAATGTGCATCATCGTAAGAATAATAAATATATTTAAAAATTTAGACGTGTATTTTATTTTCTTAAAACTTACTTGTGAAGGACATCTGAGACATCTTTATTGCACTGAGCACAACTGTATAGCGGTGGTCCACTATCATCATCAGAATTTTCAGGATATGGCTGAACGATCCTGTTGCATACTTTGCAAAGCTATGTAATACCACTTAGAACTGTCTGTATTGAGTCACCTTCCCAATCGTTACATAAGCGCCACCTTGAAAATAATACAGGTATACTTAGTTTTCAGGTAATACAGTTAGAATATAACACATTACTGAATAAATGTTTTCCAAAAACCTCATCTGAATAACGAATACGTCAATGGTGCGCTTAGTACTCAAAACGAAGAATCATCATACAAAGTAACTGAAGCGGAGTAGATTTTTGATTTTCGACATTACCACTGAGATTGACATCTTCATCGTGGGTAACCTGACAATTCGTAATAGATGTTAAGAAAATTAAATTGGTCCAAATTATGTGGAATATAAAAAGTGGACTAAATTGCAAAATATCACGAACATCTTTAGTAAACTCTCCACCTCAGGAATCTCGGGATTAAACAAAATGTGAGTAGAATTAAATGCACTTGAGATACTCAAATTACCTGCGTTTAATAACACATCAGATCAAGAGATTGTAATTCTAAAAAATAAAAATAATAGTTTTTAATATATCAGGAACAATCTACCTAAATCTAACCTCTCCACTCTTAATACATGCAAATCTAATAACGCATACAACTGGTGATGATCCATTTTGTATTGTATAGTGTGAAGACCTCTTTAGCCAAATTCCCCATAGTGTACACTACAATTGCATATCCCTAAACACAAATTATAAAATAATTGGTTATACCAAGTCGAACATAATTAGTGTAAATGTCAATTGCTTTACAGCTTAAATCAGATCCATCTTAAAAATCCAAAAAAAAAAAAACAAATCTCAGCTTACATGCGATCACGCATTTCAAAACTAATCTTAACAGTATCTTTCCCCTCGCCTTGACAGTATCTAAACTACCCACATTGACAATTTGACCAATCACGTTTGTTGAAAACATCATAAAATGATCAAGCAATTAGAAATTTAATTTTTGATAAAACAAACAACAAATAAAAACAACTCACAATAAAAGGGGAGCTCACCAATCAAAACGCTTTTTTCCTTCTTTCCAGATAATATATCAGTGAAATCTTCGAAATAATTCTCCGGTACTTGTTTTGGGAAATCATGATAAGGCTTCACAGTAGTGGTTGGGTAAAACACAATCTTGAAGGGCAGTGGATTATCTTATAATCACCATCATAGTCAGCTAGTTTGAAAGTGTTTATTATCCGTGATTCACCACATGCTACTGATTTTGAAATTTCTTTGTAAGGACATCTTCGATGGATGCGTGTATTCTCGTGCCTATAAACATAAATTGTTGGATATTAGTTCTAAATTTTTTAAAGAATAATCAACCGTAAAGGTAACATATATATGAAGATTATAGTGTTGATAACCTAAAATATGTTTGGATTTTGTAAGTAAAGACACATATTTATACGTTTTTGAACTATAAAACGGAAAAGAACTTTTTAGCATAAAGAAAATAACAGGAAAAGGGTAAACGAACCTCTTCATCTGATAAAACCATCTCAATGGACTTGGGTGCTTTCCACATTTGTAAGATAAGCACTTTGATTTTATACTTATCATGAGCAGGATTCATCTGCCTGATAAGAACAAACGAATTAGTCTTTTTAGCAAAAGATGACCATAACTTCAATTTGAGAGAACAGTTATGTAGTTTAGAGGAAAGCAATTATGTTTTTAGAATCGCGTATAATAATGGAGATACAATATTGATCTATTTATATCACATATAGGTCTTTACAAATTAAATTTTCTTATCTTTATTAAATATGTCTATATATGTTATTATCTTGACATTTAAAAATCAATTATTAATAGAAGATAATAACAACCGTGTATAAAATATTATTGATTCTGTTAAAAGTGTATTTTGTTCCACTAAAATATATACCGATAAGTATGAATTTACAAAAGTATCAGATTTTATTTTTTTGATGATTTTGTTCTGTAATCTCTCTTTGACAGTTTTTTCTCAAATTATTCCAAGATGATTACGTTCTTGTTGCACATCTTCTAAAAGTCATTTAATTTTTTAACAATAATTTTTTTTTTAAACGCAATAACATATCTTGCGAATTCTAATTGTGATCTTCCTTAATGATATCGACATGTCCAATATTTTCCTGTTTAAAGTAATTTACTTGTATCGAATTTTTATATTAAACTTTTAAATAATTATAGTAACTAAGTTCTATTATTATATTAGATTTTTATTTAAGATATTTTTTTACAATAGTTTAACTTTAATTCATTTTTTAATTTAAAAATAAATAGATAAATTGCAAAATATTTATATTAGAGTAGTTTAAGTTTTCAAAATTTATATTAATTTAATTGGTAATATTTTCGTTTTTAAGATATTTTTTGTTTAGAGTATTTTAATTTTTTAGATTCTTTATTATAGTGAGTAAAATTTAAAAAATAATATTAAATATTTTCTGTTAATATATTAGATTTTGTTTTAACTTTAATTCGTTTTTATATTATTTTAAAAAAAATATTAAATGGCAAAAAGTTTAAATAAATGGATTCATTAAGGTTAGATTAGTAATCAACCGTTCTGAGGATGAATGTGAGCATTCTGTACTTTTCTTTTAATATATGAGATTATAATAATTGAACTAAAAACCAATAAATTTACTATATATAATTTTATTTTCAAATTAATGAGGAGTCAATTGACCACACATCTTTCCACTTAGGTCCACCCTTAAGTGTAAGGCGGATACAAATAACGAGTCAACCAACAAGGTGGTGTTGAAAAAACTATAGACAAATAAGTAAAAGGGATAGCTTTGTGAGCAAATAGATCAGCGGCAAATTTCGTTCTCTGTTGACATGAGCCAAAGAAGAAAAAGGGAGTTTTGCCATCCAATGTCGAATGTCATGAAGAATTGTACAAGTTGCAGGTGGTTTCCCTTTTAAGTATAATGAAATGTACAAGTTCCTTATTGTCGCTTTCAAACCAGACACAACGGTAGCCTTTTGCCCAAACCAATTGTAACGCATTTAAGAAACCAAAAGCTCCCCGCTTGAAGAACCGATGAAGAAGGCCGAAGTTTTGCGCCTCCAGTTGTTATCATGCATCTCGTATAATCACGTAGAATCCACCCCGTATTGACGAAACTTTGTCCTTGAGAAAACCCACTATCAAAGTTGCACTTAAGCCAATATTGAAGTGGTGGAGACCAGTCACTTTGTCAATCCATAGTTGAAGAAGAATTATGCCCCAACAAATCAGATTGTGAAGAATCCGAGTATTGAGTTGCCTCAAGCCAATCATTAAAATCCTGAAAACCTTTTTTAATCTCATTATCAGGAGTACGATTAATCATTTTGAAAAGAAAATCGTTCAGTGATTTCCAGATACGCCATAACATCCAAAAGGGCAGTAATCTAGCTTGTTGAGGCAGCGAATGATCATTATAAATATTCAGAAGCAATTGAAAATTGTTCTCAATATTGTCCGTGAATAATAGATGTCGGCCAACATGGAAGTGGACTAAACGTCAGATGTTCTTGCAAAGACACACATAAATAGAAGGTGAGAGATCGATTCAACTTCTATATAACAACGTTGACATTGTGGATCAGTTTGAATGTTTCGGGTCTGGAGTTGCGTATTAGTTGCCACAGCACCTGATAAACAACGCCAAAGAAAATGTTAACGTTTTGGTGAAATTTTGAGATTCCAAGTTTCTCTCATAAGAGCTACTGATCCGGGAGGAGGAGGGACGATTTCATGCTCCGGTAGATTAATATGGGTAGCAATCCAGTAACCGGATTTCACTGAATATTGAGCATCCTTAATAAACTCATTCATATTTACCATGATCTGCAAACCTAGGAATATACAACGACTAGGCTAATGGTTGATCTTCCGGTGTGAGAACTCCTTCAAAGATCACTGGATCTCATTCACGTTTATTACGATTTAACATTTATTATATTGGTAAAAATACTTAGTAATAGAAAAAAAAAACTTTGATGAAGTAAATATGAAACTAAAAATATTTCAAGGAAGATATGTGTTAATAAGATTTTATTTTCAGAATAATTCATGAAATAGATTATTTTAATTTTATTAATAGAATTATACGTACTAAACTTTTTACAAGTATGCAAGCAAATAAACTAAGATAAAATTATTTAATATTAATGAAAGGAAGTAAGGAATCCCAAAGTGGGAATAATTGGTTGTATGTCATGGTTTTCTACACTATGACATTCGAGAAATATAACATTATCTATATATTATTTTTGAAGTACATTTTATAGAATAACCTTTGTTTTTGTTCCCTTTTATATGCAATGTCATTGTATTATGATGATATGTAAGAAGCTCATTAAGGGTATAATCGACCATTAACCTTCACTAATAATCGAATTATTCGACTAATCAAACGGATAAACGCGTGGGTTTGGCCTTTTGATTTTACCCGTCAATCGATTAATGAGATTATCCAATCAAATTATCATTAACACTAACATCCAAAACTATATGCATATTCCGTTTTTAAATTCTAAATCAAGATATGAAAAAGATCTTATTCAAACTTACAAAAAATTTCGAGATCTCTATCACTCTATAAATACATGTATTTGGAAGTCAAATACACTAATCAAATCACATAGTATAACTCAAACGATACCATTCTCATTGGTTACTATATTTTTTTTTGATTAGTTGTAGTTCATTTCTTCCTATTCAATCTATTGTTTTTCCATTGTATTCTTTGTGTATTTGTTAAGTTAAACTTCTTTCATTTGGTTTGCAATTATTTGTTATTTGTTAATCTTACTTAAATAAAATGGTAACTATTGTGTGTTTGTGTAGGGTTCAAAGTAAACACAGTTGGAGAAGTCTAAATAGGAGAAACCTGAAAAAGAGAATCTCTAAGGAATCAGAGTGTATGTCAAATGAAAAGAGTTTTCAAACAAGAATTACCTTATACACGAGAACAACGTCGTAAGAACTTTCAACTCGGTTTTCATAGAAACTAACTACACTTGACACATTGAAGTTTATTTGGTTCTTGGTATAACATTTGTCTCTGCACTCTGTTTTCTAGGGAGGTACTGTAGTGTGGTGCATCGGTTTTCAAAGGATACATTATCAGGGGATAACAATTCTTGGAGGTAACCTGAAACAAAAGCATTTGTAATTTGATATCTGTGTTTGATAACATAACATTGTTTTTTCAATTTTTTCTGCATATTTGGTTCTTAAAGACAAGATCTTTGTCTATGATATGGTCGGTTAAGATAACCATAATACTTAGATACCTGCATGTATTCAAAGTGATTCGAAGCAAGTTCACAATTTTCTATTAGAAACGGGTCTGATCATAAAATGGAGTTAAGAAATAGGAATATTAATGTTTAGGTTGGATCGCTAGAACCATTAAAAAAATCCAAACAATGTCATGATCATGCTGTGTAACTTAATCGGCCATAACATGAGGATAAATGATCGAAAAATTATCCACTAATCAATCAGGGGCTTAGAAGTTTCAACTTTAGGTTTCACTCTTGAAGATTACATGGAAATTACAACTAATCTACACGGAAATGAGACTAGAAACTAAATCATTCAATCAAATACTACCCAAAAGATATGGATTTTTTAAGAAAACGATTACCAAACCCTAATCAGATCAATAAAAATGAGGAAATATCCTTAAACTTTAAACACTTGTCAGTTGCTTTTAGTCAATCGCATAATTCAAGACAAGCTCAAAGAAAAAAACTATAATTTCCAGTGAAGAGAAGGAAGAATTGCAGAAAATTACCAATCGTCGGCGAGGAAAAGTTGATGAAGAGTTGAACTCAAAGTTCAGAGCCAACACGACGGTACTGCCGACTGCGTTTCACCTATTAGATTATTAAAATAAAAAAATAAAGGAAAATCCCATAAAAAACCTCCAAGTTGCAAATGATTCCCAACTTAAATCTTCAACTTTTTTTGTTCCCAGTTAAAACCTTGAACTATTGAATTTTTTCAGAAAAAACCTTCAACTCTTAATACTTGTGCCCGAGGTTAAGTTGACTAACGGTCAACGATAAACAGTAACGTTGACCGTTAGTCAACATTTTTATTTTTATTTAACAACTTATCATTTTGATTGATTAGTGTAAGTAGGGTAAAAATATTTAGTTAGTCATGATGGTGGTAAAACATAGGTCGTAAACAAATTTTGAGTAAAGCGGATTATATGGGTGCGGCATCAAAATTTGCATCAAAACAAAAAAAGCCAGATTCAATTGGCTCGGCATCAAAATTTGCAGTCCTACGTCTCTAAAGAAGAAGATAAATCATTGAGTAAAAGGACATTGCATAGGGAAAGGTGACATAGAACAATGTCATTTTGGTTGATTCTGACATGTAATAGAGAAAGAAAAGAGATGTGAAAGGCGATAAGGAGTATGGGAGAAAGACGACCTCCACTGTCACGTGATGCGAAGAAAAAGAAGACGGACACTTCGGGAATTTTAATTTTAGTAACTCATGATTCAACCCAAATATAGTTGTAGTGAAAAATTGTAATGAAAAGTGTTTCAAATATTTCACTAAAATTTAGAAAGATAATGCACTTGACTAAATTAAAATATTTTAAAATTAGAATGATTATATTTATAGTACTCGAAGATTTATATTGATAAAAATTTTAAATTAAGATCACGCGCAACGCGCGGATCTAAATCTAGTTAATAAAAATAAAATAATACTAAGATAACCAAAAAATAGAATTATTATTTATCATATATCGAGAAAGTCTCTTCTCCTTACATATATAGGAAAATTGTAGGCCTACGACGATTATCCGGGATCCGCTCAGACCAATCCGATTCGGAAAACAACTTATCAACGGATACGGAACCAGATATAGAATTTACAATCTGAATAAAACATATACCTATCCGGATATTTTGATATGGATCTTTTAATTATACTAAAAATTATATTATATTAAACTTTATAAATATATTGATATTTGTATTAAAATTTTGATTACAATAAATTTTAAATGTTGTCATAAAACTAGATCTTTTCTTATTAATATATATATATGTATTACATAAAATTTAAATTTTCCTATTATTTTTAGCACTTTAGTTTATTATTTTTATATTTAGTTACTTTTTTACCGATAATTGTGGTTTATATCACCAAGAAGAAAAAATAAATTTTGCAAAAATGGTTAAAGGTTTACCAAATAAGTGGATATCTTGATCCGGACAGTTAAAAATCAGATCTGTTTACTCTGAAAAAATCCTGTATATCCAGATCTATTACACACCTAAATGATTCCCCTGAATGAGTGTAACTTTCACTAAATCCCTTGATATTCATCTTTATATTCAAAATATAACATAATGATGATATTATATATATATATGATAATATTGCATTATTCACCAGTAAGGCTACAAAAAGAGAAGGAATTCTATCATAATTATACTCTTTATTAGGAGTGTCGATCCAATCCAATTCAGGGGAATAATGGGTTGAAAATAATGGGTCAAATGGGTTAATGAATCAAATGGGTTAATGAATCAAATGGACTAATGAGTTAAATAGGTTGAGTTGAAATGAGTTGGGTTAAAATGGGTTAATAGGTCAAATTGGTTTATCCATTACCTAATAATTTTCCTATAAACATTTTACCACAACATTCAAAGATATAAAGTATGAATTCACATTTTTTGCGGAAAAATAACGGAATTAAGTTTTTAACGAAAAAATTGTGGAATCGAGTTTCTCGCGAATTGTGAAACCGTAGTTTTGGAGAAAAAATTATGAAACCCGTATTATTTTGGCAGAAAAATTGTGAATCCGCATTTTTGGTGGGAAAACTACAGAATCTCGTTTTGGCGGGACAATTGTGAATCCGCATTTTTGGCGAGAAAATTATGAATCCGCATTTTTGGCGGAAAAATTACAGAATTTCGTTTTTGGCGGAAAAATTACGGAATCACGTTTTTGATGGAAAAATTATAGAATCTTAGTTTTGGCGAGAAAATTGCAGACCCGTATTTTTGGCGGGAAAAATATGGAGAGTCATATTTTTGGCGGAAAAGTTACGAAATCACGTTTTGACGGGAAAATTGCGAACTCACGTTTTTGGAGGAAAATTGTGAAACCGTATTTTTTGGCGGAAAATTACGGAATCACGTTTTTGGCGGAAAAATTATGAAATCGTGTTATTTTAGAGACAATTGTGCAATCTTATTTTTGGCGGAAAAATTTTTGTATGATGATAATAAAGATGGTATGGTGATGATGATAGTTTGAAATTTAACACATTAAATTTAATGGATTATTGAGTAATTCATTTGACTAATTAATCTATTATATTTGATGGGTCATGGTTTGACCCAACCCATTTCTTAGTAGGTTGGATTGACCCATTACCCTTTTAACAAACAACCTATTGGGTAATGGGTTAGATTGGGTTGGATTATCCATTTTGACACCACTACTCTTTACGCTTGATTAAGAATAGATTTCAAGAAAAAAATTTACTTATTATAATAAAAAATATTCTTATAGCATCGCATCTGTTTGTAAACACAAGAGGCAAATTAATTTCGATAGCTTAGAGTAAATAATTGTAACGCTAGAATCACCAATTTTTAGGGAGAGGATGAGTTTATATTATTTTGGCAACAACATTTCAGAGGATGTTTAGGAGAACGAGAGACACAATTTCCACCATCTTTAAATCCAGCTCTAATGCAGTCGTGCGTACATTCAAACCATCCGTAATGATCCGAACACATAGAAATGCACGCGTCTTTTGAGAATTTTTCGATCTCTGCATCCATACAAGCCCACATATATATTAAACATAGTTTTATATAAATATGTTTGTTCCTAAATCTTATATAACATATCAATAAAAAGGCAGTTATATAACATGTCCAAATAATAGAACTTTAACAAAACTTTTGAATGCTTGTCTATAAACAAAAACATGGTCATTACAAATTAAAAATATTCAAATATAGCTTTTGAAATTATTACTACTAATTTTATAATAACTAAACCAAAATTTAAATTTACCTGAAGCCAAAACGTTGTGGTAAGACAACGAAACTGTAAATATTATTACAAGGAAATAAGTTACCAACGTTTTTATACTACCCATAGTAATTACTTCTATGAACTCTGTTGAGGAATTCAAAAGCTTTTATTTGTTTGGATCTTAAAGATTGGCTCTATATATAAAAATTTTGGTCTTTGTTTTTTTTTATTGTTAATTGATTTTCCATTTTTGTTAGTCAAATTCTCTTCTTTTATAGCAAAAAAATCATTTACATATATTTGAATAACTGCTAGTTTCATCTAGTTTGAATAGTTTCAAATCAAAGAGAACTTAAAAATTTCAAAAAGTATATGACACTTGTGAATATGGTCAAAGACAATTTGTTGGATATATTGTCATTATAATCAGTCAATATCTTAAGCTAAATGCAAGATTTTATTTCATAATTCAATGTTAGAAATTATATTTTATAATTATGTCGATGCTAGGATCGAACAAAGATTAAGAAGTAGGGGGCAGATGTTTCTATTGATGAGCCGTGAAGTTGGCGATTTACAAGTGTGGTCGAAGTATTGTACGTTAGGACGAGCGTGATGCTCTTTTACAAGTTATGACATATTAGGCAGTTTTACAAAGTAAGACGAACGAGGTGTACGGTGTAACTATTATCTATGGTAAACATCCTACCTTTTTTTTTTTAGTGTGAATGATGTTGCTTCCCAAAAAAGGATCCTCATCTACTGTTCACGATCCTCCCTTTTTATAGAGAGTCGAAAGAGGAGTTGCGGTTTTGGCCGCCTAGGTTCAATTCCATCCGTGCACTTGGTTTTTTATGAGAAGTCGGGCTTGAATATTGTTTTCCAGGTTGGACTCGAATTTGAGCCTTGAGTGGAAAGGAGCAAAGCCCATATCCATCAAATTAAAAATACACCAACTTATTTACTTTTAGATGTTTAATACACGAACTTTTTTCGTTGCTCGAAAAATAAATGAGGATGTATACATTGTTTATTAAATACACGAAATTTCAAAAATTTCACTTTTTACACACGACGCTAACGGAAGAATTAACGATTGTTAAGTGTGATAAACACGAACTTTTTCGTTAGCTAAAAAATACATGAATTTTTTAAAATTAGAATTTAAAACAAAAACATTAAATTTTTTTGCATTTTAAACGAGATTTAAAGACAATAACGAAAGTGCTTACGGCTGTTAAAATTAATTAACTTGATAAAATCCAGATCAATCCGGATTGTGTAAAACACTCCAAATAATCGATCAGACTTGCATATCTAAATTGAACCTCCCATGTTGTCATCGATGCTATCAGCTGTGGAAGAACCGTCGTCTCCGTCAATCATAATCCCAAGCGAATCTAATCAAACTCGAGACTACATTAAACCTTCTTTATCGAGGAGACGGAAAAGCATAGATAGATACAATTTAATTAGAAAAATTGCGATGAAGCTAGACGATGTCAATCGGTATCAAATTTGAAAATTTTTCCGGGTGCAATGATAAACTCAAATGCCATAGAAACAAAAGAGAAGAAAGGAAATCTAAATCAAAACACTGATAAGCAATCAAGACGGCAGAGAAAATGGAGCATTTTAGGGTTTATATACAGGAAATGTGTAAGTAAGGATGATGAAGAAGATATTTTTAGCAAATCGAACAGCACCTGAATCAATAAGTGGTCTTTATTGGAACGAATGCCAGAGCTGAGGAATGGAGAAGGAGGAGGACCAAAGATGAAAAGAAGTAACGTATTGGTTAGTGTCTTTAAATCTCGTTTGTAAAATGCACAAATTTTTAATGTTCGTGTATTTAAATTCCAATACTAAGAAATTCATGTACTGAGAAAGTTTTTGATTATCACACTTAACGGTCGTTAACTTTTCTGTTAGCGTCGTATGTAAAAAGCAAAATTTGTGAAACTTCGTGTATTTAATTATCAATGTATACAACCTCATGTATTTTTCGGGTAACGAAAAATGTTCATATATTAAACATCCAAAAATAAATAAGTTGGTGTATTTTTAAGGTTCATATATTTTTGTTGTAGAGATGTTCAACAAATAAACAAATAAAAATGATGTATTTAAATTCCAATACTAAGAAATTCATGTACTGAGAAAGTTTTTGATTATCACACTTAACGGTCGTTAACTTTTCTGTTAGCGTCGTATGTAAAAAGCAAAATTTGTGAAACTTCGTGTATTTAATTATCAATGTATACAACCTCATGTATTTTTCGGATAACGAAAAATGTTCATATATTAAACATACAAAAATAAATAAGTTGGTGTATTTTTAAGGTTCATATATTTTTGTTGTAGAGATGTTCAACAAATAAACAAATAAAAATGATCTCCTAACCGCTCTTGCCTCTTGGAGAACATTGACTCCACTCTGAGAACCTGTGTACCTCTATTTCTTGAATCTAATCACAACCTCATCAAATATCAAATATAATGTTCACAATCAGTTAGTCACAATATCTTTTTTTTTTACTTGAACGTCGGAATTAATACCCTCTAATTACAAATCTTCTTTTTATCTTCTCGAAGGTCATCTAACCATGTCATTATCTAAAGTTAACACATCTGAGGATCGATCTAGACCCTAGAGTGTACTTTAACATCCACATTAATGATACCCAATATGTTTTTTTTTTTAAAAAAAAAAAATCTTAACTGAGTCCTTTTATAATATAAACAAGAGATATTAATCTATATTCAACTTGTGGGTAGTAGCTTAGCTTTACATGCATAGGCTACACCATATAGGGTGTGATTCCCATTAACGCCTTTAAGGCTTTAGCTAATTTAAATTTTAAACCTTAAATTTGTTGCTACAATAATAACAACACTTTTTGGGAGAGGGAATAATTCCAAAAAGCTAATGCTAAAAGGAAATTGCACTGTACGATCTCGACACCTGTTTAGGGAAACTTAATAAAGATACATATAAAAAAGGCATGATAAAGAATGATTCACTAATATAAGTATAACCCATATATAATCAAATAATTAAAACCCTTAAGCAAGAACATATATAAGTAAAAGACACACACCTAACTTTGCTTACACACACACACACATTTATATGTGTCTATATATAGCCTTTTTATGCAAAATTGTGAGGCAAGCTTGAATGTTTCTCATCACCAGATATGACATAAGATAGTAGATACTATTTAAATGATATTTGTTAATCTATTTACTCATAATTGGTTTTGAGTTGAAAACTTATGATTCAACTCGGACTACGTGATAATGTATATCATACGATTATGAATTGTTTTGTTATTGTGTATAGGTTAGTTATTGGTGATAGCTAGCTTAGATTAGATTATGAACAAGTAGATCAGTTTGAATATTGATGTAACCATTAAAAATATATATATATATATATATACCTAAGTATCTATGCACAATTAATTAGGACAAAGATGTAACTGTGTAAATAAAGTAGGCTAGTAGGTAAAGAAAAAAGTTAATCCCTCTCAGCGGCCACCTGTTAACATACTCATTTGTCTATAATATTATGGACACAAATCATTTAGTTCAGACTTTGGAAGATGCTCTAAATTTATCATTACTATATGTACTCCATTTAAACTAATACTAAATTTATTTTATCATTTCTTCTGTATTTTTGTAGTTAGATCCTAGATTTTTTTAATTTTCATGATTAGCTAGCTAGATTTATAGATTCTAGCTAGGAGATACAAATTTCATGCTCTATAGGTTCAACTCTCTTTTGGTATTTTGTAGAATGTTAGATTGTTGTCGGTAGATCTATGTTTTATTAAAAAACACAATATGGTATACGAACAAAACAACTTATATTATATGATTGTAAAATGAATTAACGCAATATATCGGAGCAAGAAAAGTAGCAACATATTATGATGAGCCCTAACTTGAAGTAGCATCATTCCATTAGAATACAAGAAATTAAGGTATATATCTATCTTCTTAGGACTGAAGAAACTTGGGTACCGGACATGAAATCGGTAAAAGGACTAGTGATTATCAAGGGACATGAAGGAGATAGTAACTCTTGATAGTTTTTACTATTTTTATCATAGTGACGATCATCTACCATCACTTTGTCGAGTCCTTGATCGTGAAGAATCCCTCTGAAAACATGTCCTCCGATGTTCACCGTCGTCTGATAAGCATATTGCTCTTTTCCGTCGTCGATTGAACTCACTTTTACGCAGCGAAAATCCGCCGGAGAACTCAACTCGGCCGGAAAATGTCCTGGAATAGTGTGGATTTGTACACCTACTATAGGAATGAATGTTTCAATACACACTAATTAAGTCTATTTTATGATGAGTATTAATTAATTAAGCCATACAAAGAATTAGAGATAACCACAAAATTTCTACATTTCTCGATATAGTCAAAGATCATAAGAGAATATTATATAGGCCGGTTGTTTACATTTGCTATGTAATCTACTTCAAAAATCAAAGAATACAAAAAAAAAAGAACCAAGGGAAGACCAACAATCAAGAATCATAAGCAAACGGCTTGTGATCATTTTATATAAAATAGTAACATCGAGAAAAAAAGAGAAGAAGAAAAACCTAATTCATCATCAATCGATCTGAATATAGACATATATAGATTAATAAACATCATCACATGGATATAAATACATAAGATATGTAGTGTACTTATCTTCATTTATTAGTCTAGTTTAAGGTTCGTGAGATCTGATCATCCAAATTTTCAATCATTAGGTCAAATACAAATAATTCAAAAATGAAATGAAACTTGAAGACCCAAAAATCCAGATGTGATATGGTGACAGATCTCATTAGATATATAAAATACATGAGCATTAAGAGTAGGAGATAATTAAGAACCTGATGATGAAGGAGAAGAATACGAAAGTCGTTGTTGTTGTTCTCTCATATGTTTTGTGTTACAAGTATAGAGGTGTTTGTTGGATCTTCTAAAGGCAGGAACCCAAGTGCTCTTGATGTGAGTTTGACAATGAAAGGCTTTGGATTTGCAGCAAGTTCTGCATCTCATATATACACACTCTTTCTTCGCTTGATTCCCACAATCTTCACACCTTCTCCCCATTATCATCATCATCATCATTAGTTAACTCTATCTTCTCATCATATACCTATATATATATATATATACAAATAATTATTAGAAGAGGTCGACCATTTTGGCTCCCTTTTTATGTACAAAAACAGAAAGAGAATAATTCTTTTCATTCTTTTTTTTGTAATTTTCTTTTAATTAATAATTGGAGAGTTATCAATTTTTTAATGTCTTTAATGGGTTTGATTGGTAACTATAGTTTTTGCGTATCAAAAAAAAAAAAAAAATACAATAAGAAATGATAGTTACAATTTTGATTTGTTATATTTTATTGTTTCGAATACTTACATTAATTAAAAATTATATTTATAATTTGAAAATAAATCGCAACTTTTATAAGGATAATAAATTAATTTTTTCTTAGACTTTCGATTGGTTCAATATCTACATATCGTCAGAAGTAAAGTTAAGGCTTATGATTGGTTGAGTTGTTAGTACTTTCTACAATCCTGATTTTTTCTACACCATAAAATTTTGCCAATAATGCTGTAGCTTTAGTTTTGAAGTTACAGCATGTAAAATTTCTACAACTCTATTTTCTTGCTGTACAATTTGTAGACTTACACAAATATTAGACTAAAAATAGAAAAAGACAAAAAATAGGTTTTAGAAATTAGAAAAGTATCGATTAAAAAAAAATGAAATTAACCAAGATCTACAGACAACAAATGTACATCAAAAGTTTTATCGCTACATCTGCTAATACAAAAATCATCTATAAGCTAACACACCTAACACAGCTCAACAAATTACCCATAAGAGGACATGAAGGAGGTCATGTGATCCCTATAAAATTCATATGTTAATAATAATTATTAGTGTAAATTTGATTGAATTCGGTAAAATATTTGGTTAAAATTAGTTTTTGACCCCTATAAATTTATCTTCATACTTCCAGATAACCACTTTAATTTATATAATTTCCCAATGTATTAACAGTTAAAATACCCAGAATATTACATTGATAACTCTATGTAATGATTTTTTTATCGCAAAAGTTGTGTGAGAATTATTTATTTATATATTTCCGGCAAGTTTGTTGGGTTTTTCTCTACCTATACAACATAATGGAATAATTCTATACGGTTACATTTTTATATATGAGTGGGGCTCTTATTGTATGTTTTCTTATATTTTCTATATGATCGATGCTTTGTACTATTGTCGGCCGTAATTTTATTCATATTCCTTGCAAATAACAAAGTATAATCAATATTTGTTGTTGTGTCAAATTTTTGTAATTCGATTATACAAAATATCATATGTGCAGAATCATGTTCTCAATCCATCCATATAAGTTGTAGCATCACACTCTAGACCAGCCTGTGAACCTCATTTGCTTCGATTTAAATAATAAAATTTGAGATGTATATATATATATATCAACCAAAACAACGTTTACAAGGGGGCATCAATGATAATAGAAGTCTCTATCATGGCTGGAAGGTTAGCTGGGATCACCAAGAGGAAGATCACGAGATTAAAGGCGAATATATGAAAGTATATGCGATAATCTCATCAACGATTCTGAAGATGATTTGGGAGGTAATTTGGTGGATCTTGGGGAATACTTTATGGCAATATCTGGAGGTGATGGAGCTTATATTCTGGATGGAATTGGAACAAAGATCACGAAGCGAGATTGAAGGGGAGAGTCAAAAGCTGGAAATTAATTTAAGATTTCTGAGGAAAGTCGGAGGAATATTTGATACTGATATAGGAATTATATCAGAAGGAGTCAGGAATAAGGATCAATTATGGATTGGCTCTTTAATGGTGTGGGGGATCTGCTGGGAGATATTCGAATATATAAGGGACAATCACTCGATAAGCATTCCTCATCTCACACATCTCTTAAAACAATTCTCTTTTAGCTTTTTTTCTTTTGGCAATCTTTGTTCTGATTCTGGTTTTCTGCGTTGCTTGGTCTACTGGTCTAACATACACGGGTTACTTGGGTTTTTGTGGTTGAAGGGAATAATGACTCAAGGGATGTTGTTGAATGGTAAAGGAGCAGCCTCGTCTTCAAAGGGTGGTGGTGCTCCAATAATGAGGATTAAGGTCCCTCGTTTTGATAACTCCGCCTTGATTGCGGGTTATGCGAGTACGGTGGTGGGTCGATGCATGAACCCAAGGTTACAAGAGATGAATGCACTTCTGTATATGCTCTCGCGAATCTGGAAAACTGAAGGCAGAGTGGTGGGAGCGGACCTTGGGATTGGAAAGTTTCAGTTTGATTTTGACAAAGAGGAAGATCTTGTAGAGGTGATGAAAATGGAGCTTTTCCATTTTGATAATTGGATGCTTTCGATGGTGAGGTGGACACCAATAGTCGATCCTACATATCTGTCTTCTATTAAGTTCTGGGTTCGGGTGGGTGGTATACCAATACAATATTGGGGAGAACCAACATTCAGGTCCATAGGCGAGGCTATTGGTGTGGTGGAAGCTGTAGATATGGACAGAGGCCGAGTTCGGGTGATAAAGAATGGTTTGACTCCTTTAGTCTTTAAAATGGAGCTAGAGTTCGGAGTTGGAGAAGTGACATTGGTATTATTGAAGTATGAAAGACTATATTGTTTTTGCAAAGTATGCTACAGTATGTGCCATGATTCGGAACATTGCAAAGGTCAAGTGGGTGATCCAATAGAAGAAATGCTGGATTTTTTGGAGGAGATTGACGAGTCAAAGGAACATATGAGTTACAAGATTGTATCTATGTGAGATCGTCATGGACCGGAAGAAGATAAGGGGAGTAATTTGGGAGGTAAAGGGAAGGGTGCTGCTGAGGTGGGGCCAGAAGGAGGGAAGCGTTCGGGTAAAGAGATCAATAATGGATTCTATCACGGGAAACACTCAAGGTATATGGGTGGAGCACAGTCTCGCAGTGGCAGATATACTAGCTATGCACAAGTGCATGATCATCGGATAACCAAAAAGGAAGTGAAAGGTGCAATGGAGGAAAACATGGGACACAAGGAGGGGAGAGATGGACAATCTTCAAAGCCAAAATCACCAAAACAGGTTCGTAAGGCTTTGAGATTTGAGAAAGATGATATAATGAATATGGGTTTGGGTGAAAATGCAGAAGATAAGCTAGAAGAGGGAGAACTTATGGGAGCTGTCCCACTGGAGGAGGCTCGTCCGGATGATACAAAAGAGGGTAACTTGGGATTGGAGGACACTGTTAATGAGGGAGAACGAGAGAACGAGATGGAGGAAGCAGCGGATGGCTCGGACAGTTTTCCATTAGGGATGCAAACAACAACACAAGGCGATTTGAGGTGTTGTGAGGTCTTAGTTGACGAAGAAAAGGGGGAGGAGGAGGAGCCGAATGGGCTGGAGGATATGGTTTTGAGAGAGAACCAAGGGATGGAAGATGGTGGTGTTGTGGATATGGAGGATGAGAGTGAAATGCAAGAAGAATTGGAAAAAGTTGTTGGGAAGAGAAAGTTCAAAGGGGTACCGGTTCTGAAGGGGGTGGGATCGAGGAAAAGAAATGTGCAGCTGCTTTCAACGCCTTCGAAGAGGCTTGCTCAGCGAGGTGGGATCCGAATGGGAGATGGGCTTTACCCGAAGAACCATGACATGGAGAAGGGGAAAATGGGGGGTGGGAAGCCTCCGAAGTTCACGGATATATAGATGCGGGTTTTAAGTTGGAATTGTCAAGGTTTAGGAAACAAGGCGACGATTGGATACCTTCGGGATTTGTGGAAACGACATAGGCCAGAATTTTTATTTTTGTCAGAAACAAAACAATGTCTTTCATTTATGGAAAAATTTAAATTACATTTTGGTTATGATAATTTAATAACGGTTGAACCGATAGGTTGTAGTGGGGGTTTGGCATTATTTTATAATAATGATTTTAATGTTACAGTTTTGTTTGCGAATAACCGGTTAATTGATATCGAAAGTACTATCAAAGGAAAAACGATAAATTTAACCTTTGTGTATGGCGACCCGGTCCCGAAAAACCGAGACCAAGTCTGGGAACGTCTTACACGGACTGGACTGACTCGGACTACTCCTTGGTTTGTGATTGGGGATTTTAATGAGCTTACCGGAAATCATGAAAAGAGAGGCGGTAAATTAAGATTAGCATCTTCTTTTGTCTCTTTTAATCTAATGATCCAAAATTGCGGTTTAATAGAGTTTCCTTATCTTGGAGTTTGTTTATCATGGAAAGGATGGCAGGATAAAAAACCTATACGCTGCCGTCTAGATAGAGCTTTGGCTAATGCGGATTGGCATGAAATGTTTAGTAAGTCATGGGTAGATTATTTACCTATGGTGGCTTCTGACCATAAACCTTTAATGGCACATATTGAAGATAAAATTGCTCAGGGGAGGAAAACTTTTACGTTTGATAAGAGATGGATTGGAAAGGACGGGTTAATGGAGACTACAGCGGAGGGGTGGTATTCAAGGGGGAAAGAGAGTTTTTGGGACGATGGACGTTTCGTGGAAAAATTGGTAAATTGTAGGCAAGCGATCTCCAAGTGGAGAAAGGAACTGATGCCTTATGGCCGAGAAAAAATTGAGAATTTAAAAACCGAGCTAGAATTAGCCCAAGAAGATGACTCGAAATCTGCAGAAGAAATAGCGGAAATCACAATGAGGCTGAAAGAGAGGTATAAAGATGAAGAAATCTATTGGCAACAGAAGAGCCGAAATAGGTGGCTAGAAGAGGGTGATCAAAACACAAAGTTTTTTCATGCTCTAACAAAACAGAGGAGAGCAAGGAATCGTTTAGTCGGTCTTTATGACGCGGATGGAGCATGGGTTTCAGATGAGATTGATCTCCAGAAGGTTGTCGTCGGTTATTTTCAAGATTTGTTTAAGACCACCAATCCTCAGAACATAGAGGAAAGTGTAAGGGAGGTGAAAAATATGATTTCAGACCAAGATAATGAGGCTTTAGTAGCTAAAGCTACGGAAATAGAGGTTAGAACGGCTTTATTTATGATACATCCAGAGAAGGCACCGGGTCCTGATGGTATGACCGCACTGTTTTTCCAGAAAGCCTGGCATATCATAAAGTTGGACTTGATTAAATTGGTTAATTCTTTTTTGGAAACTGATGGTTTTGATCCTCGATTAAATATGACTAATATCTGCCTAATTCCGAAGACGGTAAGACCGAATAGGATGACAGATTTGAGGCTGATTAGTCTCTGTAATGTGGGCTATAAAATCATTTCTAAGGTCCTTTGTCAAAGGTTAAAGAGGTTGTTGCCATCTCTTATATCAGAGACACAATCGGCATTTGTACGAGGACGCTTAATATCGGATAACATTTTGATAGCACAGGAGATGTTCCATGGTTTGCGAACAAACCTATCTTGTAAAGGAAAGTTTATGGCTATTAAAACGGATATGAGTAAGGCTTATGATCGGATAGAGTGGATCTTTGTTGAGAAAGTATTAAGGCAAATGGGCTTCTGTGAAAGATGGGTAAAGTGGATAATGAAATGTATTACATCAGTTCGATATAAAGTCCTTATGAATGGACAGGCAAGAGGACTAATAATACCTGAACGTGGACTTCGACAGGGGGACCCACTCTCGCCTTATCTATTTATTTTGTGTACCGAGGTTTTGATAGCAAATATTACTAAAGCAGAAAGAGATAAGGTACTAACTGGTATGAGGGTAGCTAAGGCCAGCCCTTCGATATCCCATTTGTTGTTCGCAGATGACAGTTTATTTTTCTGCAAGGCAACTAAAGAGGAGTGTGATACCGTATTGGGGATACTTACAAAGTATGGTGAGGCTTCCGGCCAACGAATAAATTTCTCTAAGTCATCGGTCCAATTTGGACATAAAGTAGATCAGTCCCTACAAAAGACCCTGATGGAAGGACTCGTTGGCGGAATGGGTTCTTATCTGGGGCTCCCAGAAAGTTTAGGTGGCCCTAAAACAAAACTATTTGCCTTTGTTAGGGAGAGGTTACAAGATAGGATAAATGGATGGTCAGCTAAATTTTTATCGAAGGGGGGAAAGGAAGTACTGATCAAATCGGTCGCGACTGCGCTTCCTACTTATGTGATGTCATGTTTCCGACTTCCAAAAACAATCACCACAAAGATAACAAGTGCAGTTGCGAATTTCTGGTGGAGCTCAAACGGCCAATCAAGGGGTATGCACTGGAAATCATGGGAAAAGTTATGCCAGAGTAAATCAAATGGCGGGCTTGGTTTTCGGGATGTCGAAGATTTTAACACGGCATTACTCGCTAAACAATTTTGGCGTCTTATAACAGTCCCAGATTGTTTATTCACAAAGGTTTTCAAAGGTCGATATTTTAGGAAAACGAATCCTTTAGATATGGCTCGATCTTACTCCCCATCGTATGGATGGAGGAGTATACTTTCTGCTCGCCCTCTGGTTAAGAAAGGACTTATCAAAAGAGTTGGATCCGGAAGCTCAATTTCTGTATGGAATGATCCATGGATACCAGCTCAATTCCCGAGGCCAGCGTTTAAAACGTACGGTTCAGGACATGATCCAAATCTCTTGGTAAGTGAGTTATTGGATTTTCGACAAAACACTTGGGATAAGACTAAGTTAAGGGAGAAAATTTATCCGATAGACATACCATTGGTATGTGCGATACCGGTTGGTTCAGCATGGAGATCGGATAGTCTAGGGTGGCATTTTACAAAATCTGGCAAGTATACGGTTATATCAGGATACCAAGTTGCACAAACAGGAGGGGCCCAATCAAGCAAATTGGTTAATAGTATGGGTCCAACCATTACGTCGTTACTAGCCTATTGTTGGAAAGTACCATGTCCCCCAAAACTACTGCATTTCCTCTGGCAGATTACTTCAGGATGCGTGTCGGTTACCGCCAATCTACGAAAACGGGGGATGAGTTGTGATACCATTTGTCAACGATGCGGGGCGGCAGAGGAAACAGTAAATCATGCGATTTTTGAATGTCCCCCTGCATTACAAACGTGGGCTTTATCAAGGATACCTACGGTACCAAGGGTCTTCCCTTCCGAGTCGGTGTACACAAATATAGATTATTTATTTTGGAGGATCATTCCAGAGGTGGACAAGGCTAGTTTTCCATGGTTGGTGTGGTATATCTGGAAAGCTAGAAATGACAAATTGTTTGAAAACGTCGACCAAGATCCACGGGATGTGGTAATGTTCGCCGAAAGAGAAGCCCAGTCATTGCTGACAGCTCAAAGTGAGAAGGGCTCGGAATGCCAGGAAAGTGGAATTCTGGTGCCAAGAGAGGATAATAATCATGGTTACAGATGTTTCATTGATGGGTCCTGGAAAGGGAGCGATGTTTTCTCAGGTATAGGATGGTTTTGTATACATCCCAACGGTGCATCGACAACGATGGGCGCGGCCAATCTCCGACGAAGTCTCTCGGCCCTGCATACTGAAGTGGAAGCACTGGTTTGGGCGATGAAGTGTATGACTAGAGAGAACAGGAAGCATGTTGAATTCATGACAGATTGTGCGGACCTGGTGAAGATGGTGTCTTTCCCAAGAGAATGGCCAGCCTTCGCGATTTACCTAGATGAAATCGAGCATGATAAAGGATTTTTCTCCTCTTTCTCCCTTATTTCAATTTCTCGCAGATACAACGAAAAAGCGGATAAATTGGCACGAACTGTTCGTGTTGCTCCGCGAATCACGACATTTGTAAACAATGTTCCCTCGGATTGGCTCATATGAGTCTTTCTAATATAATATAATGTTGTTGTCAAAAAAAAAGGGGGCACCAAGACCTACTTATTAACCGAATATTAAAAACGACATCACTATTCTCATTTGTTTATTTTATCTCCTCGTTCATGTTCGTTTTTTAAATCTGGATTGCTGCATTGTCTAGAAGCATCCATATTTAGAATCTAGATGTTGTTTGTTTTTTAATTTAAATATAATTTTGTACGTGTGTTCGCAAAAAATAAATTCTGCATGCAACTTAATAATACTAAACTAACTAAACAATTGTCTTGCTAATAATTTTTGAGTAATTAAATTAATTGATTTTAATAAAATTTTAAGACTCAAATTTTATGTATGTTTGCCAAAAGAAAAAATATAAAAATATAAATAAAATTTCTATATAATAAGTGCATAAAAATATGTTTTGTATTGGAACGCAAATACTAAACAGAATCACAGAAAATGAAATGTAACGAAACAGAGAGAATCATTGTCATTCTAAATGTAATGGACAACAAAATCTATAAATCATATAATACAAACAACTATGGCAAAAGAAATTATATGTAATGTAGTTCAAGTCTCTAAATTACCTCGTCCACGGATGCATACGACCTCAAGAACTCTCCAAGTTATGAATCTGAATATCTTCACCGGACTCGAGAAGCCGAGCATAGCAAACCAGATGCGTCTGCGCCAATGACTGCAAGATCACAGACCGTGCAGATGTTACCTTCCTGGCTTGGTACAAACCGGGCAGTGCAGTAAGGACATGAAACGTCTTTCTGTCCTTTGTAGATTGGTACATAAGTGGACCCGCAAATCTCAAACGGGTTTCTATAGTCGTAGTTAAGCGGGGTTGCATCTGTCATGTTGCGTTCAGCGGCTTGCACAACTTGTCTAGCTGTCCTGGCCTCGCTCTCAATAGTTGGGTTTGTAGCCAACAATTCTCTGGCGAAGTGAGCAGCAGTTGCCATGTTCTTTGACTTGTAGCAGACAGTCATTGCACTAAAGTACGCGAGCCGTAGGTGAGGTGTTTGGAGTTTACAGTGAGTGAAGTAGGCAGCGAGCTCTTGCTGCCTCACCGGATCATCTTTCATTTCTCTTCTCTTGAGCTC
Source organism: Crucihimalaya himalaica (assembly GCA_004349715.1). Classification (NCBI taxonomy): domain Eukaryota; kingdom Viridiplantae; phylum Streptophyta; class Magnoliopsida; order Brassicales; family Brassicaceae; genus Crucihimalaya; species Crucihimalaya himalaica. The sequence continues at coordinate 1,146,260 of SMJT01000040.1, read as the reverse complement.
CATTTGAAGACCGAGGACATATTCTTTAACAATGGTGACCAGTTCCTTAACCTCATCAACTTCTCTTCTTGACTCGACTACCACCAATGGGATGGTTTGGAGAATAGAGAGGAAGATACGGAGAGCCTCAGATAATTTCCCAGCTGTTGTGGCTTTGTAGCCAGATTTGAGCTTCTCTGCTAGCTGAGAGAAATCAAAAACAAGAGCTGGAGGGCCACGGACGTTAGGACTGGAAGACTCGCTCCATCCACGCTCAATGGCAAGAGGAACCACAGGAGATGAAGAAAAGGCACGCAGATAGCTATGGCTCCCACTGAACAAATCAAGAAACATCGATTTTAAAGGCGCAAAGTTCTTAATGCCAAGCTGTCTGTGGAGCAAACGCATTGCAGTGTCGAAGCTTCCTGCTGCAGCCTGCTCAGCAGCAAGGGAAGATTTCTGGCTCCAAATCTGACTTACGGGCATACCTTGAGTAGGTGTCACAAAAACCGATGAACGCGCGTTAGCAGAGGCTTTAGGAGTGTCAAGCTCTGGTGGGAGCTCCAAGTCTTCAAGTCCCCCCCAGCCACCTTCCTCGTCGTCTTCTTCATCAGCTGCCTCTGCACCATCCAATATGGCTTCGATGTCTCTGTTCTCCATTCCATCGACATTAACCATGTCAAGTCCATCACCCCAATCGCCTTCAACATCTTCTTCTTCATCAACAGCCCCTCCTCTATTTGCACTCTCAAGCCCTCCTTCAAATATTCCTTTCACCACTCTCAGAAGAGGCCAATCACCACCACACATGATGGGAGGCGGTGGCAATAGAAGCGATGGAGTTTTCCCTTCAGGCAATGAGGGCACGTTCTCTCCTAGCTCAATAGCCAGTCGCTCAGCAATGTCATTTAAACCATGAACCGAAGCTGTGATATAAGCTAGAGGCAAATGACCAGCATTTTCTAGTATCTTAACACGCTCTTTAATATCTCCTAGGTAGAGAGCATTGTGAAACTGACCCATTACATTGTTCTTCACCTCTGCAATCTTCATCAACTTTGACAGCTTGTCTAAATTGCCAGTGATGAGATAGAGAAAAGATAACCTCTCAAAATTCTTTGTTTGCTGGTACGCAAACTCAACAATTCTAGAATTTCCTTGCCGGAGAGCCTCCACTCCGAGTCTATACCAGTGGTCTTTCTCGTTAATCTCTGTAGCGGATGCAACAGCTACACTGATGTTGCCACTTTCAAGAGCCAGATTGAATCGGATCCTTTCGTCTTCAACAAAGTGGAGGGCAACTTCAGGAAATCCTTTCTGCTGAAGATAAGCAATCATAGCCTGTCCACATAGCTGGGAGTTCTTTATCATGCTCATGACATGATCATATCTCTTTCTCAGCAGTGAAAGCTTGAAAATGTATTCAGTTGCATTAATGGTGATAGCCCTGTTTTTCCCATCCCGGTCCAAGCAAAAGATTGTATTTCCAGAAACCTTGGTGATATAGATTGGGACATCCAGGGTTCGGATGATTCCACTATCTCCATTAGGAAGACAGTACTTGATGTGGTTCAGAGTTGTGTAAATGAAGACACCATTGTCATCCCAGGCTCCACTTTTCACACGTATCGTCTCATGTAGCGTGCACTGGAGGACGAGTTTTTTGCTCGCAATAATGATAGTATGTTTGCTGAGCAAAGCAACATTCTCCATATCGTTAGACCAAACAATGTACCTAACAAACGGTGTCTGAAGCTCACCAAGAACAAGCCTTTGTTGAAGGTCAAATATAACCACTTTATCCTCAGATCTACAAAGCAAATTTCCAGTCCCAGCATAAAAGATAGCATCTGTGGGAATAGGCAGAGAACTCTTTTTAACCACCTCATTCTTTAGATTCTTCACCAGCACTTGGCTGGTGCTTTTCTCGAGAACAGCAAACCGATTTCGAGCAATGAACACCGCAGAACCCCCTGTCCCCCTCTTTGCATCTTGCACAACGTCACTCCTGCCAACGCTATCTTTCGGTATGATGTACAACTCGTAAGAACCACCATCCAAATCTGAGCAGATTAGGACTGCATTTTCTGTCGGACTGTACGATAAAGTCCTAGGACTTTGATTCAAGCTTGGGGTACCAGGACGCCTTATAGGAATAACTTGGGAATCTTTTTGAGTTGAATATTCATAGTACCGCAAAAATCTATCCTTGGCATAGAGTAATGAATCACCACTCAAAGCAAATGCAGGACGTTCTCTCTCAAGTTTGAAGACAATCATACCATTGTCATGTCCCGCTGCTAGTAAATTAATCTCAGGGTGAACAGCAAGAATCCAGAATCGATCATGTTCACGGCGAAAAGTTTGGATTCCAGTTAGCTTGGTAGCATCCCAGACACGGATGCTTTTATCCTCAGAGTTTGATATAATTATGTCCTGTTTTACATGGAACATGACAGATGAAACGTAATTCATATGACCCCGCAATGTATCTACCTCCCAAGCTTTAGTTTCTGCAATAAAATTTGACACGCATAAGTACCTCAATGATTCATAAAATAAACTTTATGTGAAAAAGAAGATGGAGGCTCCATAAGAAATACCATTCAAACGCCACAGCTTTACTTGGCGGTCATCGGCACCAGAGACAATGAGAGGAAGGGTGGGGTGAAAAGAAGCCCAGTTTACTCCTCTATCATGCCCTTCAAGAACGTACCTAGCTATAGCGTCAACCCCATCAAAAAGATCAGAATTCATCTCATCATGAGATGGTGACTTCATCTTAAGAGCACCAAAGTCCCAAACACGGACAGTCTGATCAAGTGATGCAGATACAACAAGGTCTTCCTTTGGATGAAAAGAAGCACACATAACATAATGATTGTGACCAGTCAAGACGGAAATACAAGTCCGTGACTGCCAGTTCCATATGCGGATAGTCTGATCGTCACTAGCACTCACAATCCATGGGTTTTCGTGGTGAAATTGGACAGTGCGGATATAATCAAGATGCCCGAGAAGAGTGAAAAGACACCTGTGAGTTTTGTAGTTCCAAACTTTAATCTCGCAATCATCCCCTGCAAGATTAAGATCATTGTAATGAAGAAGAATGAATGCAACAACACATCTGAGCGAGGAATTGATAAAAGGACGAAACTTTATGTTAAATTCATTCCAGCTGAACAGAAGAAAGCATATACCTCCGGAGACGAATAAAGGCTGAGAACTGTGGAAATGAACACCACGAACAGGTCCTTCGTGCTCGTCAAATCTATCGATCAAAGTACCCATACGATAATCCCAGAGCTGGATCACGCCACTGTGCAAACTCGCGAGAATCCATGGCCTTTTATGGTGAAAGCTCAGACATTTAACTCTGTTACTCTTTGTCTCGAACTTGGTCAACATAATCTCCGATTACAAACTCTACAGAAACCAAATTCACATCATGAACAATTCGTGTAACTCAAAATCCATATATTTAAGAGATTGCGGATAGATCAAAATGCAGCTGTGGAGTGATATAGAAACATATAGTTGAATAGTATATGACATATCAGATCAATTCACAAACGAAACGCTTCTGATCAGCAGCATTACCGGAGTTCAATTTGAATCCTCGTAAAGATATATCATATATGTATAGTCGAGTTCTCATGGCAACTCGGACTAATATATAAAAGAGGTGAACACTGAATAACGGACTCTTATTGGTCTAAGGATGCCATCATTTCTTTTTTTTTTATCTTCTTCATATCTAAGGAATAATTATCATTTGATATAATGACCAAAAATGAAAATCTTTCTATAGTAAAAATTCAAACAATATATATAGATTGTATACTATAATTTTTGAACTTCATTTTAAAGAAATAACATTTAATTAAGTAAATAATTATAAAAAATGTCATTACTTACAATGCAAAACAGGTAAACACATTAAAGATATATATGATATAGACAAATACTTATATACATGTATCCAAATAACCTTAACAATTAATTATTTACTATCTATATATTCAAACAAAATTAAAATAATTTAATATTAATTATAAAATTAGATATATTAACTATTAATATAATGCTCTACAGTTAATTAGGTAAATAATTAAAAAGAATGTCATTACTTACAACAAAATAGGTAAACACATTAAGGATATATATGAAATAGACAAATCTTATTATAGAAAGTAAATTTTTCAAAGTTATTGACTCACGAATTCGCGACATGTGTCGTATCCATCAAATCAAGATTTTGACACGTGTCAAAGTTAAAAAGATATCAAAAATTAATATAAGAAAACTATACCAAAAAAATAATTAATTACCATTATCCGGTAAAATAAAAATTTATAAGGAAAATACACAAATTATTATTTCTTAAAAAAATAAACTTCCATAATTAACAAAATTTCTAATTGTAAAAGAAAAAGAATTGTAGATATTGAACTTTATATAAACAAATAACGAATTGCTAAAACTATAGTACCCAAAATTGAGTTTGAATGCAAAACTATACCCTAAATTGAAACAAATGCAAAACTAGACCACCAAGGTAGAGAAATTACATTAACCCCTTTATTTGCATAAAAAAATAAAAACAGAAACCGCAATTACAGTTCTAACCTCCGTGCGGCGTAGACTTCATGAACGAAGTCTCACAGTAGACTTCGTCCATGACATCAATGAAGTCTGAACTGTAATTAAACATTAGATTTAAGTTAGAAAAATAATAAAGAATAATTTCAATGCAATTTTTTCTACAGAAAATAAGATTATCTAACTTTGAACTTTATAAATTAAATTTTCAAAAACTTTCATAAAATTAAAACATGTAAGGTTGATCATGTTCTAGAAAGACATAAACATTCGCAGACTTCACTAGCAAAGTTTGAAACCATAATTAAATCTGAAATTTAAATTAAAAAATGATAAAAAAATATTTCGATCAAAATTTTTGAAAGATAAATTATTTTAAATCAAAGTCAAAGGTTTAAAATCAAAATTTCATAAAATTTCATAAAACTAAGCCATTTGATGTAAACCATGTGAGACATAATAGGTTTAGGGGTTGCCAATGAGTAAGAATTCATGCATATATCTTTAGGGTTAGACTTAGTTTGATATGTTTTTGATATAAAATGGCGATCATTCATATAGTTGTTATATTTTGGATATATTATACTATTTTGCTGTTAAATGTTAGTATTCGTTAACAAAAAGTGAAAAAAACATTCAAATTTTAGAGTTTAGGCCTTACAGACTTCTCGGGTCTCGGGTCTCGGGTGAAGTCTCATAGTAGACTTCATGTAACATTTTGTTAGAGTAGACTTCTCTGTAAAAGTCTGAAATTCAAAAAAATCCAAAATTTCGAAAATTTTCGAAAAATTCAAAATATTCAAAAGATAGGGTTCGCTAGGGAAGTCAGCGACTGTTTATGGTTTTCAAAAACATAATCAACCTTACATTTTAATCTGAAATTTAATAAAATGATAAAAAATATTTCAATCAAAATTTTTGAAAGATAAATTATTTTAAATCAAAGTCAAATGTTTAAAAATAAAATTTCATTAAAGTAAGCCATTTGATGTAAACCATGTGAGACATAATAGGTTTAGGGGTTGCCAATGGGTAATAATCCATGAATTCTTGCTAAACTAGATTGTTATATGATTTCAAGCTTCCAAGCTTATTGTTAATCCAACGCTTCTAGCCAATCCAGGGCTTCTTGCTAATCAAGGGCCTCTTCCCTTTAATTTCAAAATGCTTTCAAATATCATTCCAAACTTCTTTTTTCACAAAAATACCTAGTGAAGACTTCTCCTGTAAAGTCCGGTGGCTGGGTTTGAAAAATAATAACTCAAAAATTCTCACGTAAGAACAAAAATGCTATTTTCTTCAATAGTTCCCAACCACCATTACTGATGTGAGCATGACCAGCAAGGAACCTAAACCAAAGGAGCAGCTTGTACTTGAGCAAGGAGAAGCTACAGAAGAAGCTACAAAGCACCAAGAATCTGAGGACGATGAAGAAGAAAGCTTGCAAATCGCCAATGGTCCCATTACTCGGTCCAAGCAAGCCAAACTTAAGACAACACTACAACACCTTCTCAACACCATCCATGCCAGTTTAGTGTGTGCTAATCCATCCACTTTGGTTGTGATTCAAGCCACCTAAACCTCATCAAGAGAGGTGCCTTGGATTGCACTCTTTTTCCCTCCTCTTAGTTTTGTCCCAATGAGTTTTCTAAGAGAGGTTTTTAATGAGGCAAGCCCAAGGTACTTTATCAAAGCCTCTTGATGAACCAGGCCCCATTTTATCCTATCTAAACATTTAAATTTAAGTTTTAAGGTTTAGTCTTCTTTCTTAATGTTTTTGTAATTTCCTAGTTTTCTCGTAACTTGTTTTGGAGGTTTCCTAGGAGTATTTGTCTACTCCTATGCACCTCCTGGATTCTATATGTACTCTCTTGTATCTCCTTTTCTAGATCATCAAACATTTTAATATCAATCATCTCTTCTTAATCTCGTTTGATCATCTCTTGAATCCGAAATCTGGATCGATTCCCATTTCGTTCAAGAGCCGAAAGTCTAAGGGTTTCTTCACACCCCTTTAGAAGTTTCACTTCGTTCCACCTCTTGCTCAACATGTCTGGTCTTCATCATTCATACCGAGCAAGCTGATAGTCCAAGGATCTTCCACCATCCTTGAGAAGTATCCCTCATTCCACACAAGTTATCGAGATCATCCATTTCAAGTTCACAAATCAATATTTCTTCACTTCCGCATCCACTTTCGATTTGCTGATGTTGCCACAGCCTCTTGGAGACGTTCAGGGACTTGATCCTATCTAGGATCACATCAAGTGGTATCAGAGCCCACTCCAAACCAGGTTGTATTCTTTCAACTCTTCACATTCTCGCAAATTCACTTTGTGTCTTTCCGTCTGTCATCTTGTTCGAATTTTCATAATTATTTGGTGATAGATAAAATTGCGAATCCAACTGTGTTTGAATCGAAATTGAGTCTAGTATTTTACAAAATTGTTTCCAGAATTTTTCGCTGTGATTTGATAATTTATTTTGTCAGGTCTAGTCAAACAGTCAGTTTCGGGTTTAAGAGAGTTTGTTGTCATTTGAAGAGTCATTTTTGTGTTTTGATTTGTGCTTTCATATCTATGAACAAGTGACTTGTTTATTGGACTGAATTTTTCAGGTACCATGATGGGAACCGACAATGGAGAGGAATCCTCAAACTCTAACAAACAACTTCTCGATTCCTTTAAAGCCATGATGAATGAGAGTATGGCAACCATGAGGGCTGAGATAGAAAGATCAATCAATGACCGACTACGGGAAAACCAGCCACCTACTGATGCTGAGCAATACTATAGTCACTCCTCTAGGTCACACCAATCTAGGAGAAGAAGACCACAAGATGATCGGATGCCTAGGAACGTCCAGCTTAACCCTCGTGATCCTTTTGCCGGCCTTAAGATCAAAGTTCCGTCCTTCCATGGCACCAATGATCCTGAAGAATACTTAGAATGGGAGAAAAAGATAGAGATAGTCTTTGATTGTAGGGAGTACACCCAGGAAAACAAGGTTAGAGTAGCCCCAACCGCATTTAAAGACTATGCTCTAAGTTGGTGGGATCAATTGGTTACTTCTAGGCGAAGGGCTGGGGATTTACCTATAGAGTCGTGGCACCAGATGAAAATCATCATGAGGAGAAGGTTTATACCTAGTCATTACCATAGGGAGCTTCACCTTAAGCTTAGGAACCTATCTCAAGGAACTAGATCGGTAGAAGAGTACTATAAGGAGATGGAAACCTTGTTGCTTAGAGCTGATATTCAGGAGGATAATGAAGCCACTATGGCTAGGTTTATGGGCGGCCTTAATAAGGATATCATAGATCGACTAGAGGTCCATCACTATGTCGAAATAGAAGAACTCCTCCATAAGGCTATTATGTTTGAGAAACAACTTAAGAGGAAGAACCCTAAACCCGGATTTAGTTCTACTAGGTTTAGCCATTCTAGAGAAGATAAGTCTAGTTTTGCTAAGGACTTTAAGCCAGCCGCTAAACCTAAGGAAGAGGATTTGAAGCTTAAAGGCATAGATAAGGGTTCTAGCACCAAAGCTAGAGAGGTTCAGTGTTTTAAGTGTAAGGGATTTGGTCACTACTCCAGAGAGTGTATCAATAAGAGGGTCATAGTTATAAGGGCTAATGGTGAGATAGAATCAGGGGAGGACCAATCGGATGCTGAATCTTTAGAGGAGAATGAAGTCCTGCCACACACAGGTCAGCTCTTAGTCACTATGAGAACTTTAAACGTGCAAGCTAGGCTTGAAAAGAATGAGCAAAGAGAAAACCTATTTCACACTCGCTGCCTAGTAAAGGGTAAGGTTTGTAGCCTAGTGATTGATGGGGGTAGTTGTACCAATGTTGCAAGTCAGATTATGGTAGAAAAGCTAGGGCTTAAAGTTACTAAGAGATCTACACCTTATAAGTTGCAATGGCTTAATGATGAGGGAGAATTAGAGGTAGAGAACCAAGTCTTAGTTCCCTTGTCCGTAGGAAAGTACGAAGATGAGGTTTTGTGTGATGTCTTACCCATGGATGCTAGTCATATCTTACTTGGTAGACCTTGGCAATCAGATAGGAGGGTAATGCATGATGGGTTTTCTAATAGGTATTCATTTGAGTTTAAGGGTAAAAAGAACATCCTAGTACCCTTATCCCCACAGGAGGTTCAGCTAGATCAAATAGCTTTGAAAAAGAACAAAACTCAAGCCGAACCAAAGCCCACACAAACAACCAAACCGCCTACCAAACAACCGGCTAATCTCGTGATCCAGCCTCACCAAGGGAGTCACTTACCACATCTACTCTTTGTGCTTAAAGAATGCTTTAATACTAATCAATCTATGCAGGATTTGCCTAGCAAAATTCAACTTCTTTTACAGGAGTTTCGAGATGTGTTTCCGGAGGAGCATCCGCAAGGCTTACCACCAATTCGGGGAATAGAGCACCAAATCGACTTTCTACCAGGAGCTACCCTTCCCAACAAGCCAGCCTACAGAACCAACCCCTTGGAGACCAAGGAACTTCAACAGCAAGTCACCGAGCTCATGGAGAAAGGTCATATCCGCGAAAGTATGAGCCCGTGTGCTGTGCCCGTTTTGCTTGTGCCGAAGAAAGATGGTAGCTGGAGGATGTGTGTCGATTGTCGATCCATCAACAATATCACTGTAAAGTATCGACATCCTATACCTAGATTAGATGATATGCTTGATGAATTGCATGGTTCTAGCATCTTTTCTAAGGTAGATCTTAAAAGTGGATACCATCAAATTAGGATGAAAGAAGGCGACGAGTGGAAAACCGCATTTAAAACTAAGCATGGTTTATATGAGTGGTTAGTAATGCCTTTTGGATTGACAAATGCACCTAGCACTTTTATGAGATTGATGAACCACGTTCTTAGAGCTTTCATAGGTCATTTTGTGGTAGTTTACTTCGATGACATCCTAATTTATAGCCGAAGCTTAGATGAGCATATTGAGCACCTCCGAAGCGTTTTTGAGATACTTAGGAAAGAGACCTTGTATGCCAATCTTAAGAAATGTACGTTTGGAACAGATAACCTTGTCTTCTTAGGTTTTGTTGTGAGTACAGATGGCATTAAAGTCGATGAGGAAAAGATCAAAGCCATCAAGGAGTGGCCGAGTCCGAAGAATGTTGGGGATGTGAGAAGCTTCCATGGTCTTGCTGGGTTTTACCGGAGATTTGTCAAGGACTTTAGCACTCTAGCAGCTCCACTCACTGAGGTTATCAAAAAGAATGTGGGTTTTAAATGGGAGCAAACTCAAGAGGAAGCATTTCAAACCTTGAAGGACAAGCTAACACACTCCCCGGTGCTATCTCTTCCTAACTTTGATAATACCTTTGAAATTGAATGTGATGCCTCAGGAATTGGTATTGGTGCTGTTCTTATGCAGGAGAGAAAGCCCATAGCCTACTTTAGCGAAAAGCTTGGAGGGGCCACACTCAATTACCCAACCTACGACAAAGAACTCTACGCACTTGTTAGGGCCTTACAAACATGGCAACATTATCTTTGGCCTAAGGAGTTTGTTATTCACACCGACCATGAATCACTCAAGCACCTCAAAGGGCAACAAAAGCTGAACAAGAGACACGCAAGGTGGGTTGAATTCATTGAAACCTTCCCTTATGTGATCAAGTACAAAAAAGGTAAAGAGAATGTAGTAGCTGATGCTCTTTCTCGGAGGTATGTTCTCTTGAACTCTTTAGAAGTTAAGTTGTTAGGCTTTGAACAAATCAAGGAATTATATGCTACTGATGCTGACTTCAAAGATATTTATGCTGTTTGTGAAAAATTTGGCGCTGGAAAATATTTTAAGAGTGATGGGTTCTTATTCTATGAAAATCGCCTATGTGTACCTAACTCTTCTTTGCGAGATCTGTTTGTTAAGGAAGCACATGCAGGTGGTCTTATGGGTCACTTTGGCGTGGCAAAGACGTTGAATGTACTACAGGAACACTTCTTTTGGCCCCATATGAGGAGTGATGTCGAAAAAGCTTGCCAAAGATGTGTCACTTGTAAACAAGCTAAGTCCACGGTTCATAAGCACGGTTTGTATACCCCTCTACCTATTCCCTTGCATCCTTGGCATGACATTTCTATGGACTTTGTAGTTGGGTTACCTAGAACTAAGACTGGAAAGGATTCGGTATTTGTTGTGGTTGATAGATTCTCCAAAATGGCTCACTTTATTTCTTGTCATAAAACCGATGATGCCGTTAATGTAGCTGGTTTGTTCTTTAAGGAAATAGTTAGACTTCATGGCATGCCTAGGACTATTGTATCAGATAGAGACACTAAGTTTCTTAGTTACTTTTGGAAAACACTTTGGTCGAAACTAGGAACTAAACTTTGTTTCTCTACAACTTGTCACCCACAATCGGATGGTCAAACCGAAGTGATTAATAGAACTTTGTCTACCTTGTTAAGAGCCATAATCAAAGAGAATCTTAGGACTTGGGAAGATTGTTTGCCTCATGTAGAATTTGCATATAATCATGCTAGGCATTCAACATCTAAGTATTCGCCTTTTGAAATTGTTTATGGGTTCAATCCCATCTCACCTTTGGATCTAATGCCTTTGCATATGAGTGAAAGGACAAATCTTGATGGAAAGAAAAAGGCTGAACTAATTAAGGAGATTCATAAGAAGGCTCGGTTGAATATTGAAAACAAGACCAAGTTATATGCACAACAAGCCAATAAAGGTCGAAAAAATTGAAGAAGGAGATTTGGTGGGGATCCATTTGAGAAAAGATAGATTTCCGAGTGAAAGGAAGTCCAAGCTTATGCCCAGAATCGATGGTCCATTCAAAGTCATCAAAAAGATCAATGACAATGCCTACCAACTGGATCTTCAAGGTAAGTACCAAGTGAATTCAAGCTTTAATATTACTGATTTGGTTCCCTATTTTGCAGAAGAAACAGATTTGAGGTCAAATCCTTCTCAACTGGGGGAGGGTGATGTGAGCATGACCAGCAAGGAACCTAAACCAAAGGAGCAGCTTGTACTTGAGCAAGGAGAAGCTATGGAAGAAGCTACAAAGCACCAAGAATCCGAGGACGATGAAGAAGAAAGCTTGCAAATCGCCAATGGTCCCATTACTCGGTCCAAGCAAGCCAAACTTAAGACAACACTACAACACCTTCTCAACACCATCCAGGCCAGTTTAGTGTGTGCTAATCCATCCACTTTGGTTGTGATTCAAGCCACCTAAACCTCATCAAGAGAGGTGCCTTGGATTGCACTCTTTTTCCCTCCTCTTAGTTTTGTCCCAATGGGTTTTCTAAGAGAGGTTTTTAATGAGGCAAGCCCAAGGTGCTTTACCAAAGCCTCTTGATGAACCAAGCCCTATTCCATCCTATCTAATCACGTCATTCAAACATTTAAGTTTAAGTTTTAAAGTTTAGTCTTCTTTCTTAATGTTTTTGTAATTTCCTAGTTTTCTCGTAAAATGTCTTGGAGGTTTCCTAGGAGTATTTGTCTACTCCTATGCACCTCCTGGATTCTATATGTACTCTCTTGTATCTCTTTTCTAGAGCATCAAACATTTTAATATCAATCATCATGGGTGATATGTACTCTCTTGTATCTCTTCATGGGTGAAGTCTCAATAGTCAACTGGGGGTTAGTTTTGAAATTGACTTTTTGGGTCTCAAACTTCATGATGAATTCACGATGAAGTCTGAAGTTCTGTTTTGAAAACAAAAAAACGGTGTTGAGACTTCACCTTCGAAATCTGCTCATAAGGGCAGATTTGCAATTGACTGTAAGTTTAACTTTGTACAAAGACTTCTCCTGTGAAGTTTGCGAAAAAAGGATGTTAGTTTTGCAATTGACCGGAACGAAGAATTTTTATCGAGAATTCATCTAAGAACTCTGCGTGAAAAAGGGGTTAGTTTTGCATTTGACCAAAATTCAGAAACATTGACTATTGGTAGACTTCTCGGATGAAGTCTACAACCATCAAAAACTCTAGAATTTAAAAAATCAAAACTTTTGGTCAATTGCAATAATAACTCTTTTTCTACACAGATTTATCAGACGAAGTCTCATGTAAAAGTCAAATGTGGTCAATTGCAAAACTAGACCCTACTTTATCGGTAGACTTCGCTGAACAAGTCTCTAAAGGCAAAAAGACTTCATCGTGGTAGTCTAAGTACGAAATAAACTTTACAGGGGAAGTCTCTTACCAAAGAGACTTCCTAGATGAAGTCTATTGAAAAAGTCAAAATTGTGGTCAATTACAAAACTAGACCCCAAACTGGTATAGACTTCTTTGACGAAGTCTCCTTGTGTAGGAAACTTCACTCCTAAAAAAGTCAAACTCTGGTCAATTGCAAAACCAGACCCCTGCTTCAGACTTCTCGGCCAAAGTCTCGTTTAGATAGCAAAGCAGACTTCATCCAAGAAATCTACTAAGAGACTTCGCATGTGAAGTCTCTAATGATAATATTAGTAAAAATGAAATTTTAGTTTATTTGTAATTAGTTATTTTTATTTTCTGGCATGGAGAAGTATGAAGGGCACTGGATTGAAATACACAAAGTAGCAGTACGGTCAGGATTTTCAGGGTTTTGTGCAACAAAGTCGCGCTTTGTACTTACAATATTGTCTACAAAGACTGGAATCCGAAAAATCGATCCTTTGAACGATAAGCACTACTTGAAACTTTTAGGTTTGACCCAAATCCGTGACATCAAAACCAAAACAAACGTTGGTATAGGTATGCATGCAAATTTGTTAAATCATAACGTATATGCATGTAACTTTATTTAACTAAAGGAGAACACTTATGATGTAGATACTATGGGCATGATCTATAGCACATGCCCCCTTCCAAAGAGCCCACATAGCGGTGCACATGAAAAGAGTGTGTTTCACATAAAAGATGCCATGTAAGTTTAAACCAAACAATAATAACACCATGACGAAACTCACATTATTGTAATTTACAACTACCTTTTATTAATCATAATAGGGACGACAATATGCTAAAGTGTGTGACAACCGGCGAACACGCTTATAACTTTTGGAATGGCTTTAGGAATAGGAGGGGTGGAGAGGTGATCATAGTGCTTAAATTATGGAGGATCAATCAATTCGCGCGTAAGTGTGTTATTCACTACAGTTAGTTTAACATATCGTAATTGATTTCGACAATACTAATCTAATTCACGCTGGTGGTGATGATACTTGGCTGGAAACTGAAGAAGGTTTATCGGACATTTAGTTCAATCCAGCAATGGAAGAGGTTGAAGATTTGAGGGACGACTCTTAGATGTTTGATATGATAGCTGCAAGACACAAGGAAAATGTCCCTAAATAGAAAATTTATCTATTAATCTCTGTTTAAGAACCTAAATTTCAATTATTTTAAAGTTTGTTTAGATTTATTTGAATTTCAGACTTCTACCGAGAATTCTACGCAAACAAAATGTTAAGACTTCATACACAAAATCTACTGTGAGACTTCACCCGAGACCCGAGAAGTCTGGAAGCCCTAAACTCTAAAATTCGAATGTTTTATTCACTTTTTTTTAACAAATACTATCATTTGACATCAAAATAGTATAATATATCCAAAATTTAACAATTATATGAAGGATCGCCATTTTATATCAAAAACATATCAAACTAAGTCTAACCCTAAAGATATATGCATGGATTCTTACCCATTGGCAACCCCGAAACCTATTATGACTCACATAGTTTACATCGAATGACTTAGTTTCATGAAATTTTATTTTTAAACTTTTGGCTTTGATTTAAAATAATTTATCTTTCAAAAATTTTGATGGAAATATTTTTTTTATTTTTTAAATTTAAAATTTTTAAGATTTAATTACAGTTGCAGACTTCGCTAGTGAAGTATGCGACTGTTTATGGTTTTGTAGAACATAATCAACCTTACATTCTCTAATTTTGTGAAAGTTTCTGAAATATTAATTTATAAAGTTAATATTTAGATAATCTTATTTTCTGTAGAAGAAATTGCATTGAAATTATTAGTTTACATGGCATTTGCCACGTTAGTGAGTATTAGAATCTCCTATGCATCAGCTTTGCACCAATCACTTTCATTAATGTCTTGTAAGGTCTTAGGATTTATATTGGTTCCTCTCTTACTTCACCTAGCTACTAAGACTCATTGGCTTTATGCTATTAGCCGACTTCTTTCTGGTCTTTTCATATACAATATCAAGTTCAAGATATCATTTTATATCCCTTTTCCCTGTAATTTATGTTTTTTTTTTCCATTTGACTAATGGAAGGTGAATAGATAACCTAGTCATTCTCCTGTCATGGCTTACTCTGGACCATTTTCTTTTCGTTTCCAGGGCCAGCGAACAGACTCATTTTCTGCAGTAACTTCTCGTCAAACTGCTGATGTTGGAGCAGTCATATGTAATATAAAGTCGGTCTTGGAACTTATTGATGAAACGGTCATGCTTATAGCAGATTGCAAAAGATATGTTCCTCAAATTTTGAACACATTGCTTTCCGAAAAGGGTACAGATGCTAGTGTGCTTCTTTGTATACTAGACACGATAGAAAGGTGGGTTGAGGATGATTTCAGCAAAACAGGTACATCTGGTTTGTTTGGTTCTTTCCTTACCCTAAAGGATGTGGTTACTTTGTTAATATTTTCTTATGATTTCATAATCAATCTCATGTCAGTTTCTGAATAATATTACAATAGCGGAAGCGTACCTTTTGGATCCATGGCTTATGATCTGAATTCGGTAATGGCTCTTCCACGACGAACCCAGAATAGCTGAAGGTCTCTGTTGATGGGATGCAAAGAGTTTTCTGAATTTCTGATTAGGGTTTCCATGGGGACCATAACCTTTCTATTTATAATAGAAATAATTTCTAATTCGGCCCTTCATCAAATTAGAAATTACTGAATGTATCCACACATAAAATTTCCATAACACTTATGCCCCATATTCTTTTATTTTAAACCAAATTGACCACATAAGTTTTGACTACTTTAAATAATAATCCTAACACATTAATTATACATGTGTGACCCCAAAATAATTCTTACAATCTCCCACTGGGTCACATATGTATTCTGAAATTGTGATAGACTTTATGAGCTCAAAAAATGTCATTATATATCAGAGCATAAACAATCTCGTCCATTGACTATATAAACATAGGATCACAGCGGTCTACGTTATAATAAAAATAACTAAACCTTCCATGGTCACTGAAATCAATATAATCAAATGACATAGATCAATTATTAAAAAGTGTGGCATGAAAATCACATGAAAGGTGATCAACACATGTCGATTCTCAACTGGTCCTACCTTATTGAGATCCTTTAACTTTATTGTACAAAGAGTAAACCAAAAGAAACTTTATTACTGATCAGAAAATAATTGTGCATAAAGACAACTTAAACATAAAACCCAAAACTAAATGAAAACTCCCACTAAACCAAATGATCCCCAAACATTGAAACACCCATTCGAGCAGTATGCTCAAGAAAGACCTTTGGTGGAATACCTTTTGTAAGAGGATCTTCTATCATGGAGTTTGTCCCTAAGTGTTCTATGGAAATCTCTCCACTTTGTACCTTTTCTTGAACAACGAGGAACTTAATATCAATAAACTTGGACTTTGTCGCGCTGCTGTTTTTGTTGGAGTACATAACAGCTGATATATTATCACAGTATATCTTTAGTGGTCTTTCAATTCCTTCAAGAATTTGCAGCCTAGTGACAAAATTCTTAAGCCAAAGTCCATGATTGGATGCCTCAAAAACTGCTACAAATTCTGCTGCCATTGTGGAGGAAACTACAAGTGATTGTTTCGCACTACGCCAAGAAATAGCTCCACCGGCCAACAGAAAAACAAAACATGATGTAGACTTTCGATTATCTTTACATCCAGCATAATCAGAATCAGAATATCCAATGATCTCCAAGTTATCTGATCTCTGATATGTGAGCGTTTAGTCTTTTGTTCTCTTTAGATACCTCATAACCCTTTTGGCTGCTTTCCAATGGTCCAAACCTGGATTACTTAAGTATCTGCCCAAAACTCCAACAATGTACGCTAAATCTGGACGCGTACAAACTTGAGCATACATTAGACTCCCTACAGCCGATGCATAAGGAATCTTTTGCATCTCCTGAATTTCTAAATTTCCTTTAGGGCACAGATCAAGACAAAATTTGTTTACTTTACGACTGGGGTATCACCTGGTTTATAATCCTGCATGTCAAATCTCTTGAGTGCTTTATCGATATAGCTCTTTTGAGACAATCCTAGAATCCCACGAGTTCAATCTCGGTGAATCTGAAATACTAATACAAAAGATGCTTCACCAAGATCTTTCATTTCAAATTTACCTTTAAGGAAAATTTTGGTCTCATGCAACATGCTCATATCATTAGTGGCTAGTAGTATGTCATCGACATACAAAACCAGGAAAATGCACTTACTCCCACTGAACTTCTGATACACACAATCTTCGACTAAATTCACCTCAAAACCAAATGAGATAATTACCTATGAAATTTATGGTACCATTGACGAGAAGCTTGTTTTAGCCCATAGATGGATTTATTCAATTTGCACACCATATTCTTTGAATCACCTAATACAAAGTTTTCTGGTTGCTCCATATAAATCGTCTCATCAATGTCTCCATTGAGAAACGCTGTCTTAACATCCATCTGATGAAGCTCAAAATCATAGTGCGCAACAAGGGCCATGATTGTCCTAAAAGAATCCTTTTGATGAGACTGGAGAAAAAGTTTCTTTGTAATCAATCCCTTCTTTCTGAGTATAGCCTTTAGCTACTAGACGAACCTTATACCTTTCCACATTACCATTTGAATCCATTTTGGTCTTAAATATCCATTTGCAACCAATAGGTTTCAATCCTTCTGGTAATTGGACAATGTCCCAAACCTATTGTCTGGCATTGACTGATACTCTTCTTTAGTAGCTTCGACCCACTTATCTGAATTGGAACTACCCATGGCCGCACGGAAGTTGATAGGATCATCTTCCAATTGGGTTTGATTTTCCTCTTGTTCCATAAGAAATACTATGTAATCATCTGGAATAGCGCTTCTTCTTTCTCTAGTGGATCGCCGTAAAGGCACTTGTTCTTGTTGCACTAGTTCTTGAGGATTCTGAATTTGACTTTCATGATCGATATTATCGTCATCTTGATTTGGAGGAAAAATTTCAGTATCAACTTGAGGTTCCAAATTTGCTTCATCAAAAGCAACTATATGAATCGGTTTAGAAACTGAACCCGATTCTTCTTCAAAGATGATGTCTCTAACTTCATTTCTCCCTCCAAATTCAACATCCTCAAAGAACGTAGCTGTTGCCGTCTTGAAAATGTTCTTTTGTGTGGGATCATAAAACTTATACCCCCGAGATCGTTCAGAATAACCAATAAAGTAACTTCTCACAGTTCTGGAGTCCAATTTTTTCTCAAATGGCTTGTAAGGCCTAGCTTCAGCTGGACATCCCCATATGTGAAAATGCTTTAGACTTGGTTTTCTACCAGTCCAAAGCTCATAAGGTGTTTTTGCAGTTGCTTTAGTTGGTACTCGATTAAGAATGTATGTTGCAGTCTTTAGTTTCTCTCCCCAGAGTGATTCAGGTAAGGTTGAGTGACATATCATACTCCTTACCATATCCTTAAGAGTGCGGTACGTCTTTCTGACACACTATTCATGCTAGGAGACCCAGGCATGGTATATTGTGGAACAATTCCATACTCCTCTAGATATCTGGCAAATGGTCCTGGACGTTGTTCCCCTGAACCGTCATACCGACCGTAATATTCACCACCACGATCAGATCTGACAGACTTTATCTTTCAGTCGAGCAGATTCTCAACTTCAGCCTTAAATTTCTTGAACACGTCCAAATTTCTTAAATTTCAGACTTTTCATGAATAAGAAACATGTATGCATATCGAGAGTAATCGTCTATGAATGATATAAATTATTGTTGACCATTCCATGATGCCTTAGGGAAAGGTCCACAAATGTCTGTATGTATCAACTCAAGAACTTCTGTAGCTCTATATGCACTCAATCTCTTATTCTTAGTCTGTTTTCCTTTAATGCAATCCACACAGACTTCACAATTTGTGAAATCAACAGAACTCAAAATACCATCGGACACAAGTCACTCAATTCTATTTCTAGAGATATGACATAAGCGTTTGTGCCATAGAGTTTCTGAACTTGCATTTTCGAACTTACGTTTTGTACCCCTTGATTCAACACTTAAACTTTCATGATGAGAAGCTATAGTGTCTAGCATATAAAGACTGTGATTATTCAAGAGTGTACCAGTTCCAATTAAAACTGAATTTAAAGACAAAGTAGCTTTTCTATTCTCAGTAAGACAAGAATAACCAGATCTGTCTAAATAAGAACCAGAAACCAAATTCCGTCTAAATGACGGTGCAACAAAAGTGTCTTTCAAATCCAGAAAATGACCAGTACTAAATAACAATCTAAAATGCGCAATTGCCTCCACATCCACTGGAAATCCATTAGCCACATGAATGCGTCTTTCAGCATCAGTTGGTTTTCGGTAGCTCAGGCAACCCTGCAATGAAACACTGATGTTAGTAGTTGCACCGGAATCTAACCACCATGTGTTTCTGGGTACTTCCACTAAGTTCACTTCAGAACAGACCATAGCAAGGCACATACCTTTCTTTCCACGCCAAGTGTGGTACTTTTGGCAGTCCTTATTCATGTGTCCAACTTTCTTACAAAAGAAGCAAGTATCTTCAACCTTAGTCTGCTTCTTTTGATTTGGACCTTTAGCAGCATCATTCTTAACAACCTCTAATTTTCTTCTTTTACCCTGACCCTTAGAGGTGTAAGCCATATGGGCACTTTCAGATTTTTCCAGTTTCATCATATTCTCCTCCTCCACACAATATGAAATGAGCTCATTAAGAGACCATTTCTCCTTCTGTGTATTGTAACTGGATTTCAACTGATTGAAACTAGGAGGAAGAGAGTTCAAGACAAAAAATATGAGCACTTCTTCTGGAAGCTCAGTCTTGAGACCCTTATGTTTTGAAACAATGTTGGACATTTCCAAAATGTACTCCCTTATGTTTCCTTTGCCATGATACCTCATGGTACTAAAGCGACACAAAAGCGTACTTATTTCTACCTTATTGCTTTTTGCAAAACGCAAGTCCATCTCAGCAAGGAACTGTTTGAGATCTTTGATCTCCTCATCACCTCTAAAGGTTTCTGGAATAGTGTCCATAATGATCATTAAACCAATGCGATTAGAACGTTCCCACTTCTCATAAACTGCCATATACTCAGCAGTGCTGGTATCTGTAGGAGAAGTAGGTTGTTCCATCCTTAACGCAAGGTCAAGATCCATACACCCAAGGACAATCTTAACTTTACTTTTCCAATCCTTGTAGTTGGAACCAGTAAGTGTTGGAATTGAACCCAAGTTTGCAGATACTGCAAAATAAAAGAGAACAATCTTTAATTAGTTACCAAATATAATCAATAAATAAATTATTAAAATTGTACAAACCATCTCAAGATACCAAATGCAACATTAATAACAAGTCTTTGGACAATATTATTAATTGCTAGTGATACTCTTGTTGTAAAGATCAAACACTGAAAATAATGCATTATAAATGATAAACCTTTCTCTGGACCGATTTATCATTCACATGATTATTCTTAACAATTGTCACATGCTCATCATCACAGGTATATATGTAATTCGGCCAAATACAAACCTACCTTTGGGTCGATTTAGTATTCGCATGAATATACATACATACATCATTTAAAATTATTCATGAAAAAATATAGACAAGAGAGGTCACTTTGGCGACATCTTGCATAATTAATCAACTTCAAATATTAAACTTGCTCAATAAAATTTATTTATTAATTAAAAAACCTTAAAATTTATTTATTAATTAAAATAACTTTAATTTTTATAAATTTATTCTTGCTCAGACCATATTGTTTATTATGTCTGGGGATCCAAATGCAAGAAAGTTAACTTGACAGAATGGTTGAAGAAGGAAGATATGAACCAGCGGGTCTCAGGCTCTTCCACGACGAAACCAGAATAGCTGAAGGTCTCTGTTGATGGGAGGCAAAGAGTTTTCTGAATTTCTGATTAGGGTTGCCATGGGGACCATAACCTTTCTATTTATAATAGAAATAATTTCTAATTCGGCCTTTCATCAAATTAGAAATTACTGAATGTATCCACACATAAAATTTCCATAACACTGATGCCCCATAGTCTTTTATTTTAAACCAAATTGACCACATAAGTTTTGACTACTTTAAATAATGACCCTAACACATTAATTATACATGTGTGACCCCAAAATAATTCTTACATACTTTTCTCAATATGCTCTCTTATATTGATAAGCAACACTTCTCATCTGTCATGTGTCCCACTGGCCCCGCTAATTTGAGCACCTCGACGGATTTGAGTTTTCGATGGTAAATTGCCTCCACCGTGACCTGCACTTGCACCAGAGGCATTTTGCTGCATTCTTTGAGCCAAAACCAATCTACCAAGTTCGGATTTATTTACTGCATCACGTCGTTCCAGTAAGTATGTGTGCAACCAGTAATAGAGAGCCTGAAACGGAAGATCACCACATACTTAGATAAAATAATCATAATGCACAAATTATTCATAAACGCTAAATATTTGATATATATACTGTTGTCAAATTTAAGCTAATGTAGACAGTTTTTCAAAATATTATATTCAACTTGGCATATATTAATTGAGCTTTACCACGGAGAGAAGAGAAGAAAGCTTTGGGTGTGAGATTGTTGAAGAAGAAGAAGAAGAAGAAGAAGAGAGGAGAGAGAAATTTTGAGATTGATTGTATTTTTTTATTTTTTTATTATTTAAAAAATTTTAAATTAAATAAAATTGGAGAATTGAAGGAAGGGTAGATTGGGGTTTTGATATTATAGTAAAGTAGTTGGGGCAATGAGATTAATGAAGGACATTTGAGATTTTATTTATTCATTTGGGGTAATATAGGTATTGATCCGTGCACGACTAGGTCAAATGAAGCGGAATTAGAGAGGGTTTTTTACAAAACCTACTGAACTAGAGACAATTCTTGAGATCTTCCGGGAATCATATGAGAAAAAGACCAACGAATTCGAGGAAAACGACTATGGAAGATCATGCTTCTCTAAGCAATTTTACCTCTCTGGTTCGCTGTAAACTCGGAGAGGATTCATGAATCATGAGATCGCCGACTTGTACCGCCCAGTTTTATTTGTTTCCTTATTGGGCTCAAAGATTGATTTCGAGAGGCCCATAATGCAGTTTTTTATTTTTTAAGAAAAGAGAGGAGATGTGTTGTTATCAAGATGGTTATGAATATTAGACAAGAGCAAAACCCATCATTATAATTTCTACTAAGGAGCGGAAAAAAAAATAAGAGATGATAAAATATTTGTTTTTAATGGTAGTAAATGTGATATCTCACGTTTTCAAATTTTTTTTATTGCTGACTATTCATCCGTAATTGATAAAGATTAAGAAATCTTAGCAATTGTTATTGATTCAAATTCTTGGGTATTATGTTTAGTTTTAGTATAATAAATGTTGTTCAAGATCTTTTATAAATGATATATTCTTTACTGAATATTTTTATGTGTTATTATCTTGACATTTTAAAATCTATTATAAATAAAAAAATAAACGATTATACATTACAATTATCTCTACAAAATAGTTAATATTTCAGAAATGTTTTTAATATATCTTAACTTTTTCATTATACTATATATATAAGTCTTGGTAAGGAATTAGACGATTTTTAATAACATTATATCACAATATTATATTTTTCCTTATTTTGTTTTTAGTATAGAAATATAAATTTATGTTTCTTTAAATATAGGAGTACTAATCTTTTATAACTATCTTACAATAAAGTTAAAATATTTTAAAAATAAATATATTTATGATATAATAAACTTTATCTGAACCAAGAAAAATGAAATTTCAAGATATTAACAAAATTTCATAATTTTTTAATAGTAATTTAACTTTTATACGAATATTTTTTTTAGTTTATTTTGAAACATAAATTGAAATTTTGTTAATTAAATAAATTTGTTAAGCA
Organism: Crucihimalaya himalaica; assembly: GCA_004349715.1. Classification (NCBI taxonomy): domain Eukaryota; kingdom Viridiplantae; phylum Streptophyta; class Magnoliopsida; order Brassicales; family Brassicaceae; genus Crucihimalaya; species Crucihimalaya himalaica. The sequence goes on along the minus strand of SMJT01000040.1, from coordinate 1,123,489 downwards.
TAGAGTGGTAATGAACCACAGTAAAGTTCGCTAAACTTATCCAAGTGCCTTTAATAACATTTTCTTAGTAACGATCAATGAATGTCTCATCTATTAGAGCATCAATATTTAGATCCTGAAATAGAAGAAAAAACGAAAACAGATCAATAACTACATAATTTTAAGAATTAAAATCTAAACCTCAAATTTTATCTTGCAAAAAAAAATATAAGTAAGAATAGACCTTTTCATCTACAACGATGAGGTGAAAAAACTTTTCAAACATATTTGAAATTTTGAATTTTCTGAGAATTTTGACTCGTATGTTCTATTGGTGAACACAAATATTCAGTTCCGATACACCAATAACATGTATCTTTTAATGATTCGTTTCTGATAACATTTAAATGTAATTTATGCAAAATGTTTGAAGAATTTAGCAAGAAAAATATGCTGATAAAACTTGTATTGTTAAATAAAGTTTATATAGAGTTGAAAATACTTAATTTTGGATTAGGATAAATTCAAAATTATCAAAGAATATTTCAGTTATAATGTAACATTTTTGTATAGAATATAGACAATTAAGAAAACATTATTAAGTGTTAGGGTAATTTAAATTGTTTAAAATATATATATATATGTATATTTTTAATTATTTTTGTTAATTTTTTCTCTTAAAATATATGAATTTATTAAAATATATTATTTATGATAATTAAAAATTTTTTCGTTTATAATATTTAAATCAAAATAGCAAAATATTTAAATAGATCGATTCATTAAGAAAAGAATGATAAAAAAATAGTAGCAGAATATAACATTTTTTTTTTTGAAAGTTGTTTTCTTTGGTGAAGCTAAATCAAGTAAGTTAAATACAAAATTACATTGTATTTCTCACATGCTTTAGAAAATAGACGATGACGTAACTATGAAAAAAAACAATTACCATGAAAAAAACAGATTCATGTTAATACCAGCATTTAGAAAATAGTCTGGTTTCAGAGATTATATCCACCCATTTATACTAAGGAAATTATCTACACAGTCACGTAATGCATGGGCTTTCCTAAATCTTAAGCCAAATAACATTAGATCAAATAAGATGAACAGAAAATAACATTGTATTTCTCATCATAAACAAAATAACGTTAAACACAATTAAAATATAGTAAGAAGCAAATTCACTTTACATGAATTCAGGTGAAACTAAATATCATTAAGCAAGTTATATGAAACAGGCTAGACTAACGACTCAATAGATATGAGCCTATTATTATATTATACTAAGCTATAGTGAAGATGTTACGCATTTATCATATTACTGACTCAGTTATTATTACACGACAAGCAAGTTTTCATTGTCGAATTAGAGTAATGTCAATAACTCAGTTATTATATTACGAAGCTATCTTTTACTGATGAAGATGAAAATTTAGAAACACACGTCATTTAGCTTATCATATTGATAAATGATTAAAGAAACTAAACAGGTGTATGTATAAGAGAGTATATAAATAATGTCATCTATAGGGCATAACAATTTGAGTAAAATGTGACAGTCTAGAATAGACTAATGCAAAATCTGAATACTTTAACAAAAAAATATTTTTCGGTTTAAAATTATACTAATGTTTTTCCAATTCTAAATGCAGTTATATACACCATTGAGTTCCAAAAGCGTGGCTTGCCTTATGCCCATATTTTGGTGTGGCTGAAAGATGATACGAGAAATCCACACACACAGACGTAGACAACATCGTCACAGCAGAAATTCATGATGCACGGTTAATGAATTAAGGTTATAATTTGGTTGAACAGTTTATGATGCACGGTCCATGTGGAAAAGATAACCCAAATTTGTCATGCACTGACAATGGAGTATGCACCAAGGGGTTCCCAAAACAATACATACCTAAAACAGAGTTTAGTGACAACGGTTTTGTTACCCACCGTAGACATGATCCTGCAAACTTCATCTCTAAAGGGGCTACAAAGTTAGATAATCGTTTCGTTGTGCCATACAATCTAGAACTGCTTAAAAAGTACAAGGCTCATATCAATGTGGAGTGGTGTTGCAAAACGGAGGCGATAAAGTATTTGTTCAAGTATGTGAACAATGGAGTCGATAAGGCAACCATTGTTATAAAAAAGACAAAAGGTTTGACTGGAGGAAATGGTGTCAGCGAATTTGATGAGGTTGATGAGATAAAAAAAATTATGAAGAATAACGTTATTTTTCGGCATGCGAGGAGATGTGGCGCATCTTCGCATTTAACATACATTATAGCAGGCCCGCGGTTCAGCGACTTTCTTTGCATCTACCAGGCCAACAACCTATTACATATAGTGAGAAACAAAGTTTGAATAATATTCTTTCAAGGGTTGGTATTGAACGGACAATGTTTACAGAATGGATGAAGATGAACCAAATAGACGCTTTCGCACGTACATTAACATATGTAAAATTCCCACTTTGATACGTATGAAACACCACCTCAAAAAAGTGGACAAAGAGAAAGCAAGGTTACACAATCGGCAGAGTTGTTAACATACATCCAACAGTTGGTGCCATGTACTACTTGAGAATGTTGCTTAATGTTGTTAAAGGACCAACTAGCTTTGACGACATATTAATCGTATATGGAATCGTTTTCAAGGAGTTGAAAGATTCATATTTAGCCACGGATTTACTTGATGGAGATAAAGGATGGGTAGAGGCATTAGAGGAAACTGCTCAATGGGGTTTTGCAAGCCTATTACGTAGTCTCTTTGTCACACTCTTAATTTATTGCCACGTTAGTAGCCCATTGAATTTGTGGAACCATTTCTGGCGGTCTCTTGCAGATGATATTGAGTACAATCAACAAAGAGAATTAAGATTCTCCAATCTACAGCTCACAGAAGAGCAGCTCAAGAGCTACACTTTGTTAGAGATTGAAAAAATCATGCATCAGCACGATAGATCAATATCAGAGTTTTCGGATATGCCATTGCCAGACAAAGAAATGCTGAAAGATCTTAATAATTCATTTCTTATGGAAGAAAAGGGTTACGACGAGGAAGAACAGCAAACAGAGCATGATTGTTTATTTCGGAGTTTGAATGATGAGTAATCATTAGTCTTTCATGGAGTAATGGACTCTATAGAACACAGTCAAGGAAAATTCTTCTTCTTAAACAGGCCTGGGGGAACTGGAAAGGCGTACCTATACACAACAATTATAATGAAGTTACGATCAATGAAAAATATTGTATTGCCCGTTGCTTCTTCCAGGAGGTCTCACAGCCCACTCGAGATTCAAAATTCCCATAAACCCGCAGGAGAATTCTATGTGTGATATCAAACCAGAATCAAAGCTTGCAGAGTTATTGAAGGAAACTGATTTAATAATTTGGGATGAAGCACCAATGACTCATCATTTCGCATTTGAAGCGGTAGACAAGACATTGCGGGATATTTTATCTCAATTTGATTCACATGCTATGAAAAAACCCTTTGGTGGTAAAACAATATTACTTGGTGGTGATTTTAGACAAATCCTACCGGTTATTGCGGGAGTAAGTAGGCAAGACACCGTCTGAGCAACGATTAACCGATCATATCTATGGGTTCTTACAACTTCTACAGCTTAACTCAGAATATACGATTACAAGAGGCTGAAAGAAGTATGTTTCTATTGGAGAAAATACCAGGTGATGCAAAGGAATATTTGAGTTCTGATAATTGAGATGGATGGGGATTCAGATGAAACAAATGAGCTACTACATCCTACAGAATTTCTAAACTCCCTCAAGCTTCACAGGTTTGCCAAATCATTGTTTGAAACTAAAGATAGGCTCTCATGTTATGCTCTTACGAAACATGAATCAAAAAGAGGGACTTTGCAATGGAACAAGATTAATTGTCACATGTTTGGGCGGTAGAGTAATTGAAGCTGAGATCTTAACCGGTACAAGAGTTGGAAACAAGGTAGCCATCCCAAGGATAATACTTTCGCCATCTGATTCGAAGTGGCCGTTCAATTTAAGAAGACGCCAACTGCCGTAGCGTTTGAGCTATGCAATGAATAAAAGCCAAGGACAAATCTTTGGAAAAAAACAACATCGATTTTCTATATAAGTCAAGAAAAAAAAACATAATTGTCTGGAGACACAACAATGCGTTCTCGGTGATCTTTTTCAACAATCCTCACTCTACAACAACAACAACCATCTTCACGATCTCCCTCCTCATCATCATCTTTCAGACCAAGAAGAAATCTTTCATCATCTAATCGTATCTTCCCCACTAACCAACCAACTTTAGCACAATAATACAGGTTCATCTACTTTAGCAATTAAGGTTGAAAGAGAGATTACACAGGCTGTAAAAAAACAAAAAATTATCCATAATTGTATCCAGGCCTAGACTCAACTTTTCATGATTCGTTGAGAACAGAGAAAGAAAGTTGTTACCAGAATGAAATGTTCCAGCTATCTGAGTACAGAACATAGCAGATATGTCCAATCATAGCCAAAGTAGTTGAATATTTCGATTGTGAGGTTGCAAACATCTTTTCGATTCTTCTTTCAGTTTTGAATTCCATTCGATTGATTGAACTGGTAATACACATAATCGATTGATTGATTGATTGAACTTCTTTCAGTTTTGATTTCATATTTTCTGCTATTGTGTTTTGACTCTATGAGTTATGTGTGTTTCGATCGAAGCAACTAAAAAAAAATAGGAAGGACAAGCAGGTCAACCGAAAAACCGCTGCCCATAACCGATTTAACTTGTTTCACCTGTCGATCAAAAGGGTCGAGTCCGTTATGCCCTCTTTTTATTGGGCTTCCATTTAAAGGCCCATACCCGCTCTGCAATGTTACAAAATGGGCCAAGCCTACAAGTTCATGGCCCAATTCACATCCCTACCTGCTATCGAGCATCCAACCAAGAAGCAAACCTCAGGCGGAAGAGTTTATGACATAGGAATAGAAACACAAAACCTTCCACAGGCCCACCAAAGGGCTCGTAATAGGTAAGTCTGGGTGCTAACTCTTCTTTTGTTTAATTGAGTGTTTTTGCGTGCTGTTTGCTTGCTTGTGTGAATTGATTACTTGGTAGATTGTTTGCGTAGTTAGTAGTAATAGAAGATTTCTTGCGTTGTTAAATTGCTTGAGTAGTTAATTGTTATTAGAAGTAGTAGTAATTATTGTTGATTGTGGTAGAAACATTGCATGTCAGTGGTAACCGCACACATGTTATGTTTGACTCGCGAGCTACGGATAGCTTCGTGATTCCTGAAGTAGCTAATTAGTTCAGTGGAACTTTTGTAGTGAAAAAGGTTCGTATGGCAGTGTTGACTGTTGGAACTCAAATTCTGAGGGCAGAGAATTTGATGTTAGATGTTCCAGTAGTAGTAGTAGAGGGAAAGTTGTTGCCGATAAATTTGTTCATAGTATCTCTAGAAAGATACAAAGCGATTCTTGGCATGGAGTGGCTAGCTGGCTATGAGCAAAGGTGGACTGTGGCAAAGGCAAAGTAATTTTGGGTAAAGAAGAACGGTCTATGGTGACATATCACGGAATTAGACCTAGTACGAGAGCGACAATGGTATCGGCAATGAGAGTGGAAAAAGAGTTGGAGCACGGCGAGGCTTATTTTATCTCTCTAACATAGGTTGGAGGAGTAATCCATTTACAATCAATCTGGAAACTGGAGCTACGCCGATTGCGAAAGCTCCGTATCATATGGCACCCACAAAATTAGTAGAGTTAAAGAAGCAACTAGAAGATCTAATGGAGAAAAGTTTCATAATTTCGAGTTCATCACCATGGGGAGCTCCAGTGTTGTTAGTGAAGAAGAAGGACGGAAGCATGCGATTGTGTATTGATTATCTTGGAATCAATAACATTACGATCAAGGACAAGTATCCGCTCCCAAGAATCAATGAATTGTTAGACCAGTTGCGAGGTGCAAGTTGGTTTTCGCAGATTGATCTAGCGTCAGGCTATCATCAGATCCCTATCCAAGAGGCTAATATATCGAAGACGGTGTTTAGAACCTGCTATGGTTAGTACGAGTTTGTGGTAATGCTTTGTGGGCTTACCAATGCACCGGTGGCATATATGAGACTGATGAATGAAGTATTCAGCGACTACTTGGATAAGTTTGTCATCATAGATGAAAAACTAGTGTACTCGCAGAGTGAAGAGGAACATCGAGACCACTTATCGAGAGTGATCTCAATATTGAAGAAGCAGAAGCTATTTGCTAAGTTAAGTAAATGTAGCTTCTGGAAGAGAGAAATCTGTTTTCTTGGACATCGTGTCTCGAAGAAAGGAGTTGCAGCATATATGGAGAAGATTGCGACAATTCAAGATTGGCCACGTCCTACGACAGTATCAGAAATACGAAGTTTCTTAGGACTAGCGGGGAACTATCAAAAATTTGTTCAAGATTTTCTGGAATCGCAAAACCTTTAACAAACTTAACGGGAAAAAGAGTTCCGTTTGAATGGAATAAAGAAGTTGATAGAGCGTTCAGTAAATTGAAGATGGCATTGAAACAGGCACCTGTATTGACATTACCAAAGCCAAGAGAACCATACACAGTGTATGTGAATGCGTCTAGAGTAGGCTTAGGCTATTTCCTAATGCAAGATGGGAAGGTAATCGCATATGCCTCACGACAATTGCGGAAGCACGAAGAAAATTATCCCACCCATTACTTGGAGATGGCAGCGGTGGTATTTGCGTTGAGGATTTGGAGATCATACCACTATTGAGAGAATGTGGAGGTATTCATTGATCATAAAAACTTGAAATATTTATTTACGTAAGCGGATCTCAACTTAAGATTCAGTACCAGTACCATCCAGGCAAAGCTAACACTGTAGCAGATGCCTTGAGTCGGAAGAAAATGGACGTATCAACAAGAAATCATATGGACTCGCTTGAAGAAGAATTCAAAAACATCACTCTAGCAGCATTGGAAGGAGAATCCAATGACCATTAGGAATTCAAGCGGTGAATCAGACGAACCTACTCCAGAGAATTCGAGAGGAACAAGTGAAGGTAAACAACTTGAAGAAAATCGTGGATGAACTGAGAATTTGGAAGGAAGCAATGCGAGCAGTTACCATGTAGTTAACAATGGAACCGTGTTGCTCAACGAAAGAATCACCGTACCCAAGGAAGGAGGACTACGCAAAGAAATCCTAAAGATCGCGCATAAATCGATACTAAGTATTCATCCTGGAAGTAGCAAGATGTACAGAGATATACAGAGGTATTATCACTGGCCAGGAACGAAGAGAGACATGGCAAGGTGGGTATTGCAATGCCAAACGTGTCAAATGGTGAAGGCGGAAAACATGTATCCGGCAAGTTTACTAAGAAGCTTGCCCATACCAGAGTAGAAGTGTGAGTCCATCTCTATAGATTTGATCACTGGCTTATCAACATCATGAGGAAGGATGAACGATTCGATTTATGTGATCGTAGATCGGCTAACCAAAGTAGCCAATCTCATACCTGTGAAAACGACTGACAACTCAAGTTACCTGGCGAACAAGTATGTGAAAGAGATTGTCAAGTTTCACGGAGTATTTGCAAACATTGTGTCAAATCGCGGTCCTAAGTCTAGAGGAAACTTCTAGAGAGAAATTCAGAAGGCGTTAGGAACAGAACTACATATGAGTACATTGTTTCATCCTGAAACAGAGAACAATCTGAACGATCGAATACATGTTGAGTGCATGTGGTTTAGAATGGTCTACGGCTTGGGAAAAACATTTACAATACATGGGGTTTGCCAACAACAACAACTATCATGCTAGCATAAAGATTTCTCCATTCGAAGCTCTTTATGGAAGACCATGTCAGATTCCACTGTGTTAGACCGAGATCGGAGAAAGAGGAGAAATAAGGCCAAGCAAAGTAGAAGAAACAACAAAAACAAATCAAGTTTGTCAAGGAATGCACGAAGAAAGAGCCCAATATCGACAAAAGAAATATGCCGATTAGAGAAGAAGAGAGGTCACTTTTGATGTTGGAGATTGGGTTTATTTAAAAGTTACGGTAAAGAAAGGAAAGGATGTCTTGGCGGAATGGAAAAGTTAGGCGTAAGGTTTATCGAACTTTACCGCATAGGCTGAAGAATTGGTGAGGTAGCATATCGTCTAGAACTCTAGAGAGACATGGGAGCTTTGCATCCTGTATTACATGTGTCATTGCCAAGGAAGCACATACAAGGTCCTAATGAGATTGAACCGGAAAGGATAGCAGATTTACGGACAAATCTGACTTATTCGAAAGGATAATTGCGCATTGGAATAAAGCAAATTAAGAAGCTAAGGCAAAGAAGAATTCCACAAATACAAGTATTCTAGGGAAAACATAACCGAGTCACGGTTACTTGGGAAGACGAGGAGAGATTTCGTGAAGATTACTCGTAACTATTTGAGGAAGAAGTTGAACCCATGGAAGTAGAGGGAGAAGAAGAAGATTGATTACAGTATACAGCACGATTGAGACATGTTGGAGTTCAAAGGAAGGAGTCTTAGAACTTGCACGAAGGAGATAAAGGAGACGATGTGCTAAGTTCTAAGATGAGAGCCTTGGACTTAAGCTTAGAAAAGAAAACAGAGATGAACCCTTTGAAATTCTGGAATTCTGGGACGAATTCTATGAAAGGGGGAGAATGTAATACCCTGTCCCGTTACTAGCGGTACGAGGATGAGTGACGAACGAAGCAGAACTTGGACAACTATGTATAACAAAAGACGAACCTGGATGAACAGAAGGAAGGTCTGAAGAACGTATGGATGGTATGGATGGACAGCACGTATTGTCATGGATGACTGTACGAACGATGGTACGGACGACTGTACGAACAAAGCAGTACGACCGTATGGACGGAAGTGTCGGGATCAAAAAAAAATTATTAATATTTGAGAGACCATTTTTATAAATTGTGTCACGTCACAGGGACACTAGGACGGCCGATCGACCAAGAGACATGGAACATGAACATAATCACTGTGTCCGAAGAGTGTCCGTTGGTCAAAAATGTTTGTGCACATGGAGAATAAGTGGGAGTGGCTATTGGTGGATTTGGGGATCAAGTAATGAGTTTCTAGAAGGAGGGCTATGTGTCAAACTTAGAAACTTGGAGACCAAGTTTAATGCCAAGTGTTGGCCATAAGATAAAAGTGTTGAAATGGAAGGTACACTTGTCCAAACTCATGCACCACCCCTTTGTCTATGAATATGGGGGTGGGGAGCTCATTTTACACCATCCTAAAAGAGTGTAAAGAGTTAGAGAGAAGTGAGAGCTAAAGAGAGAAGTGTTGTCGTCGATTGCCGAGAAGAGAGATCGTTGTGGAAGGAGTTTTTGGGTGATTTGGGGTGTCGTGAAGGAGGTTGCTGAGAGAGTAGGAGGTTGCCGAGAGAGTTGGAGTTGCCAAGAGCTAGCCATGCCTTGAACCTGCCGAGTGTTGTAAGTACCAAAGCGTGTGATACGTCGCACACAGGGTAGTTTAGGATTTAATAATTTAATTATTTAATTAATCTAATTAATTGCGTGTTATTGTGTGATTGCGTGTTCAATTCTTATAGTTGATATTAAATGTTTGTGGTAATTCTAGTAGTAGAATTAGTATTGCGTGGTTGCTTGTTAGATTTAGAAGTATATATATTGCTTGTTAGGTGAACCGGCCGTGGGTAGTGCGGTTCAGGTTAATTGTAGATGTTGATTGTAGTGTCCCGACCATGAGTGAGATGGTTCTGATAGAGGTGGGGGCCATCGGTGAGAGGAGTCGAGTGATAGTGAAACCAACCGCGAGGGACGCGGTGTGGTAATACCAACTACAAGGGAAACAATGTGGTGTGACACACGAGGATACTCTTGGGAACGTATAGTTGGTCGGAGGGTTAAGTCGCCCACTTAACTGACCTGAAAAGGAAATACTGTCATGAAACAGTATAGCATTCATGAAGACTTTGTTTCTTTGAAGGGTTGGACCCCTTAGGATCGGAGAGGACAGTGAGATCACGGTTATTGGATCCATAGCATGGTAATGGGTGAAAGCGAGGAGGCTTTTCTATTTGGTAGTAGTTGAAAAAGGGGAGACGTCCTCTAAGTAAAATAGACGAATGCGAGTGACATTGTCTGTTATGGCAGCATTTTATTGCGCCATTGTGTGTTTAATTATTTATTTTTGTTATTAATTGTTTGTTTGATTGCTTGTTTGGGGTTGGGTTTTTTCTTTGTGTTTAGCAGTATAGTAGACCCGGCCTTGCTGACTACCATTAGGGTATTCATGATTCTAGATTTTTTGCAGGTGACCAATAGAGGGGTGGCTTAGAGGGATGTTTGGACGTTAGGGAAGCTAGTGTAGTTTGGCGTTGTGTATTGTAAGTAATATTTCCTTAATAATGGTAGTGTAGTGATGGATGTGTATTTTGGTAGTGTTGTGGTTTTGGGGGTAGGCCATAGAGCGCTCGATAAACTGGTTTTGTATGAACTTTGATTTTAGTATATGTAATAAAAACGTATTTTGTGAATAAATGGTGTGCATATAATGATAAGACTTTGTCCGGACCGACACAACTTTCGTTCTCGGTAAAGGGTTGGCAAGCCTAATATCGTGTCCGGAAAGGACTATGCGGAGGATGGTTGGGCTAGCGATGCTGACTTTGTGTAAGAACCTCGGCTGGATCATTCGAAGTGTATGTCACCATGTGACAATCTTGACCATGTAGTCGTAGTTCAGGGTTGTTACAAGAGAGTCGAGGTGGTATCAGAGCATGGATCTGCATGTTGGGCATACACACGCTTTTCAAATGTTTTATCAAGTAAATATAAAGTCACAATACACAACTTGGAATATCAGCCACGTCAAAACTAGGATTAGACCAAACTAGGTTAGAGGGGGGAAATTAGGACTAACCATGGATTTTGTTGCGTATGTCTCGTCAAAGATCTGTCGGAAGAGATGAGGGAGCAGAAATCAAGAATAGATGTTTTATAATAAAACTTGTGAACAGTTGAATGTTTTGTGGTAGTTCAAAAACTAATACAAGCAAGTTGCGCTTTAGAGAAAAAAGGTATTAACTTTTTTTATATGTCATGCAATCAGCTTGATATCGATGGATCATCATGGAATGTAAGGTGACTGCAAAACATTAATTGATCTTGTACACGGTCAACGGAAGAGCGCCAACTATGGGAGGATAAGTTCGTAGGGATTTCTTGGTTCATGTTTCTAGTACCGACAACGAACTAGTAGATGTTTTGGCCAAAATGGTCTATCAGCAAACCATTACAACTTTTTTTCTCGGGTGTCTTCGAAAGTCGATTAAGTTTGAATTTCTTGTTATTTAAACACTTAGTAAATACTTTTTTTATCTAGTCTTCATTGTGCAATTTCTATAGCCTAGTCTGAAATCAGCAAATAATTTATTGAAAAAAACAAAACAAGAAAAGAAAACTAGGATAATTAGGATAATTTCCTAAAAAGATATACATCAGTTTTACTCCAACCTGAAAAGTTTCTTGATCAATATAAAAATAAGCAATATTTTATGTACCTGGCTTAAGTTCAGTAATTAGCTAAAGTGATTCAGCGAAGTCTAGAGAGTTCAGTAATTAACTGAAGTGATTCAGCGAAGTCTAGAGGGATGTTCTAGACATCAAAATAAGACAATTTATTAAGATAAAACAATATTATTCACATTATTTCTTGATTCTTGTAGCAAAGATTCCAATAAAGGAAAACAAAACTAAAAAGCTATATCCCATTTATTTAAAAGAAATTTGGGTTAGACTTCGTAAAACAACATATTATAGAGAAATTTGGTGGACAAGAATTGTTGTTGACGTTTGAGACAACATACTGAAAAAAAATTTGGTGGACAGAATTGTTGTTTCTTTCTTGTGCAAAATTTGTACATCAATGATCCGCATACAACCATGCTATTATTTACTAAATCCAGCATGATCGTTAAAAAGACAAATATCTCGGGAGCATAGCAGAATATATACCACTCACACATACATTTGAGTGGCAGTGAGTTTTTTTACTTCCAATATAGGTTGAGGTAGAAAATCTTATTTTCATGGAAGATGACACCATTCAAAGCTTTTGAAAGAGTCATTTACCAACACATATGTATCTTTTTGATTTCTTCAGTATGAAACTGTATTATCTCTCTTTGTATTAATAATTTTTCTTCTATTTTTTGAAGATATTAGTTGGGCGATTGACATGATTAGACAATTATCAGTTATGTTTATACAAGGTCAGAGGTCAACTTTCACTTCACACTGCCCTCTTTATCTAAGAGCTAATGTTGTATGTCTACAAGACATACATGATTGAAGAGCTTACAATAGACCACTTCGAATATGTTGAGTATTTACTAGAAGAGTATGGCACCGTGGAGAAATGTTTGTGTCCTCTCATATATAATCTCAACAAAATCAAATTGCATAGGACAAGTTTTAAATGTTTCAGTTTTTGTTTCTAGATTTTGCAACAAATGTGAGAATTTATGGTTTTAGGTTTATGGATTCTCTTTTTTTCTTATAAATAGTATAAAAATATATTTCTTGCTTGATTGTTTATTTGACTATATTGTTTCTTAAAAAATCTTAGGTGTCCATATTCAAAATTACTTCGATGATAGTTTATAAAAAAAGTGAAATCCACTATTGTGCTATTTTCAATGAGCTTTGCATCAACCTCTTGTGGTTGCAGCAATACCCATGTATCCCAGCATCATTAATGCAAAGTTTCTTAATAGAATTCTTAAGTAATAATTAATTAATTAATTAGGGTTAAGAAACTTTGTTAAGAAACTATGATTTTTTGTATCGTAAAACCCCTAATAGGGTTCTTAAATTTTTTTTTTTTTTTTTTTGTAAATGTAGTCTTTTATTTAAATTAAACATACTTGATAGAAAAATATTTTAAATATAGATTTCAAAATAAAAAAACGAGAAACATTTCAAACATTCTGTAGAGTACGTGAGATCGACATATGAACTTCCGTTTCCTTCTCCTTGTTGGAATTCTCAAACATCAAATTGAGTGTATCCATCTCGTTCGTCTTCTACTATCATATTGTGGAGTATCATACATGCTCTCATAATCTTTCCTATTTTGACTTTATCCTGAAAAAGAGCTGGGTTTTTAACAATGGCGAATCGAGGTTGCAAAACTCCAAAAGCACACTCGACATATTTTCGGGTAGCTTCTTGATGTTGAGCAAATAAAGATGCTTTGGGGCCCTGTGGAATTGGAATATATTGAATAAAAGTCGCTCATTTAGAATAAATACCATCTATGAGATAGTAAGCCATATGATACTCCCTTCCGTTGACAAAGAAATTCACTTGCGGAGCTTGACCTTTTATTATATCATCGAAAACGGGTGAGCGATCAAGAACATTGATATCGTTTAAAGTACCTGGAGGTCCAAAAAATGCATGCCACATCCAGAGATCATATGAAACTACGGCCTCTAAAACGATTGTGGGTTTTCCAGATCCACGTGAATATTGCCTTTTCCAAGCAGTGGGGCAATTCTTCCACTCCCAATGCATACAATTGATGCTTCCAATCATCCCAGTAAATCCACGTTTTTCTTCAATATGAAGTAGTCTTTGAAGATCCTCCGGTGTGGGTCTTCTTAAGTACTCATCGTAGAACAAATATATTATTCCTTCGACAAAATTTTGCAAACATGAACGAGCAGTAGTTTCACCGAGCCAGAGGTATTCGTCAACCGTATCAGCCCCACCACCATATGCCAAGAGACGAATTGCTGCTGTACATTTTTTAAGTGCAGAGAGACCAGACCTTCCGAAAGCGTCTTTTTTTTTTGTCACAAAAATGGAACTTCATTGGAGAGTCGATCGACAATATGTAAGAACAATTGCTTGTTCATTCTACAACGTCGTCGAAATAAATTAGCAGGATATGCTGGAGCCTCACTAAAATAATCGTTCCAAAAACGTATGTGACCTTCTTCGTGATTTCTTTCAATAAAAACTCGTTTTTTCTTTGACTCCCTTGCCTGTTGATGCTCACCATAATCAATAAACAGATTCTCAAATATTTGATCGAATAGTTGATATGCTCAAATATAATACCCTAAAAGAACTAAAGCAGTAGTTGCAGTATGTTAGGGGTCGAACCACAAAGACTCAAGAAATCACTCAATAGAATATAGAATTCGAATTAAGCTAAGTAAAATAAATGTAATTAAAAACAGCAATAGTAAACAATTATACACGGGTTGTAAAATCAATGGAGGAAAGCACTAAGCCTAGGGAAATTCTCCGGTAAATCAGAATTGCATATCAAATAGAAAACTGGCATAACTTTTGATCGCACCGTTAGAATGGCCTCAAACCACTTCCAAATGAAAGCTAATCCAAAGATCTGTCTTGTATTTAAATTTGAGCTCAATCCAACGGTGGAAAATTATTCAACGAATGCCAAAAAGCTCTAGAATGCTCCAATATCTCCAATTATGCTCCAAACGTGCAAAAACCTGAAAAGACTCAAAAAGACTACAAAAACACTATAAGGACTCTAAAAACAAGACCTATATCATGGCTAAAAACGGGTAAAAACCATGATATATCAACTCCCCTAGACTTAGCCTTTGCTTGCCCTCAAGCAAACAGAAAGCTAAACTAGAAAAAGAGGTTTGAAAACACGGAGACTCATCTATTCTTGAAACATCGCAATGACCCTTTTCCCAAGCTTTCCAGATATCACCCAATCAATTTCAGATCTAACCACCATGTACTTCTCCGTAGACATTCGCAGCTTCTCAGATTCTACACATTATCTCACAGCATCAACATACTAAATCCTTCATTGTCGTTTCATCACTGTTGATGATGTTCAGGAACCTTCTAGATTCTTCCTCATGCAATATCATGACCAAGGAACCACCCAAGTTTCATACTTTGGTATTATTTTACTCTCCCCCAGACTTATCTCTTGTATTATTCTCTTGATTTTGGATTTAGCTTCGCATATACAAATCAAGGTTTGAGACGCGAGTATTGATGGTAATTGCCACCGAATCCACGGTTCTCCCCTCTCCAAGTATCAAAGGTCTTAGGCGAATAACGGGGTCTCGGGAAATGTTCCTATCCCTCGCTTCAGACCTTTGTGTGATAATTCTTTATCCAAGTAGAAAAGTGGGATCACTGGAAATGTTCCTAGCCCTCTATTCGGCGGAAATAATCTCATCTTTCATGCATCTTCTGTATCAACGTGTGTCAAGGGAGAGGTATACCATAATTTTCAAACACATGGGTTCCTTTGTCAGATATGAATGATAAATCAAGTTCAGTGAACACCAACCTCAGAAATGAAGTGCAAAATTGGGCTCAAGAATTAGAAGGACTCTGCTGGAGATTTTTCATTAGTCGATCTAGAACTGATTCTGTAACACAAGTCACTCAAAAGCAAGGTCAGAACAATAGATTCAAGAAAAAAAATCATAATCTCCAACAGAATTGGACTCAATAAAACAAATTTGACTCAGAAACAAATGACTCTAAGAAAAACAAACACGTTGTCAGCAACTGCCTCCCCCAGACTTAAACAACACTGTCTCCAGTGTTATCTAGTCTAGATTTGGCAAAAGAAACAAAGGAATAGCGCGAACGAAACGCAAAGAAGTTACCGTTCGTGTGATGATCAGTATCGACCGATACAGCCTGGTATCGAGCGATACCAAGTGTTTGTCGACAGAGGCTCCTTATCCGTGGATGTGGTATCGATCGACACTGACTGGTGTCGATCGATACTGCTCGTCTGGACCTGTTTCTCGTGCAGACTCAAGACACAAAATCAGAAATTAAATTGAAATTAAAACTTATATACAGACTCACCAGTGGGTTGTCTCCCACTAAGCGCTTGTTTAATGTCATTAACTTGACCGTGTCGGGGCTCAGGCATCGGGTGGTTCGCAGAGAGACAGTGAATGCATCCGTGACAAACGTCTCAACCAAGGTGGTGTGTAAGCATTAACTGCATGTGGTCTACCAAGGAAGTGAGGAACAACATCAGGGCGGGATGGAAGATTGGGTGGTATACTTCGTTTTCCTGCACAATCATCAAAAGAAATAACAAGCGCTCGACGAGAATCTCGCGGCTTGCTTAAGTGTGATGGAGATGGGAACATATGATTGATGACATTAGGTGGTTTGGAATTGGAAAAAGAAGGTGTGTACCTTTGCTTTCTCTGAGGTGTCTGGTGTGTGAGAGGTGGGAGTTTTTGCTTAAAATCAGCTGGCGGGCATAATGCTGCGTCGACCGACGCAATGTCTGAAACACGATTTCACCATTTTTTCTGTAGTTTAGCTCTGCAATCCTTGCTTCCAATGTAAAGACATCATTTTCCAGCAGTCTGGCATTAATTGGAGCCTTTTCCTCGAGCCTAGTAGTACTGAAAAGACACTCCTCACTCCAATCCTTAAGTATATCACTCTTTTCAGAGCTCTCAACCAAATCTTCTTGAACAACCAGCTTGCTCATTTGCTCAGTATCATCCAACAGTTTGACATACCTAGCAGTAATGTCTTGTGAAAGCTATGTGTTTGGGTCCTCATCAATGGATATCTCTACAGAAAAGGTCTGTCCATCAATGGTAGATCTCCTCCTCAGCTTGTCCATGTTAAAGCTCATGACTTCATCACCCAAATCAAGCTCTATTTGTCCCTTTCTCACATCAATGATGGCACCAGCTGTTGCCAAAAATGATCTTCCCAAAATAAGAGGATCCTGAGGTTCTTCAACATATTCCAAAACCACAAAGTCTGTGGGAATCATAGAGCATTCGATCATTAGTGGAACATCTTCTAAGACACCTTCTGGAAACCTTTTGGATCTATCGGCTAAGATGAGAGATATCTTTGTTGGAACAAAATCGGTCATCCCAAGGCTTTCAGCAACAGAGAGAGGCATCAGGTTAATGCTAGAACCAAGATCACAAAGAGAATGAGGGAACCTTTCAGTTGAGATGGAACAGTCTAGTACAAAGCTTCCTGGATCAGGTAGTTTCTCTGGAATCCTACTCTGAATCATAACACTGACATGTTCAGAGATTTTCACCTTCCTCTCTTTCCTGGAAACTATCTTTATCAGGAGAATTTCACTGATGTCCTTTGTGAGTAGAGCTGCTTCCTCAGGACTCACACCATTGGTAACCATCCTCTTAGCATACCTCCTGAGAGTTGGTGAAGTCTTGATAGTATCGATAACAAGAGGCTCAACAATCAACTGTTCTATCATTGCTTTGCATCTGCAGTCTTCCACTTCCTTCTTTGTCTTCCTAGAAGGTCGAGGGAAAGGTATCTTGGGCACATAGACTCTTTCCTCGACAATCCTGGGTGTTTTTGAAAATTTTAGCTTAGTCTGCGGGGGGTATCGATCGACACCAGACTGGTGTCGATCGATACTGCTCATATGTGTCGTCACTGGGTTGGTGTCGGTCGACACTGGGTTGGTGTCGGTCGACACTAGGTTGGTGTCAGTTGATATTCAGTTGGTGTTGGTCGACACTGACGTATCAGTTCAAAATCACCTCCTGTGGTGATTGTATTTACGTAGTCATGTTGTGATTGAACCGTCTTTCCCTTGACAGCTGCTGATGTCTGAGCATATTGAGTTTCCAGCATCTTCTGATGAATGCTAAGAGCTTCAATCTTTCCATTCAGATCTGTGTACATGGCGTCCATCTTCCCATTAAAATCCACTGTCATCTTCTGTTGTCCTTCAAGGATCTGTTCAAGCATGGATTCAACCTTACTCTCCTGAGTCTTAGGCGGCGGAGTCTGGTAAGGATCTGTTCAAGCATGGATTCAACCTTACCCCCGTAGGCGCTGCTCTGCATCGGTTTCTGGGGCAAAGGAATTTGCTCTGAAATCAGACTTGAATCCTCCTCGCTGAGCGTTGTTGGTGAAGTATGGGTTGTTGTTGAACTGATACTGCTGATTCTGAAAACCAGTACCACCAATGTAATTAACATCCTCTGCTTCAACCTCATCTACAATCTCGACCTTATCAGCAAAGTGTACAGCTTACTGTTGCTTGCCCATCAAAAGATTATGCACCGAATCCAGTTTCGCATGCACCTCAGCAATCTGCGATCGATCAATGTTCCCATTCTGCTTCTTCCTCTCAAAATCTGCATTCTTGGTACTGTTGCTAGATGCCAAGTTCTCAATCAGCACATAAGCATCCTCAGGATATCTCGTGTTGAAATTACCATTACTCGCAGCATCCAGAGCCATCTGATATCTCTAATCGATCCTTCGAAAGAAAATACCCAGCAACTGAACCTGTGTGAACCCGTGATGCGGACAATCTCTCTGATAAGATCTGAATCTCACCCAAGCAGCCTTAAACGCCTCTGTTGCTCCCTGAGAGAATTGGGAGATCTTGTTCCTCAACTCCTCGGACTCGCATCATCATAAAAGTTGTTCAGGAACGCGTTCTTAGTCTCCTCCCAAGTAGTCAACGAACCAGGAGGCAACTGCTTCAGCCAGTAAGTTGCATCCCCACCAAGAGAGTATGGGAAAAGCTTACAAAAGAGGAAATCATAGGACACTCCTTTGTACTTGATCCTAGTGACCAAGTCCTCAAACCTCTCAATGTGATCCATAGGGTGTTCATGAGGAAGACCATGAAAAGGATGCTGACCCACAAGAGTGAAGTATGCAGGTTTCAGCTCAAAGTCATTCCTCTGAAACGCAGGAACACAAATCGCTGCTCGATTGGCATAGACCTAATCAGGCATGTTGTACTCACCAATCGTCCTAGCACGATTAACCACAGCGTTCCCATCATTCACAATAGCTGGAGGGACAATGATGTTTCCATCTCCATCAAGTCTTTGTCCTCTCTCATTTTACAAACGACCCTCTAGGTCTCTGTAAGCACCAACCTCATCACGAACTAGAACCAATGGGTTGTTCATCTCTGCTGGCTCCTTTGCTTTCCTGAAACACAAGAGTCAAAATCCTGTAAGTAACAAAAATAAAAAAAATTACGACGAGTATCGACCGATACCAGTTGGGTATCGATCGATACCGACGAACTTAGTCGAAACTCTAATCTAAAATCTAATGGTGAATTTAGAGTCCCCGGCAACGGCGCCAAAATTTGATATGCTCAAATATAATACCCTAAAAGTACTAAAGCAGTAGCTGCAGTATGTTAGGGGTCGAACCACAAAGACTCAAGAAATCACTCAATAAAATATAGAGTTCGAATTAAGCTAAGTAAAATAAATGTAATTAAAAACAGCAATAGTAAACAATTAAAGACGGGTTGTAAAATCAATGGAGGAAAGCGCTAAGCCTAGGGAAATTCTCCGGTAAATCAGAATTGCAGATCAAATAGAATGTCGGGAGGATATTAAGCACAGTTCTTAAACTTGAAACACAAATGTAAAATCAACCAACCGTCGCTGCGAAGATTATCTATGTCTAAACCTAGGATTCCAAATTTCTTTGCAAATCCTATGAATTCAAACAAGCATTAATGATCAGGTTCAATTGTTCACAAAATCCTAAACCAAATTTCTTTGTGAATAGGTCTTTTGCTCATCTAACACTAGTTCAGGTAATCAATCACACTTTCGTGCCAATCAAACAACCTAAGATCAGATTCTAGGTCATGAAGCTAGAATCAGCAGAAATCGCAAGTCTAGATGAAGAACTCTATTGAATCTCTCCTATCAATTCAGATCAACCTAACAATTCATCAAACACCTTTGAATAACCCTAAACCTAACAAGGAATCTACTCAGACATGATCAATGAAACAGAAATCATATTTGAATAGAATTGCATAGAATAAATCAAGAGTAAACAAGGGTTCAGAATTGTCTCCCACAAAAACCCGGAACCAATCTCTCTCAAAGTATTCAGAATAATGATAAAAGCTCCCTCACTCAAAGTGGCTAAAAACCCTAAATATAATGCTAAAACACGTTCTGGGCTTAATTGTAAAATCTTCTGGGCCAAGTTGCAGACTCTTCAGACTTGTAATATCACGTGTTTTCCTTTCCTGCAGTCGGTGTCGATCGATATCTGGTTGGTGTCGGTCGATACCAAGACTCTGTGCTCGCCAGACTGGACTGTCTTCACGAAAACTAGCATAACTTTTGATCGCACCGTTAGAATGGCCTCAAACCACTTCCAAATGAAAGCTAATCCAAAGATCTGTCTTGTATCCAAATTTGAGCTTAATCCAACGGTGGAAAATTATTCAACGAATGCCAAAAAGCTCCAGAATGCTCCAATATCTCCAATTATGCTTCAAACGTGCCAAAACCTGAAAAGACTACAAAAACACTAGAAGGACTCTAAAAACAAGACCTATATCATGGCTAAAAACGGGTAAAAACCATAATATATCAATAGTTGATCAAACTTTTGATCTAAATTTTCATCAACACAACCGTCAAACGGATTATGGGAAGAAGATGCCATATGTGTATAAATTTTGTTTGAGATTTTGATATATAAAAAGGTGGATTTGATCAATGAGAGAAGAAGAGAAGGAGAGAAGAAACAAGTAAGAAAGAATAGAAGAAGGAGAAGGAGAGAAGAAACAAGTCTTGTGAATAGAAGAAGGAGAAGGAGAGAAGGAGAGAAGAAGGAGAAGGAGAGAAATAAATTACGAAAGAAACAAAACCAAAACAAACAAAGAAAAAAAAACAAAAGGACATGAATATAATGTCTTGTGAAGTGTTGTTTGTTTGTGCCGACATGTTTCATGTTTGCTTGTGCCAACATGATCTCGGTGAAGTGTTGTAACAACAATAATTAGTTTCTTTTGTTTATTGAATAATCAGAATAAAATGTCCATTATTAAGATTGTGTTACAATGAGAGGATCCTTGTTAAATGAGTACACTTGCGAGGAATCAAACACTAAGAGGAAGTAAAACTATATAAATGTATTCGAGCCAATGATTATGAAGTAAAACTATATAAATGTATTCGAGCCAACGAAAATAAAAGTAAAAAACAGAGGACTATGAAGCATATGAACATTCATATTAATGAGATAAAAGCATAGCAACTGATATGAAAAATACAAAAACCATATAACAAATACAAAAATAAACAATTAAAAACCATATGAAGCATATGAATTCAGAACTAAGAATAAACAATTAAAATTCACTTTCCAATACATGATATGACAAATACAAAAACCAAGATTACAATCCTTTAAACCATGACAAATGTTCTCTATGTTGTATTACTCATGACCAAATATCAACTCTGCACATCATTAGCAGTAGTATGGTACCAACAGGAAGAACACGAGTGGGTGCACGGGCTCCATTTTGTGGTGAGCAAGTGTGATCAGTGAACAATGTTTTGATGTCTAGATTAGGCATTGGGTTTTTACATACCTGATGTTGCCAATTCAAGCTGCAAATTACCAAAAGCATCAAACCTTAGGTGATGTAAAAGAATAGGCTAGATAAACTAGTGAGACCAACACATAATAATACCTCTAGGACCAAGAGTGAGACCAACACAATCAGGAAGCTTATCAATACCGGCTTGAAGAGCAGCTCTAGAGTGTTGGCTTTGACCTTGATGCTGACTTCCTCCTCCCAACTTACTATGCACCCACGAAACGAATTAATCAATCAAATCATCCATATTATCTTCAATGATGATCTAATTCAAGTAACTTAATAAATGTTTTTAAGCTCTAGCAAATGTCCTTTTGTATAGAAAAAGAACACCAATTGTCTTTATCTGCAATTAAAAACCTTCACATGATGCTAACAACATACAAAAACACAAATTTAAACAGAGTTTTTAAACAAAAACAAAACATAAAATCCGAGACATATACAAACATACAATCTGAAACATACAAACATACAAACTTCTAATAACTAGTTCACACTAATTAGCCAACATGTCTTCAATAAGCTTCTTCTTTAAAGCTTCTTCATACTCAGATAGTGGTTCTTTTTTGGCAATGAGACTTTCAAGTAGATTTATCTTGGAGAGTTTTTCTTTCATTGCCAAATATTTCTCTTTAATGGTCCACATGCTCTGGTGTTAAACTTATATATTAAATATGTCCAATCAGTCTGATTTAGTTAAGATTGTGTGAAACAAAAATTATCACATGGTGTAACGCGGGTTAAGTCACAGTAGGGATTATAATTACTCTGAACCAAACCCCATTGTTAGAATTCAAACAAAAACCAAAATGAACCTAAACGAAATGTCCACCTCTACACATGAGATTTCACCTTGCATATATTATCTGTCTATATAATAAATATAGTATATTGTTTAGTGTTTTGACGAGAATTTGAGAGATTCGTCGAACGATTGACTCAATATAGATGGTGTTCAATGTTCATCATAGAAATCAGTTTACCCGGAATTTGGTTTGGCAATACTTGTGGACAAAATTCCATCATTGTCGTGTGCCGGAGGACGGGGTTCCATATAATGACTATCGCGGTCATGTTTAGCTAGGAAGCGTTCATAGTAGCTTTCCGGGAGGTTGAGGATCCATGAAGCAAACACATGATCTTTCAAGACAAATGTGGAAGGAGGAAACTTGGATTGGAGCCTCGAGCGTCTTTTTACTTGATTGGTATTTATTTCTGAACTTGTCCATAAACTTTTTTAAGTATTTTGAAAGTAAATTAGGCATCAACTGGAAATTTACCAAAAGAAAATGGAATCAAATAACAAAAAAAAATGATTATAAAAGATTACGTCTATATTCCTCTCATCATAGTGATCGAGTTTAGAATCCGATAAGCCTAAATGAAATGTCCTGAGAATGTAAATATAAAATCAAACGAAAAGAAATATAAAGCAAGAAGATAAAGTTCTCATGTGTCGTTACTAGGATAAGAAACAACTTAAAAGAGTAATAGAAGGCGCACCGAAAAATTCACAAACCTGATTTTTTAAGTAGACATCACAACACCAAAAGCTCAACACTCTTCTTCCATAAAAAGAGCCTCTCGTACTCACCTCACGATCGCAGCACATAATCAATTTGACTTGTTCACCGGACTTGAGACGCCGAACATAGCAAACCAGATGCATCTGCACCAATGACTGCAAGATCACAGACCGCGCAGATGTTACCTTCCTGGCTTGGTACAAACCGGGCAGTGCAGTAAGGACATGAAACGTCTTTCTGTCCTTTGTAGATTGGCACATAAGTGGACCCACATATCACAAACGGGTTTCTATAGTCATAGTTAAGCGGGGTTGCATCTGTCATGTTGCGTTCAGCGGCTTGCACAACTTGTCTAGCTGTCCTGGCCTGGCTCTCAATAGTTGGGTTTGTAGCCAACAATTCTCTGGCGAAGTGAGCAGCAGTTGCCATGTTCTTTGACTTGTAGCAGACAGTCATTGCACTAAAGTACGCGAGCCGTAGGTGAGGTGTTTGGAGTTTACAGTGAGTGAAGTAGGCAGCGAGCTCTTGCTGCCTCACCGGATCATCTTTCATTTCTCTTCTCTTGAGCTCCATTTGAAGACCGAGGACATATTCTTTAACAATGGTGACCAGTTCCTTAACCTCATCAACTTCTCTTCTTGACTCGACTACCACCAATGGGATGGTTTGGAGAATAGAGAGGAAGATACGGAGAGCCTCAGATAATTTCCCAGCTGTTGTGGCTTTGTAGCCAGATTTGAGCTTCTCTGCTAGCTGAGAGAAATCAAAAACAAGAGCTGGAGGGCCACGGACGTTAGGACTGGAAGACTCGCTCCATCCACGCTCAATGGCAAGAGGAACCACAGGAGATGAAGAAAAGGCACGCAGATAGCTATGGCTCCCACTGAACAAATCAAGAAACATCGATTTTAAAGGCGCAAAGTTCTTAATGCCAAGCTGTCTGTGGAGCAAACGCATTGCAGTGTCGAAGCTTCCTGCTGCAGCCTGCTCAGCAGCAAGGGAAGATTTCTGGCTCCAAATCTGACTTACGGGCATACCTTGAGTAGGTGTCACAAAAACCGATGAACGCGCGTTAGCAGAGGCTTTAGGAGTGTCAAGCTCTGGTGGGAGCTCCAAGTCTTCAAGTCCCCCCCAGCCACCTTCCTCGTCGTCTTCTTCATCAGCTGCCTCTGCACCATCCAATATGGCTTCGATGTCTCTGTTCTCCATTCCATCGACATTAACCATGTCAAGTCCATCACCCCAATCGCCTTCAACATCTTCTTCTTCTTCATCAACAGCCCCTCCTCTATTTGCACTCTCAAGCCCTCCTTCAAATATTCCTTTCACCACTCTCAGAAGAGGCCAATCACCACCACACATGATGGGAGGCGGTGGCAATAGAAGCGATGGAGTTTTCCCTTCAGGCAATGAGGGCACGTTCTCTCCTAGCTCAATAGCCAGTCGCTCAGCAATGTCATTTAAACCATGAACCGAAGCTGTGATATAAGCTAGAGGCAAATGACCAGCATTTTCTAGTATCTTAACACGCTCTTTAATATCTCCTAGGTAGAGAGCATTGTGAAACTGACCCATTACATTGTTCTTCACCTCTGCAATCTTCATCAACTTTGACAGCTTGTCTAAATTGCCAGTGATGAGATAGAGAAAAGATAACCTCTCAAAATTCTTTGTTTGCTGGTACGCAAACTCAACAATTCTAGAATTTCCTTGCCGGAGAGCCTCCACTCCGAGTCTATACCAGTGGTCTTTCTCGTTAATCTCTGTAGCGGATGCAACAGCTACACTGATGTTGCCACTTTCAAGAGCCAGATTGAATCGGATCCTTTCGTCTTCAACAAAGTGGAGGGCAACTTCAGGAAATCCTTTCTGCTGAAGATAAGCAATCATAGCCTGTCCACATAGCTGGGAGTTCTTTATCATGCTCATGACATGATCATATCTCTTTCTCAGCAGTGAAAGCTTGAAAATGTATTCAGTTGCATTAATGGTGATAGCCCTGTTTTTCCCATCCCGGTCCAAGCAAAAGATTGTATTTCCAGAAACCTTGGTGATATAGATTGGGACATCCAGGGTTCGGATGATTCCACTATCTCCATTAGGAAGACAGTACTTGATGTGGTTCAGAGTTGTGTAAATGAAGACACCATTGTCATCCCAGGCTCCACTTTTCACACGTATCGTCTCATGTAGCGTGCACTGGAGGACGAGTTTTTTGCTCGCAATAATGATAGTATGTTTGCTGAGCAAAGCAACATTCTCCATATCGTTAGACCAAACAATGTACCTAACAAACGGTGTCTGAAGCTCACCAAGAACAAGCCTTTGTTGAAGGTCAAATATAACCACTTTATCCTCAGATCTACAAAGCAAATTTCCAGTCCCAGCATAAAAGATAGCATCTGTGGGAATAGGCAGAGAACTCTTTTTAACCACCTCATTCTTTAGATTCTTCACCAGCACTTGGCTGGTGCTTTTCTCGAGAACAGCAAACCGATTTCGAGCAATGAACACCGCAGAACCCCCTGTCCCCCTCTTTGCATCTTGCACAACGTCACTCCTGCCAACGCTATCTTTCGGTATGATGTACAACTCGTAAGAACCACCATCCAAATCTGAGCAGATTAGGACTGCATTTTCTGTCGGACTGTACGATAAAGTCCTAGGACTTTGATTCAAGCTTGGGGTACCAGGACGCCTTATAGGAATAACTTGGGAATCTTTTTGAGTTGAATATTCATAGTACCGCAAAAATCTATCCTTGGCATAGAATAATGAATCACCACTCAAAGCAAATGCAGGACGTTCTCTCTCAAGTTTGAAGACAATCATACCATTGTCATGTCCCGCTGCTAGTAAATTAATCTCAGGGTGAACAGCAAGAATCCAGAATCGATCATGTTCACGGCGAAAAGTTTGGATTCCAGTTCGCTTGGTAGCATCCCATACACGGATGCTTTTATCTTCAGAGTTTGATACAATTATGTCCTGTTTTGCATGGAACATGACAGATGAAACGTTATTCATATGACCCCGCAATGTATCTACCTCCCAAGCTTTAGTTTCTGCAATAAAATTGACACGCATAAGTACCTCAATGATTCATAAATTTAACTTTATGTGAAATAGAAGATGGAGATCCATAAGAAATACCATTCATACGCCACAGCTTTACTTGGCGGTCATCGGCACCAGAGACAATGAGAGGAAGGGTGGGGTGAAAAGAAGCCCAGTTTACTCCTCTATCATGACCTTCAAGAACGTACTTAACTATAGCGTCAACCCCACCAAAAAGATCAGAATTCATCTGACTAAATCGCATGAGGTCGTCAGCAGGAGATGCTGACTTCTTCTTAAGAGCACCAATGTCCCAAACACGGACAGTCTGATCCAGTGATGCTGATACAACAAGATCTTCCTTTGGATGGAAAGAAGCACACATCACATAATGATTGTGACCAGTCAACACAGAAATACAAGTCCGTGACTGCCAGTTCCATATGCGGATAGTCTGATCGTCACTAGCACTCACAATCCATGGGTTTTCGTGGTGAAATTGGACAGTGCGGATATAGTCAAGATGCCCGAGAAGAGTGAAAAGACACCTGTGGGTTTTGTAGTTCCAAACTTTTATCTTGTAATCATCCCCTGCAACACCCAATGTTATCAATGCCATCAACTACATGTGATTTATGCTCTCATAGAGCACTAAGATAACTGTAATGAAGAAGAATCCAAGCCATTCGCATTTATTGTTTTTGAGTACTTGCTGATGTCCAAAGATAATACTATGCAACATGTACCATAAAATCTGCTTTCAATGGACTAGGTCCAGTTATCCAATCAGTTATATAATTATCTTAAACACAACTCATAACTCCAGCTTGGACTATAAGAGCTTGTAAGTCATCCATTAAACCGAAGTTGGGACAAATCAACCAAACTACCCTCTGCAAAGACACCAAGCTAGATCTAGAAACCGAGGACGCTAAGGGTTAATACTTAAGCAAATCAGGATTTATAGATCATGAAAATGTTATAAACAGGACTTGTACATAAAAAGGTAACGTTCAAAACAAAGCATACCTCCAGAGACGAATAAAGGCTGAGAACTGTGGAAATGAACACCACGAACAGGTCCTTCGTGCTCATCAAATCTATCGATCAAAGTACCCATACGATAATCCCAGAGCTGGATCACGCCACTGTGCAAACTGGCGAGGATCCATGGTCGTTTAGGGTGGAAACTCAGACCCTTAACTCGGTTACTCTTGGTCTCGAACTTCGTCAGCATATTCACAGATTACGAAACAGAAACAACTCTACACAAAACCAGATCACAGAGAATGAAATCATGGGAAAGATCAGTACATTGAAACCAAAAAAAAAAACATAATCCACGTGAAATTGCAAACAAATCTAAGGAATAGAAGCAGTAAGATCAGCGAAAACGAGATTCGCACAATGAAGAAGGAGAGAAAGAGGGATTCACCTCAGATCAGATCAGATCAGTTCACAAGGGGAAGCGATCAAGCACAGCTTCGCGGTGACGATCAGTAGCATTACCAGAGAAACGTGGATGCGAGAGTAAGAAGAACACAAGGATCGTCGAGAAGAAGAAGAAGACGGTGAGATTCAGTTTCGTGGTATAGATCTGAATCCCTCCGCTCAGTTATCTCTGTCTCCAATTCGCGTCTCCACTCCTAATTAAATTGCCATCACTTAATCATTTTATTTATTTATTTATATCTAATTTTACGGAAGGCATTAACTTCACTTCTATTTTTTTTTTTATTACAAGATAATTAAAATCTGAATATTTTTGACTAGAGCTTCTTATTTCTAAATCAGATAACACTTTAAATGCACAATCAAAATTATTTTATGTAAGGAAAAAAATAACAAATTTTAACTGGAGTTATGAATTGATATTACATAAAATTGGATTTGTATACTAATACATATATAGATTTACGAAATTAACCCTGAAGTAATTTCGTAATTTCATAAGCCCTGGACTCGATTCCTTTGAGATACTCGGTCAAGATTCGCTGCTGGTATGAACCTCCTTCCTGGTATAATCAACATAATTCATCGATTAGAATGGTGTTTTGGAAAACCGTATTGGTAACCGTTTGGTTTAAACCCAAATCAAAACCCGGTTAAGCCTCACATTTTTACTTTGAAGAGACAATAGTGCACAAATGTTTCATGGTGGGTTCTGTGTATCCTATGAATGGTTAGCGACTTAAAAATGAGGAATTCTTTTGAAATGAATCTGATTCTTTCTAAACCGATATGGTAACCATCTGGCTTAAACCCAAATCAAACCCGCTTAGCCTCCCATCCACTTTTAAGGGGAAGGAAAGAATGTTCCAAAGTGATTTTTTCTTATGTTGATTTGTTTGGGAGCTTTTGTTACTTACAGTTCGAATCAGTGTGCGCTCAATTCGTTTCTTGATAACAGCAGATAGCTCATCAGGTGTGATATCTCCTTTTCCGATTGTAAACCCATCTACGAAAAGCTTGTTCCACTGTTCCTCAGGAGCTGAAACACACATAATAAACCAACAATGTGAACTCTGGGCTCTACTGCATGGAATATAGGTTGCAGAAGAGACCTTTGATCAGTGTTTCGAGAAATTGCTCGGCTTTTACAACTTCGTTCCCTGTGACAACAACCAGAATCTCTAGTTGATAAGTTTGTCTGAGTTTAGAGATAGGACTATGATGAGATTCTATTTGTAGAAAATGGAAGCCTAGAGTAACTTTCCAAAATTTTCAAAATTGAGCAAATCACCTTTCTTTGCGTAGCTACGCTTGGAAAGGATCGTGGCAGAATATAGTTGAAGAACTTTTTGCAGCATAGCTAGTAGACCTGGTTTGTCTTTGTCTTCTTTTGCCTGAAAACAACCTTCAGCCTCAAACATTCAAAAAAAAATACATCGTAACTCTGTCAAGGAAAGATCTTTTTTCCTTCAGAGAACTTCAACCGGTTTTGAACCCGGAACTCCATGTTACATAGAAGTCAATTGTCTATGACCGATATTTGTAACTATCTTACAAGTGAAACAAAACAAATTGTTGCACTTACCTGCCGGAGCTGAGCACTAACTTCTGAAAGAAATCCTTCATCTAATTGCCCTTCTTTTTCCCTTTGTAATATTTCCTGTTACCACACTGATATCAGTAAACATGACTATATCAAATCAAGAAATCCAAAACTATATAACCCTTCTGGATATCTAAGGCAGCAGATTGTATGCATAAAAAACGTGTAGATGCTAGTTTAAAGGAAAGTGAAGAACAACTAGTATATACCTTTTCCATTAGATTGATGGCTTCAGGATCTCTTGGAGGCCATGAAATCTCTTCCACTCCATCTATAGCAGGTCTTAAAATCCCTTTCAGAATATCAGTAGACGTTTCTATCTTTTCCTACAGGGATATAATGAACTCTCAGTTATCTTGTAAAGGAAACACTGAAGAAGAAGAGACATCGAACAACAAAAGAAGAGAAGAAAGAGAAACCCGAGTCTTATTCACAACGCAGTCAACTATAGTCATCACAGTTGTAGCTAACTCCTCATAGTCCTTCTGCAAGAAACAAACCATCCTGAAAGCATTAGCGGAAAAAACGGAGCTCGTACGTATGCTCTATCATTGACATAAACAATATAAACTCATGCCTTGTCATCATCTGATTTGCAAGTATCCGACCTAGCCGCTAGTCTTATCCAAAAAACCTCATCAAAAGCAAGGATATTTTCAACAACAAGCTTCTCAACCTATTCAATGGAAATGGCAGCAACAACAGACAAAAACAAACTCAATTACTCAAGATAACAAAACATAACTTTGAAATTAACGACTCATGCCAAAGTACTAGCAGACTTACTTCTCTAGGGTTAGCATCTCTAAGAGCATCAATCATCCGATCGATTTCGACAGTCTTCTTAAACGCTTCTTCTGGATCTCCCTTGACTGCACATATCAAAGTTCTCCTGTTTTATTAGACCCAAAAGATGCAATCATTATCTCATATCGAAGTACATTACACAGAATCATAGCTTCAAGGGTTATATCTTTGTTTTTCCAAAGTTAAACCAATCGAAAATTAAGAAATCGTAGAACAGGACATAATTACCTTCGCTTCAAATCGACTCCAGAGAACAGAGAAAGCTTCCATAGACTCGAAGATACTAAAACCCTAGAACCCAATCTCCAAAGCGACCCACTCTGCTTGAAAAAAAAAACGAAGGAATAATAAAGTCATAACAACAAGATAGGTCTCGCTAATCCTGAAGAAATAAGAACAGAGAGATTAGAGATGTCACCTGCTCGCGTTGAAGATGATGAGAATTGCAAGAGAAAAAGCATTGAACAGAGGATATTGCCGCCATTAAAGTGAAGGCACCACAGAAGCTACAAGCTCCGAATTTGTGACGACCGTTCGTTCAAACTCTCGGCAACCAAATCCTCGTTGGCCAGAATAAAACATAAATATATAGTCGTATCATTTGGGCTCGCTATATCCATTATTGGGCCGTAACATTTACTGTTCGGTCCATACTGATTTTATTTTGCTGTAAAATAACATACGAATACTAAGTATGAAAAAAACCTTGGACCTCTTGAAAGTGAGACAGCCTTGAGGCTAGGGAGAGGAGAGACTGACTCTACAACAACCCTAATTGTTCTTACGCCTTGATGCATTGAGTAATAAAGAGAGATATTGAATCTTATCAGAAATACACAAGTTCAAACAAGAGAGGCTTAATTAACATTAAGAACCTGCAACACTGAACACGACCAGAGTCAAAGCCGAGACTATGAGCATCAACAAACTGCCACCAAAAAGACAAAAAGATTATCTAAACCTCCCAAGTAAGTAGGTGAAACACAACTACACATGAAGAACAAACATTTCTGTGGAGGTGAGAGCGAGCACTTCTAGAGGAACATGAGATTAGCAACTTGACCAGAGAAGACAGAGATTGTCCAATGAACTGAATCTTTATCCCAAATTGGATCCTTGAGGTCTGTGATTCCTTCTATGTACACTCTTCTCATTGTATTATTCTTTGGATGATAATAGATAACATAAAAAGGTTTTTCACCAACAGCTCCGGGTGCCAAAACAAGCTCCCCTGCAGACGGGATGAAAGAAAGAAAGAAAGAGTCTTTTCATCTTTTGTAGGCAAATCATAAATCTTCTTCGACCATTCATGTTTCGCCGCATCTTCCAGAACCCACTACATTCAGAACCCCAAGCTTTCCCTCATAGTTTGTCAGCTTTGACCTATAGGCATAGTCTAGTTCTTTTATAAGATCAAACTTTTCAGACCTCACATCAAAACTCATGACTGTGGGACGCATATCAGTGTCGGACCAAGCTACGTAGTACAAAACACCATCGATACATATATCAGGAGACTGGCGAGATCCAAGATAGTATGGAGGAAAATCTTCAATCATCCCCCAGGAATTCTCCTTTCCCAATGTCAAAAACCGAAGCCTTGAGCTAAACAACGATCCATTCTTCTTGTCCTACTCAACAGTTTGTAATCACCATCGATGGGATCATAACCCAAGTAATAATACAAATCTAACCTCGGAGAATCAATCTTAGGCAATGTAATGGATCGTCTAGGGCTAGGATTGTATACCATGAGTTTAGACGGAAGTCCATAGCAAATCAAACCATGAACAGACGAGAAAGCAAGCAGTTGTGTAAGGCTGACACTAAGTTGCTACACAAAATAAGGATGATGATGATGATGATGATTCACCTCGATTCTGAGGGTGACTAGCTGAGAAGAAGAAATGATTCGCGAAACACTGGCCTTTGAATGTGAAGATGAGACTTTGCGGACGAGTCAAGGATTTGATCAAGTACGATTTCACAAAATCTCGGTTGCAGATGATGGATGCATATAGTTTTGATACGCTTAGGAACCTCGCTAGGGTTTTAACAGGCGAGGCTGTCACAAGTTCAGCTCAAGAGCATATAGCCAATGAGAGAAAAGTAAAGTAAAGAAGCTTTCTCATGTGTGTACAAGGTCTCTGTTATATACATGTACTTAATTCTTAACAAACTAACATAATGGTTAACAGTTTAATACTTCCCCCTCAAGCCTTAATCGGATTTGTAAAAGAACTATAAAGGCTTGAAATAGACATTTTAGACAAGATAGAGTGAAACTGTGATGAAACAAGAGGTTTTGTCAAAATGTCAACATGTTGATTTTGGGAGCTATGAAACGTTTTAAGGAAACCATTCTTCAATTGATCTTTCACTTTATGACAGGCTTCGTACGTTCGTGAAATACAGGATTCGAAGCAATATGTAACGCAGCCTTATTATCACAGAGTAACTTAGCAGGTGATGTTGTTGTCACATGAAAATCCTTCAACAGTTGAGCAAACCACAAGTCACATAGCCATGGCCCTATATTCAGCTTCACAACTGCTGCGACTGACCACACGCTATTTCTTAAACTTTTAAGAGATCAACGAGGTTCCTAAGTAAACACAATATCCTGAAACAGAACGTCGAGAGTCCAAGCAAGATCTCCAATCTGCATTTGCAAATGCATTGAGGCAAAGATCTGTATTGGAAAAATAAAACAGTCCTTGTCCCGGGTTTTATTTCAAGTATCTGACAATCCTATGTCCTGCAGCTAGATGAACATCAATATGCTTAGAAAGGAATTGACTAAGCTTATGCATAACATAAGTGAGGTCAAACCTAGTGATGGTCAAATATAACAGCTTTCCAATGAGTTCTCTATAAGGACTAGGATAATCCAACAATGTGCATGTTTCCATACTCAAATTCACCGTAGGATCCATAGGCACAGAACACGGTTTAGCACCCAAAAAACATGTTTCCTCCAACAAATCTAAAGTATACTTCCTTAGCTTTGACATAATGAAATTCCCTTTGATGATCTAGCAATCTCCAATCCAAGGAAATATCTCAAAGGACCCATGTCTTTGATAGTGAAAGCATTGTGTAAAACCTGCTTTACACGCTCCACAACACTATCATCATTGCCAGCAATAGTAATATCATCTACATATACCAAAAGTGCTACAAAGGAACTGCCTTCCACTTTTACAAAAAATATATTCTCCACAGCACACTGTTTAAAACCATTATCAAGTAAAACAGAGGAAAATTAATGGTACCACTGTCTAGAAGCCTGCTTGAGTCCATAAATGGATTTGTGAAGCTTGCAAACAGGATTCTCTGGAAGAACAGTACCTGGAGGAGGCGTATATCCTAGTGGTAAAGCCATGTAAATTTCTTCATCCAATGTGCCATGTAAAAATGCATTGGATACATCCATTTGAGTAGGACTCCAACCAAATCTGGCTGCAAGACCCAAGAAAAGTTTCACAGTAGCAAGCTTAACCACAGGAGAGAATGTATCTGTGTAATCATCTCCTTCTTGTTGAGTAAAACCTTGTGCAACAAGTCTGCATTTATGTTTATCAATAGAGCCATCTGGGTTATATTTCAGCTTAAAAACCCATTTACTATCAACCACATTCTTCCCAAGTGGCAGTGGCACAACAGATAAAGTCTTTTTCTCTTCTAGAGAACCAAGTTCATCATTCACACATTTTGTCCATTGAGGAGACATCATGGCTTGCGCAAAAGTTCTTGGTTCTCTGTCAGGAATAGGCATAGGCAAGATAAAGTCTGGAAACAAATCATGTACTGGTGAATGTAATGACATCTCCATAAATGGAAAAATATTCTCATGAAACACTACATTACGAGAGACTATAATTTGATTTATCTAGAACTTTATATCCTTTAACACCTGAAGAGTAACCAAGAAACACATAAGCTTTAGACCTAGGAAAAATTTGGTTCTAAACTTAGGATAGGTTGAAACGGGTCGTCGAGGTGTAACCCCCTAAAAACTTTGCGTTAAGTCTGCAACTACCCGTTTTTAAAAAACAATGTTTAGCCCCTCAAAAAGTTTCATCTCGAGTTGTAACCACTTCTCGTTGACTTTTTGGTTGACTTTGATTACTGT
This sequence comes from Crucihimalaya himalaica, assembly GCA_004349715.1. Taxonomy (NCBI): domain Eukaryota; kingdom Viridiplantae; phylum Streptophyta; class Magnoliopsida; order Brassicales; family Brassicaceae; genus Crucihimalaya; species Crucihimalaya himalaica. The sequence goes on along the minus strand of SMJT01000040.1, from coordinate 1,089,466 downwards.
GCAGCTGACTAGACGTCACTATGCAGCTGACGTGGAAAACTAAAATAGAATTCATTGGGCCTGGATGTTCGGATATTCGGGTCGGGTTCGGGTCGGGTATGTTCGGGATTCGAGTTTTCGTGTTTAGAAATTTAGGACCTGTTCGGATATTATTAAATTTCATGTCGGGTTCAGGTTCAGGTATGTTCAGGTTCGGGTTCGGGTTTATCCAAATATTCAAAAATCTAAAATTTTGTATCCAAATCTAACCAAATTATTTGAAAACAACTAAAAAATTCGAGTATTTTTACATAAATCTATCCAAAAATAACTAAAATACCCGAACTTGAACCCGACCCAAAATTTAAAAATACTCAAACGGGTTCTAAATTTCTAAACACGAAAACCCAAAGTTACTAGATTTTTAAGCCATTTAGAGCATATCTAATAATATAATAGTAGCTAATAATATATTAGTTTTTATGGGGCTACAACGCGACGACTCTCTTTAAATCTCTTTAGTGAAATTCAATTGCAAACAAAGCTAACAATAACAACCTTTGATTAACAACTCTTATTATATCCATAAAGAGTATAATGGTTGCTACATTGTGAATCATAAAACCAGTAACAATTATCCTTATCAAAAGCAATAACATCATTATTTTGTACCACGGGTCATAAAACCAGTAATACTCAAGTTTTTTTAGTTGTTTTCAAATAGTTTGGTTAGATTTAGATATAAAGTTTCAGATTTTTGAATATTTGGGTAAACCCGAACCTGAAAAAACCTGAACCTGAACCTGACCTGAAAGTTAAAAATACCGAACGGGTCCTAAATTTCTAAACACAAAAACCCAAACCCGACCCGAATACCCGAACTCCCAGGCCTATTGAATTCTTTTTTTTTTTTTGCCACGTCAACTGCACAGTGACGCCTAGTCAGCTACACAATGGCGTCTAGTCAGCTGCACAATCATCAAAGTCAACCAAAAAAGTCAACAAGAAGGGGTTACAATTCGAGATGAAATTTTTTAGAGGGCTAAACATTGATTTTTTAAAATGGGTGGTTACAGACTTAACGCAAAGTTTTTAGGGGGCTACAACCCGACGACCCAGGTTGAAACATAGCAAAGGCAACCAAAAACGCACATAGAATCATAAACTCAAGTTCTTTATTAACTAATTTCTCAAATGGAGTTTGATTATTCAACAAAAGTGAAGGAATTCTATTAATCAATTATATTGCAGTTTGCACACAATCACCCAAAAAAAAAAATAGGCACATGAGACTGAAAGAACAAAGCTCTAGCCACATTCAATAGATTTTGATGTTTACGTTCTACAACCGAGTTTTGCTGAGGAGTATCAACACAAAAGATTAATGAATCATGCTTTTTTCTTTGATTAGTTGTGGAAATGCAAGTTCAGGAGCATTATCTGATCTAATTGCTTTTATAATAGTTGAATATTGAGTTTCAATGAGTTTAATAAAAGGTGGAAAAACTGTAGCAACTGAACTTTTATTTATCAAAAGATAGATCCATGTTACACGGGTTGCATCATCTACAATAGTAAGAAAATACTTAAAATCTTCAAAGTTTCATGTGCAAAAGGCCCCATACATCAAGATGAACAAGATCAAACGCTTGACTAGCTAAGTGATTATGTGAAACATAAGAAAGACGTTTTTGTTTAGCTAATGGACAAACTGAACAATGGGATGAAGACTTGATAGAACCTTTTGTTTTTGTGATTTTGGTAGACAAACTAAGTAATTTGGCTTCTGAAGGATGACCAAGACATTGATGCGATAAGTCCCCATCAGCAACCAATGATGCACAAAAAGGTTGAACATGAGCAGAAGTAGTAGCTAAATCCGTGACAGTGAACACATAAAGGTTGGAAAAGATATTACACTTCTTAATCGTCAAACCATGAATAAGGCCATGAATGATGCAACAATCATGAAAGAAATGAACGATGTTACATGCTAGTTTGCACAAGAGAACTCATAGAAATCAGATTAAAATGAAATGAAGGAATATGCAAAACATCATGCAAATTCAAGGTAGAAGACAAATGCACTATGCTAGTGTGTGAGATTGGTACTCCATCTCCATTTGGCAATGATATTGTCGTCCTTAACTACCTGAACCTCTGAAAACATTGACAAATTCGAACAAACATGTCATGTAGCAACACTATCAATTATCCAAGCATCATTAGGGATTAAAGCGGATAAAGAAGAAAGGCAATGATGTTGGTATGTAAGGGTGTTATTTTCAAAGCGGAGGTTAATAGAAGGAAACAACACATTAATACATGCAGTCGCATTGCAAGCCATGATGCCATGCTCTGTTATTGATGAGGATGAATGTTGTCCTTGATTTTCTTGATTTTGAACATGTGAACTAAGATGAGCTATGAGCTGCTGCACCTGAGCTGAATTAAAAGCATTCAGGTCAAGACCTGTAGAGCTACTAGATGAAGAAGAAGACATCTGAGGCATGACTTCAGAAACAACATTCGCAATAGCATTTTCTTTGTTGTAAGTATTTTTCTGAAGTGACTTCCATTATTGAGGCTGAGATTGAGAAGACTTTTGAGGGTAATTCTTCTTACCATAAGAGGAAGTAGAACCCTTTGAAGCAGCAAAATTTCCAGGAGGATAACCATGAAACTTATAGCACTTGTTCACTATATGACCTGTCATACCACAGTGAGTACATACAGGCCGAGGTCTTGGCTAGTAGTTTGTATAAGCCGCAAGATGTTGAAACTCAGAATCATTAGGATGACATTGGTGAAGGTTTTAAAACTCTTTGTCTCTCATCTTGACAGACCATATTATAAATTTCTTCACTGGATGGCAAAGGCTTTAACATCAACACTTGCCTCTTAGTTGATTCATAGGACTCATTAAGTCCCATAAAAAACTTCATTATCTTGCTCATATCATGCATCTTTTTCCAACTTGTAGCAGCTGAACATTCACACTTATCACATGTGCACACATGCAAATCAACAAAAGTCGTATATGTTTTCCAAAGTGTAACAAGCTTTGTATAATAAGTGCTAACATCTCGAGCACCTTGAGTTACTAAACATAGATTTTGTTCTATCTCACTACACGAACTAAATCATCTTGTTTAAATCTATTTCATCAGGCTATTCCATACCATTTCAGCAGTATGCATATAAAGCAAACTTGCACCAATATTCTTGGCAACATAATTGAATAACCAGGTTGAAACCATATCGTTACAACGTGACCAAGAACCAACATTCACGTCATCATCCGGAGGTTCAGGAATCGTACCATTAATAAATCCAAGTTTGTTTCGAACGTTTAGTGCAAGACGTACCGATCAACGCCAAGAGTGAAAATCTGCACCACTCGTAAGCCTATCTAACACCAGGATGAGTCCAGCATGGTCATTACTATGAAGATAATATGGATTCTCATAAAGACCGGTTGATTGACGAGCAACGGCGAAATTAGATCCTGAAGCTGCCAGATTTGTGAAAGTAGATCCTGGAGCTGTCGGATTTGTGGCTGAAGTCAACGGCATCACCGATTTAGATGAGAATCAAAGATTCAAACGAAAATACCAAGACTGAGAACAAAGAACAAGAATCGTATGCACGATTTCAATGAAGAACAAGAAAAATGAGATGCAGAGATCACAAATCAACACATATCGTGATGCACTCATGGAAAAAAAAAGCTCAAGAGGAATGAATCGAAGAAAACGATGAATTTAGTTATGATCCCATGTTACAAGTTCAGATTCAGCTCAAGAGCATAAAGCAATTGAGAGAAAAGCAAAGTAAAGAAGCTTTCTCATTAATTATAAAGTGTGTACAAGGTCTGTGTTATATACATGTACTTAATTCTTAACAAACTAATTAACAAACTAACAAAATGGTTAACAGTCAAATAGATGCTTTGAGTATCTCCGGGATGAGATCTAGCGGAATCGGATCTGAGTTCCCTCCTCTTAAAATTAGATTATTGGGGATCTTCTTCTTCTCTGGTCCCTGTGTTTCCATGGCGGAGATACGAACAGTCGGCGTCGATTTGTCTCCCGCTCTCGGTCGCAAAACCCCGAGAAATAGTTTAGTTGCTTTTGAATTTGGCATTAAATAATTCAAAATTTGAAATAATAATTAAAAAGTTATCTCTTGAAAACACATTAAAACAACTTCTATTTTCACATTTTGTCAAAGTCAGAGTTATCTTCCATAAAATAGTTATTGGGTAGTTTTTGGACAACTAAACCCCTTAACCGAACCAGATGCAAAAAAAATATGATGTGATAGTTTAGACTTTCTTTTGTCTTCACATTCTTTAACATTTCACTTTTATAAAAATTTTAAATTTTTTGTTCTTTTGATTAAAAAGAGTTTTTTCTATCTTTTAAGGTCCATTTTGCTATTTTTTATTTTTGTTTTGAATTATAATTATTTTTTTACCTTCAATTATATTATTAAAAAATATTACAGGTTTACATTGTCATATATTACTTCATGTACTTCTATCACTACGTCATGTATGTGCCCAATAATATTGAACTAACAATAAAAAAAACTTGTCGAGAATGAAATCAACAATAAAGAAAAAAAATATTTAGGAAGATGACAATAGTGGAAAGGGGGGTAGGGGTTGGTGCATTTAATCTTCCTATGAAGTCGTCTACTGATGAACATAGTTGTAAAGATGTTGGAAGAAAGCTAGGATACCCATTAAGTCCTTTATAAGTCTGATTTGCAGCAAATTTCAATAACGCAACTTTCTGAATCCTTTGAAATTTCAAGAAAGAGTTCAATCGTTTATGATGTTTAATGTGACCTATAAACTGACAATTGCAATGTTAAATCGTGTAGTTGTTACTGTTATTCACATAATTAAAATTATTTAATTAATCATCTAACTTATTCACATTATTATGATCAATAAAAAATATAATAATTATTTTTATTTCTTTTATATATTTTTTTTATGTACCATCATATAAAAGATTTGTGGAGAATGGAATTAACGTCAAAGAAGAAAATATATTTAGGAAGATGAAAATTGTGGGTTTGTGGACATTTACTCTTCCTAATAAATCTTCCATCAATGAACATAGTTGTAGAGATGTTAGAAGAAAGCTTAGATGCCCTTAAAGTCTCTTATAAGCCTGATTTGCAGCAAATTTCAACAGCGAATATTTGTGAATCCTTTGAAATTTCAAAAGAAAGTTCAATATCTTTGACGTATAATATGATATATAAATTGGAATTTGTAGCCTTAAAGTTTGTAAGCAAAACCAATTTGGTGTATTTGTTATGCTATTGACAGAAAATAGAACACATGTACATTTTTCGTTACGAGATATTACTGCAAGTGTATATCTTTTAAAAATCATTATGTTTATTTGACAAAAAATAAACTACTAATCATTTCACTCGAACTTATTCACATTTTCTAATAATCATCTCAACAAAAGATAAAACAATTATGTTTTATTTCTTTCCTTTATACTTTTGTATTGTAACATTAAATAAGAAAAATAATCATAATATGCTAATTGAAAATATAGATAATTATAAAAATACATATTCATAAACTTTAAAATGTAAAATTCAAATTTGTGCGAGACCAAATAGATATGTAAATCAAACAATGACATATAATGATACGTACACGAGTGATTGTGTACGTAAGAGACACAACATAACATTCTGTTTTTTCCGTTCTAACAATTACCTATATTAAATATGTTAAATAAGTTGTTTATCCCACATTTATAGTTTATGTGTTTTATTCTGCTATCATATACATACTTTTGCAAAATTTAAACGTATATATATCATGTGTATGCATACTACAACATAAGTCTTATGTTGGTTATGAACATGCACGTTTGAATACATACTGCAAGGGCTTGTAAACATACATTTATCATACAAATATAAACCATACATTCATAATTAGTATTGAATGTGTTGACTACATTAGCAATTAAGTGGCTATTTGATGAAAGATATTTGTCAATCTTTGAAGATTCATTTACTGTATTTTATTCTCTTATTTTGATTCCTTTTGTTTTTAGAATTGTATCGTTGGAGATAGTTTTATATTATGTATATATGTGAACGTACACCGTCATAATTTGTATATGTACATACATGGTAATAACTTTTATGTGTACGTACACGATTGTATTTTGTGTGCTTATGTGTACGTACACGATAGTAGTTTGTGTGGTTATGTGTACGTTGATATGAAAAATGAAACAAAATTTATTTTTCTTACACATGTTTTTAGTGTATATGATGGATTCGATCTCCTACACTGATATGCAAACTAAAACAAAATATATAATTTCTCAGAAGATATATGTGTACACATGTTTTAGTGTATATTATGGATCCAAACTTAGAAAAATAACTTGATAGTACGAGGAAAAAAATTGCATACAAGGTTAATGATTTGGTACTGTTGTGAGCGTATATTACGTACGGATAGACATACATAAGATAGAGATATATTTTAAATGTCATGTTGCAAAAAATGTTTCTATATGTACGTATATATTAGCACGCAAATTATTATCGTATACGTACATATACAAATTATTATTGTGTACATACACATACAAAATATTATCGTGTACGTACACATATATACATTATTTAAAAATGTCTTTTGAAATACAATTCATAATAAAAAAAATTAATACAGTAATTCAAAATTTAAAAATGAAATATAGTAAAATAGATCTTAAAAGATAAACAAAAGAAAATATATATATATATATTAATATAAAAGTATAAAAAATTATATTCGAATAAGTGAAAAAGAAAGAATGTGAAAACAAAAAAAGATGGAGAATTATATAAAAAAAAAGTTATTAATTTTTAATTAAGAAAGAAAGGAACAATTCACGTTTTCTAATACTACATCAAGTGTTTGACAACCAATTATTTTATGAGTCAAGTAGAAGAATACACATATTTTCAAAAAGAATTAGGAGGATAAACATCAAGTTTTTAAAATTGGAGGAATCCACATGAAGAAGAGAGAGAAAACCATGGGTAAAAAATTTTCGGACCTAACTGCCCTCGGGACAATGGGCGGAAAGACTCTGATCTCTGTTTTCCGTAGGCGACACAAGCGACTATAGCGTGTCAAGAATGAGTCCAACACTGGAGATAACCGCTGTAGCGTGTCAGGAATGAGTCCAACGCTGGAGATAAGACAAATAAGTGGGACCCACATCATTAAATGCTGATGACGTATCTTCCGCTATATCAACGGATGTCGTGCTATTTACGACTTAAATTGAGTTTCTTAATACAGTAGAAAACGATCGACTTTTGTAGGAGGCAAACAGCTGAGATTGGGACCACATATGTTATCCAACGATATGTAAACTTATAGCAAGATATAATAATATATATCATAACATAGATTCATGATATGTCACATATATTATGATATATGTTAAAATATCATGATATGTCAAACATATATTTTATATATATTTAAATATCCTGATATATAAATTTATATCAAGGTTTATAAAAATATATCATGATATATTAATATCCGATGTTGTAAAATTTTTGACGTTTTTTGGTAACTGATTTCAAAATCATTTTTTTTTGTTCTTCAAATTTGTATTCAACGTAACATGTGAATAAAATAACGTGATATGTGAATATATAATACGATAAACAAAGTTGGTAAGAGACGAGACCATTTCTTCGTATTCGTCTTTGTGAACTGTGCTCGATGTTGAAGACATAAAAAATTCTATGATTTTTTGAAGTTGATAAAAGATACTCAAGATATAAAGTGTACCTAAAAATCAAAACAAAACAAAAAAAAATAAATCCAAACTTTTTTATGAAAATCAAAACTTTCAGTTAATTACGGACACCGAAAGCCGTAAAAACAAAGAACTGATCTTGGAGGATGAAGCGGTCGTGTTTAACGATGTGATAAACGATTTTGCAAGAGATAAACGAAACAAAACAATGAAGACATACACTTGAACATAGACTATACACTCCAGGCGTAATAAAAATAGGGTAATAAATGATTTACCAAAAACAGTTCTTTTCTTTTTTAAAAAAAGAAGCGTCGCGTATGTTGAGACAATTTCAAAAATATCATGATGACTCTGTTGTGCAACATGACGCTAAAGGTTGTGACTGGTATAGGGATAAAACGGTCTTTACATCACGAAACGAGAGCACGTAGCAATATTAATTTAGTTACACAAATGTCACCAAACATTTGACTAAAATATCTTGCATTCCAGACTATGAATCACAAATACTTTTATTTCATTATTTTTACCATTTTATTTTGTTTTGAACCGTAAGGACCACAAAGTAATTAGACCATATAAAGTAAGTAGATCACACAACTATTGGTTAGAACCATAGGCATTTTGGTCAGAAATAACCAAATAGCTATTTTGTGAAAGCTGCTTTTTGACTTTGACCTATTCTGAGTACAAAGTTAGAGAGTGGCTAAAATGTGCAAATGCCCACACGGCTAAGAGAAATGAGTAAACGTGGTGTCGTTTTCCAGTTGAGATCGTAGGAAGTTTGACGGATCTTAGGCACACGTTTTCTTTAACGGTACGTTGTTTTAGACCGAACACGTAAAAAGCTTGCGTGATTTTACGCCGAATTGTTAGTAGAAGTCTATAAGAGGTCAAAGGTTTGTGACTGTGTGGTGTCTTGTTATACATCGGTGATAATTGTAGTAGTTTGTAGGTGTACAACTTCTGCATTCGTACACTATTCTCCATTTTGAAACTATTTTCGCAACCTACAAAAACATTTCTGTTGATTGTATAAAGATCACAACGGAGAAGAATGAACAGATTAACTTATTCTTTTTATATTTTTTATACTTTACCCTTCGTTACGCGCAGACGCATATGATATGTTTCCATTTTTTATTTTTTCTGTTAGCGTGTTATGTTTCCTCTTTCTTTACCACCTTTTTAGATAGAAAGATATAACAAAGACATTACATACAAGAAAATAAAAAACCAACACGTAAATAAAGAATTCGAGCCTGCCGTTCTGGAAAATATTAGCAAACAAACAGACTTCCATATAGTTCTTGATACCTGCAAAATCATATACAATCGTCTTTCAATAATAGATTGCCCTACGTTTTTGAACTAAATCATTTTGGATTTTAAAGGTTTTGTGACGGTGGGAAAATAATGGAATTACCTTATATCGTGTGCAAGAGGGTGACTAGACTTGTCCCGGGTCAAGACGGGAAAGCGAACAGGCGATCATTGATCTTGGTTCGGCAGATTGGGCACTCAGAGCAGGCAAGTGAACAAGATTTACAAACTGCATAAAAATAGAGATTTTGTGATTGTTTTACGTTTACTTAGTACTTAATGAAGGATCCTCAGGGAAGTGAAAGTGAGACTTACGGCAGAAATGACGGCAAGGGAGGAGAATTGTGGCTGTCGGCGATTCAAAACAGACTTTACATATATGTGAGTTTGCATCAGCAATGGCCGCTGCAGCCGCCTGCGATTTCATCTCTTTCTCCTTCATCTCTTGCATTCTTGCCTATTATATGTATAAGGCATCAAATGCAGAACAAAAGATTATTTGAATTTTATTTATTGCTTATATTGTTTGAATGTGTGAGATGAATCATGGTTTTTCATTACCCGTACAAAGTTTAGTAGATCACACAAAGGTACAAAAGTTCCATATTTCCAAAAGTCCAGATAAATATTCAATACCCACAAGTAACTTGTCTTTATCCGCAAAGGCCACTTGAGTTATTGATATTTAGGACATGATATTTAAATATATTGGATCAGGTATAGCTATTTACATATTTTTGGGTGTTTTGAAGGTCTTAATATCTGTTACCCGATCTGAAGGTCACGGTATAACGGATAAGGAATGAACGGGTAATGAGTAAACAGATTTACCTACTGCTAGACTGTGTCGTAGATTTTAGATAGCTAAGAGTGCTGAAAGAAAATAAGAGGCAAATTTGAAAAAGCTTTACCTTAAGACGAGCAACAAGGGGTTCCTCCTTTGGTGTCTCTTCAGCCTTAGCAACTATTACTTCTTCATGTCCATTCACGACTTGTATTTCTTTCAGGATCACATTTTGTTGACACTTATTATCTAATTCTGTCGCTTCATCTTCCTTTGCAAGCTCGATTTCGTCTCTCTTTGGTCCACTACTGGCTTTCTTCAACTTGGCAACAAGTACCCACATGTTGGCTAAATCATTTTCAAGGGCCTCTTCTCTTCTCTTTGCCTCTTCCGCTTTTTTCCTATACTCTTCTTCTATGTATTGTTTCTCAGCTAATGTAGCCTCGAGTACTGCTTCTCGCTGTTTCCTTGCCTGCAATTCCATTGTGAGATTTTCTTGGTTGAGGTTCCATGAGTCTGAGATCCTTGCCTTTCTCCCTGGCCGTGTCCCATTGCGTTTCGCCACACTGTTCATGGAGTTATTTTTACGTGACTGAGCCACCGCTGCCAAATCTCTTGCAGCTACTAATTCTTTTTCTAGTTTTGCATTTTGAAGCGAGAGCTTTGTTACTTCATCAGCTAGATTTTTCAGCTCTATAGCAGCTGCAGAGGCCAATTCCTTTGCGTATGAAGCTTCTTCAGCTAGTTTTTGATTTTGCACTCGTAATCCACTCTTCTCCTCCACACTCTGCACATGTTCTTGCTTCAACTTTTCGTTCTCAATCTCCTGAAGTATGAAAACACCGACGCTCATGTAAATATAATCAGAGGACTGGTAAATATTTATGATATTTTGTATGTTTTTCACAATCTCCTCATTATTGGTGCAGATAATTATCAGGCATACTTGTGAGAATGCGTGATTGCAAAATTGACAAAAAGGGTTGAGATTTTGATAAATCACCTGAGACTGTACTTTTTTTTTCAGCTCGTCTACATACTCTTCAGTCACAGCATCAGAACAAGACAGTGTGGACTTCTGACTCGATAGACGTTGCTCTAGAAGATGAACCTTTTCATGCAATTCATTGTTCTCGGTACACTGCAGTTGTTAGAGCAGGTGTATAGAAGTAAGGATGCCTGAGATAATTGTCAAAAGAAAATGCTATATATGAAGAATGCAAAAGAAAAAAAGGACGTGTCCGTGACTTGGAAGTGACCTTTTCCTGTAGTTGTTCTTGGAGAATACGATTATCTGCTGATATGATCTGATCCATAGGTAGAACACAATTTAAATATATATTGACTCCGAGAAATCTTCTATATACACTATAGAAGATGAAATTTCATTCTAAAGAAACATTTTACCTCCAGCTCAAAGCTCTTCTCGTTGCACTGTGTCATCAATCTCATAACTTTCTGAAAACAACAAAATAAGTGTAATAACCTTAGCTGATTCATATTGCATCCACAACTGAAGGACCTTAATACCGTAAAGGATCATGGATACATGATAATTAGATGTATAGATTAAATTACCTGTTGCATCTCAACCGATGATGCATTAGCAATTGAAGCTTCACCACTCTCAGTTATTCGCTGTTCCAAGGATCTCATTTGTCTTTGCTTCTCTCGAATCTCTCTTTCTAGATTCTGGATCTGCATGCCAGAATACAATAAGTTCCATAGTTATGCTTCAAGGAATGCTAATAAAGGTCAGCAAATGGTCTGGAGATTCATTTTCCGATATTCTGGGTTAAAACTTGAATATAGGTAGAGCACAGTCATACTGGTATATAAAACTCTAGAAAGATAAATAAGAATCTTTACTTGGGTTTTTGAGTTTTCAGGATCATTTATGGACTGATCCACCAAACGCTTTAGTGTGCTTGTGCTGAAAGCTATCTCACCAGCAAGCATCTTAACTTGTTCAACGAGGAGATCCATTTCATCCGGAGTCATAATGCCCTACAATAGCCACAACTATCAAATGACATTTTCTGACAAGAACATAAGAAAAAATATCATACTAATGGGTTAAGAAGGTTAAATGGGTGCATGCGACACTGAATCATTAAACACCCTTTCCTGTAACCATTTGGATTGAAAAGAAGAATACGCCAAACTTTGAATAAACGAAATTCAATGTAAAACTTTATACGCTAAGAATCCCAGAACTCACTTGAGTTAATTCTGCACCAGAACCAACCGGAGAGTTTTCATCCTTAAACTTGCTGGAAAACCGCCGCGCATCTGATGCAAGAGAGAGAGTCGAAGATGGAGATGCCAGATTATCACTATCCAAGAGCAGAGAGTCCAACTTCTGAAGAGCAAAAAGAAAACAGAATGAGTCAATCTGGTTTTGAATGTCTTGTGCAGTGAGGTACCATCATGCAACATTTAAAAAAAGGAATATAGGAGCACAGTGATAATCAGATCTAAATAACAAACTTACATCATCTTTACCAGCAGAAATGCTGCGCTGGTGAGCCGGTGTATCACCTATATATCCAGGAACAGAATTTTTGGTAGAGACGAGTATGAGCTTTGTAAGCTTTTGGATTCTACTCATTAGAGCTGCTTTAGCTTCTTCTTCTTCCTCCAATCTTGATTGCATCTTCACTTGACCTTCTTGTAGCTGTTAATAAATTGATAGTTCTATTTATTCACCAAATAAAAATAACCTCCAACGTTCATGAAATAACAAGGTCTCGGGGAGGTTAGAACCTGTTGCTTTAGGCTCAATAACTCTTCGTGACTGACACCAACAAGCACACCCCTTCTTAGCTGATCAAGTTCAACTTTGAGGGTCGAGATTTCTTTCTGATATTTCTTAATCAATGACTTCTCATCTATGATCTGTTTCAAGATATGAAACAATGTATATTTAAGCAGAGATTTAGGTTATGCCTTGGATAGAAGCCAAGTACTTCATGACCAGAAGCCTAAGAAATCACCTTATTGCGTGAGGCATTAATTTCTATTCTCTTTGCCCTGCTGGCAAACTTCAATGTATTATGCGTTTCCTCGGTACTGCTTGACGCAGGAGTAACTGTACATATGAGCTATTTAAGAAAATAAAACCTTAATTAGCTTCTGATCATTGCGATCATATATTATCATCAGCATGCAGCATATGATAGATAGCCAGTATAAACAAACCAACATTGCCTTAAATATGCTATAGGAGACATCGCATTTAAACAATCTGAGACAATCAATTGTGGGAAATCACAACAGTGTAATGGGAAATATTCACCAGATACAGAAGAGTCGTACCGATACATGCCCATGCCCACTCAGTGAAGATTGCAGAAGACGAGTTAGCTTAGAGTCCCGAAATGGGACATGAGTTGTCTTGCCCTCAGTCAATTTTCCAATCACCTACGAATTGAAACCATTAGAAATAGTTTATAATCAAAACATCTTAAAGATCCTTTCAAAGGTTAGGTGACTAGGGATGTTATCCTTGACATAAGGACACAAAAAGGGAACAGACTTCTCAGAAAATAAAGGCATTGATCATAAAGATACACTAGCACTACACTGATCAGTGCACTGAAGAATAAATTTAACAATAGCGCAGAATTTAAAGCAACTGAAAATCCCTTTCTGAGCTTCTAGTGCCACCAAATCGGATGTGGTAGCAAACCAGGTTGTTCTTCTAGGAAGTTTGCATAATACTATCACAGAAATTCTGATACATCATATAATTATTGAAATGAAAATATCTGACTAATTAAAAGAAAACTCAAACAGAAAGAGAGACACCTACAGTTCCAAGAGTCAGAAGACTCTTGTTGATGTATGCACCCTCTTTCCTCCTCAGTCCTGTTGTCTCAGTTTTCGAACTCTCAGATCCAGCTAAGTCGATCAAATTCTAAGCAAGAAAGAGACCTGTAAGAGAGCTGTCTATAAGACGAGCGATCATATGCAATTAAAGAACAAAAAAGCCCTTACTAGCTGAGAAAAAATAACTCCATCATATTGGTCTCCATGAGCACTACTTTCAACCATCTGCAAACAAACAATAGGTGAAATTGAAACTTAAAATGCATAGCAAGGAAATTTATTTGAGCGAGAGTATCTAAAGGACGTTGAGAGGGTCACGAATAAATAATGGGATGTTCACAAGATTGAAGATGTACCAGTGTAAATATTGTGTGACTTCTACTGCTCATTAAGTTGAAATTATTTGAACCAACATGACGATGTTCTGGCATTGAAGATCAAAACAGTAATTTGAGAGGCAAATAGGAATATTTGAAAACATGTTTTAACAGTAATTCTTCCAATTACCTTCCCCAGCTGCAATGAAAGATAGTGCATGGCCTGGAGACAAAACAACTTCTTCCTTAATACCCTCAACGTAGGTGCCCTAGAAACAATATCCACTCTAGATCAAACCAAGGTAATTTTTTAAAAAGGGAGGATAAATGCAACATAAAGAATTCATCAAATGTGTTCATCCTCTTCCTTGTCAGAGAAAAACTAATGAAAGCAGATAAACTAGTGAATGCTCTTGTTTGATAAATTCATATTCGTGTGTGAGAGAAAGAGAACAAGAAGGAAACCTGGGAATCCTCTCTAACACGTAAATTTTGCCCTGTCGGATCCAGTAAGTCATTAATCACCTGATACAAGGACAAAAGTGAGCACAATTGTGTGTAACAATGGTCATGATGAGTTTCACACATGTTACCCAAAACAAGGAGAGAGATTCTTCAAAGTGAGGAGAATAGGAAACTATATCTGAGGCTAAAGCCTTAACTCCAGGTATTTACAGTGTCAGTAAATGCTATTATATCATGGATGAAAGTTTTCACATACCTCATTGTATATTTCAAGATATGAAACACGGAGCAGGAACTCTCTTCCGGTAGTCTGATATTTAGAATGATGTAAGAAATTAGAAGATATGACATTGTAATAGGTGCATAAAGAACTATAAATCAGTAAAGGACCATATAGGTCATAAGTAGAAAAAGATCCCTTACTTCCTGGATAATACTGAACACGTCTTTTATCGCTAATGGTATGATTCCAGGAAAGTCTTGATCACCCTATGCACAGTGCGAATGAAGCAATGGTCAACTATTAATTGCATGTATAACTGAACCTTTGATTGTTTGATGGAAATCCAAGATGCACATAAATGAATTAACAAGAGATCATTTTGGTTAACTTTAATCTTTACTTCTTATTAACACAAGCATGTCAATCAAACATTTATCAGCAACTATAATCACTCGGTCTTTGTATGATATCTCATATCTTTCACAACACAGTAAACGTTGTATGAACCAGTATAACCAAGTGGTGTATTCCAAAAACTCTTACGTGCATTGTATGTGTCTTTCCACTGCTTGTAACACCATAAGCGAAAACAGTTCCTGTCAAATTGCAAAACAGATTCAGAAAACTTCCCTGCTAGCAATGCTACTAGCAAATGAGTTGAGCTAAAGGTATTTCAATGATAAATACAAATCTAGTTTAATTGATCACCCGGCTATATTCCTTACCATTAACACCTTCCATTGCTGCCTTGACTACAGGTTTAGCAGCTACGTCATATACCTCTGTAGTTGTTGCTTGTGGTCCAAAAACTTTATCTGAAATCAACATTGAATCAACCCACAGGCGACTATAACAAACAATCAATGAACAGTAAATAGAAATAGAAATTATCCCCGGCAATAAATTCATCTCAGTACCGAATGCGTAAGCTGTGAGGGGATTGTATTCATTCCTGACCATCTTGTCCGCGTCAGGATACCAAACAATCTCATCTCCTCTTTGATACTCCCTCTCACTGCAATCAAACAAATAGTCAGAGATTTTGAAAATTGACGGAGTAATCAATTCACATTACATCAATCCCAAACTTGTAATTCAGAATAATCGTGAAATTGGATTCAATAGATCTGCTATTCCCCCCCCCCCCCCCCCCCAGATCTGTCGTACCTCATCGGACGAAACCTAACGGTGACGGAGATGCTATCTCGCTCAGAGGTAATAGTCTGCACAGACTCGTCAATTAGCCCCTCCGATGGGTAAGGAACAGGCGGTTGCGCTCCATAAGTCCCGGAGACGCCGATTGGACCGGAATCGGAAATGGTACGAGTAATCGACATAGATCGAGAGCCGCTAACACCGCCGGAATTGTAAACGGTAGAAGTAGGCGTAGAAGAAGAGCGAGGTAATAGATGATTATTTATATGAGACGAAGAAGTAGATGAAGCCGAAGAGTAAGGACTCGGAGGTCTACGGTGCGAGAGAGGAGAACGACTCCTAGTTCTAGATGACGATGAAGCCATCCACTATCCGAGGAGGAACTAACTCGTTTAAACTCGGTTGAAGAATCGGTGAAAGAAGAAGAAAGAAGAAAGAATCAAGCAAAAATCACCAAATGTGAAGATGCAGAGAATGTGTCAGTGGAAGCTCACATGGCTGGGGACAGAAAAAGCAATATATGCTCTTCATCTTCTTCTCTTCTCTCTCTCTCTTCTCGTTCTCTCTACTTTTCCATGGTTAAGCTACGCGATGGCGAGAAAAAGATAGTGAGACCACAAGGAGAGAGCGATTGTTTCGTCTTCTTCACGCGACGGTGGTGAAGAGAAAGAGAGAGAGAGAGATATTTTTTTTTTTTTGGTGAAAGCGTCTTTTTGTCTTTCAGATTTTGAATTTTTGATTTTTTTTTTTTACAGTGCGCTGACGTGCCTCGCTCAAAGAGCATTTTGGGGTTTGAACGTGGTTGAATATTAAAATAACCGCGAACCGGATCAATAGGTTTTCGAAAATTTTAAAGGAATCGAACGAGCGGGAGGAACGATGATGGGTCAGTAAAAATAGTGCTTTGTCCTTTTTGCCCTTTAATTCGTTCAATGTTTTTGTTGTTCCGGTTCATCCTAAACCAAACAGATTGTCGAGAATTTTTAGTGTTAATAAATTATATGGATCTTTTACGAAAAGTCTTTTCTTAAAATCGAATACGAAGGAACATTATTTGCAACATTATGTTAGATTCTAGTTAACTACAACTCTGCAACATGTCCAATAGATTCAGTACCGAATTTAATAATGGCTAAATGAAAGGAAACATTTTCCTTAAATAGATGATGTACTGTTAAATCCTGCAAAATTGCAAAAGACAAAATATTTACGTACTTTAAAAATAATCAAACAAAATGGAGTTATTACGAGCACGTATATCTTGTAATATTATTTTTTTAAAAAGCTTTCTGTATTAAAAAAACGTATCTATTGAATATGTGGGTCCTCAATATACAAAAGTGATTAAAGACGTATAGAGAGTGTTTGCTTCTCGAAGCTAAGTACGTAGGAGTGGCAATGTGGTTGTCATATCTCCCACTTCTTCACCTCCACCGCACATCTGTCTCACACGTGCATGCTTTTCCTCCCTCACGTGTCATGTGATGTTGTTATGTTTTGTATCCTTTAGTGCTGTTATAATATGATATATTTATTTATCTGTATTTATGGTGAAAAAATTAAGAGAATAGATAATAGATAAGAAATGTTATACTTGGTAGAGGAATAAAACATTGATATAAAAAAAGGGAGAAAAACTGCTTTTATTTGGTTCGTATGTTTTTTTTTATGTCTCTTACAAATGAGCGATGATGCTCTATTTATAGGCGTAACAAATATAAATAACTGTGCAAATAGTGACGAATGGGCTCCACTTCTTTGCCTAATTTTGCCGAAAGTAATGTCACCGAAAGTAATGTCTAAAAGACATTTTACAACACTCCCCCTTGGAGACCATGTCACTATATCTTGCGTCATATCTTTTGTTGTACGCAAGCTCCCCCTCGAATGATCAGGATGTCAACACTCTGTCTTAAGTTTTCAACATCCCTGTTAACTCCTCATTACATGTATCTTGTACTGCCTCATTAAAAACCTTGTCATGGAAAAACCCAGTGGGATAAAAACCATGATAAGGGAAAAAGAGTGCAGTCCCTTTTATAGATCACGTAGATGACGCATTCCTATGTTTTGAATATGTTTCTTGAATGTTGTGGTAGGAAGCGCCTTAGTAAAAAGATCTGCTGCATTTTCACTTGAGCGAATGTATCGGATATCCACTTCTTGATTTTTCTCGAGCTCTTGAGTGTAAGAGAAAAATCTTGGCGGGATGTGCTTTGTTCTGTCGCTCTTAATATAACCTTCTTTTGTCTGGGCAACACATGCGGCGTTATCTTCATACAAGATTGTTGGCTTTTTGTTGCTGATTATTCCGGCGGCTTCTTGTATATGATGTGTCATGGACCTTAGCCATACACATTCTCTACATGCTTCATGAAGCGCAATGATTTCTGCATGATTTGAAGAAGTAGCAACCAATGTCTGCTTTTGTGAACGCCACGAGATCGCAGTACCTCCCATAGTGAAAACGTATCCAGTTTGTGATCGAGCTTTATGTGGATCTGATAAATAACCTGCATCTGCAAATCCAACTAGACCAAAATCAGAGTTTTTAGAATAGAATAACCCTAAATCAATTGTTCCTTGAAGATAACGAAAAATATGTTTAATCCCGTTCCAATGTCTTCGCGTTGGACATGAACTATATCTTGCAAGCAGATTAGTAGCAAATGCTATATCTGGACGAGTACAATTTGCAAGATACATAAGTGCACCTATAGCACTCATATAAGGTGCTTTAGGACCTAATACTTCTTCGTTATCTTCACAAGGTCTAAACGGGTCTTTATCAACATTTAGTGATCTATTGACCATCGGAGTACTCAAAGGATTCGCTTTATCCATATTAAAGCGTTTTAACACTCTTTTAGTGTAATTTGATTGATGCACAAATATTCCATCTTGGAAATTCTCTATTTGAAGTCCGAGACAAAATTTTGTTTTTCCAAGATCTTTCATTTCGAACTCTTCTTTCATATGAGTTCTTGCATCATCAACTTCCTTTTGAGTTCCTATTATGTTCAAATCATCAACATAGACAGCTATGATCACGAATCCGGTTTGAGATTTCTTAATGAATACACAAGGGCATATCGCATTATTGGTATATCCCTTTTTCATCAAATATTCACTTAAGCGATTATACCACATGCGTCCGGATTGTTTCAATCCGTATAGTGATCGCTGTAATTTGACTGAACAAATATTCTTGGATTTTTCTGGGATTTTTGATCCTTCCGGGATTTTGAATCCTTCTGGGATTTTCATATAAATGTCACTATCTAGTGATCCATATAGGTATGCAGTCACAACATCCATAAGGTACATATCTAGATTTTTTGATGCCGTTAGGCTCATCAAGTACCTAAATGTGATTGCATCCATAACCGGGGAATATGTTTCTTCATAATCAATTCCCGGTCTTTGAGAAAATCCTTGTGCCACAAGTCGAGCCTTATATCGTGTGACTTCATTATTCTCATTTCTTTTTCTTATAAAAATCCATTTGCATCCAACCGGTATTACATCTTCAGGTGTAATAACAATAGGTCCAAATACATTTCTCTTATTAAGGGAGAGTAATTCATTTCTCATGGCTTCTTGCCATTTCTCCCAATCGGGCCTTTCCTGGCATTCCGATACGGACCTTGGGTCTGGATCCTCATTTTCATTATCAATTTCTTTGGATACAGAAAAGGAGAATGTTTCATCCTCATTATCAATTTCATATCTAACCCATACTTTTCCATCTTGAGCATAATTAATAGAAATTTCACATCTTTCTGTATCACGCTCGACTTCAAGACTTTTCTCTTTCTCTGGTTCTTCTTGAACTTTTTCATAAATGTCTTCTTGACATTTTTCTGTAAGTGGTTCTTCTGGAACCTTTTCATTTTGTTCTCCCAACTTCTTTTTCTTTCGGGGATTTTTATTTTTCGAACCCATTGGTCTCCCCCTTTTCAACTGCATTTTGGGTTCATTAGCTTTATTCTCATCAATTTGTTCTTCAGGAACATTAATTCTTGATGGAGCATTTGCAGCAGGTATATATGATTTTGTTACCCTTTTTGTATCTGTGAATGCATCTGGTAACTGATTTGCCACTTTTTGTAAGTGCACAATTTTCTGAACTTCGAGTTCACGTTGGTTTGTAGGGGGATCTAGATGCAACAAAGATTGTGTGCACCATGTAATATCTTTTGGAACCTCTTTAATTCCTCCCCCTAATGCTGGGAATTCATCTTCATTGAAATGACAATCGGCAAAACGAGCCGTAAACATATCACCAGTTTTCGGTTCAAGATACCGAATTATACTTGGTGATGTATACCCAACATATATACCTAATCTCCTTTGTGGCCCCATTTTTGTTCTTTGTGGTGGCGCTATAGGAACATAGACCGCACAACCAAAAATACGGAGATGTGATACATTTGGCTGCTGACCATATGTTAATTGCAAAGGAGAATATTTATTATATGCACTTGGTCTTATTTGGATCAAGTTTGCAGCATGCAAAATAGCATGACCCCATATAGAAATTGGGAGTTTTGTTCTCATTATCAATGGCCTTGCAATTAATTGCAGCCGTTTTATCAAAGACTCAGCCATGCCATTTTGTGTATGAACATGGGGGACCGGATGTTCCACATCAATTCCCATTGACATACAATAGTCATTAAAGGCTTGTGAAGTGAATTCACCAGCATTATCAAGCCTAACTTTCTTTATGGCGTAATCAGGGAATTGTGCTCTCAATCTGATTATTTGAGCAATAAATTTTGCGAAAGCCGTATTTCGTGTTGTCAATAGATACACATGTGACCATCTGCTGGATGCGTCAATCAATACCATAAAATATCGAAATGGCCCGCATGGTGGATGGATAGGTCCACATATATCTCCATGTATTCTTTCTAAGAATTCAGGAGATTCATTCTTAATTTTGGCTGGCGATGGCCGAGTTATTAATTTTCCTTGAGAACAAGCATTACATGAAAATTCACCCGATTGAAAAATCTTCTGGTTTTTCAATGAATGGCCATTAGAATTTTCCACAATTTTCCGCATCATGACTGAACCTGGATGTCCAAGTCGTTCATGCCAAATTTTAAAGGTACTAGTAAACTGCGGGTTTACGGTAACATATGATTCAATCATATTTATTTTTGTGGAATATAATCCAGAGGATAATGCTCGTAATTCCTCTAATACAACTTTTCTTCCAGAAATTGTTGTTGTGATGTAAAGATATTCAATGCCATTTTTGTTCATAGTTTCTAAATGATATCCATTTTTGCGGATATCTTTAAAACTTATTAAGTTTCTCTGAGATTTTGGGGAATATAATGCATCATTTATTTCAAATTTTGTTCCCCTTGGCATTTGAAAACTGACTCTTCCAGAGCCTATAACAATCTTTGCATTTCCAGATATTGTATTCACGCTTCCGGCGGAATTATTTATTTTGAGGGAGGAGAAGTATTTTTTATCTTTAAGTATCGTGTGCGTTGTAGCACTGTCTGCTAGACATAAATCTCCATCCCGAATTTCAGATCTTGACATATCTGTATTTGTAATATTCATAAGGGATATATTAATAAACACTCAAATAAAGCAAACACTGATATTATAAGAAATATTTAAAAAAAATATATTTTACAACACACTTTAGAAAATGAAAAAGCACATACAACATTATTTTATATAATAAAAACGATGGTAGTTTTAAATCATCTTAATCCACATCTTGTGCGTTGATGTCTTCAGGACCAACGAGGAAATCAGAAATATCGAGATGTGCATCATCATTTAATCCATGGAAAGAGGGTCCGGCTTCATCAGAGACAAAGTTGGTTTCACTATCTCTTTCTTTTCTCTTTAGAGATTGCTGATATAAATCAGCCAAATGTTTCGGCGTACGACAGGTACGGGACCAATGTCCTTTCATTCCACATCTGTGACAAACATTCTCAAAATGTTTGTTTGTTGTACCGCCAACTTTGTTTTTCTGAGAATTTTTATTAATTCTTCCGGAATTAATATCATTTGGGCGGAATCCTCTTCCTTGGCCTTGTCCACATCCTCGTCCTCGTCCACGACCACGACCACGGCCTCTACCGTGCCCATGTCTTTGCAAATTATTGTAGTTGGTTGTTGCAACATTCACTTCGGGGAATGGAGCAGATCCAGTTGGACGAGTCTGATGGTTTAACACCACAAGCTCATTATTTTGCTCTGCAACTAGCAGAGTTTGCATCAGCTCCGAGTAAAGAGTGTACCCTTTTGCCCGGTATTGTTGTTGCAGGATTACGTTTCCTGGATGGAACGTTTGGAGAGTTTTCTCGATCATATCATATTCTTCTATTTTTTCTCCACACAACGCCATCCTGGAAGTGATTCCGAACAAAGCGGAATTATATTGGCTTACACTTTTGTAATCCTGAAACCGCAAATTTAGCCACTCATGTTTGGCTTTAGGTAAGATCACATATTTTTGGTGATCAAACCTCTCTTTGAGCGATTTCCAAAGATCTGCAGGATCTTCTTTTGTGATGTATTCATCTTTTAAACCATCATGAATGTGGTGGCATAAAAATATCATGGCTTGTGCCTTTTCCTCCTCCGATGTCGTTTTTATCGATTCATCGATGGTATCGAGGAGTCTTTTTCCTTTAAGATGTCTTTTTGCTGCTACTGCCCATGTCATATAATTTCTTCCGGAAATATCAAGGGCAGCCATCTCGAGTTTTACCAAGTTTGACATTATAACTGTAAACATAAATTAACAATTTTTATTAATCATAAATTTTAAATAATATATTGCAATTTCAATTATTATTATTATTATTCATAATATCATTAGGATTTTATTTAACTTATTTAAAAAAAACACACACATAAAACGCCTTTATATAAAAAGCGCAATTACAAGAAATACAATTACATAAAACATTAAAACAATATTTATGATAAATTCTCCGGGAGTATATTCTCCAACGGAAATTCCATAAATAGAAATAATAATAAAAATTACACTTAAAAGAAATAATAGTCGAGGCATATTTCTTGAAATCTTGAAAATTCTTCTTTCGAAATCTTGAAAAATCTTTGAGAGTAATTTGAGAGAGATGAAATTTTGTGTGAAAGGATGAATGAAAAAGAGTATATTTATAGATTGTAAAAACTATTCACTAGCCGTTATATAACCGTTGGAAAAGTTGAAAATAATTAAAAATTTTATGTTATTTTATAAATATATCCGTTGGAAATAACGGTTATAAAATAATTAATCTGAAAATATTTGAAAATTAATCAGATAATATTTATCAGTTCAAATATAATTTTATTAACATATGGTGATAGAATTAGTCATAACATAAAATAAACAGAGATTTAACAGTATAATTATGATGACAGAAATAACCATATTAAAAACAATAAATTATTAAGGCGGCAAGCCGACCATGAATATAAATGAACAATTAAACAAGTAAATAATTTTTTTAGGCGGTAAAACCGACCATTGAGAAATAATTATGGTGACGGAGTCATCCATATTAAAACAGTAAATAAACAGTAAGGCGGCAGAGCCGACCATAAACAGAAAATAAATAATCAGACGGCAAAGCCGTCCATTATAAGGTATTATAGTATACATATAAAAGTTAAAATTATATACGTTTATCGTGTTGATAACGTGTTATAAAATGATACTTTTATTTACCTGTATTTATGGTGAAGAAATTTGAGAGAATAGATAAGAAATGTTATACCCGGTAGAGGAATAAAACACTGATATAAAAAAAGGGAGAGAAACTGCTTTTATTTGGTTTGTATGTTTTTTTTTATGTCTCTTACAAATGAGCGATGATGCTCTATTTATAGGCGTAACAAATATAAATAACTGTGCAAATAGTGACGAATGGGCTCCACTTCTTTGCCTAATTTTGTCGAAAGTAATGTCTAAAAGACATTTTACAACAAGTGCTATGATCTCTTAAAATATGTACTAACATTTTCAATACTTTGTAGAGTTTCAATTGGTAGCGTAAAGTTTTCTTCTTCTTTTTTTCTACAAATCTCATTCATTAATACCAATCAAATGAAAAATTATTACATAAACACATATATATGTCATATGCTGAAAATAGTTTAGAACAAATAAGCGAATTGGCGATGTTTTTTGTTAAAGTATTACTCGCAAACGGATTATTAATCCGTTATATTCGTTGCTAGTTATTGATCTTCTTAGACGAATGTGCTTAGTCTTATTTTCTTCATCTAGATTTTTAGTCGCACTCCGCTTTATTAAACTCATTGCTTCTGTTGGCAGTTTTGAATGTTGGCAAACTGATTCCAATAATTCGGTATCATTGTTGTTTTGAAACTTTTTGACTTTAATAGTTCTTCCAATTCGATATGTAGAAAGCCCTGTTTTTTTTAACAAAATGATTTTTTTCAGTGATTCCGAAATCAAAAACCGAAGTAAAACCTCCATACCATAGAATAGAAGGGCAATCACCGGTTAATAACCTGGATTTTTTTCCAATAAAAAGATAACTCACAGGAAATAATCACTCTACTAAGAGAGGCATTATGGTTTCGCTGAACCAACAAAGAGATGGCCATCGATGATATCATTGACGAAGATGAAGATGAAGATGTGGCAAAAAACACATATTTGAATCCTTTGATTTGTCATGCATTAGGCATTACCGATAGAAAATAGAACTTTCCAAGGATTAAAGAGAAGAAATAACATAAAATAGCAGTGACCGTGGCCAAATCGACGAAGATTTGAAAGTTTTGTCAAATGGCTTGAGAGAGAAGTTGAGAGAGAAGCAATTATAAAAGAAGTTCCTTTATATATGTAGAAAAATAACTTGTATGCATTATATAGCAACACATAAAAGGTCTGCATAAATTAACGAATATAAAAATAAGAAAATTTTTATTGATAATATTTAAATTATTAGTGATAATCTATATAAAAAAAAGCAGATTTTAATCTAGTTATTTTATTTAAAACACGATTTTAGCATCACATATTTTATTTTACAATACAATCTAACTAAATATTTCATCATAATCGAGTTTAAATTTTACACAATCTATCTAAATGGATAAGAGCTAAACTTATTGTATCAAAAAATAATATATGCAGCATAACAAATATATCTTGGTTCTTATTGAAAATAATTGAATAATTTAACAAAACATAATTAGTAATAAAAAATTGGAAACCCCACATTTATTTAGATATAATTTTTTATATGTTATAATCTTATAAATAATAATTTTAGCTTAGGTCAAACTATTTTTAACCTATATTTTTATCTGATCGTTATAATTTGTTGGAGCAAATCAGCACAAGAACAAAAGAGTCGTGGGAAGAAGTTTGATGAGTCTAGTCTTTGTTACTGAGTCAATAAAGACCAAGTTTTACAGTCAAGTAGTTGTCATGTTTCTCTACAGCAAGTTTAGGAATTTTCAGTTGTTGTAAAAGGCTATATGCCATCTGCTATTGATTAAATAAAGTACAAGTTTTCAGAATTCAACACAAAGAGTATTTGATCCTTACAAATTGGTATCAGAGCTCCTATTGAATTTATGAGAACAAAGAAACCGCAGCTTCAAAAACACAAGTGAGGAGAGATGGGAGATGATAAAATGAAGTTGCCCCAGTTCGATGGGCATTGGGATCACTGGAGTGAAGTCATGGAGAATTTCTTCAGAGCTAAAGGATTGTGGAGCGTGATCTAGATCAGATGAAGGAGACAGCACCTACATCGGTGTTGTCGGCAGAACGGAGGTTGCAGCCAGACAAAGCCAAAACCAATGATCACACGGTCAAACACTACCTTTATCAATCCATTAATAGGATAACGTTTGAACAAATCATGGACAGAAGATCCTCTAAAATCATTTGGGAGTCTATGAAGAAGAAGTTCTGAGGAAATGATCGAGTGAAGAAATCTTTGCTGCAAAAGCTACGAATGGATTTTGAGGTACTAGAGATGAAAGAGTCGGAGAATGTATAGGAGTATTTCACTCATGTGCTGGCCATTACAAATCAGATGAGGAGCAATGGAGAAGTCATGAGTGACTAAAAGGTGGTGGCGAAGATTCTCAGAACTTTAAGTGAGAAGTTCATGTACGTGGTGGTGTCCATAGAAGAGTGTATGGACATTGAAAGCATTTCACTCAATGAATTGCAGAGTTCGTTGACTGTCCATGAACAAAAATTGAAGTAGTCGGACAGAGGATACGATCAAGTGTTGAAAATAACACATGGAAGAGGAATGGGATCCAGAGGAAGGGCTTTCAATGGAGGTGGAAGAGGACGTGGACGAGGCAAAACGTCCATCAACAAAAGCATGGTGTAATGCTACAAATGTCATAAACTTGGACATTTTGGAAATGAATGTCCAAAATGGGAGGAGGAAGCAAACTATGCAGATTTTGATGAGAAGGAAGAGATCTTGTTAATGGCCTACATTGAAGAGGAAGAGGATGATGAAAAATTTGAGGCTGGTGTGGAAGATGATGCATTACAAGTGTTGATGGCGTACACTGGAAAGCGAGAGAAACTGAGAAAAAGAGCATGGTTTCTTGACTCAGGATGCTCAACCCATATGAGCGGGTAGGGAGAGTTATTTTCATTGATGCATGAAAATTTCAGACACTCAGTTAAGTTGGGAAATGACAAGATATTGGAGGTGGTTGGTAAAGAAAATGTGAAGTTGGTCCTAAATAATGTGACTTACACAATATGTGACGTCTACTTGGTAAAGATGAAACGTAGACTTGAAAATATGGACCTGTTACATCCGTCAGTGTAATCAACAATCAAGTTATCTAGTCTTTCATGGAAGATGCAAGCACATAGGGGTTCGTTTCATCTTCTACGTGACTTAGTCAATGATGGAGTGATAAGTCTTGAGCAATGTGGATCAAGGGAACAAGTAGCTGACATTTTCAAGAAACTATTGAAGCATGAATCATTTTGAAAGTTTGAGGAACAAGCTCAGAAATTGCTCTGCTACATATAAGCTAAGCTTTGTTCACCATGCATAGTTTAGGGAGGGTTTGTTGGAGCAAATTAGCACAAAAATAAAAGAGTTATGAGAAATAAAAAGTTTGAATGAATCTTTTCTTTGTTATAAGTAAATAAAAACTAAGTTTTATGATCAAATAGTTGTTATGTTTCTCTACAACAAGTTTAAGATTTTTCAGTTGTTGTAAAAAGTTATAAAAGTTATCTTCTATTAATTGAATAAAATACGAATTCAATATAAAGAATATTTGATCCATAACTCTTTTATGGCTATTATAAAATTAAAATTCATTATGTCATGATCATATGGCTAACTTGAAACCAAATAAATTTTACATGAACAATTTAATATTGTTGTGCAGGAAAGATGTCATCATATTAGCCGTGGGCCGAAGCTAAAGTGGACCTACAAGGGTCCATTTGTGAAGTGCCAACGGAAACCGCACGCATAATGTGAACCAGAGAACGTGCAGCCCAACTGTATGGTTGAGTGGAGTGTAAATTAAATGACTCGTAAGGCTAAAACGGTAAATCACTTACAAGATGAAAAGTCATCGTTTTCAAATCCAACGGTCACGACTCACGAACTTGCAAGCTCCTTATCTGTGGAGTTTAGAAGAGTGAAGAGAGCAGCCTCAGAAACAAAGGAGAAGAGAGCCAGAGAGAGAGAGAGAGAGTGAGAGATGCTGATGCTTCGTCAGTTCCAGATTTCTTCGTTTGAGCTCTTCACATCTCCTAAACAATCAGGTAAACATGAGATGATTCTTCGATTTAATGGCGTTTCGGTGGGTATCTAGGAGCTGAATCATGATGATTTTAATCTCCAGGGTGTTCTATTTCAAGGATTGTTCCTCTACCCAGAACTCGGTTTTACTGTAATTTAGGCAGGAGCTCTGATTTCAGAGTTATGGCTGATATGAGTGGCAATAAAGGAACCAACTTTGAAAAACTTTATCTTGGTATGGATTTTGGTACTTCTGGAGCTCGATTTACAATTATTGATGAGCAAGGAGCGATTAGAGCAGAAGGAAAAAGAGAATATCCTCGTCTCATGGTAAATTTCCGGCATTATACTATTATAGCAATCTTCGAGTGATTCACTTCATTGGTGCTTTGTGTTGGTTAAGTCCTTTTCAAAGCCAGATTGCTGGTTACATTTGTCATCATCAGTTCTTGGTTGGGTTTCCTATTAAGTGTGGATTAATGATTTGATGGGTTTCTTGGTGGGTCATTGTGCTTCTTTACTCTTCCAAGATCTTTGTGTACATATAATGTAGTGGGAGAATTACCAGAATTCTATTGCTCGATTTATCGATTTTTTGCTCAATATTATGGGCTTTATTTTTGGTCTTGCTTATATTAACTGAGTACTTGGAACCCTCAGTAGTCTTGATTTGCTGTCTTGTTTATATCAAATGAGGATTTGGGAATTCTTCTACATATATCATTTACAAATTCTGAGCTGGTCTATCAACAAAATCAAGAAAAAGCTATGGACTGAGACATTTGATTTGTTCTCTAGATAGAAAGAAGAAAGCATGGATTGGGCAAGCTCATGGAAAGCAACTCTTTTTTCGCTGCTAGAGGACATTCCGATTACCGTTCGCTCCCTCGTCTCATCTATTTCGCTTGATGGAACTTCCGCAACAACTCTCATCTTAAACAGGCATGTGATTCATCATATCCCTTTTTGTTGTTTGTAGTCTCTCTTTTCTCTTTCTGTATAAAATCCACATTGGAGGATTTTATTTTTAGTCTCATTTTTACTAATTTCTTTAGTATCCTTAAGCATCATCAGTCATCATAGCTAAATGAAATCATTAAATTGTTGTTTAAATTCCCTTTGCTTATTCAATTATCTGTAACAGTGAAAGTGGGGAAGTTCTGTGTCAACCTTTTCTCTACAACCAGAGCTGTCTTGATGCTCTGCCAGAGGTTAAGTCCATAGCGCCAGTGAACCACACAGTCTGCTCTGGTTCTTCTACATTGTGCAAACTTGTCTCATGGTGGAACACTGAGGTGCCGAACAGAGAATCAGCGGTATTGCTGCATCAGGCAGATTGGTTGTTGTGGTTACTTCACGACAAACTCGGAGTGTCAGATTACAATAATGCCTTGAAGGTAACATCGTGAAGTATTTTCTGCATTTAAGCAGAAAGTGTAGATTAATCGGCTGATAAAGAAGAAAATGTAACTCACAAAAGTGCTTTCCTATTTTGGATTTGAGTGCAGGTGGGCTATGATCCTGAGAGTGAATCATATCCATCTTGGTTGCTAAGTCAGCCTTATTCTCAGTTATTACCTATGGTGCAAGCTCCTGGAACATCAATAGGCATTCTGAAAGAAAGCATTAGAAGGCAATTCGGTAAATTTTTCTTACATCTAACAAAAAATCAGTGAAATGCAACACAAATTTTCAATCTTCTTTATGGCTTGACCAGGATTTCCGGATGATTGCATTGTCTGCACCGGTACAACTGATAGTATAGCTGCATTTCTTGCAGCACGTGCGACTGAACCTGGGAAAGCAGTGAGAACTCTGCAATACTTTCTGAATATTATTTATCTCTCAGCTATACACTTAACCTTTATGTGACAACTGTACTGTGTTCCAAATGTTGATGTTTGTACCATGAAATGATTCTTTTTCTATAATTCTTTGCCAAAGGTAACTTCGTTGGGCTCGACCTTAGCCATCAAACTTCTCAGCACCAAAAGAGTTGATGATGCGAGGTATGGAGTCTACAGCCACCGCCTGGATGACAAATGGTTGGTCGGAGGAGCTTCCAACACTGGTGGAGCAGTTCTCAGACAGCTCTTTAGTGACGAACAGTTAGAAAGACTGAGCCAAGGAATCGATCCTATGGTCGCATCTTCTCTAGATTACTATCCTCTTCAAAACAGTGGTGAAAGATTTCCCATAGCTGATCCTGACTTGGCTCCCAGGTTTGTCTTCCTTTCTAATGTTCTCACAAGTGTTTCTAACATGGAAGCTTTATATCAATCTTCCCTCAAAGAATCAGTACAGATTCACTTAAAAAACATGTTAACAAATTGCAGGTTACTTCCACGCCCAGAAAGCGACGTTGAATACTTGCATGGTATATTGGAATCAATCGCACGTATTGAGGTACGAACAACCATTTCTATGAGGTTACTACTGAGTTCCACATGACTCATGGCAACATTCAGAACAAAATGGTTGTGAAACTACTGCAATATTGTTTTATCTTGAACTCCACATCTGAGCAAGTCTCTTACTTTGCACCCACTTCATATTTCTAAGTCCATGCTCTTCAAGAATCATGAGTTTCAGGCTTTATATAAATTTCAGTTACCGATAACAATCAAGTAGGTTTGGTTTACACATGATAATTCATTAACAGTGTCTCATTATGGTGTTGGATGTTAACACAATCAGGGGAAAGGCTACAAGTTGTTGAAAGAGTTGGGAGCAACAGAGGCCGAGGAAGTGTTCACAGCAGGAGGTGGAGCCAAGAACGACAAGTGGATAAAGATAAGGAAGCGAGTTCTAGGTTTGCCTGTGAAAAAAGCCATCCACACGGAAGCGTCCTATGGAGCTTCTCTTCTTGCATTGAAGGGCGCAAAACAGAACAGGGATTTGTGAAACAGAACACATTTTCAAAACCATAGCATGTGAGCAAATAATTTGTGCATAAAACACATTTTCTTGTTAGCATTCTTCCGCATAAACCAAATAATGTATTGTTGTAAGCTGTCTTGTTATCGAACATACAACTTATCCTGCAATTTTGCTGTTTTACAAAACGAATTAACGGTATTTGTGTGTCAAATTCAATGTTTTTAACAAAACTTAAGGGGTGTTCCGAGAATCGAACTCGGGACCTCTCGCACCCGAAGCGAGAATCATACCACTAGACCAAACACCCATTTTGTTCATTTTTTTATGAACATATATTAATCAAAAGGATGTTCATATAATAAACCCCACCAATCTCAGAGAGCAGAAGAGGAGACCGGAGATGACTGCAATGGCGACCCTAAAATCATTGACTTTAACTTACTCGATCCACCATCTTCTCCGACATCCCAAACCAACATCTCCTCTTTGTCTGTCCCTTAGACCCTTTCCTTTGTTTGTCAATCACCATGAAGAGGGTCGCTTCCCGTCGATCTCCTCTTCTTTACCTCTTCCACGTTCTTATATCTCACTCTCTCACTCCTTCTCTCCTCTCCTCGTACCTAAATCATTCTCTTCTGTTGCTGAATCAGAACAATATGAAGACAACGTGTCTATATCCTCGTTTAGCAAGAATAACGATGGAGAAAAGGATGGGTCGGACCGTACAACGTTTCCCATGATAACTGAGATCTCGGCTTTGAAGTTGTCGGTGAAGGAAAAGAGAAGGCTTGCTTCTTACGCGCACAGTTTGGGCAACAAACTGAAATCTCAACTCGTAGGCAAGTCGGGCGTTACGGATTCAGTTGTCCTCTCCTTCCTAGAGACGCTGGAGAAGAACGAGCTCTTAAAGGTATGAAATTTATTGTTACAAACTATCCACGGTTTGGGTTAGGTAGTGAAATCGTGATTACATTAGAAGAGTTGCTGTCTGATCAATTAAATGAATTGAAGTCCGAGACTTGAGTCTTGACTTTAGCTTGATTGATTCCATGAATAGGTGAAAATACACAGAACATGCCCTGGAGAGTTAGAGGACATGATTCTGCATTTGGAGGAAACCACTGGTTCAGTATCAGTCGGGCAAATTGCACGGACTGTTATATTGTATCGTCCTAGTCGCACCAAATTGAAAGCTGAAGAGACAAAAGAGAAGAGGTAGAAGAGTTTGATTGTATGTCTTTTATATACAGGGGAATCTCAGGACTCAAAGCAGGGCCATTTCAATGCCAAGACTTTTCCATTTCAATCGAATACATCTTCCTGTTCTTCCAGGAATACAATCTGAAAAACAGAGTTTTTATTGATCTACAACTGAATGATGCTCTTCTCTATTCCTTTTACTTTTTCTTGTGAGGTATATGGTGACTTACTGAGCTACACAGTTTTCACTTTCTCAGCGTATCGGCTTGTATCTTCTGAGTAAAGTACACCGTCCCGCGATAAAAGGCGGAACAGAGAGAGAGAAAATCGAGCCTGAAACAATTCATTCATGTTAGATTTAAGAAAAGCAAAAGATATGTGAAGATTGGGTTATGTGGCTTAGTAACGTTGGCGTAGCAATTTTTACCCATTGGAATCCCACAAGCGCGTACCAGCATCCTCTCAAGCCAAATCCTCCATTGCTCAGGAGCTATGGTCAATTGTAAACAATGCGACGAGGAGGGAGTTACAGAAATCTATTTTGGAATTCAGGAGAGTGATGGAGATTGAGGATAAGAGGAGTGAGTACCATAAGTAGAAGCCCAGCAACCGCTAAGCATCCAGTCATTGACATGCTGATATATCTAAGATCTCTTCCAGCCTTCATTTTACAGACAACAGTTTTAGTTCTTTTAGATCAGGTTTGCAGGAGATCGGATCTTTACAAGGAAATTCTGAACTAGACCCACAAAAGCACTGAGACACGAAAGTATGATTTACCAATAAGGTGCCTTCAAGACTGTGAGTACTCGGGGTGATGGATAAAGCAAGGAAATATGGTATTATAACCTTGTGCATCTGTCACAATATGGAACGAACAAACTGTTTAAAAACTCATCGTTCTTGAAAAAGTGTTGCCGGGAATCAGAGACAAACTCTACAGAAAAAGGAAAACGAAATACCTCGATTGTGACAACCTTGTCTTGTGTAAATATGCCAGGGAACAGCCATGGAACTGCTGTGCCAATGGTTCCAACTACTATTCCTAGCGTAGCGCCGATGATAACAAGTGACTTCAGAAGCATTCTAGCCTAGAGACAACATCAAAAACAGAGTTGCTTTAGGAAACAGTATAAACTGATGAGCCAATAGTTTCATCTGACGCTTTTTCACCTACTTTAGGCAAATTGCGATTGATTCCGAATAATAACTCAGGCATAAAGGACTGTGCAGTTTGAGAGAGAGGCTCCCCCCAAACTGTACTCATGCCATATGTCTGAAGCATAACCTAAGGACCAAAAGAGCCAAAAAAAAGTAATACAGAAAACTCAAATCACAAAACATGGTCAGTGCTGAGATATAAAAAGACATATCACCTGATGAGCTGCTATGACACTTGTACCCATTGATGTAGCAAAGTACACAAGGAGCGTATAGAACAAAACCTAAGGGGACAAAACAAAAAATCATAGATAAGAAAGCGATGACCCTGTGGCAACTGAGTGTCTCTATAGATACGAGTAAAGCAGTAACCTTTGTCATCATAGTTATGAAGACTGGGGCCGCAAGCCCAAAGATCGTCAAAAGTTCACTTGGAGAAGGAACACATAATGAAAATGCACTGTATCCTTTCTTGTTTAATGCGTCCATCATCATATAAGCTGCAACAACCTGAAACATCTCACATTACAATATGATATTGAACCAGACAAGAAGATTTCAGTTCCAAAATCACAACTTTGATTGGAATCTTATAGATTTCAGCTTACTTGTGACACCATAGTTGCCCAAGCTGCACCTGCTATACCGTATCCTAGAAAGGTGCATAAGACCACATCACCAACACCGTTTATTGCACTAGCAACTGCCAATGCCTTTAGAGGTCCCCATGAATCTTTCATACCAAGACTATTACAAAAACAGAAACAAAAAGCAGAAAAAGAATGTTACATCAGAAGAACAGTGAAATACAATCCTAGTGGTGCTATTAAGATCCCACGGTCAAAATTGTGAAACAATGCTGAAACTTTGGAAGTGCAAAATTGCAACATGCAGAGGGAATAGGGTATATAGGGACCTTGCACTTTGAGCAACCCATCCAATGAGAACAGCTGGCCATGCTAAACCACGAATCTGATAATGGGGGAAAAAATTGTCTAAACAAAGGAAGAAAGAGGAAAGTGAAGCAAAATAAATTAACAATACTTAAGGGTATTGGCATGGATCAAACTTAGTCTAACTTTTGAATCATCAGACAGGTTCACATAAAACAACCATACTATTTGTCGGTACGCATAGTGCCAACACATTCTCCAAAGCCCACAAAACATTATAATCTGAAAATTTACAACACAAAAGGGTTCACCGAAATAGAGTATGAACCTGAACATATGTATTGGCCGCCGGGACAATATCAGAATTCTTCACCCCTGTAAATGCTGAAAGAAGACTAAACAGTCAGCAGTCTGTTGATTTACTAGTCACAAACTTGTTACTGGCCAGATAAAAAGATCCCTTATTACCAGTTAGTGCCCAGGAACCAAACAATCTTGTAAACACCATCATCGTGACTCCACAAGCCAACCCGATGAAAAGCAAGATCGATATCTGATGTTGTACTTCATCTTTATCCTGCATAAGCACTATTCTATTAGGAGTTGCTAATAATGTGCACTTGGAAAATCCTTAATATTGCTTATGATTAATGACTAGAAGGTAGTATAGGCCAAATTCTTAGTTCAAGAATGATAAACTGACCCGCCGAGCAAGAGAGGTAGCAACAAGATTTGAAGTCGCAACTGAGAGGAACATGAACGTATAACACAAATAATCACAGATTACGGTTGCAGGACCTGTTTCAGCCATAGTGAACTTTGAATACTGTTACTTGAACCAGTAACCCTAGCATGGAATATAGCAATGGGAAGAAAAATCGGATGTCCCAACTTCGAGTAACACATCCAAGGTATAATATGAAATCAAAATCAAGTGAGCAGGAGTCACGAGTAATCCCATGACTGACCATGACTGAAACATGAAAGTTACATTCTTCTTTGTTTCCACTTTGAAAATCAAACAAGAGAGCTACATTGCTTTATGGAACCAAAGGATCCTATTTCCCTTCAGTAATTATACACTAATCAGACAAAAATCAAGAGAAAGCTAAAGCAGCAAATTTTTGGTAAGTTCCACACAAAAATTCACCATAAAATACGTCATCAAAGAAAGGTTAGTGCTATGCCAGCACATCACAAGAGATAACACACATACAGGCCCACTTTAGATTTCAAGGTTACACACCAAAGATGAAAAGAGAAAAAAGCTCCTCACTGGTTAGACAGAGACAAACAAAATCTGAACATGAAAAAGGCTAAAACTTTTTTCTTTTTGTGTGATTAAGCTGGTAAAACAATGTCTGTAAATCATTCTTGGTTCCGAGTTTATCGAAAGATAGAACTAAGAGCAAAGAGACCCGTTTCAAAATTCACCACTTTATAAGGGTGAAGAATCAAATGCCCAAAACCAAGAATTTATAGTCATACCTAATGCAGCGAGTTCGAGTGAGCTTCCTTGACCAATCACGGCCGTATCAATTAGACTCATCAACGGTCCACACAGCCACAATCCAGCCGCAGGTCCGGTAAACATGACGATCTCTTTCATCTGTCCCCAAATACTCTGATTCGCCAAGTCATCCATCTTCTTCACTTCTTCTACTTCCACTTCAACCGACGAAATCGAGCCATTTGCATCTCCTTGGAGCTCAATAACTTGCTCCGAAATCGACCCATTTCCGCTTTCTCCATGAACAACAAGCTCCTGATTCGAAGTTGCGCATTTTCTAATAAATCTGTTCAACTCCAAGGACTTAGCTCCGGAAACAGAGGAGCTCCTGAAACTCGGGAATGGAGGCTTCCATGAACGTAAACTGATTGCAGATCGGAATGGTAGCTTTCGGTTGTTAGAAGAAATCGAAGAAACCGTAAAAGTTACGGCTTTGCACTGAATTTGCATCTTTCTTGATGCACAAACTCAAATGAAACAAATAAAAATTGCGGCTTGAAAGCTTCCCGGCGTGTTTGATTAACTGATAGAAAACAACAACCCAACTCACCAACTCAAGTCTGACTCGTCTCATCATATTTGTGATCATTGTGTGTGTCAAATGATTGGTACAGTTAACCGGTTTACCAAATTGAGATCAAACCACAAATCAAAGAGAACCGAAGTTTGACGGCCCAAAAGCTATGAGGACCAAAATTATGAGAGAAACAAATAAGAGGTGCAATTGATAAGGCAATGTGTGACTGTAAACAAGTCTGTCCAAGTGGTGTTTCTTGTTGGAGGACAAGAAGATTTTACTAGTTTGTAAGCTTCTGGCTAAAAATTCTAAATCTGTACGCAATTTGCAATCTCAGTTTTGACACCTTCATACAAAAATTTGAAATCGACGATATAATGAACTAATGGGCTTACTAATAGTATGTGTCACACTGGTCCAGTCTAGGCCCAATGGTTAAGAGTCCACTAGTAAGCTGCCCCCAATCTTCGCCATAACGTAAAAGCTGATATGGCAGGTCATTGACCGTTGATGTAGACTTCACAATATCTGATGATAATCTCCAAACATAACCTCAGCCTTAAAAACCTCTAAGAACTCATCAACACCTCACAAACTCATCTCTCGTTGTAATTTACGGTTCTTTAGGTGAATTTTGTTAGAATTTGTCGATTTCTAATAAACATGTGGACCGCAGTCTCAATTAAGTTACGAACACATAGAAATATTTCTTGGTTTAATTTTATAATTTTAATTTTATAACACAGCGAATCGAATAATGTCATAACAGAAATTATAAAAACAAATTATTACATAAACAATTATATGCGTTTATAACAACCAAGTGAATTGACAATACTTTTTGTTACTCGTAAACAGATTATTAATCTGTTACATTCCTTTATCACATTGTTTAAATTTTAACGTCTTTTGGGAAATTTGAATCAAAAATATTATCATGCCACGTGGCAAATCCTCGTCAGCCGGCTCACGAGAACCTCAATAATCCAATCTTTGTTATGTCTCTCAGCCTCTATATATTAAACCACACAAACACGATTGAAGTGGTAGTGTGCGCTGAGAGCGTTTATAAGCGTTTGTTTTTGATACTAAGCAAGCAAAGCAACGATGGCGTCAAGCACTGCTGCGACTATGGTCAAAGCCTCACCGGTGAAATCTGATTGGGTTAAGGGACAAAGTGCACTCCTCCGTCGTCAACCTTCCTCCGTCTCAGCTATTCGTAGCCACGTGTCACCTTCCTCTCTCACCGTCCGTGCCGCTTCTGCTTACGCCGATGAGCTCGTCAAAACTGCTGTAACTTATATAAAAACACAATTTATTTTAAATTTCATTTTGATTGGTTAATGATATTTGACATTATGGTTTGCAGAAAACAATCGCGTCTCCAGGACGCGGAATTTTGGCGATGGATGAGTCAAACGCGACTTGTGGGAAGCGTTTGGCGTCAATTGGGTTAGAGAACACGGAGGCTAACCGTCAAGCTTACAGGACGTTGCTTGTGTCGGCTCCTGGACTCGGACAGTACATCTCCGGAGCTATCCTGTTCGAGGAGACTTTGTACCAATCCACCACTGACGGCAAGAAAATGGTTGATGTTCTTGTCGAGCAGAACATCGTCCCTGGCATCAAAGTCGACAAGGTATCTAGGTTTATGCATTTCCGGTTTAGGTCTGATATATCCTAACCGACTTGGAATTTAGTCTGGTTTCGTTCGGCAATACTTCGGTTTAGTTTTCATATTTGTTCGATTTCAAATGTCCTAACTTTATGTACATGTAGAGTCTAGGCATGCAAGTGATTCGGTTCAGGTTTTGTTCAGTTTGAATGGGAATCTATGAGTGTATGATAATGAGTTTGTATTATAAACAGGGTTTGGTGCCACTTGCTGGCTCTAACGACGAGTCCTGGTGCCAAGGACTCGACGGGTTAGCCTCTCGCACCGCTGCTTACTACCAACAAGGTGCTCGTTTCGCCAAATGGTACGTTAATATATACTCTGATTGCAGAGTCAATGTACTGAATTGGTTATGACTGATCTTGAATGTACCCTCCTCATGTATGATTAGGCGTACTGTTGTAAGCATTCCAAATGGACCCTCTGCTTTGGCTGTTAAAGAAGCAGCTTGGGGACTTGCCCGCTACGCAGCTATTTCTCAGGTACTATCTATTTCTAACCGCACTGCTGTTTCTCATGTACATTAGAACTGTCTCGAATATACTTATGCGTTTGAGTTTGTGTTCTACAGGACAGCGGTCTGGTGCCAATTGTGGAGCCAGAGATCCTGTTGGACGGAGAACACGGCATTGACAGGACATACGAGGTTGCAGAGAAGGTCTGGGCTGAAGTTTTCTTCTACCTCGCTCAGAACAACGTCATGTTCGAAGGTATTCTCCTGAAGCCGAGCATGGTTACTCCAGGAGCTGAGGCCAAAGACAGAGCTACTCCCGAACAGGTTGCTTCCTACACTCTCAAGCTTCTTCGCAACAGAATCCCTCCTGCTGTCCCTGGAATTATGGTAAGTTTTCTCTTTCATTGTCAAAACTTTGCTGAAGAAACTATGCTTGAGATATGAAACAGTGATTTAATGTTATCTATTGTATGCAGTTCCTGTCTGGTGGACAGTCCGAATTGGAGGCGACCTTGAACTTAAACGCAATGAACCAGGCACCGAACCCATGGCACGTGTCCTTCTCCTATGCACGTGCCTTGCAGAACACTTGCTTGAAGACATGGGGAGGCAGAGAAGAGAACGTGAAGGCAGCTCAGGACACTCTCTTGGCCCGAGCCAAGGCCAATTCGCTGGCTCAGCTCGGGAAATACACAGGAGAAGGCGAGTCCGAGGAAGCCAAGGAGGGTATGTTTGTAAAAGGCTACACCTATTAAGCTATTTGTAATAATGGTTCCATAGATCAAAACTCAAAAACTTGAGCTTGATTCTGGTGTTTTGAGTTACTATACGCTTCTTCATTATAAGCGGTATAAAAGTCAATTTGTGTGTTATCATGTGAGACTAGTTTTGTTTCTTCATGGTTAATATGATCGTTTTCTACTATCTTTGTACCTACTCGTTATGAAGACATTCAAACTCTGGCTTTACTAGTTATGAAACTGGTATAATGATAATAACGCTATCCTCTCTGAGCTCCAAAATCACATCATCTAATACATGAAAATGACATTACAAAAGACCAAGCATTATGTTCATGATGCAAAAATTCTTGGTTTGTATCCAAGAAAAATGGAGCGAGAAACATCGAAACAGCATATTGAGACTTGAGTAATGGGAGATTGCATCTCAAGGTCATGAGATTCTCAACCCACTCATCTTTATAAGAAAAAAATCCAAAAACAGAGTGAGGTGAGTGTTAACAAAACTAGGCAGAGAGAGAGAAGAAGAAGATAATAGCAATGGCTCACGGTGATCACTTAAACCGAGCAAAGAAGGCATCTTCTTTAATGGCTACACTTGCTGAAGAGATTATCAAGATTTTACTACTCTCTACTAAAGCTTTGTCTGAATGCGAGAGGACATAGTTTTTATTTGGGATTTAACTCTGAAGAATCGTCGTTATACACAATATCTTCTAAGCTTTGCTATCTAAAGAAAAAAGAGAAGAAATCCAGAAAACACCTTATTTGTTTCCTCTAACTCTCTAAGCCATTTAAGCTGATTTCTTCAAAATAAAATGAGAAATTTCCCTGTAAAGATAGTGCTCTTGCATATGTTCTTACTTGATCTTGTGTATCTGTGATCACTTTTCGGGTGCATTATTTACATCAATTCCCTCCTCCTTGAAACAAACAATAAAGTTTTAGAGACACCATAAAAAATTTAAGGCAATATTACGTTCATCTAGATAAGATATGCGTACTTGATGATTTGATCCAGGCTCGTGTACTCTTTGAGGGTTGGAGTTAAGATCAATCATATTATGATCACCATTTCCATTTGATTCTTGACCGCGACCGGAGGAACCCTTTTGACACCGTAATCCCAATTGGTCGGCGTGATTAGGCTTATCCCCTGGGAACTACAAGACACAACATTGTAAAGAACAATCAATATCACAAATCAAGAATGCTTCAAGATCTTAAGAACAGATTTCAAGATTCAAACCTCAATCCTCTGTCTCAGCAATAGAAACCGCCTGTGTGTTCTCTTCCCACCGACATGTACTACCATGTCACATTGTAGACAAAGAGAACTACCATCTATCTCACAGTAAAAGAATGCTGCGCACGGATGAAATTTAAAAAACAACATCTCAATTTCCATTTTCTGTATATACTAAAGAAAGAGAGAGGAATCAAACTCATACCGGGTGCATTTTCGCATATATCACAGCTTGGCGCATTGCTTGGATCAGCTAAGCCTACACGTACATGCCGACTAGCCAGCTTGTTGCACTTATGAACCTAAACACACAAACAAAAATGTTTTTTTCTTATATGTCATCACTTCCTATACTTATCAGTTATCACCATTCTCCTAAAAAAATAATCTCAGAGCTCTTACAGCTGCAATAGAGTGACTGCAAAGTGTTACCACCAGAGATAATGCTGTAAGCAAAGTTCAAAACAAGCTAAAATCACTACAATCTAGTGTTGTGACTATACATGATCACTAACAATCAAAACACACGCCTGCTTTTGAAAGCATCTCGAGTTACATACAATAACCTCAAAATCTATAAATTTATAGCACTGCAACTAGTAATTTCCTCAAAAATTCCAACTTTGATTGCATTGGTTGAGATACAAAGTGTTAAAAACTTAGAAAACGAGGTCTTTTCTGATAAAGTTGGTTACTTTATCATCGCAGGAGCAACAGAGGGCAGCTTCGTCGGCGGCGCAAAAGACGATAGCGGCGGCGCTCTCACAAGCATCACACAAAATTCGCATGTTTTCGTTCCCTCAACTCAAACGATTAATCTCAGTTTCAAAGTTAGCATCTTTCACCAAACCCAGATTCCAGATAGAGATTAAGGGTTAAGGATTATACTTGGATATCGAAGATGAATGAGATATTTGAATCAAACTATCTTTGAGAAAAGAAGGAAGCTGAGAGAAGCAGAGAAATACGATGGACTCATAAATTTACAGACGCTGAGAGTAGCTTATTATATATACTCGCTCTCTCTGCCGTTTATTTGATTTCCCTTCTCATGCCCAAAACAAAACTTAGGATTTTTCTACATAACGAAGCAAACGATATTTAATAAAAATTATTTTTTTTATCATAAAGTTTACATTTTCACATTTTTGGATTATTATATGGAATTATGGTTTTGAATGGTAGCTGTTGTTTACCCTAGAGGTAAAGCTATACCATTTTGAAGTTACCAATCATAAATAATTAGTGGTATAAAAACGGTATCATCAATTTATTCCTTAAGTTATTTTTTAATTTTTTGTAAAAAGAATTAGTGGGTTTGAATGGAGCTGTTATTTTTATTTTTTTAATTATTATATAACAATTTATTGTACTTTTTATACAAACGTTTTACTAATTTATATTATCAACCGAAACATGTGTTAGTTTTTACTGATTTATATTATCAACCAAAAGATGTGTTTTTTAAACTAGGTAAATACTCGCGCTACGCTGCGAAATTTTGTTTAGATTATGTATTTTGTATTTAATAATTCAATATGTTTTTATAAGAAAAGTATTTATTTTGTTTTAGACAAAAAAAACACATAAACAAAAACACTACAAATTCTTATTCGTGTAATCAAAACATTTCTGAAATTAATCTTTCTGGTAGTTGCCACTTTGAAATCATTTTTCCAATACTTTCGTCTCTCGTGATTCTCTCTTATCAATCTCTTTGTACATATATTCGTTTTGAACTCAACTTTTTTTCTTGCTCCCTTATGCTTAAGTGAGATTGAAATATTTATATCTAGTTAATGAGTTAATCGGAATCACCCATAAGAATTTATTCCCTAAATACTGAAATCATATTTGCATTAATCTCTTTTACAATAACTTTATTAAAAATTACCAATATAACATTTTCTTATGAGCCAGAAAAATCATTGATTTTTTTATAACAAAATCGTCAATTCAATCTCTAGTTAACTTTTTCTCTATTCTTGCTATTATTTGTCGCATCTTACTTTCTCTGTAAACAATAACTTCAGAATTATCGAGGTATTAATTTATAGAGGTTATACTACATTTGCTTATAAGCGTGATTTCAATAGATTTATATCTCGAAACTTCTCTACAAAAAAAAAATATGCTCTATGTTGCGGGTATTTTAATAATATTCTCTTAATAATTATTTAGAATATTTTTATTGATTTGATGTTAAGTTTGTATATATGATATTAAAAATTGGAAAAGAATAAAAATAGAGGAGAGAGAGTGAGAAGAGTCTTTCGAATGAAAACTCTTAACTCTTAAGAAACTTATATCACAATTGTTTTCGTATCACTGATTTATTTTTATTATAATTAAAATTTTATTTATATAATTAAATTATATTAAGAATATTAAAATAATATTAGTAAGAGACTTGTCTCTTACCTGCTTTAAACGGCTTGAGAATCTAGTTAATTCGTTGTTATCTATTGGGAATTTCGACCAAAACAGTGCAAATAATCTAAACTTTAATGAATGATTTTTACCGTAATATTTTTATACTATTTATATTATTCTTAATAAATACTTTCAAAAATTACGTCTCTTTATCATAATTTCTCGTAAAATATATCATGTATATATTATCACTAAAAAAATTTTAATGATTATACATAGAGCCATGTCTCTTCTCTAAATATCTTTAATTATGTTTGTATATTTTATCATAAACTTTTGTTTTGATGGTTGTGTGTTTTACTAACAATTATATATAGTTAACATTCATGTCTTTTACTTTATTTACTCCTTTATTAATTTTCTTAATTTTATTGTTATCGTAAACTTTCAAATTATTTAATTACATACATCATATTTAGTTTGAAATATTTTCTAGAATTCTTTATTATTTAGAGATTTTTGAAATATTTTTCTTTACCAATTGCGAGAATCACAGTTCTAGTAATTTTGATGAAAATTGATTTCTACCACTATAAAACATTATATAGTCACACATATAAACTAGCAAAATGTCATCTTAACTGCACCAAAAAAAACAAATAATGCATAGTGATATAAACAAAAATATAAATTAAAATATGTTGAAACCTCATTTGGATCATTTATTAATAGATTTCGATAATTAGGGATTAAAATATGATTAAGAAAATATTAAAGCAGAAAAAAAAATTAAAGACCCAACTCCATATACACGTACTTTGGTTTTAATCGGTATACTATCAACCAAACAACCATTAACCACCTTAAATACAATAATAAACCGGATTTGAACCAAAAGTACAATACTTAAGGTTGGTGGTGGAAGCTTCTTCTCGCTCGAGTATAGGCAAATTTCCAGAATATGGTGAACTTCTTCTCGAGAAATAGTCTTTGTTCCGATCATTTTAATGGGTCATAGTCAACGTAATTTCGTGGTGGATCCGTACCCGAACTCGTTGGCGACTTCGCCAAGAAGAAATCATTGAAGCTCATCTTAGTGATACAATCTAAGAGAGAGACGGAGATGAGTGAGTGATAACCCATTCATAGGCCTAGGATTTAAAAAAAAAAAAAAAGGAAATGATAGATTAGAATGGAACTAAGGGTCAGAGTCTAGGGACCCAATGGTAAAGGAGAAACTTGATTAGACAAACGACATGCAAGTGCTGTTTCTTTCTTTTTGTCAATATTGCAGAATGTTCCAGTTCGTGTAATCTCGTCCATGGAAAAATGTCTGTATTTTTTTGGGTATATTGTAATCAATTCCACGTTATTTCATCATTTGTTGAACAAAAACAGAGTCTAGTACGATAGGCTCGTTTTAGTAGTGGTGAAAACTATAAACAGAAGGAAATAAATAAGGGGCACACGAGAGATGAAACACAGAACATGGTAGGGACAAAACTATCAAGAGCCATTGAAACTGGTGGTCAAGAAGTAATTATCGTTTCGAAGTAGGTTTTGTTTTTTGCATTTTCTCTGCTATATGTCCCAACTCCCAAATATTCGATTTTGGACAAAAATCTACTGAAAATATTTCTGCGTCGGTCCAATCAATGATCTTAGATATTTATAGAGTTTTTTTAGACCTTGATTGACCATTTGCATTTATTAGTTTTGGCTCTCTTATCAGATTTTTGCATATCTATTTATATAAAAACTGTAAACAAACACCTATCTATGTTATAGTCCTCCTAATTTTGCAATATGTATTTCATCAAATAATGCCACTGAATGCTAGCAATTCAGTCAGTTTCTATAACATTTGTTGGTAGAAACTAATTATTTCAATCGAAACTATATAACAAAAGTTTGTATGATTCAAAAACATGTATAAAAATTCAAGAAAATGTTGAATTGTTGGATATGAGATTAGCCCACGTGAATAAGCATTATACAAGTCAAGTTTTGTTGTTCCTTCATTTTTCCCCCTCTTCTCTCAACGTTCGAAGACATATTTTTTCGATCTCCCTCTTTTTTGGTTTTGGGCCGAAGACCAATAATAATGGGCTTTATATTTGAGCGTAATGCTCTTTTTTATTCGACACCTTTCGTCTG
The DNA here is from genome assembly GCA_004349715.1 of Crucihimalaya himalaica. NCBI lineage: Eukaryota > Viridiplantae > Streptophyta > Magnoliopsida > Brassicales > Brassicaceae > Crucihimalaya > Crucihimalaya himalaica. The sequence continues at coordinate 1,044,974 of SMJT01000040.1, read as the reverse complement.
GGTTTTTGTATTGACCACACATTTCAGGTCAAAAGTTTATGTAATTGTTTTACTAATCAATAATCGTACATAGGAAGTCCGGGACCGTGGTCCATTGATTAATACATTGATTTAAATTTTGACCAAAAAATAAGTTTTGTGTAAATATGTTACGAATTGTTAGTACTTTACTAGTTTGTAGATTGGGCTTGAGGATAAATTTTAAATGTTACTAGTTATGTTACGAGTATTTAGTACATGGAGCATTAATTACAGTTGATTAGGGTTTATGACTTGTGGAATAAAAAATATAGAGATTATGAACTGATGGTTAATGCCTTAATGTCTTTTGACTTTTTATTTTTTTTTCTTGTTATCTGGAAAAATACTTTTCTATGATGAATGGACCGACAAAAAAATAGAAAAACGATCCGTGATTTTCGCTATTTAACTAATTTTACGTTTGTTCGGTAAAATGGTATGTCAGTAATCATACAAATAGAAAAACAATATATAAATTGTAAAATTAAAATGCTGGTAGAATTAATAAGAGAGTCTCTTAATGGGTGAGAGAGTCTCAAAAACCCCCTCGGCTCCGTATCTCCTCAACGGCTATAAAGCAGCGCTCCTCGTGCCACGTGTCGTAGGAGTAACTGAGAAGAATAATAACGCGCAATAAATATGAGGAAGAAAGTTTTTTAAAAAAATGAAAAGCCAACGTGGCACAGGGCTTTTTGAGATTCCCGACAACGTTCCAGGGGTAAAATTGGTATTTCAATCGTATCTTCCTTCCACCGCACTCTCTCGGTTCAACAAATAGAGAGAGAGAGAGAGAGAGAGAGAGAGAGAAGCGCTTCGCTACGAGATTTGCGGGACCAAATCAATGCCCATTGGTCCCTCCTCCTTCGCTCAGAGAGAGCCAATGGCGAATTAAGAGAGAGACGACGACGAAATCAGCATGAGGATGGAGTAAAGCAGACGAAAAAGAAGAAGAAGAAGGTTACTACTGTACTGTGAATCTCTCTCTCAATGTGTATCTCTATTTGTCTCCGTATTCTTCGCACTATTGATAGAGATCCTGGGTTCGCTTTTGAGTTTCTGATTCCACTGTTTCATCAATACCTAGATTATTCTAATTTCTCCTCCGATTTCTGATTAACTTAGGTGAAGCGTTCCTTTTATCTTCAAATTGTTTTGAGATTTTTTTGGCCAGCTTGAAGCTAGGAATTATTTGGGTGAAGTGTTCCTTTTTTCCCCTATTTATTAGATCGAGGTTGCTATTTTTGGTAACTTTTTTTGTGGAGAACGATTCGGCGTTTTTTAATCTGGATTCGCTTGATAGATTCAGAAATTATATCTAGGGTTTATTAAAATTTATAATTTCACTCTCAGAATCAGTCATCTATGTGTGTTCTTAATTTTTATTGCTGAAATCTGTGGTGGATGTTTCAGATTAGAGCTTCTGTAGAAACGTATCACTTTGGGGAAGAAGACCACAAAACTCACAAGGTATACATACATACATTTGTTTCAACATCCTCTCTCACATATTCAACATCGAGCAGAAAAATTATCACTATACATTTGTTTATACACAACAATTGAAGATTTAGGGTTTAGTTTCAAGATGTGGGGTATTTTGCATTCAAGTCTAAATCGATATTATATTTAATTAGTCACCCATTGTTTAATGTTAACTCAGACTTTTTGTTTTCCTTTACTTACATTATTATGAAAACTCAAGTGCACTGGTGAGAAAGACTGATGAATACAACTATTTATATATTAAATTCTATCCTTTTCTTTTGTTCTGTCTGCTTTTGCGTGTGTAAGATTACAATCAAAGTACTTGGAATATGATAACTTTTCCTTTTTGAGTTTTTCCTTTGCCATTAAAAAATAGAGATACGTTTAAACAGAGAAGGTATGGTTTTGTGGGACCTTTTACTACTTATTTTTCTATTAAAGAAACTTTAGATTGATGATATATTACTTCGTTTTCAAGCATAGTGGGAGACCACTAAAGAATAAAGTCGGTAGTCTTTATTTTGTTTGTTCTTCAGTTAAAGGTTGATCACCTTCTAAGTAAACTCTCTTTTGCTATTCTAATTACAGTATCCCTCCCTATTAATAAGTAATAAGTCATCTCTCTTTCGGTTATTTTTTCTTTATGTTTAAGCAGTGTGTTGCAGAAAGTTTGAACTTTGGTGTTTAATTGCAGTGTAATCGACATACTCTAATACTATGAGTTTGCTTTGTTGAAGTGTTCAAGTTTTCTCTGTTTATAGGGAACACTAAGAGATTTCTAAGGCATGTTTCTTGTTTTAACTTCTTGTTCTTGGTTTGGTAAGATGAGATGTCTGAGCTTTATCATTTCTTTATGGTTGTGTTAGTTGGACAATATGGACTCTTTTTTGGTCTCTTCTTAGATCTATTATGTTCTTGAAAGCTTCCAGCAATCGTTATAATATGAATGAACTGTGCAGATACATCAATCTTCAAACAAGTTACGAGCTTTCTCTGCTTCAAAAGCTCATTCTGCATTATTGTTGATTTGACCAGTGAGCAATGGGAGCTATTGGTGGAGAAGAGCTGAAGAAAATGGAGAAGACACAGGTGCATGTTGCCCGGGAGGAAAAGATATTGGTTCTGGTGAGACTAAGACCTCTGAACGAGAAAGAGATCTTGGCTAATGAAGCTGCGGATTGGGAATGCATCAACGACACTACTGTATTGTACAGAAACACGTTGCGTGAAGGCTCAACTTTTCCTTCTGCATACTCATTTGGTAAGAATCGCCATGGTGTCTTGAGTTCAAATATCTTCTATGTACTTAAATGAGTTTCAGTTTTTGGTTTCTTTGAACCGTTCCAACCTCTTCTGTAAACTTAATTCTACCTGGCCTTGTCCCTGTGAATTTCACACTTGTATATCACATCCATGAGTTGATTTGGATGCCCAATTCACTTTGGACATTTTGGTGACAGATAGAGTGTACCGAGGTGAATGCCCAACCAGACAAGTTTATGAAGATGGTCCCAAGGAAGTTGCTCTCTCGGTTGTCAAAGGAATTAACTGTAAGCTTCCTCTATTGTTGTAAAGACGTAGACATTAATGGCATGAAAATTTAGATGATTCAATAAATATTGTTTCGCAGCTAGTATTTTCGCGTATGGTCAGACGAGCAGTGGAAAGACATATACCATGTCTGGTATTACCGAGTTTGCTGTGGCTGACATATTTGATTATATATTTAAGGTACTGCCAAATATTAAGTCTGATTTTCTCGTAGACTACTTTAATATGTATTCCCTGTTTTCGCTAATTGGATTGGACGCTGCAGCATGAAGATAGGGCATTTGTTGTGAAATTTTCAGCTATAGAGATCTACAATGAGGCCATCCGAGATCTTCTCAGCCCGGATAGTACACCACTGAGGCTACGAGATGATCCTGAGGTGAAAGATTGCTGTTTCCTTCTTACTGCGAGTTCTTTTTGTTAATAATGGTGTTTGACTCTCTTCTTGTGTTTTTCTTCTTCATCCATTTAGAAAGGGGCCGTCGTTGAAAAAGCCACAGAGGAAACCCTGAGAGACTGGAACCATTTGAAGGATCTTATCTCAGTTTGTGAAGGTAATAATTCCAAATAGTCCACCTATTTTCCATTACTACAAACGAGCTGATAGTTATGTAGTTTGCTCAGGATTTGCAGCTCAGGTTATTCTGTATAAAGTGTTGTCTGAAAAATAACTCTCGCCACGTTTCTGTACTTCTTGATGTTCTTATTGCAGCTCAGCGGAAGATTGGTGAAACCTCATTAAATGAGAGAAGTTCAAGATCTCATCAAATTATCAAACTAGTAAAGCTCTTTTCTTTCGCTGGATCTAAGGCAGAATGATTTCCCCCTTTTTTTATCAGTGCCTAATCTAAATTGTTAACTTTTTGTAGACAGTTGAAAGCTCTGCTCGTGAGTTCTTAGGCAAAGAGAACTCAACCACTCTCATGGCGAGTGTGGTATGTTATCATCTACTTTTTCTATTTTTTGGGTCTCAAGGTTCTAAGCTTTGCCGATCATCTTGTTTGTGTTCATTGTTTCTTATGTACAGAATTTTATTGATTTGGCGGGGAGCGAGCGCGCATCGCAGGCCTTATCAGCTGGGGCAAGACTTAAGGAGGGTTGTCATATCAATAGAAGTTTGTTGACTTTAGGAACCGTGATTCGCAAACTCAGGTGTGGAAGTGATGCTTCGGCTGACACTATAACCGTACTATTTTTAGCATGTGTCATAGATAAATATTAACAACAAAATTCGAACTTTACAAGCATATCTGTTTATCTTTCTGAAACTTAATGTACATAAATATAAAGACTGTCAACATGATGCAGCAATGGAAGACAAGGACACATCAATTATAGAGACTCCAAGCTCACACGCATTCTTCAGCCGTGCTTGGGGGGCAATGCCAGAACCGCCATAGTCTGCACGCTGAGTCCAGCAAGGAGTCATGTGGAGCAGACTAGAAACACTCTCTTGTTTGCCTGCTGTGCCAAGGAAGTCACCACAAAAGCACAGATCAATGTTGTCATGTCAGACAAGGCTTTGGTGAAGCAGCTACAGCGTGAGCTAGCCAGGCTCGAGAGTGAGCTGAGAAACCCAGCCCCTGCTACCTCAAGCTGCGATTGTGGGGTTGCGCTGAGAAAGAAAGATCTTCAGATACAGAAGGTTTGTGCTTTTGTGAAAACCCAGAAGTAGTTTCAACAGATCTTTTGGCATGGGCTGGTTGATTTTTGGATAGTTGGGTTTATTCTGATTAAGGTTTGATACCGTGCAGATGGAGAAGCAGCTCGCAGAAATGACTAAACAGCGGGATATTGCCCAATCTCGGCTTGAAGATTTTATGAAGATGGTGGAACACGATGAGTCTTCAAAGGTATCTCAGTTCAATTGACAGTTTATCCAATAATCTTTTACAGTTTGATAGCATTTTTAGCTCAACCGTTTTGTTTTTTTCATCTTTCAAAGGCTGGGGCTCCGCATAATCGTAACCGTACCAACAAGTGGGAGGATGGTTCAGTGTCAGAGACATCAGGCGTGGTTGATCCAGACAGGACCAGTTTCATATCAGATGGGACGTCAACGCCTCTGTCAACTGCAAGAGCTAATGTTAGGGCTCACTCTGATGATGATCTAGAGGAGGAATTATCGCCTGGGCGTTCAGGAGATCAATCAGAAGAGTACTGCAAAGAGGTAAAATGCATTGAGATGGATGATGAATCAACCAGAGACATTAATAACAACGGTGAAGAAAGGACAGACGCAGAAACACCTCTGGACCACAGCACAGAGGCAAACGGTGGAACAGGTCTTGCTCAAAACAGGAATCCATCAAGTGTTAGAAGTGTCAGGAGGAGAAAGAGTTGGAGTCGTGGAGATACCATGCCGGGTACAAGCACTCCTCCTGATGCCCTGGAGATAGATTACCCTGGAAGACCAGATGTTCATGGTATTGCGTTCCCTGATTTAGAGTTTGGTTCTGGTGGGAAACTGTTGAGGAACGATTCAATGTCCTCTCGCGGAAGTGATTCCACTGAGGCTCACAGCGTTGGAACACCTTTAGTGGGAGAAGATGGAGGTATCACCAGCATCCGGTCATTTGTTCAAGGGCTGAAGGAGATGGTAAACTCTCTCGATATATATATATATATATATATATATATATATATATATATATATAATTGTCTCTATCTGTAGCTTCAAAAGATGCAACTTCTTATGTGGAGCTTTGTTTTCAGGTTTCGGACCCTGAGAATTCACAGAAAATGGGGATGGACACTGGTGTGGACGCCATGGAGGAAGAGGTGTCTGGGACAATGACAAACTGGGTGGAGGAATTTGAGAGACATAGAGAACAGATTCTGGGGCTGTGGCAAACATGTCATGTCTCGCTGGTGCATAGAACATACTTCTTCTTGCTCTTCACGGGAGATCAAGCGGATTCAATATACATTGGTGTAGAGCTAAGAAGACTTTCATTTATGAAAGAAAGCTTCTCTCAGGGAAACCATGCCTTTGAAAGAGGGCAAACACTAACAGTAGCTTCAAGGTTAGTAGTTTTTAGGGTTTGCGTTTGTATCCACAGCAAAAGGCTAATGTTTGGTTTTGCTGTAGCCTGAAGGCGCTTCATAGGGAGAGACGGATGCTAAGCAAGCTTGTGGGGAAGAGGTTTACTGGAGAGGAAAGGAAGAGACTTTACCATAAGTTTGGGATCGCTGTGAACTCGAAACGCCGGCGGTTGCAGCTAGCAAACCAGCTCTGGAGTAAACCCAATGACATAACCCATGTAGTTGAAAGCGCAGCAGTTGTAGCGAAGCTTGTTAGGTTTGTGGAGCAAGGAAGAGCTATGAAGGAGATGTTTGGCCTGAGCTTCACGCCTCCGCTTCCAACAACTCGGAGATCACTTAACTGGAGAAAAAGCATGGCTACGCTTTTCTAATTCTAATAAGAGTCAAACACGTTCATATAATGGTTTTTGAGGTTTTATGTGTAAATCTTCTAGGTGCTGGTGTTTGATTAAAAAGATTGTTATGTGTTTCCACTGCTTAAGATGGATCTCTGTATTTTGGTTTGATGGGGTTTTTGATTTCAAAGCAGACATTATCTCCTTCTGATGTTTTTTCTTCAATAGTAAGTCTTCTGGGTAAATATGATTTAATATGAACTCGAACCTTCTCCTATTTTAGCAACGAAACATGCCTTCACTTGTGAGTGACACTGATCCAACATCGAATCGAATTTGTTGAACCGAGACCGATCCAAATAAGCTCAAAAGAATTATTCAGAAGCTCAAAAGAATTATCAGTATCTAAACACTGTAGTTTTGTATAAATTATATGCTTTCTACAATGTATAAAACAACATGAGTTCCTTCTGTATTGGTAAAAAGAACAACATTCTTTTGAAACTGAAAACTCCTAATTCCATCCAAAAGCTGATTCATGGGGAACGGCTACAGAAGATGGAATCCAAAGTCCAACTACTCAAAAGTAGTCAAAATCAAAAGAAGAGTAAAAATATCAAACTCAAGAAAGCAGGGATATTGAGCAATCTATGATCATCACCAGGAGCAACAAAAGATAAAGGCAAATCTCTGTCAAAAATCCGTCTAAATTTGCAAAGAGCAACCTATGATCATAGTCACCATTCACCAACTTACTCAATATAAAAGGAACTCCAAATCTGAGAGTTACTAGTCTCTTAAGCCAAATCTTGCTATCCTACATTCAGCAATCCATTCATCCAAACAAAACACGATACTACACACACATTAATACCAAAGCATAAAATTTGGTTCAGTTCTTTAACATTCCTTTAAACCAACTAATTAGGCAACAATCTACAAGTAGTTAAAGGCTCTCAGTGATTCTCTCTAATCACAGAGAGAATGAAAAGCCCAATCAATCACAGCACTAATATCTATAGTTTATTACTCCACACACTCCTATGTTTGAACAAAAGCTAAAAACTAGTCAACAGTCTTATGCATAAAAATTCAATTTCCGTGTAATTTGGATTCTGCATCAAAAAATTTATGGATTCTGATCCCAAATTGAGCTACAATAGTAAGAAAAAAAGACAAACATTTAAGCCTCTAAATCGCAACAGAGTTGAAACAACAACACAAATCATGAACAGAGACGAGTTTATACTCAATGATTCATGATGAAAAGTATACAGACAGTTTTAAAAGACACCATTAAAGGCGACATTTTTGTTGGCAAACGATGAAAAAAACCCTAAAAAGAGAAAATTTTCAGATGAGCTTGAAAGGGAGAGGCCAAGGAGTAGACCTGGGAACCTCAAGCTTATCTTTGATTCGCTCAATCATCTTCTGCTTCTTCCCTCTCGAATTCCCGTAAGATCCTTTGAATCTTTTCCCTTTCTTCGTCTTCTTATCTCCTCTCCCACACAAATCCATTTCCGATGCCGCCGGAGCTGCAGACGCCGGAGATAACGAAAAATACTTCGCCGAACAAGTCAATGCTGCAGATGTTCGCTGCGTCATCATAATCCGTCGTGTCATCGCGCCACACCACTGCATCGCCGCCATCTCTCTCTCTCTCACACTCTCGTCCTCTTCGTCTCTCAGACTTCAAAGACTAAAAACACATTGGGTACACTCATGGGCCAGAATTGGGGATAAATGGGCCCTTATAATAAATATCCATAAAGCCCATTAAGGGCCTTTTTAAAGTGTAATACGTATATGTGTCTCCACCACTCACAGTAAACGATCAGTTTCAGGCTTTCAGTGAAACGATGGAGCTTCTCTGCTCACCAACGTCTCTTTCCTCCTCCTTTGCCCTCTCTTCTGCTCTTCTCGTTCCTTCTTCATCTTTCCCCGTACGCAATTTTGGGTTTTTGACTTCTTATTTTGTGTAAATAATCGTTCTTGTGCTTCTAATTTGTTGCGGATGATCAAATTTTGGATTTTTTAGGTGCTAGGGACCAGGAGATTCATGGTTTTGTGTAGTTCCCAGAAATCTCAGAAGGTTATTTCATTCAAATTTCTGCACTTTTCCATAACCCCATTGTACATTTGAACTGGTTTATAAGCAATGAAGCTATAAAATGAGGGGTTCACGGATCTTTGTTTTCCCAGGAAAATCAGATGACAGTTTCAGTAACTGGAGCAACTGGATTCATAGGGAGACGATTGGTTCAGAGACTTCGTGCTGGTAAGATGATACACTTATTATACTGATGACGTTTTTAACACTAGTTCGTCTTAGTTATGAGTTCTATATTTACGTATTTACGTCATTCTGCAGATAATCACTCTATCCGTGTCTTAACACGTTCTAAATCCAAAGCTGAGCAAGTATTTCCTGGTAAGAAGGTAATATGACTATGCTGCTTCTATTTTACTAGGATCATATGTGATTGATTATCTTATCTAGTCTTTGATCTGATTCATCTTCTTCTTAATGGTCTCCTTTCAGCCAAGGACTTCCCAGGTATTGTGATTGCAGAAGAACCGGAGTGGAGAAACTGCGTACAAGGATCCACTGCTGTTGTGAACTTGGCAGGACTGCCTATTAGTACAAGGTGGTCTCCCGAGGTCAGTTACTTCTTACACATTTCTCTAAAGTTTCATGTTTGTTATCTTCTCCACTGATTTCTTTGCTTGCTTTGCAGATCAAGAAAGAGATTAAGGACAGCCGGATCCGTGTCACATCTAAAGTTAGTGATTACTATCTTTTGTCATTGGATTGTGGCTTTAGGTTTCACATATTGAGGAGATTTCCTAATTAATAAGTTTCATTTTTTATCAACCACATGAAGGTTGTTGACTTAATCAATAATTCACCAGCAGAAGCTAGGCCTACCGTTCTAGTTAGCGCCACAGCTGTTGGTTACTATGGTTTGTTACAATTCTATTTGCAGAGCCATCGAAGTTTGCATTCATGAATCTATTCATGCCAACAAGAAATCTAACGCTCTTCAAACTGTCAGGTACTAGCGAGACAGGGGTATTCGATGAAAATAGTCCATCAGGGAAGGATTATCTTGCAGAGGTAAAAGTCCTAGAATAGATTTTCCTGCCAAGTCTGAGAATCTTTTTGCAGTTTGAGACCATGAGAGAACTGTTTGTACTTAGCAGTGACAGATGTCGAACTAACTTTATGTGCAAAGAATTTGCTTCGTAGATGAACTATGTACTTGTGTACTTAGGTTTGTAGAGAATGGGAAGGAACTGCATTGAAAGCGAATAAGGATGTAAGAGTGGCACTTATCCGCATTGGTGTCGTTCTTGGCAAAGACGGTGGAGCTTTAGGTGCGTATTCTCTCACACGCTAATGAAATATGTTTGTGAAGGACTTAGATACTCTGCTGATCATGCAAAGTATTGTTTGTGCATTATAGCCATGATGATACCCTTTTTCCAAATGTTTGCTGGAGGACCTCTGGGTTCAGGACAACAATGGTAAAAGTTGGATACATTTCTGGTTATCTCTTGACGGCTCTCTGCGAATTTGAAGATCATTCTTGCATAATTCATTGTGTAGGTTCTCTTGGATTCACGTGGATGACTTGGTGAACTTAATATACGAGGCCCTCACTAATCCATCCTATCAAGGTAACAACATACATACATGTCCTCTATGCTACCTCTTAAGAATAGGTCAAGGGCTAGAGCATAATGCTATTGGTGCTGGTTGTTGGCAGGAGTTATTAATGGGACTGCGCCGAATCCTGTTAGGCTTGGGGAAATGTGCCAGCAGCTAGGCAGCGTTCTTAGCCGACCATCATGGCTACCAGTTCCTGACTTTGCACTCAAAGCTTTGCTTGGAGAAGGTGCCACTGTGGTTCTGGAGGGACAGAAGGTTTTACCTGTAAGAGCCAAAGAGCTTGGCTTTGATTTCAAGTACAAATACGTTAAGGATGCACTCAGAGCCATTATGCAATAAGGTCACAACACATAGAATATCGTTCTTAGCATTGGATTTGGTCACAGAAAAACGAGAGATTCTTTTCTTTTCGTATTATTTTATTTTTGTGTAAAACTCGGTAAAATCTCAGAATTCAGAAATCAGAGATATCAAATATGTTGAGGATATTATAACTCAGACATAGCATCTTCCTCAATGTATTGTTCTTGGATCATAGGTTAATTTAATCCAAATCACATGTTTATAACCAAATCAATTGACACCCCCTAGTAAAGAGCCTAAAAGCATGGGCTTCAATTTCATGAACAAATTATGTGAATGAGGTGTTCAAAGTCTTATATCCTGCTGTAATAATATAAAAGACCAGAGAATTGTAGAAAGTGGCATTCAATCTGATAAAGAAAACAAGCCTCATCAAGACGAGCCAGAAATTTATTAACTTATCTGTTTTCCTTTTAATTCGAGCACTAGTCTTTATAATACACAACATGAGAGTATCATAAATAGACTGAGCAAACTGATTGTGAGAGTTGATCAACCCCTTAATGAATACTTCTTCCCAGTGAAAGCTTGGAACTTGGACTCTTCTTTCTTCTCCTGTTCCTCTTGCTTTGTCTCTTTTGCAGCCCCAACCTGAAACAGTAAATTAAGAGAGGAACAATCAGTAGCATTCGTCTCTTATTTCCATTACAGTTTTTGTTTTGTTAATTATCAATGAAGTTTGAATGAGTACTTTAGGAGCAGCTTCTTTTGGAGCACGGTTTGCATTGGCCCCAAATACAAGCTTTCCCTGAGCCTGTCGTGTAGCTTTCTCTGAGCTACTTGCTACAGCTGACTGTCCATTATTATTAGTGACAACAGTCTGTTTGTCTTTTGAGCTAGAGGCTGGAGGCGGCTCATAGGCAAGAGGTCTCCCATCTAACCGTCTTCCCGATCCCGTGAAAGGGTTGAACTTTGGTTCAGGTTCAGCCACAACCTCCTCAGCTGCGAAATTTGGAAAAACCAAAACATGAAAATCTTACAACTTGACAGCTAATAGTAAATCCATCTGATGATTCAATGTCCATGGATACATACCTTTTACCGGACCCTTAGCTGCAGCAGGTACTGTAGGACGTTCAGGCTCCTTGTAGTCAAGGGGAGGTGCGAAATCAACCTCACAGTCTGTTTCTATGATGCTGATTCCGTTAGCAGGCTTTGTTTCAACTATATCTATAAAGTACTTTTTGTTGTTGTATGGAACCATAATGCTATCCCCAGTGGTTAGGCATGAGTAATTCCTCAAAGCAGTCTCCAAGCTGCAAGGTTCACTCATTCATCAGCAAAACACATGCAAATATTGAGAACATAAAGAAACGGGTAACATCAGATAACTACGAGTCAGAAGACAAGAAGAACTTCAATATAATACCTTCTCTAAGCAATAATCAACATTATATGGGCAAAAGAGAACTAAATGAGGAATCCAATACGAGAGGGTAGAAATAAGTTGGACTCACATGGCTTTAGGGTTGGATATATCCAGGAAGTCTGTTGTGTGGGGCTGTAGTTTAACGTAAGTTCCCTTTGGAAGAGTGACATTTCTAACTCTCACAATGTCTCCTTCTTGCAGCAGCAGATTCTGCATCATCTGGATTAGATCAAAGAAGCAAACTCAAGGATTAGTTTAGTAATGCTGAGAATTTCAATCGACAATCAAAGAGGAAGCTGATACTAACCCAATATGGCATGTAAATCATGCCTTCTTCTGCAATGAACTCAAGGACTCCACAGTGAGAAACACGCTCAATTCCAGCATTACGAAGCTCAAACAGCATCGGATAGTCAATATGCAAAGAGGCTGTAAAGTTTCCCCAATATTAGTGCTATGATATTTTTCTTAAGTTTAACGCATTAAACCAAATCCAAAAGAAGAAACCAGTGGGAGCATACCTAGACGATCAAGGGCTGATGGTGGCATTATAACTGAAATAGAATTAACATAAATCAAACTTCAGGCTTACAATATAGATGAAATCAAACATTGGTTTCTAGATAGAAAGACTTACTCTTGTCACCACTTTCAATTTGTGGCTGCAGGAAGAGAAAAGGAAATAGAAATTAGAAACAAGAAAATAAAAACCCGGTATGCAGCTGATTTTGAATCTGAGAATTGTTACAGAATTCAGTAAGTAGAACATGTAACATTACAAAATAGCACTCACAGATTCACTTATCAGGGTATTAACTGAAGTAGAGAGATGAAATCAAACCTTGTCGATAAAAGATGCCGGATAACAGCGATAACTCTGCTCAAAGGTCGTTCCATGATAATGGTATCCATCGAAAAACTGCATCGTGTTAAGTTCCAAAGGTTTAGACAAACCAACATGTAAGTGAAAGTCATTACTAAACTAGAATTAACGGTTAAAAATGAAACCTTTGAAGACACTTACCATAGTTTTTTTTTTATGGTAGTAGACAAACAGAATAAGTTAACAAATACCAACCAACTGTCAACCTACGGAAAAAGAAACGTCACACAAGTCAATTTAGAAGAGATCCAAATCAGAAAAGAGAAGAGGGCACTCTTAAATTTTAGGGTTTCAATAATAAATTATAAGAGCAACAATTCCGAGAAACAGGAACATCAAAGTCGGTGACTTTGACAGACTTTTATAAAAAAACCTAAGACCTCAATTTCGAATCTCAGCAGCAGAAAAGAAACATAAAATTCGAAGAACCATCTCTACAACTCGCAAAATTCAATCTTTTGAGATAAACCCAGTAAGATCCTTGGGAACCTATTCCTATACGACTCACCGGTAATCCCCAGAAGAGAAGAATCCGATCACAAATTCTGCTATTATCGAATTAAGAGTGAGATCGATACAAACAAAAACCAAAGCTAAAAACTTTTTAAAAAATTGAAAGCTCGCCTTGAGATTATCAGAGGAAAAGATCTCAAAAACTAACGATTGAGCTACCCGGCCATTAAATTTACCTGTGAGAATTGTTCGATTCCAGACACAAACAAGTAAAGAAACTTGGTGACCTCTGCGATAACGTTTCTTGTCGTTTGGATTTGTATATATACGATACGCACCGTATCGTCTCCCCATATTGTCCACATAAACAATGTTGGGCCAAATAAATTAAATAGCCCATTAGTTCTGAGTTATTGGTTAGCCCATTGGGCCGAAAGTTTTGAGGAATGAGACTTTATAAACGTGTGCGTTACCAAAAACACACTTAGAAACTCTCAATCTGAGCAGATATTTACCCAATCAAGATTCAGGAAGCAGTAGCAGAAGAAAAGAAATGGAGATAACACTGAACAGTGGCTTCAAGATGCCTATCGTTGGCTTAGGTGTATGGAGAATGGAGAAAGAAGGGATTCGAGACCTTATCATCGATGCCATCAAGATCGGCTATCGCCATCTCGACTGTGCTGGTAACTTCTGAACTTTTTTTTGTTGAAAGCTGGAATCTTTATTAGAAAAGGTCTAAAATTTGGGTTTTTTACAGTCTATAAACTTGTTATGTGAAGTAAATGCTCTCTGTAGATCTTTATATGCAACTGATTTTGCAGTTGTGAGTATTTGGAATCATAGAATGATCTAAAGTCTTTGCTGTGTAGATGATTGGTTGTTCAATGATATGATAACTTTTTTAGTTGTTACTTGTTTTATAAACATAGTTCATTTTTATTTTTGTTTTTTTATGTAAATTGGTTTGTTCTGTGTCTTGATTTATGAGTATCTTTTGGTGTTACTTGGTGCAGCTGATTATAAGAACGAGGCCGAAGTTGGTGATGCTATTACAGAAGCATTCACGACAGGTTTGGTCAAGAGGGAGGATCTTTTCATTACGACCAAGGTCCTTACGGCATTTAGCTTAACTACATTGCTTTGATCTCAATATATTTTTTAGATCTAATAATGAAAAGTGAGAAAGTTCTGAGTTCTTATCTATCTTGGCTTTGCAGCTATGGAATTCAGACCATGGCCATGTTGTTGAGGCGTGCAAAGACAGTCTCAAGAAACTTAAACTTGATTACCTCGACCTTTTCCTCGTTCATTTTCCCGTAGCAACAAAACACACGGGTTAGGCTTCTCCTTATTCATGAATTATCAGATTCGAGTAAAAACCATTGCATTTCATTTTATTACAAAATCCTCCTTTCTCACTGGCTGAAATTAAGTTTCCTGAAGTCCTTGGCAATTGATACAGATAATATAATAAGCTGTAACATGTAAGCCTTCCCCTCTCTATATATGTGCTTGCAGGAGTTGGAACAACCGATAGTGCTTTGGGTGATGATGGGGTATTGGACATAGATACAACAATCTCTCTGGAAACTACATGGCATGACATGGAAAAGCTTGTTTCTATGGGTTTGGTCCGCAGCATTGGAATCAGGTTCAACATCTCACTATCTTAACAAGTCCTTTTGTTTACTGGCCTATTTCTGACTTTTTGACATTTTGGTTGTTTGCAGTAACTATGACGTCTTTCTAACAAGAGATTGCTTGGCTTACTCCAAGATCAAGCCTGCAGTGAATCAGATCGAGACACATCCTTACTTCCAACGTGATTCTCTTATCAAATTCTGCCAGAAGCACGGTATATGTGTTACCGCTCATACTCCTCTCGGAGGTGCCACAGCCAATGCCGAGTGGTTTGGCACCGTGTCATGTCTGGATGACCCAGTTCTCAAAGTAAGTCCCATCCTCTTAACCTTTAAAGAGTGAACCTTTGACAGTAAATTAAAATGAACTGGTATTATCTGATATCTTAGGCTGTGGCCGAGAAGTACAAAAAGACAGTGGCACAGGTTGTCCTGAGGTGGGGAATCCAGAGAAACACAGTGGTGATACCAAAGACATCAAAGCCTGCGAGATTGGAAGAAAACTTCAAGGTTTTCGACTTCGAACTATCGAAAGAGGACATGGAACTGTTTAAGAGCATGGACAGGAAGTACCGTACGAACCAGCCAGCCAAGTTTTGGGGCATTGATCTCTACGCTTGATCACACACTCTCTCTCTATCTATATGAATAAATGAAGCTTATAAGAAGATAAACAAGAGAAGAAGTCATAGCTTTACTGCAACATTCTCAAATGTTGTGAGCCTTTCTATTATATAAACTCATGTCAAACAGATTATGATTTCTTAATTCCAGTTTCACACATTTGATGAAAAAAACAAATATCCCTGCTAATCCACAATGAAAACAAAAAAAAAAAAAAAATCATCTTAAACGCACGAAGGGAAAAGATGAGAATGACCTTGATCTTTGGTCTTGTTCAGTTGTATTTGAGTAGAGGGTATTTTGGTAAATTACAAAAGAAGTACAATTGAGCTTATTGATCTTCGCCTACAGACACCATCTCTCTCTCTCTCTCTTCCCTTTAGATCTTTTCTGTGGATCAATATCCATTTCGTCCTTACAAGCTCCACAAATTCGTAAGCTTTCGCGCCTTTTTGTCACTTTGATTTCGTTGTTAAATCTTAATGTTGCTTCCAATTTTGAAAGTGTTCTTTCTCTCTAGGGTTTGTAATTTCAATTCCAGTTGTTTTTTCTTTGCGGAATTTTCTCTTGTTTTGGAAGCTTCAGATTGATTCGACCTTGATGATCGTGACCTAATCTGCGCTTTTATATCTTTCGTAATTGTTCTTTGGGCTCGTATCTGACTAATTCAGATTGATTTTGGTTTTATTCTGATTTAGGAACCCTAACTGGGTAGTTATACGAATTTTGAATCCGAGATTCACAAATTTTTCTCTTTTAATTTGAGAATTGTGTAGTTTTAGTGAATCTAGATTCTTAAACGGCTGACATTTGATGACTGTGATGATTTAAGGTTAGAAGAGTTCAGAGTGATGATTAATATTAGGGTTCTTGTAATTCTTACAATTCGACCTTGTTTCACAGATGGAATTTGAAATTTGGTTTCACTATTATTTTTCTTTTCTGTTTTTGAAGATATAGAGGATGGAGAATGGTGGTCAGTATGATAATGGGCGGTTCAAACCCGATTACATCAAAGGTGCACAGTCTATGGTAAGCCAAAAGATTTATGGATGTTTTGTTTGTGTGATTTTAGCTAATAAACAATGGTTGTTTGTTACAGTGGAATATGATGCCTCAGCATCAGATTAAGGAACAACATAATGCGTTGGTGATGAATAAGAAGATCATGTCCATCCTTGCCGAGAGGGATGCTGCTGTACATGAAAGAAACCAAGCTGTCTCTGCGAAAAAAGAAGCTATAGCGGCTCGGGATGAAGCGCTTCAGCAACGGGACAAAGCTCTTTCTGAGAGAGATAAAGCCTTGATAGAGAGAGACAATGCATATGCTGCGCTTCAACACCATGAAAATAGTCTCAACTTTGCTTTGTCGGGTGGGAAACGCGGTGATGGAGATGATTGTTTCAGTATTGAAACCCCCAAACTTCAAGTCTTCCCTTTATCAACTATTCCGCCCGAGGTGACCAGCACAAAGGTGACCAAAAGGAAGAAGGAGAACAAGCAGGGACAAGTAAAGGTGAAAAAAGTGGCTGAAGATCTGAACCGTCGAGTTGCTGCTCCTGGAAAGAAATCTAGAACAGATTGGGACAGTCAAGATGTCGGTTTAAATTTAGTCACCTTTGATGAGACAACAATGCCAGTACCGATGTGCACATGCACAGGCTCTGCACATCAGTGTTACAAATGGGGAAATGGCGGCTGGCAATCGTCTTGCTGCACAACCACCTTATCGGAGTATCCATTACCGCAGATGCCAAACAAGAGGCATTCTCGGATGGGGGGTAGGAAAATGAGCGGAAACGTCTTCTCGAGATTACTCAGCCGTTTAGCAGCAGAAGGATATGACCTCTCGTGTCCTGTTGATCTTAAAGACTATTGGGCTAGACACGGGACAAACCGCTACATCACTATCAAGTAGCCTCTATGGTCAACATAGTCCAAGTATGTTTCTCTCTTTTTCTTCTTTTAAGGTTAGGTGTTGTCTTTGTCTTTATTGTCCATAGTTCGTTGTTGTGTATGGTAAAACCAATATTATGTTAACTATCTTTTGAATGGGCAAAAATGGTTTGGCATAAGAAAATATGTTTTGACTTCAAAATTCAAATTTTAACAGTTAGAGAGAATATCTCAACAGCTAAAGTTTTACAGAATATTTGACCTTTTTTATCTTGAAAATCACATTAGTGATTTGGTCATTCACTATATAGTCTCCTTTTTTACCGAGAAAAAGAAATACAAAAACAATCTAAGCATGAACAAAGTGCCGGAGAAAGTCCCAGTGGCGCAGGTGGAGACCAAGTCGCAGCAAAAGCCATCAAGGATGCGGTGGCTCGCCGCTGTGAGAACCTTCTTGCAAATTCCGAATCCGGCGATTGTCAAAGTTTTCGTCCTAAGTAGCTTGACTACGTTCACCTCGGGAATTGCCTTAGTCCTTGAATGGATCTTTCATGGAAAGAGCCACAGCGGATTTGGGTGGATCATCTACTATGCCTTGTTCTTGATGTGTCTTCCTCTTCTCATCTTGATCGGTCTTCATATCCTCATGTCCATCTCTTCTTCTAGCCGCGGCTCAAATGCTCAGATTGTAGATTCAGCCTTAAGCAAAGAGCCGTGCGTTGTACAGAATCAGTGTACCGAGACAAATCAACGAACTGAAGAAACGGAGAAAAACAGTTGTTGAAGTTTAGCCGTTGTGGTTGCTTCGGATGATGACAAGAAAATGCCGAGGATGAAACGTGCCGTGTCATTCCCGTCGCATGGCGAAGTAAGATCATGTCGTACTCGTTAGCAAAACAAAAACTAAATGTGTTTAGTAATCAGATCGATTCAAGAATCTAATAATCTTGTTGTGATAATGTTCTTCAGCATTTTATATTTTTCAATGATCCAACGGTAATGATCTTCTGAAAATCGAAGTACATCTTTTCTATTCTTTTATTCAAATGATATGAGTGACATCTCTCGTTGGTTCCTCGATATTACGACGTGTCATAACGATTCAACGAGAATAATATGCGTCTGTCCCATGTGTTTGATCGGTTCGTGTAAGATTTTGTTATGCGAATAATGTAAATATCATTGAAGTAAATGAAATTTTAGGTTTTACAAACTGCATAAATAGTAGATCCTATGGCAAAAAAATAATTTAAAACATGCAAGTAAAAGACCAATTCGAAATTCAAACTCGCGGAATAGCCCACTTGTGAGGATTATGGGAAAGTTTCATCGATAAGTTTTAGTTTGAAAAATTGAGAGATAGATGTTTTGTTTTTATTTTTCTTCCACAAACCACATTTTAAGCCCATTTTGAATAACTCTTTGGAATCAATAACTCTTTGGACTTTTTTTTTTTTTTTTTTTTT
Organism: Crucihimalaya himalaica; assembly: GCA_004349715.1. Classification (NCBI taxonomy): domain Eukaryota; kingdom Viridiplantae; phylum Streptophyta; class Magnoliopsida; order Brassicales; family Brassicaceae; genus Crucihimalaya; species Crucihimalaya himalaica. The sequence continues at coordinate 1,026,167 of SMJT01000040.1, read as the reverse complement.
TTGTCAACCAAGAAACTTTCATTACTTTGCATATGTATAGAGATTACAAACATTTTACAACATAAGAGGTATTAGCCACTCTTGCTGCTTTAGCTTCTCTATCAATATCTTGTACAACCATTCTTGGAACATAAGTGAAAAAAAAAAAAAATCGACCCATCATATTGTAAATGTCTCTGATATGAGTGGAGATAGAGCACGGAATGTCAACATCTTGTATATCTCTTGGCTTTCTTTGGCAAAGTGTGTCCAAAGCATTATAAAGCACCTGACAATCTCCAAGAAACTTAATTTTATAATAACCAAATCGTATTACTTCCTGCACAGCCATTTTTAAGGCAATTACCTCTACTTCCAATGGAGACTGAATATGTGAATGACCCGCTGAACCAAACATAACTACATGACCCTTTCCAGTATTCAACTTCCATGCTATCCCTGCTGGTTCATCTGCTGAAACCCAAGATGCATCAACTCGACATATAAATTGTTCTTTTTCTCCCTTAAACACATCTTGAAGATTTATGATCTGATTTTGCTTAACTACTGATTTTGTACCATTCAATTCTATTTCCACTGACTAAGCATGTTTAAAGCATTTGTAATAATACTTACAATGTTTTCTCGCTTATTATCAAAAACCAATTTATTTCTTGCTTTCCAAATTGTCCAACCCAAGAACATAAGCAAAGAGTATTCTTTTTTACTAGTGGTGGCAGAGTCAAAGAAGTAAGATAGATTTTTATTTAAATCTTGAGAGATTAATCTTTCACCTGATAAAGGGGAATTTGGAGCTAAACTCCAAACTTCTCTTGCAACTCGACATTGAAATATCAAGTGATTTAGGTCTTCTTCCTGCTCCCCACATAAGTAGCAACATTTATCAACTTTGAAACCTCTCTTAGCCATCTGCACATTCACCGAAAGACCATTATGTAGGATTCTCCACCAGACTAGTTTAATTTTAGGAGGAACATTAAAAAGCCACACTTTTCTGAATAAATTTTGCATATGATTGCTTAAACTGCCATGAAAATCCATATTTTGAATGTTATTTCTCAACTGGTGATAACCTGTTTTTACCGTATAAAGTCCATTTCTACTATGATTCCAATATAGAACATCACTTACTCATGTGGTAGATGGTCTGATCTTTAAAATAACTTGAACATCCTTTGGATGAAACCATTGGTTAGGTTTTTGTTGATCTCATTTTGTCGTTCCTACAATAAATAGATTAGATACTTTGAACTTAGGAACATATCCAAACTGCTTTGGTTTTGGAGGTTTAGGAGGAGACAATGGGAGCCAATGATCTTTCCACGCATGTATACTCAATCCATTACCTACTCTCCAACCTACTCCTTGTTTAATAAGATCTTGATATTTTAAAATGCTTTTCCAAGCATAAACTCTTTGGACTAAAAGGTTCTTTTCTAGTTCACTAAGTCAAACTCCAAAAGCCTGGCTATTTTGATAATTTTAAGCCCATTTTGAATAGCTCTTTAGAATCAATAATAAAGTAATAGCAAAATCATTTCGGACAAAAAATTTAGTAATTTCCAAATGTAAGTCAAAGATTTCCTCAGTGGACCCATAAAATCCATTGTTCCATGTTGTGATTGGTTACTGCTCATACACATGTGGGGTGGGGCCTTTGGGTTGTGTGTTTTACACTTGTAAACCATGCATCCCTTTACCGGATATGGTTGCTACGTTACTTTTCTGTTCATGCCCCAAATGGAAAGTGTTTATATATCTGAGTTGTTTATTTGGACTTTTCTAAGAACTGGTCAAAAACTCTTCTAAAATTGGCAAAAAATCCAAAGATATAAAACCTGTAAAATGAATCTAAAGTGATTCCACCTAAATTTATCTATATTTGGTGCTACGCAATTGTGTCTAAGATAAATTACTTTTTTAAGTGATTTACCCAAAATTTAATAATTTTAGCCTAAATGTGGTAAGGAAACTCATATATTTGTGTTGACAAGCGTTACATTTTTTTTAAGGTCCCGAGTATGAGCTTTGTGCAATCATTATGTACATTTACAATTAACTGTATTTAACTTTAAATTAGTTTTCTACATTAAATACATTTTGTTTTTACTAACTAATGTGTATTCATCGTATAACAACCACATAATGACATAATTATTGTAAGTCCTCGACAAATATAGTCCATAAAAATAAATTAATTAAATAATAATATCCTAAACTAAATTAATAAATAATTTAAATATAAATTGTATTATTATATCTGTTAGACTAAAAAACGAGATATATTATTAATAAAAGCAAAAGAAGAAAAAAATCTCACAACAAAATTAATTGAAAGACTTCAAACAAATACAAAATTTATGTTAAAAATATTTAACAGATAGTGGTTTGTAAAATCTAAAATTAGTAGTTCATTTTAACCAAATGTGTATCAAAATCTAATATTGGTAGTTCATCGATGATCGTCTTAAAAGACTTCAAACAATACAATATTATACGTCGTTATTGATAAACACATGAATTTTTAGAAAATCAATAATATTATGTTCCGTACAATTCGTACATTATACGGAATATTGTTTTCTTAAGTCATGTGTAATAATAATTCAGTAACAGAAGTAAAGAAGAGCACTGTGGTATATAATTAATTAACACAGTATTACGCGCCAAAATAATTCATTAATAAAATCGTGCCAAATTTAAATAAAGATTGACTCAATAGCAAAACTTGATAACCTTAATTAGTTTTCTAAATTTTCATTGTAGTATCTAAAATCACAGAGTTCATCCTAGTTTTTTTTTTTTTTTTACTTCAAAATTTAAAAGTTACTTTATTAATAAAATAATATTAAAATCAGTGGACCCAAAACAGCTAGACTTACTAAGAAGGAAAAAAAAAAAATACTAAAAATCATATAACCCCAATACATCTGGGAAGGTAAAAACATGTACACTGGTTTCTCAACCAGTGCTATAAAAGGAGGCTTGGTGCAATCTATCGAAGCAGACAATCATCTTTTGTCAACTGTCAGAGTCCTTTTCTGCAGCTGAGGTCTACTCTTTACTCTTCTATTTCTTCCTCAAAGATCTTTTTGTCTCCTTATCTACAACCTGATAACAGAATTTGAATATCTATCTCGATTGAAAAAACAGTGATCTTTGGTAAATTTTAACTAACGCTTTGGACTGTTCACTTTTTTGTTTGTTTATGGATTCGTTTTTGATATCATATGTGTATCTTGGATATGATGCAGAGAGAGTCCTTAACAATGAATGAGAACGGCAATATGACTTCTTTAAGCGTCCACCATTACCAGGCTCCTTTTGCCGATGACGGTGGCCAGAGAACCGGCGTGTCACCAGCACCCGTTTCGCCGTATTCTCAGGTCCCTCCACTGACCCGTTATCCAGCCGGGTTGCCCCATTTCAGCCCCGGGCCACGGATGACGACTCCTCAGTCGTTGCCTGGCACCTTCTCCTACTTGCCTCAGACGAGCCTTTCATCAACGTCCTTCCATAATTCATTGTCATCGCCGTATCCTTCTTCGTCGTCTTTTCCTCGTGCTTCATTTCCGTTGAAGTACCCTTCTCCGTCATCTTCCCTACGTGCTTCAAAGCCACCGGTGTACCTTTATCCGTCGTCGTCCCGTCCTGCTCCATTGCCGCCGGCGTGCCTGGCTACCTCGTCGTTCCGTCGTGATTTAGTTCCTCATTTCAACCCTGGACCACGGTCGGTGACTCCGCCGGCGCCGGTGTTCTCGTCCTTACCGCCGTCGCCTGTGTTCTCGTCCTTAGCGCCGGAGCCGGTGTTCCCATCCTTACCACCGTCGCCTGTGTTTTCGTCCTTACCGCCGGCGCCGGTGTTCTCGTCCTTACCGCCGGCGCCTGTCTACTCCTCAAATCCGCCGGTGGCCCCTTCTCCGTCGTCAATCCGTCGTAATTCACGGCCGCCGAAGTACCCTTCTCCGTCAGCACAAGTGGAGAAGAGAGATCACTCTTCCATTGGGTTTAACCAAAACCCTTCTCCCTTACCTCCACAAGCTCCGGTCAAGAGGTCTAACTCCAAGAGTGTCTCCGGTAACAATACTCAGCCACCAAGAAAGTCTCGTAAACGGACCAACAGTGATATCATTGGGATCAATTCAACAATCCCTCTCAACCCTCCTCCGGAATCGACCTACCTTTCGCCATCAACTCCGTTAGTTGGGAACTCAAGCTGCTACGAGGAAGGCGCTATAGAGTGGACATATGATAAGAACGCCAGAGACGAGTTTTACAATGAGTTTATGATTCTAGATAACACGAATAATGATGCTAACGGTAAAAATGTGATTGTGGATGACGTGATGATGACTATTCCCAATTCGGATGGTCAAAATAATGCAAATGAGAACATGTCTAAGACTGGACCGACTACTTCAGGTGTGAAGAGAAGAGCAGGCAAAGAAATATACATTGATCCTTCAAGCAGTCACAACAAGAGTGTTTCAATGGATAACAGTTTCAATAAGAAGCTGAAACCATCTCCTTCTCTTGTTGATGGAACCGAGGATGCTTTCAGCTTCATGCTTGGAAAGGGCGTCTATACTTCTTATGAATTGGAACAGATCGCGTGCAGCCCCAAACTTAGACAGATTGCAGTTGATCCCAAGAAATGCAAAAGGTAACCAATGTTTTTTATTTTGTTATCATATGGATTTGTGACATTTACTAATTTAAATGGTGGATGTTCTTTTTAAGAATCTTGTCAAATCGAGCGGCAGCTGCACGTTCAAAAGAGAGGAAGGAGCAGAACATTGTTGCCTTGCAACGCAGATTAGATACTCTCCAGCACGAATATACTTCGATGTCTTGCAAAATCACGGTTTTGGAGGTGAGACATATATATCACATTAACAACCATCTATTTGTCATGTCTAAGCGGTTCTTATATGTAATTAAGTTTGTATTGTTGTTACATGCAGAATGATAAACTGATGATAATGAACGAGACCAATGAAATGAAGATTAAAGTTGAATCGCTGGAGCAACAGGGGAAACTTCTTGATGGTACATCACTATTTTAATTTTTAATCTTTGCTTAAGCAATTAAGTTCTTTGTTTCTGCAATCTATAATAAATGTTTTGAATTTCCATGTTTAAAGAAAGGGGTAAGCATAATAACGAAACATGTTTTAAATGAGTTTACGCCGGTATTTACTAGATCCTTAACACAAGACTTAATGTTTAGGATGTACATCTATTGCTATGTATAAACAAAGTAACCCTTTGGGATGAGGTTTTTAAACCTTTAAAACAATTCCATCTGTAGAATATTATATTTTCATTTCCTATGTTGTTACAGCCTTTGATTGAACAATTGTGTGCAGAAATCAAAAGGCTGAAGGCGGAAACAGCCTTGACCAGACAACAGAGTGGAGATGCTCAACGGCTTAAGGAGGCATTAGCCTTGACCGAACAATTGCGCGCAGAAATTGAGCGGTTGAAGGTGAAGCAAAACCATAGCCAGTTTGACGGATCAAACATGTAGCCAAATCTATCTGAATAATTGTAATCGTGTCGGGTTCAGACAATATGACCTTTTCATAGTTTCTGTTTTGTTTTATAAGTTATGTGTTTTTGTCGTGACAAAAAAAAAAAAGTTCTGTGTTTTTTTTTTTCCTTCAATAAAGTCCTTTTTATTTGAGTGTTATTTTATTAAATTTCATAACTAGACGAAAGTGGTCTTCTCGGATGTTCTTTTTTCCGACCAGTCGATGATTGCTTTGGTCAACGTTTCAAAGAGTCGTCTTTTTAGTTCCTTCTTTCCCTATTTGCGCCATAGATTTGGTGAAACCAGAAACACAGTGACACAGATACGCTTCCCCATTTCTTTCCTTGCAGGTCAATTTCTTTCTGATATTATCTTCTCTTTTCGATTTTTTTTGGTAAAATCAATTATTGTGGGATTCATCTTTGCTCAAAAGGTTCCAACTTTAATTAGGGTTTTGTTTTGATTCTTCAAAGTTTGTGACTTTACATTTTTCGAATCTGTTTCTCAGAAATCGAAGAAGATAAATGGGTGGTGGTGATACAGATACCAATATGATGCAAAGAGTTAAGTCTTCTTCCGGTGCATCGTCTTCTTCGATCCATAAACAGATAAGCCCTAATCTTCACTTGAATCCTGCTCTTGTCCGCTCTCAGCAGCAGTTCCGACAGCCTTTCACCGGAGCTCCGCCGCCGATTCCACCCGTTTCTCCTTACTCTCATATCCCGGCGACTTTACAGCCTAGACATTCTCGGTCTATGTCGCAACCGTCTTCTTACTTCTCCTTTGATTCATTGCCGCCGTTAAATCCTTCTCCGCAGCCGGTTTCAGTGTCGGTGGAGGAGAAAAACGGTGCCGGATTTAGTCATTCGCTGCCTCCGTCACCGTTCACGATGTGTCATTCTTCGAGCTCTAGGAACGCCGGAGATGGAGAGAATCTACCGCCGAGAAAGTCTCATAGGCGTTCGAATAGTGATGTTACTTTTGGGTTTAGTTCAGTGATGGTTCAGAATCAAAAGTCTTCTCCTTTGGTCCCTTCGAGGTCTTTGGAGAGATCGATCTCTGGTGGAGAGGTTTCAGATTGGTCTAATTTAGTGAAGGAAGAACCAAGAGAAGGATTCTATAAGGCAAGAAAATCAGAGGGTGAAGCAGCTATGGACGATGTTTTCACCGCTTATATGAATCTTGATAACATTGATGTCTTGAATTCTTTTGGAGGTGAAGATAGGATGAATGGTAGTGAGAATGTGGAGGAGATGGAGAGTAGTAGAGGTAGAGGGACGAAGAAGACGAATGGGGGAAGTAGTAGTGATTCCGAAGGAGAAAGCAGTACCAGTGGGAATGTGAAAGTTGCGGTGACTTCTTCAGGGGTGAAGAGAAGAGCGGGTGGAGACAATGCACCGACTGCTAGACATTACCGGAGTGTTTCTATGGATAGTTCTTTCATGGGGAAGATGAATTTTGGTGATGAATCGTCGCTTAAGCTTCCGCCTTCATCGGCTAAAGTTTCCACAACCAATTCAGGTGAAGGGAATTCAAGTGCGTATAGTGTCGAATGCGGAAACAGTGAGTTTACTGCAGCTGAAATGAAGAAGATTGCAGCCGATGAGAAACTCGCTGAGATTGTTATGTCTGACACTAAGCGTGTAAAAAGGTAATAAATAGTGGTGCTTCGTTAGACATTTTGGAATTATTGTTGTTGTTTAATCGTTGTTGTTGTTGTTGTTGTTGTTTTGACATGAGTGTTTGATTTATAACCATTTTATTAGAATATTGGCGAATCGTGTATCTGCTGCACGCTCAAAGGAGCGGAAGACGCGATATATGGCAGAGTTAGAACACAAAGTGCAGACTCTTCAGACCGAAGCTACTACCTTATCGGCTCAGCTCACGCATTTGCAGGTGAGTAAAAGCAACACAAACTGTCATGTTTGAATAAGTCAGTTGTCTTATATTGTTTCGTGTGGGTGTTCAGAGAGATTCAATGGGGTTGACGAATCAGAACAGTGAGCTGAAGTTTCGTCTTCAAGCTGTGGAGCAGCAGGCACAACTCCGCGATGGTACGCACATTATATCATAAAAAAATTATTCATTCTCTATATTAGGGTGGTTGAGTCGCTTTAGGGTTGTTTTGTATTCGAACTCAGATGGAACCAAGTCAGTATCATGTCCTTTGCCAAATTGTTCGTTTTACTTTCCACCAACGATTTTCTTCAACCGTAAAAACTTGCGTTTTCTGGTTTCCGCAGCACTAAGTAGGAACAATGTTTCTTTCTATGTATGGAAAACCTAACTTTCTCCTTGTCCTTGGACAGATAGCTCTTGGCCGCAAGTTTCCACCTAAAAATTTTATTCATCCTTGAGGCTCTATATATATGTCTTGTTTCATTCACTCTATGAAAAGCTTTGATCTTGCTGCTTAGAATTTAGCTACTACACATGTCTTGATCCTTGTTCATCTCTCATTTCTCCTAGAGAGGTAACATTCTATTTTCCTTGTTTGGCAGCTCTGTCTGAGAAACTGACTGAAGAAGTCCAGCGCTTGAAACTGGTGATTGGGGAGCCGAACCGCAGGCAAAGCAGCAGCAAATCTAACATATCAAAGACGTCACTAAACCCAGAGATGTTTCAGCAGCTAAGCATCAGCCAGTTACAACACCAGCAGATGCAACATTCCAATCAGAATTGCACCATGAAAGCAAAGCACATGTCAAACGAATAGGGTAAGTACTTGCATATATATGATAATAAACTTATGTGCAGAGTCTGTTTTGGAAATTTTATAGAACATATATAAAGATTATGTCCGGGAAATTCAATTGTAGTTCCTGAAACATACACATATATATAGTGTTAATATTGGGAGGCTCTCTTTCTGGACTAGTTGTGTAAGAAAGCGGATTGGTCATATTTACACAGTTAGGATTTTCATTTCCCTTTGGATTTTGGAGTTTGATTTTATATGAGACAGTTCTTCAAGGTTTCTAAAATATTACTAAATCTAATCTTATATTTAATCTATTAACAGAATCAAATGCTCTGAGACTCAAACTGCTTCTCTTGCATAGACCACTCTCCAGCTTCTCATATCCTCCTTTGCCTTTGAACATGATCTTTAATCCTTTGATGGCTTACACAAAAAGAAAATTCGAAAATACAAATTGTGAAGAAAACATGCCAATGATGAAGTAGCTCCAACAGAAAAAGCATGCCAAATTGAAAATCTAAACCAACAAAACTTACTCCCTAATATGTATGATGTGTATATCATACTAAAGACGTATGATACATGTACATGTTAAACGTTATACCATATATTATTACTATACATGTACATTCATATGAATGACTGTTTCTTATTTTTTTTCCAAACCACGAAATTATCTCAATCTCAAGTCGACAAGATTTGGAATTTGATATAGATATTCAATACAATAGGCTTTTAGATACAAACGTTTTGTTTTCATCGAGGAAGTGTTATTCAATCATGAATGTTAATAGAAATAGAATCCAATCTCAATCCATTGTTCAAACCTAAAACACTTTTACAATCTTTGTATATTAAGTCATTTAAGAAATTTTCTGGAGTTTCATAAGTAAACTATTAAAATCAAAATTCAAGGTATATTGAAGAGATTTTGAAATCCACACAAATAGATTCTTAAAATGATATCAAATTTTAAATCTTAAAAATTATAAAACCTTAGAGAATTAACTTTTAACTCTCCATTAAATACAAACTAAGATACAATTATTCATAAGACTGATAAGAGTATCCTCAATAACAACTTATTATGGAGGGTGCACTTTATAAAAAATAATCAACAGAACAAAAAAAAAAAAATCGTGTACGGAAGGGGACGAAAACGATAGATTCTGCAAATTAATTGTTAGCTACTCTCATCCAATTGACTCACATCCATCTTTGTCCTTTACAACCTTTCTTCTGGTCCATTCATATTCCAAGTTGGAGCATCTTCAATGAGGGGTTTTTATTAAAAAACTATTAATAAAATAATAATAAATTTTTTAAAATCATAGGAGAGAAGAAAAGAGTTTCTTAATAAACATCCATGAGAACTTATGAGTTCTTGTTAAGAAATCTTTCTTACACTTGTCACAAAATTATTAATCAAATATTTTAAAAATTTTAAAATTTAATTAAATTAATAAATTCTATAAAAAAATATTATTAGTTTATTGTTAAGATACCCATAAGATATCTTAACCCATGAGTATGCTCTTATATGTTTTATTTATATATTTATATATCACCCAATATCTCTAAGAGATAGATGGGGAAAAAACGAAGTAATTAATCAGGACTAGTTGCTATTGTATACAAACATCATTTATGACTAGTAGAGAAAGGCAAAGAGGGAAGCTAAGTGTATTGAATTACTAGGGAAAACCTCACTCGTTGCGTGAGTTTAAACAAATATAGTAAATTATACAACACTATATAAATAATATATATCAAAATGATTGATCTATGTAGATGTCGTTTGAGCATTCCGGTTAGGTAAAACAATTTTATAATTTACAATATATATCATGTTTCTATTTTCTCCGTACACTAAAATAAATAATGATAGTTACATTATTATTTAATTATTTAAAAATAATATAGTTTAATAGTTTTTGTATTTTGGGATCGTCTTCTAATTATTATATTTCTATCAATATTTCACAAAGTTATTACAACTTATTATATATTTCAAAACTAATTAATACTTCTATAAAAATGAATTTGATAAAATTGTGATGATGAAAATACATGAATAAATAAAAAAAATATTCTAAATTTTGGTTGAGTCATCTTAGAAGAAGTAGAGAGACTCATATAGATCGTCCAATAAAAAAGTTTATCTTGCTTTTCACATTACATTGAAAGCATAAGATAGGAAAATACAGAAGTGATTCTTACATTTGCCATTGACTCTATACTCCCAACTACAACTGTTATATATAAGAGAAAATCTTCTTCATTATATAAGATTGTGATGCCATTTAAATTAGTCTAATTATATTTGTTTTGTTGATATATAGTTATATTTAGTTAATGAAATTAAATAAGACATACGAAAAAAATTATAATTTTTAGGAGGTAAACATTAATTAATTTAAATAAATTAATATATATATATATATATTATATTAAAGAAGTGATCTTACATTCGTCATTGATTTTATGTTCCCAACTACATCACATATATAAAAGAGAGAAAATCAATCTGAAAAGAAAAAATAAGTTAATATATATATATATATAACACTATAAAGAAGTGATTTTACATTCGTGAGATGTTATATGCTCTAACTAAATCACTTATATAGAAGTAAAAAATAAACCTGAAAAGGAAAAAAATTGAAATTTGCATTGCAATAATTATCTTACATTTGTTAGAGTTATATGTTTGTACTACATCACTTATATAGAAGAGGAAATCAACGTGAAAAGAAAAACAATTTGAAATTTTTCTAATTAATCAATTAGTTATTGCAAATTGTATTAATGAGTTAAGTTATGGTCAATCAAGAGAAATTATTATCTTTGTAAATGTTTTTTGTTATATATGTTTCTTTTAGGAATGAGAATATCAAAAACTAAAATAGAGAAATAATTAAAATGAAGGATGATCACTTGCCTTTGTATATGTTTTGTTTATGATGGAGAATATCGAGTGGTAGAATAGAATAATATTGAAAAGACACATTTTAAAAAATTACTGTCAATTATGTTGTTAATTGGTTAAGTTATTTTTAAATTGTAATAATTGTTTTTAAATTTGTAATTTACAGAATTTATTGTTCTTATATATGTTTCTTTTAGAAATGAGAATATGAAAAGGTAATCGCTTATATAGAAGAGGAAATCAACTTGAAAAGAAGAACAATTTGAAAATTTTCTAATTAATTAAATTAGTTATTGTAAAATTGTATTAATGAGTTAAGTTACGGTCATTTTAAATAACGAAACTTACGCCGTTTTTGCCAAAAATAAATACGAACTCTTTGTTGAGCCAAAAAATGTACAAACTTTAAGTTGACTGAACCAATTTAAGTACAGAAAAGTCAACGTAAACAGTAGTCCAACGTTGACTTTTCTGTATTTAAATGGGCTCAGTCAACTTAAAGTTCGTATATTTTTTTGGCTTAACAAAAAGTTCGTTTTTATTTTGGCAAAAATGTGTAAGTTTGTTATTAAATGGTTATTTTCCCTTTTTTAGTTAACTATTTAATACTGAATTTTATTTAAAATTATATATAATCTTTCACTTATATAACTACTAAAATATAGAATTATTTTTAAGTAAATTGACCACACATAAATATAAACTATATTTTCATTTAAAAAAAATATCTCAACTACTATAAAATTGATTATATTTAAATAAGTCTCCTGTAAAAATAATTGCTACAATATTTTTATGTTACATTGTTTTAGAGTATGTATATAATTTTACGATGATATGCTAAAGAGTTCATACAATACATGATATTTAAATTTTAAATTATTTTTGCTAGACAATCTTTGTGATTTTATCAGCATCATACAACCATATTACAAATTAAAATCAAGTTATATTTACGGAAATAGTTGTGTCAATTTTGTATTTGGTTGTGTTTTTGTATCACATTATCATTTGTATGAACGGAATTCTTCAAATTTTCTAAATGTTTCCAAATAAATGCTTTCGTCACATGAAAATATAATAGCAATATTTTTACTGGAAAACTAGTTAAATATAATCAATTTTGTAGTATTTGAGATATTTTTTAATAAAATATGGTTTATATTTATGTGTGGTCAATTTACTTAAAAATAATTTTATATTTTATAGTTATATAGGTGAAAGATTATACCTTATTTTAAATAAAATTCAATACTAAATAGTTAATTAAAAATGAAAATGACCATTTTAATAACGAACTTATGCGTTTTTGCCAAAATAAATACGAACTCTTTGTTGAACCAAAAAATATACAAACTTTAAGTTGACTAAGTCAATTTAAGTACAAAAAAGTCAACGTTGGACTACTGTTAACGTTAACTTTTTTTGTACTTAATTTGGCTTGGTCAATTTAAAGTTCGTATATTTTTTGGCTCAACAAAGAGTTCGTATTTATTTTGGCAAAAACGTGTAAGTTCGTTATTAAAATGACAATTTTCCCGAAATTATTATCTTTGTATATGTCTTTTTGTTATATATGTTTTTTAAGAATAAGAATATCAAAAAGTAAAATAGAGAAATAATTAAAATAAAGGATGACAAATTATAATAATTGATTTTTTTATATATATTTCTTTTGTTAAATTATTGTCAAATTGTAATAATTGATTTTAAATGTGTAATTAATAGAAATTATTGTTCTTATATATGTTTATTTTAGAAATGAGAATATGAAAATAGAGAAATAGTTAAAATGAAGGTTAAAAGAAGGATGACACGTGTCAGCTTGTAGTTAAGCCAACTTTACTTTTGTTCTTATATATGTTTCTTTTAGAAATGAGAATATGAAAAGGTAATTGCTTATATAGAAGAGGAAATCAACTTGAAAAGAAGAATAATTTGAAAATTTTCTAATTAATTAATTAGTTATTGTAAATTGTATTAATTAGTTAAGTTATGGTCAATTAAGAGAAATTATTATTTTTGTATATGTTTTTTTGTTATATATATTTTTTTAAGAATGAGAATATCAAAAAGTAAATAGAGAAATAATTAAAATAAAAGATGACAAATTATAATAATTGATTTCTTTTGTATATTTATTTTTTAAAATTATTGTCAAATTGTAATAATTGATTTTAAATGTGTAATTAATAGAAATTATTGTTCTTATATATGTTTATTTTAGAAATGAGAATATGAAAAGGTAAAATAAAGAAATAGTTAAAATGAAAGTTAAAATAAGGATGACACGTGTCAGCTTGTGGTTAAGCGAATATTACTTTATTATATAAGATATTTTAAAATTAAGTAGTTTCCCACGCGTTGCGTGGGTTAAGTGTTAAAATGAATTTGATCATTGATTTTTTTAAAAAACTCTATTAGATATATATAATATACTTTATTTCATTTAAATCTTGAAATTTATTAAAACTTTTAAAATATATATTTCATATTTAATATTATAATTTTTTCATTTATTGTATTATATAACAGTGTGTTAAAATAGTTTTACACTACAATTTGATAAAGTGGATGGAAACAAATCCATAATTATTTTATTAAACCAGTTATTTTGGTTATGTTTGTCAAAACATTGATATATTGTCAAAACATTGATATATTGGTTTGAAAATAATAACAGTAAAAAATATTGTTTCTCTTTTTGTCATTAATTTTTTTTCATATTTTTTCTTATAATATTTTTTAAGTAATTTTATTTCTTAAAGAGTCCATTTTATTTAACAAATAATTATTTTTAATCAAACATAGTTTTTTTTAATTCGAGTAGGTACCGTCGAAAGAAAAGCACAATAAAAACATAATTTGTTACCTGATAACTCTTCACTATTGTCTCTCATATCATTCAACTCAAAAAACATAAAGAATCTGAAAAACAAAAATTCAAAACCAATAAAACATTGTTGTTCTTTAACACTGTTCAAAAACATGTTCAAAAACATTTTCTTAGTAAAAATAATTTTTCACTTGTGGTTGGTTCGACGATAGCAGTTAAATGCTGATTCAACATCGAAATCACAGCTTGTGTACAAACTTACAAAGTTGACATAAGAAACAATTTGAACTTTATTAGTTTTAGAAAAAAAATTGAAATAGAATTTACAAAATTATGTATTACTTAAAATATAATGAATAATAAAATGTGTATCTTTCTATTTATAGGTAGACTTTGAGGCTCTCGAATTCATGAGCATATGAAATATGGAGCCGTTTACCAAAGATAAAACATGAAAACATATATAGAATTTGGATTTTGGTTCAATATTCTGAATTAATACTAATTAATAGTTGTATGTTATGGAATCATCAATTAGTGCATTTGAATTAGTGGACGTTAATTACAAAATTTTGTGGGTTGAAAGACTAATGTATTGAAATAGACAATTATTACAATTGTTATCACTTCAACTTAGACAATAATTTAAAGTTGGTTTTTAAATCCAAAATTTTTGAAGGAGAAACTAATTAATGTATTTAAGTGGGCAATTATTGCATTTTTACCTCTTAAGTTCCTCCAAGTTTTGGGGCATGACAATTTTCTACGACACAGTTTTTTTTGTCAACGAAAATATCAAGTGGTACAATAAAGAAAAATTGAAAAACACATGTTAATTTTTTTTGTCAATTATGTTGTTTAAGATTCTTTTAAATGTTTTAATGAAATAAGTTATGGTCAAATTGTATTAATTGATTTTAAACATGCAATTAAGAAAAATTATTGTTATTATATATGTTTTTTTTAGAAATAAGAATATTAAAAGATAAAATAGAGAAATAGTTAAAATAAGAGATGACACATGTCAGACTGTGGTTAAGTGAACCCTACTTTATTATATAAGTTGAGAAAATTCTAATATTAAATATGAAATAGATATTTAACAGTTTTTGATAAATTTAAAGATAAATATATATATATATATATATATATATATATAATAGAATTTTTGTATATGTAATCAAGAGAAGTTATTATTTTTAAATATGTTTTTTAGAAATAAAAATATCAAAAGATAAAATAAGCGAAGTTATTATTTTTTGTATATGTTTTTTTATGAATGAGAATATCAAATGGTACAATAAAAAAAATTGAAAAAACACATGTTAAAAGGTTATAGTCAATTATGTTGTTTGAGTTTCTTTCAAATAGATTAATGGATTAAGTATGGTTAAAATTGTATTAATTGATTTTAAATATGTAATTAAGAGAAGTTATTATTTTTAAATATGTTTTTTAGAAATAAACATATCAAAAGATAAAATAGAAAAATAGTTAAAATATACGAACCCTACTTTATTATATAAGATATATACTAATTATGTCGATATAGGTCTTTTTATTGTAACCAAGTAATTACTAACGTCTTCTTAATATTTTGCTTTCTCACTAGAGACAGTAAAACTAAATTAAAAAAAAAACTCGTAGTTCATCAATTCAATGGTATGGTCCCATATGTTATCACCTATTTTAGTCTAGAGTCTATAGATAATGGGAAGCATTTCAAGTTTGTAGTAAATGCTTATGCATACTTCTGCAAAATAAAGATATCTAGCGTAGATATTCCGGAAATGATAATGTAATGAAATACTACAATATGCTTTTAACTCAATCAATAACCCTAATTAAATTTAACATTTAAAAATAAAAACTGAGAGAGGGAATAATACAAATTTTAACATTCGATCAATATTTTCTTGGCTCCAATTGGAGGTTGAAAGAGATACGATCGATAAATTTACTCCATTGAACAAGGATGAGAACTACTAGTTCTTATTAGCCCAACGTAACCCATCACTCAGAATTATTACAGCTTGCGAAAAATAAATTAGGTTTACACCTCAAACCCTTGAATGCGAAACTTAGGAATTAACAAACTAAAACCCATGTTTGACATAATCCACATAAAAGGGTCATTTTACGCGGATCTTCATAGGTTTATATAGTTCGGAAAAAAAACACTTTTGGATACAATATTCATCCAAAGGTAACAAATTTTTTTGATATATAGGAATGATCATATATAAGGTCTCTCTCTCTCTCTCTGCCCCTCTCTCATCTGATCATGGATGTTAGAGAGCGGAAAACAACTTCTTCACAAGGAATAGTGAGTCCCATGTCATGATTGAACCCAAACTCTTCCTCTGCCCGTTGAAGCAAGCTCTTGAACTTAGGATGAGTCAAGAAGGAGATGGGTACGATGTAACGGCTCCTCTTTTCGCCTACGTAGACCGCAAAATGACCCTTTGGTACGTCTACAGGCAGGCCATCCTCGTCATAGCATTGATTCTTGGTCAAGCTCTTGAGGATTTGTTTCAGCATTGCAGTTTGTGTTAGCTTTGAAGATCTCTTAATCGCCATTGATAGTTATTGTTTAATTCTTGAGAAAAGAAGAAGAAGAGGAAGTTGAGGTGTAGATGGCGGAGAAGAGTGAGAGATGGTGAAAGGGTTATTTATGGCGGAGAATGAGGATGGGGATGTAATGCTTACACCAATATTTCAATTTCTTCATTATTCGAAAAAAGTATTAGATATATATATATGGTCAATTTGGATGGATTCGTCTACTAGTGATGGAAAAAAAAAAAAAAAACTATAGGGTAGTGTCGTTAACTGAACTACTCTATAATTTTTTTTTTTTCATGGATGCTCATGCTACTATGTTTTAGATTATGTGTTTAATTTATTGAATTATCTGTGGCGGATTTACTAAACATTTTTTTGTCATATCATCAGATCCTATGAAAACTACACAAAATATGGTCAAATAACTAAAATGTAAAATACTTTTCAAACAATATCGATATTGCCGTTTAATTCGACTCTTTTAAAACCCTAATAAAGAATGATCTACCCCCAAAATCTCAACAAACCCATCAATTATTTGAGGATAAATGATATCATTCTAATTTTTAAAAGATCCGATCCATAGTGTGTGTATATATATATCATCAACTACTTTTGGTCCTCCCTCGTATCTTCTCTCTCATAACTTATATTTTATAACAGAAATAAGAAAAGGGATAATATCATTTGCTAACTAGCTAGATTTCATAATGAAGTAAGGGTATAGATATACGTACTAAAAGTACAAACTACAAGTACTTATTAATTCTTATATTACACTCTATATCGTTACGTGCGTAGTTAAATAATTGACGCCAAAGCATGCAATTATATTAAATTACCTTTAGCTTATGATATAAGCATATAGCCTTTTGTGATCCAATATCAATTTAAACAACCTCTAATACAACAGTTACAAAACAAACCCAAAACGCAAAGATTTTCCTTAATATCGTGTCCGAGTATCTGACGATATATATCTTTATAATGTTACTAACCATGTTCAATCATGGTAATGTATGTCTTGTAAACCCTATATGGCTATATTACTAAAAAGAAATTAGACTTTATACAAACCCACAATGCTTTCTTATTGCTCAAGAAAAAGCAAACTCTCTTTCATTACCTTTCATGCTTCTAATCTTGTCTTGAATCCTTTTAAACTTTACGATCATTTATATCTCACGATTACGTCAACAGACAGTAGAGAGAGTCTTTGCTGTAGAACTCGTCGTTGTCAAAGCTTGCATGTTCTGTGAAGGAGATTGGTCATATGAACAAATGATTTTGAAAATGAGAAAAATTAGGATAATTTTGCCTTGAGCTAAAGACTAAGACATGTCTCATATGTAAACCACATGAACTCCATGTTACTCTTGTCCTGCCTCTATCCCTGAGCTGTCTTGTCTGTTACTCCGCTTTCTTACACAACTGTCTAAAGAACAATATAAACAGAGTCGTTCTCAAACTTTTGTATTGTCCCACATCTCAATCTCACAAAATCCTTGTCTGCTTCTTTTATGGAAATCTCTTTTTTATTCAACCACATGAAAGAAGAATCTATAGAACTCTTGACTTGTCCTGTTTTTCGTACGACTCTGTTTTTTCTTTTTATATTCCTAAATGATCATAAAAGAACAGAGCAGACCCATTCAATTACCATTTTCTCTTGATCAAGACATCTCATCTCCCAAAACCCATTTCTATTTATAATAGGAAAAGCTCTGATTTATGTACTTCAACCACGTGATATATAATCGACATTTCCTCAACTGTCTTCTTCTCATAATAACTCTGTTTTCTCTCCAAAACAGAGCATCTCTGTTTTAAAAACACATTTAGTGTTGGATAAGCTTCAACATTACTTGTAGCCTAAGATATCTTTGACAAGAATCGGTTAGGATAAGATAGGTTTAATATATTCTTGATAGGATAATGAGTTATCTAGTTCTATTAGGAATATGATTAGCAAAGATGTGCTAAACCTATAGATATCATTGTTGAGTTGTGACATTGATATCAAGAGCTTTTGGCGTTTAGTTTTGAGTTATTTTCTAAACCTAACAAAGAGAGTTATTCTTTACAAAAGCTAAGAACATCTTAAATACAATACAAATCATGAGTTTGTATAACTTCCGAAATTTTGAATCTCCAAAACTCGTTTTCTCTAAGTAAAGAAAACAGAGCTGGTTACATTCAAGCGAATTACAAAACATAAATGTAAAGTCTCTCTATCACATGGGTTTGCAGGAAATTAGCAAAGAACGTGGACCCAAGAAACTGCATATACAGTAAAGATACTATTGCAAGTTATAATTAGCTAATATGAACATGGACATGTACGATGATCTACAGTTGAATAGTGAACTGAAAATGACAACATCAGCAAAACTAAACAAAAAAGGGAAAAACTGAACAGAGTGGTACCTCGAGAATGAGACGGCACTAAGAAAGCTAGAAGCTTTTTTCAACCATCGGTGGTCAATTTTTCCTCCATATAAGGAGAGGTTTAACGCGTTTGTAGGTTTTTTCATAGATCTAATTACACAGAATCATACATGTAATCACGATTTGAAATACCAAAATGTATAGTATAAAATAACTTATATATCCAACATAACATGTCTTAAGTACTTGACCATATGTGCCTAATGACTGCTCACAAATGTTAGTAATTAGTCACATGGATTGTCAACAAAACTTCTAACAGGTAATAGGCTAACTCACTCAGGCCCATGACACTAGGCCCATATAAAGCTGGTAAAGCTATTATAATAGCTACGAGTAGGAGAACAGAGTATCCTTCTCTTCTTCTTTCGTGTGTATCTTCTTCTTCTTCTTCTTCTTCTCCTTGCTTATGTGTAACAACTGAGTAAAATGCAGAATATTGTTATGCGACTTTATGTACATCGTCACATAATAGCAATTTAACATCTTGGTGTTTAGATGTCAAACGTTTTACATTTTGGCGTTCAAGATACGTCAATCTGACGCTGTCGTTGTGATAAGATCAATCTAAAGATTAAATTCAGATTTATTTTATGGATTGAAAAGGGCTTGAGTGAGATATAAATATGATCATTGATACATACAATATAGTTTTGGACTGAAGATGTTTAGCCAAGTGCAATTAATCCATCAAATGTAGTTTATGTCCACTTTAGGAGACTGTTATCTTGAGTATATGAAAGTTATGTCCTTATAGCTAATATCAAATCGTCCCTGCTCATAAGTAAAGTAGGTCTTCTCAGTGATATGAAAAGACAGGACTAAGGTGGTCTTCTCAGTGATTTCAAAAGACAGGACCACATGACTTAGTTTTCTAACCGATACGTTTATAATTTATGTGGCAAGAATTGAATTCGGCTACATGTAGCCTATCTATTATGAGTCATATGTGGTTTGTGTATCATTATATCAACATCATGGAGATGATCATTAGACAGAGCCATGTGCTTGTTGATGCTTATGAGATTAATTAAGAACCAACCAGTGGAGTTATCTTCAAGTATGGTTCTTTTCTATAAATACACACCACTCTTTTTCTTGAGCTCTTCAAGTTCTCACTTTTCACTTGCAGTAATCTTTTTCTAATTTAGAACATCAAAATCCATGGCTATCAGAATTTCTCGTGTGCTGCAATCATCAAAGCAACTTTTAAAATCGTTCTCACACTCATCGAACAATGCCGATGTTCCAAAAGGACACCTTGCGGTTTACGTAGGAGAAAGGATGCAGAAGAAGAGATTCGTGGTTCCAGTGACGTACTTGAGTCACCCTTGTTTTCAAAAACTTCTAAGTAAAGCTGAAGAAGAGTTTGGGTTTGATCACCCAATGGGTGGCCTCACTATTCCCTGCACTGAACAAATCTTCATCGATCTCGCCTCTAGCCTCAACACTTGATCATGATTCACGCCAACCAGTAGATCTAACCCTTTAATTTCCAGGCCTTTTCTTCAAGACAAAACAAGAGATGATCTATCTATCTCTCTCTCTTGAAAGTGAAACAGAGCTACATGTCTTTTTTGACTGATGTAACATTAATCAAACCCATGATTCCTTCTAAAGTCATCAATTTTTATGAAATCTCCACTTTACTGTGACTACAATGTTTGTCATTTGAATAAAGCACAGATTTTGGTTAATCCACCATACTGAATGAAGAAATCAACATACACATCCGTGGAAGCTCTTCAGAGAAATCTAAGATTCTGACAGTACCACTGTAATAAACGTAAAAGCTTGAGATCTTTGTATACCAATCTCCAATGCCAAAGCAATCTGGAATTTGTCTCCACACGTTATCTCCTTTCTTGAAGACAAACTACATAACATTTTCTAAGTGACCACATGGATATATTAACCATCTCCTCTGTAAAAAGATTGCGGATATAGAGATTGCATTCATAAGCCATCACAGTCACACCCATACTCTGCAAAACCCACACCGAGATCTTGACTTGTGAACATCTCTTTTATTCTGAGCTGAATGGCGTGCTTACACGGAACTCATGCCGTTTAATTTTTACAGTATCAGAAAGCTAGCCGTTTCTTCTGGCATGACATTCACCCTGTTTGTAATGTTCAATAGAGCACTACGTCCCGTTCTTTAGCTAGTTGGTAGACAACGTGTCGTTTCTCCTTGTGTCACACTGACATTCATGCTGTCTCATTCTTGGTTATGTGGACTATATGTCGCTATTGTTAATGCTGAGTGCTGACTGTGACAAATCAGCAACCGCAAGTTAGCTCCACACTCCTAAGGTTGCACTCTTAAATCTCTAATCAGTAAAGTGAGTTAAGTTGTGTGTCCATAACACTCACCTATTAGCACATGGCTTTGCCTCTCTTGACTTGATTGTTTGTCAATTTGGCAGACCAAGACGGACCCTCCCATTCAAATGAAGCAGCTGCAGTTTCTACCCTCAGACAAATCCATGTTAAGACTAGTGTGACAGTGAGTTCTTGATTCTTCCTGTTCAACAACTTTAAAGTCTCCCTGTGCTGCTGCAATGTCCCACCATGTGAATCTGCCCATACATGTCCACCTCTGGTATGCCACAGAACAATCTTCTCATTGTGATTTATATAACAGAGAGAGCATTAGTTTTTTCATCTCAATATAAAACCAAATCATAATCAACAATTCAGAACTAGGACAGTACGTCAGTTTCCCTGATCCAACTTTGAGAGAAAAATGACAATGATGCGAGGTCTTTTGGCTGCAAAGAAGATTCTAACAAGCAAAGCAGCATCGACACCAAAAGGATTTCTAGCAGTGTATGTAGGGGAGAGCCAGAAGAAGAGATATATGGTGCCAGTTTCGTTCTTGGACCAGCCTTCTTTCCAAGCTCTGCTGAGTAAAGCCGAAGAAGAGTTCGGGTTTGATCATCCCATGGGTGGCTTGACAATCCCTTGTCCTGAGGACACATTCGTCGCTATAACTTCTCAGCTGAGATAGTAGACCAAACAGAGAATACAATTTTGAACTTCCTATTTTCTTTTACTAGAGAACTAGAAACCAATGTAAATACATACCTTTTTGATGAAAGAGTTGTTGACAAGGAAACACAATATTGGTATTTGCCTCACATCATTTCATATAATAAATCTCTCAACCGCAGAAATTAGATTACATCTGCTTCTTAATCATCACACAATGTCTTTCTTGGTTGTATTGAACACAAGCAAAAAAAACTTTCAACAAAGTACATAGATGAGATTTAGCCGTATAATACAACACCAGAAACTTGTACTTTTGTCAACCCAACGCATCTCATTCTGACCTTGAATCTCCACTAGTGTCTACGAAACTGGATTTTGGGTTGTGCATAGGATATGTCAATTTCTGAAGCTTCATATCCAGAAACTTTAAAGCCGAGTTCATCTGTAAGAAGAGGTCGAATCAAGCAGAGCAAAAGACGATTACAGGTCGAACTTTTCTGATTCGGACTGTGTTAAGTGGAATTGGGAAGTAGAAAGCTTTACTGATTGTGAAGCTGTCTGAAACAGAGTTTTCGTCAAGGGAACTACACAAAACCTGTTCCAAACGGAGACTTGAGTTTCTACTTGGTTCCATAGATTTTTTTAAAAAGGGTTTGTTCGACTTACATTCCTCGGCCGCCGGCGAGAGCTTCTTCCGACGGGTCCTTCCAGTCGTCGACCCTACAAGCCAAAACACAGAATCATATTTATCTCCATTATATTGGTAAAATGATTTGACAGATAAAGTTAGAGAATTTTACACCCATCCGTATCGGCGGTCAAAGAGAAGCCGTCTCGAGGAGCGGCTGGAGGCGGTGGCCGGTGGTTCCATCTCTTCCGGTGTATAGACTCGGTCCGCCGATAGATCTTAAGAGAGAGAAGGAGAAGGAACGGTTCAGATTATATAAAAATTTGGGCCTATTCGTAATTAAGCGGCCCATTTACATATATTCTAATGTTAGCCCATCTAGTTAAGTGCTGCTAAAAGCCTAAAACCTCGAAAGTTGAAAACTTTTGTGAGTATATTTCTCTTCTAAAATATGAGTATATTTGTACAATGTTAATCTCCTATTAGGTAGAAAGATGATACGAGATCTAGAGGAATAACAAAACATATTCAATGTGTTGTCCATAACTTTTGGAACAAATCGAATATAAAACACAAGTAGGTTACTCGAATTTTATCTATATCAACTTACGTGGGAGGTGTGATATTTTACTCTGCTTCGTAGAATTTGCGTTAACTTTACAGTGAGAATAAAGAAGGGTTAAGCACAAGTGAAGTGGAAACAATCATGTCAATTATACTCACCCACAAAAATATACAACACAGTTGAAAAGAATTAACTCGAGAGCAACCTGAGGATGCTCAGATCTATCTTCGTGTAACAAATGTCATCAAAGTATCTATCTTTTGTTTGTTTCCCTTTTCTTTTTAACTTACACAACACCAGATGGAAGCCGTAAAACAAGCTGGCCTCCGAAAACACTGCAGAAGAAAGATGGATCAAAGAGGTGAAGCGAAAAGACCGAAGAAGAAAAGGAAAGTACCTTTTAACGTAGTAGTAACAGAAATCTGCCAATATGAATGTTTGGACGATTTCTGAGATTATCACCATCGATGGCCATAGTCCGTAACCCAGTGCTACAAGCAGGCGTCCGCGGGTGTCCATAATCTATTTGGACACAGAAGACCAAATCAAATTTATGCGTTCAATTTAGAGAAATTACACAGATTCTTGAGAATATCTAATGAGGATACTACTATAGAGTTGATCACTTGCTGAGTGACAAGCTTAGGATGTTAGAAAGGTCACTGATTTTTGCGAAAGAAGGAAAGAACATATTAACCAAGTAAATCTTAACAATCTCTTGAAGATCAGAATCTATACCTGTAAGACCCAGTGAGCACAGCTAAGGAATCTTGCTACTCCAAGAGCAAAAACATAATGAGCCGTGAAGGGTTCGACAATCTGAATGAACCAAACATATCAGGAATCGGACTTGTTTCCAGTTCTCAAGTTTCCAAAAGCGACCTTAAAAAGTGCATACCTTAGTGTTCTGCATCACTCTTAACTGTGGCAGGACTGACACAGCTTCGAGGTAAACACAAAGTGCCCAGGAAATTCTATTCAATATATTGTGCGAAGTTGATGGATGGATCAATACAGCTAACACAACACAAGGCACGAGCTGCAAAAATCAAAAGGACGAAAAATCAATACGTATGAATCCTACCATACCATGTTCTGAATAGCATGTAATGTGCAGATTAACCAAATTTGATACTTATGCAATTATGAAGGAACGCTGATTATAACTTATAACTTGAAAGAATCTAGTTATGGGGGGGCTTCCAATGAACGTTGTAGCTCCACTTATAAACAACAGTTATAAGCAACATTTTCATCTGAGCTTAAAGTAAGCGTAACTAAAAACAAACGACTTTTAGCTGCTGATATAACCAACATGACTTGCAAGCACAGAATCTAAGCAAAAAAAAGATAAAACCTTTCTCAATACCGAGAATGACTCACTTACCACATAATAGAGAGCAAAGTTGTCTTTGTCCTCCATGTAACTAGCTTTAAGCTTAAAACGGATCATAAATATAACCCAGAGAGTTGTTCCCAAAGTAGCCAAGTCCAGAATGGTATGTATATCGTATTCCATTACAAAACTGCAATACAGCCTAACAGCTAGAAATATCGCCGTAAGCTCCTGAGATTTCAGTGACAATCCTGAGAAACATACACAAAGAACTATAAGTAGACAGAAACTCCTCTGGATACTGAAATGTTGAATAAAGTTAACATTTTTATATCTTAGCACAGATCCAAATTCTCTATGTTAAAGCAAAACAACTGTTTCCTAAGAACCCACGAAGGAATTGAATCATTAATTGGATGTGATACTACAAACAACGAAGTCAAAGCAGGAATTGAGGTTATACCAGCGCAAGTCTTTTCCTTCATGAGTTTATAGATAAGAACAAAGATTCCAATTGAATGAACAGCTTCGGCAGCAACGAAGAGATTGTCGTGATCGTGAACGATGAATCTGAGCAGAACAAGAGCCGCCATGCCCGATACCACGGAAAGGAAAGCCTTCACCTTCGGCGGCTGCCTTCTCACCCATGTCGACACCGCGTGGATCGGAGCCTTCGTTAACTTCATGTTCGATTCCTTCTTCTTCTTCTTGTCTTGCTTTCTCGGTAAAGTGACGACGACGGAATATTTACAGGTAAATCTGTAAATATACGATAACCCCATCAATACAAAAATGACCAAAACACCCTTTCACATATTAAAACACATTATACTCAAACTCATTGGGCTTCGATCACAATAAAACCCGTTTTAGGCCCTGAAGGAAGTACTATCTGTTATATAGTTTTTGTTGTGGAATAAATATTTCTAAATTTCCAAGATTGTTAATTCGGATTTATTTTTGTACATGCTTATCATACATATACCAAAATATGCTATATTTGTTAAGCTTTTTTTTTTTTTTTGGTTCAAAAACATCTTATCTATTTTCTTAAAACATAACACATTATCTCTTCAATCAAATGTACATATCTATTTTGTGTCTTGCTTAAACTGAATCAAATCAAATTAAATAAAATGGATTAATAGTGTTGTCTACAAAGGAAAAAAAAAGGGTCAATGATATGAATCCTTGGAAACGATATACATTAGGCAGAACATCTAATTATTTATAAAGCGATGAGTGGAACAAGGTGAAGTGAGTGTCTTTTTCATGGTAGGCCACTAAGATAAGCTCCCTTGTTCTGATGTCTTAACCACCAATCACTCATATCTCACGCAAATCCGATCAGAATATAACTATTTTACAAATTAGGACTAAATAAAAATCGATCTTTACAAATTACAATCATTTGTACAAACTTCATTCGATTTGTAGAATTGGAATATGTATATTTTTTATGGGATGATAGTGGAAGCTAAGTAAAGGAAGACCTAAGAAAAGAGTACAAGTGATGAAGATATGTATGACGAAGCTTAGTATCAATACGAATATTTTTTTCGAAATTTAGACAAATTATGATCCGACTAATCCACAAAATGACATATTCTGTGTAAATGACCACATAAACTCATTCGTTACCCCACTAGCTAGCTAGTACTAATGAGTTTCTCAAAATAGTGAGTGGTATGGTATCATCATCGACCATAAAGTATACCTAACAAACCATTATCTCTATCTCTCTCTTTATCTCCTTTGTTTGATTATCTTTCATGTAATAAAAACACTTGACAAATCAATAAGAAAACAAAGTGGAGGCGATGCATTACCACGGCTGCTGCTGCGGAAGGTGTAGAGTAACGGCGTCGCCGTTGCCGGTAATAGTTATGATCACGGTGGCGCTCGTCCTCTTAGCCCTTTCATCCGTCGTGAAAGTAGAAGTTGCTGTCTCCTCAGGTGAAGATGTGCTGAGTTGGCTCCTCCTTGCCACGGTTCCATTGGCTTTACTATTCGCCGTGAGATGTCTCTCTTGCCTTGAAACGTCTAAGCGATCTACTTACTACTGTCCATGTGGTCGCTGGAGATGCGTTTGCTACTACTAGTTTTGATGATTGCGGTTAGTATCTTGTTGCGTTTGCGTTTTACGTAAATATATAATTTCGTAAGTTTGTAGATATTCTTGATGTTTACGTTAAGCATATATGTGACGTGAAGCACACCGATTTTGGTGGATTTGACGAGGAACGTTATAGATTACAATATTCAATTTTAACCTTAATCTTAATTTATATTTGTATGATCTATATCTAATTTGCTATATCTTCAATCATACGGCGCCGAAACTTTTTTATTGTATTTTCTTCTCTTCCAAAAATCAAAAATCTACGGAATCGAGTAGTAAAGTTGGTAAATAAATTTATGAAATTCTGGAATACATATATTTTGTTATTCAATCAGAGAATAGAATAATGAAATGATGAAATTTATGTAATTAGTACAGAAAAACAGAGTAGTTATGCAATTTTGTGATTAGGCAGATTAGAGTTAAGGTGCTTAGGGTCAAACCATTGTTTTGAATTTTGTGTTGCTTATCGAAGAAGTGGTTAATGATAACATTTAAAGCAAAGGAAATTAAGGAAATTGATAATGACGCTCCACCTACAATTGTATAGGTGTAGTGAGGAGCCCATTACGAAAGAAAGAATAAACATAAATATCATAATTTAATTAGAAATGGCCAATACACGTTAATTTTACAAACAAAACCCATGTAAAACACTCATCTTTTACGTTGCAAATTCGAAAATTAATAAAATAAAACACAAATAATTATAATCTTTATTATCAACAAAACGGAGCTCGATATTTTTTTTATGCAATTTAATATGTTCTTATTTACAAAGAACTCGAAAGTTAGAAACCTATTCATTAATTTGGTACGGTATTGATAGTTAATCCGTTATAAACATGTTGTCCAAATAAAATCCGATAGAAGCTTTTTGCTTAATAGTAGAATTTGGCTTGATATTAGAGCATCTCCAATGTATTGCATTATTTTTTACACTATAATAGAGTAACTCTAAAATAGAGTTGGATTTCTCTCCAATGTATTACTCTATTTTTCACTCTAAAAAGAATATTCTAAGTATATTCTTATTCTCAAGTTTGTTATTAATTGCTAAATAATACATTTTATTTATATAGCTTAAAAATTAACCCACTAATTTTTTTTTCTTTCAAAACTTCTAAAAATTATGAAAATATTTATAACTAACCATAAAATAACAACAAGATCCACCTCAATCTGATTCGTTTGGACAGTATTTTAATAATTTGGGTGGATCCAGAAACGATTTACCGGATTATTAACTCATAAAATTAGTAATTGTTGTTGTTTTTAATTTATATTATGTATTTTAATTTTAGTTTTTAATGTTTTTTAATTATTATTTATTATCAATTTATTGTTTTATGTCATTTTATTTTATATTTAAAAAGATATTATAAGATTCTGAAATTTTGTTTGTTAAATAAATTATTATAGTTCTTAAAATAAAATAATTTAAAATGACAGGGACTAGTTTATAAATAAAAAAATTCAACTCTAAAATAGAGTGGAAAATAGGATTACTCTATATTTGGAGTAAAAAATAGGTTTACGCTATTTTTGTGTTGAAAATAGAGTAAGGTTAGAGCAGATTTTACTCTAAAATAGAGTTTGGTGTAGGATATAGAGTTGGGTTAGAGATGCGCTTAGAGCATCTCCAATGTATTGCACTATTTTTTACTCTATAATAGAGTAACTCTAAAATAGAGTTGGATTTCTCTCCAATATATTACTCTATTTTTCACTCTAAAAAGAATATTCTAAATATATTCTTAATTTCAAGTTTGTTATTAATTGCTAAATCATACACTTTATTTATAGAACTTAAAAATTAACCCACTAATTTTTTTTCTTTCAAAACTTCTAAAAATTATGAAAATATTTATAACTAACCATAGAATAACAACACAAAAATATCAAAACAAAATAGAATTTTAATGTTTTTTAATTATTATTTATTATCAGTTTATGGTTTTATGTCATTGTATTTTATATTTAAAAAGATATTATAAGATTCTGAAATTTTGTTTGTTAAATAAATTATTATAGTTTTTAAAATAAAATAACTTAAAATGACAAGGACTAGTTTATAAATAAAAAAGTGCAACTCTAAAATAGAGTGGAAAATAGGATTACTCTATATTTGGAGTAAAAAATAGGTTTACGCTACTTTTGTGTTGAAAATAGTGTGGGGTTGGAGCAGCTTTTACTCTAAAATAGAGTTTGGTGTAGGATATAGAGTGGAGTTGTAGATGACGTAGTCAATATTCGAAATAACTAGCTTGTCTGAAGATCTACGTTTTCAAAAAAAAAAAAAAAGTTAAAATACTATTTAAGAATATATAGCTAGATCGGTCTACTAATTTTCAATTAGTTTTGAATTAGATGTTAATGAATTTTTGAAAGAACAACATTATATAATATTTCATCTGTCGGTCAAACATATAATATTATAACCTAAAGCCGGTTTCTACTACAAGTTTTTTAATTGCTTCATCACATAAAAGCAAGAAGAGCTTGACTCATCATTATCTTTCATATAGGAACTATGGTTTATGGAGAGAGAAGACCATCGATCTTGGATTCATTCTCGCTCTCTCCTCTACCGTATCCAGTTCTTTTAATCCTAGCCGTTGCTTCTGTGTTCTTGTTGACGTCATGGTACTTCAGCTTGGAAGATGCAGTCGAATCTGCGGAAGAGCAGATGAATCTTGCTCTTCTTTTGATCCCTCTGTTTCTCATAGTATTGGTACGGTGGTTATCTTCCATGGAGAACCCTGGCTCGTTTCTTGGGATGTTTTCAAACCGTCGTCGGATGACTTACGTGAGTCCCGGTGCCGGAGATGAAGGTGGTGGAAGCTCGCCTTGGGGAGTGGCGGCGTTGATAGTTTTGTTGCTAGTTTTGCTTCAATATCAGTGATCATCAAGTTTCTTGGAGATGTGATGTGGTTTGGTTTATGATATATCGATAGGCTCTTTCACATGTTTTGTGTTTTGTTGTCGTCTAGTGTTGTCACGATGATGTATAACTTTCGTCATTACTCCGAGGATGAGGATCGCGTGAATGTGTTATCCGATGCATATTTCTTTTTTACACGTCGTCCAATATTTTAAAAGGACAGCTTTCAAAATGCATTAAATCTGTATATTTATTTATACATGGGGCATGGAGTATGCTCTAGATATATGGAGTATATATATATTTTATTTTGCAATTTTCAAGAAATCATACCAGTTTCAAATTTGATAAAATTAAAGAGTACCCTTTGAAGGAAAAAACAATATATATATAGTATATGCTCATCTTCAAAATAAGTTAAAAACGCATTCTGTGAAGACTAATAGTTCTAATAGACAAATAATTCATCAAATAGTTCAAAGCTGTAGCTCTTCAAATACTAATGAAAGCTTAACATTAAACCCCAAATAAAAATAAAAATTCATCCACCATTTTGGGGCACCTGACCTGAAGCGCGTGAGATAGTCGGACGTGAGTTAGGCGCGTGAAACCTTGATTGAGTGAGAAAGACAAAATTAACCTTGAGAGTCAGAGAGAGAGCAGAACCACCAACCCTCATCGCCTCTATCTCCTCCTCCTCTGCTACCTTAACCTTGAGAGTCACAGTCTCGTCTCTATCGATCTCTCTCCTTTTGCCTTTTCCACTCACTACACTACACGCCATGGCAGCTTCCTCTCTCACTGCCCCTTCTTTCTCCGGCCTTTGCCGCATTTCTCCCAAGCTCGACGCCGCCGTCTCCTCCCACCAATCCTTCGTCCACCGCGTCAATTCCTCTATCCGTCTCCTTTCTTCTCACCGCTCTCCCAGAGGCGTTGTCGCCATGGCTGGATCCGGAAAGGTTCCAACTTTAACCCTTTACTCTATTGAAATGCTAGATTCTCACTGTTTAGGAGTGAGTGATCAAAGTTCATTCCTTTTAGTTGCATGATTGTTATCTCTAGAATCCAGATTCTCTAACTTGGTTTTTGAAATTGAAAGAACCTCAAATCTCTTCATTGGATTCAATGCTTAATGTTGGTCTTGGTTTGCTACTCTCCACACAAAATGTGTTCAATGCTAGATTCAGGGTTTAGGATTGAGGAACAAAGTTATGCCTTTTAGAAGAGATCAAAAATCTCAAATCTCTTCATTTGAGAAAATGCTTTAACTTCCCTTTGGTTTGCTACTTCACAAAATGTGTTTGAATGCTAGATTCAGGGTTTAGGATTTCGACTGTCTTATCAATATTTTGAGTCGTCGTCTAAACACTTGCTTTTTCTTTGTTATGCTGCAGTTTTTCGTTGGAGGAAACTGGAAGTGTGTAAGTACAATGCGCATACTCTTTTCTTTTCTTATGTATCTTGTCTTTCCTCCTCAAACTAATGTCTCCTGTGGCATGTGTTTAGAATGGGACTAAGGACTCCATCGCCAAGCTTGTTTCTGATCTCAACAGTGCAACCTTGGAAGCTGATGTAGGTGAGTTTCTGCTACTCTTCCAATGATTCAAGCTCTATATTTGGGGCACTAGTGCTGTTCCGTATTTTAGAATGGACCTAAGCAAGTCTTGTCAGCTCAATTCCATCCATTTTAGATTTTCCACCAAAATTCTAATCTTGTTTTGAATGCGAAGGACCTCATGCTGACCATTTGTTCTTAATGATCGTTTTTGTGTGATCTGTGTAGATGTTGTTGTGTCACCTCCATTTGTCTACATCGACCAGGTCAAATCTTCATTGTCGGACCGTATTGAAATATCGGGTCAGAACTCTTGGGTTGGAAAAGGTGGAGCCTTCACTGGTGAAATCAGGTTATGACATCTCTAATTCACTTATGCTATATACTGCTGTTTATATGGTTGAAGATTCGGTAAAATATCTAAGCTTTGCTATTAATATATGAGCCCTTGCCTGAACTTAAAGTCACCTGTTTCACCATACAGCGTGGAACAGCTCAAAGATCTCGGTTGCAAATGGGTCATTCTTGGGCACTCCGAACGGAGACATGTCATCGGAGAAAAGGATGAGGTCAGTTAATAAAATACTTAAATAAGAACTAGTGAGTTGTTAAGAAGGGTTTGTGAAGACATGTTTACTCTGTTCTCAACCATAGTTTATCGGGAAGAAAGCTGCTTACGCATTGAGTGAGGGTCTTGGAGTAATAGCTTGTATTGGGGAAAAGCTAGAAGAGAGGGAAGCAGGCAAGACATTTGATGTTTGCTTCGAGCAACTGAAGGCATTTGCTGGTACCACTCTTGTATTACAGTCTCATGTTCCAAATCATGTCTGCATTCAATTAACTGCAGTAAGTTATTTGTAACTCCAGATGCTGTACCTAGCTGGGACAATATAGTTGTTGCATACGAACCCGTATGGGCAATTGGAACTGGTAAAGTTGCATCTCCTCAGCAAGCACAGGAAGTCCATGTCGCTGTCCGCGGATGGCTCAAAAAGAATGTCTCTGAGGAAGTCGCTTCCAAAACGAGAATTATATATGGAGGTGCGTTCGATTAGTTGTCCACCGCAAATCAGACTTTATGTTGATTATTTCCTACTCAATTGCCAGGTTCTGTCAATGGAGGCAACAGTGCAGAGCTTGCCAAAGAAGAAGACATTGATGGATTTCTCGTTGGAGGTGCCTCCTTGAAGGTAAGTAAACTTTAGACGTTTGTGGATATGTTGTTGATGAATAGAAGTAAAGCTCACACCTACCGTTGCTCTGGCTCTAGGGTCCTGAGTTTGCAACCATTGTGAACTCAGTCACGTCAAAGAAAGTTGCTGCTTGATTGAGAACTATCAGTAACGGAAATCGCTAGTCTCCATGGAACTGATGAGATCAGAAATAAAAGGGAAATTAGCGACCTTGTTGTTGTTGTTGTGTTCTTACCATCTTCTTGAACTAATAATGTAAAACAGAAAGTTGATTCATGAGCTCTGGTTTGACGGAGAGAGAAAAAAGGGTCTTTGATTAAGATCATTGTAACTAAAGCTGTGATTCTCTCTATTCACCTTGAGTAAAGCTTAACTCAAGAGTTTCTTCTATATAATAATTTAAATCAAATCTCGAGCCACACAAAAAAGTCAAAACATATGCTGTATGCGATGGAACAAAAATATTGAAACAAGATTTAACCGTGAAAAATACTAGGTCAAAAGTATACTACACTCCAAAGTCCAAACCTGAGCCATGGTGCACTCATCATCGCTCAAGTAAGTCGCAACTGTCCGAGCATCTTCTAGGACCCGTCTGTTTAGCAACTTAACCTCATCGCTCCTCAGACTCCTCTCTCTTTTGATCAAATCTTCAACTCGACTATTTGGAATGTACAGTAGCTTTTTCTTGTCATTGTTTTGAATTTTTAATGAACTAATACAACAAAAGTAGTATAAAGATGTTAATGGCTCAAAAAGGTGTTAATCTGTCATCATAGACATGCCCTGATATAGAAGATTAACAACAAAAACGCAGATCTAAACCATTATAAGTTAAGTTGTTTCATGAGGAGAATATTTATGACAAAAAGTAAAGATTGTCTAAAGAGTACAATGCTGGAACAAAAAAAAGTAACGTTTAACCCTAAATTTCCTCAAGACTGAACTTAAACTTGGAAACTCTTTCAAAACGCTGAAGCCGAGTCTATAACAACTGGAAGGAGCAAACAGCTCTTTTAGTTCTTCTTGTTCTTTGATTTCCCAGACAATGTCTTGGCCAAAGTAGTTCCCTGACGGCATGATAACACACATTTTAATCAGATTATTTCGATCATATCGTAGAGGAGAGAAGTGTAGAAAGAGAGAAGCGTACCTCGAGCCATTCGTCGAGTGATGCGTCGGTAGACCTGGTTCCTACTTCCACCTTGGACACCTTTTTGGTTTTCTGGTAAGAGAGGAAAATATCAAATGATACTTAACAGTACAAATGAATTCACTGGAAAGAAAAAGAAATCCAATGGTTTACCTTAGTGAGTCGCTGTACTTGGCTGTATGCCCATAGACCGAGGAGGAGGAGGAGACCGATTCCGAGTGTAATAAGGAAGACAGATTCGCCACTGAGGAGACCTCCAGATTCAACTACCTCTATGGTTCCATTGTAGAAGACACTCTGGTATGGCTTTCCTTCCACGTCGTAAATGATATAACCCACCAGATCAAATGCTCCAGGCTGTGAAAGACAACAGCAACACCAAGTAAGGTCAGATCTTTCCAAATTCTATCGATTACAGTTGTAATATTAGAATGAATGAGAATGATATGTTGTATACGGTAGGATATGTGTACCTGCAGGTACTGGCTGACTGCAAAGATATACGGGAATGTTGCTTGAAGAGACGTAGGGATGGATGCATTGTTGAATCTCTGCAAAATAAAAAGAGCATGAGAACATCTGAAAACAATAAAATCATAATAAATATTTAGACAAAGGGTTTCCTAGTCAAATGCTTACCAGCATGGTTAGATTCTGAACCAACAACTTATGATCATAAGGAAGATGAACGCTGGCCCTAATTCCCATCACACCTACGCTAGTTTTCCCTGTTTATAACACAGCCCATATGGAGATATTTAGAACTAACAACCAACAGAAAACACAAGCCAAAGAGATTGCTAAAAGAAGTGTCTAGGTACCATCATTCTTCAAACCAACAAGGAGCTCAGTCTCTTCTCCAGCTGGAACCACTGCAGGAAACAAAGAGCATTAACAACAACAAAATCTTATAAAGAAATGCCATGACCATAACAAGGGATAGATAAATAGGTGAAGAAGAAGGAGCAAACACTTACATTTGGCACTGTTTTTGGGGAAAACACAAACTGTCTCAACTCCAGGAGCTGAGGTCAAGTTCATATCCAAATCCTGGTCATCTTCCTCAACCCCATCATCACTGTTTTCTCCCACAACATCGTCAACAAGACTGGAATGATCCTCGGCATCCGATTGACATCTAGCAACTGATTAAAGGAACAAAACCAAAAAAAACCCCATCAGGACACATGTTTCTGTTCAAGCATAACATCTTCTTCTGAAAAGATTATAATTTGGAAATTATCAGAGAACAACGGCGAAGTAAAGACATGCACGCAGACACTATTGAAGAATCTATCACTTGGTCTACATTTGAAAGTTTTGTCTATTTGAAACCACATTACTCAACGATTGACAGCAATACCCAAAAACACAGAACACTACAATGTTCAAATGAAAATTATTGTCTAACGAACTCAATTTCACTCGGATCAATGAATAAAGAATGTAACGTTGTTCGAAGACAGGACTAGATCCGATCAAAAACCAGATCGGATACAGCAGAGATCAAATATGAAATCCGTAAACTGGGAAAACGCACGCGACGAAACAAATGGATCTAGATCTACAAAATCAAGGAAAATACAAAAAAAAAAAAAAGGAAGAAGAGAGAGGGTTGCGGGGAGACCTTGAAGCAGAGGAGATGCAAGTAGAAGGAGAGCGAGGAACAAAACCCTAAGATTCATCATCGCTGCTTCTATCAAAATTGGTCAACGAAATGGCGAATGATAGCACTGTCTCGATGGTATTTATCCCTGCTGAGATTGCTCTTTCACAATATTTATTATTTCTCAACAGAAAAAAAAAACACAACCATAGAAACTCGAAAACGACAGCGTTTTGTCTGGTCTCTCATTTGATTCTGTTTCCTTTTATTGTACAATGTACATATACATCAGGATTCACAATTTAGTTTCTTAATTTCTGTGCTCTCATTGTTATATTCTGAAGATCTCACACTAAATTTCCATATGAAAATTCCAAATTAACGGGGAAAAAGAAAAACTAAAGAAATTAAAAGATATATATTTCCAAGATTTTTAACTAATTAAAAAAACAAGAGTGTAATGGTACATTGAGGGACTGATAATGAGAAGAATAAGTATTAAAAAATTCCATGAACATTCCACTACTAGTACACCAAATCTGATCAATCCTGTCAACTAGATTCCATGTAACAAAAGCATCTTCAAGGACCAAAATTAGTCCCCATGGACTGTGTACCGCTCCCATTTCTTTGACGGGTCGTAAATCTGCCCAAAGATAATGCAAAAACTTAATGACTAAAATTATAGATTAGCTGACAACGAAAAGTGCAGAGAAAGGCTTATTTGGGAGTTACCTCCCATCTGGAAGCAGGGAATATATGCTTGTTCTTCTCATACCAATGCCTCTCCACAACTTTACCCGCATGCGACTTCAATAACACCACATTTTACTAAGCTTTAGAAACAACTTCTTCTCATCATTAAACTACTCTGTTTTCTGATCCAACTGGCTCAGGGAAACATACCTCGTCTTTCTCTATCGTTGCATCTGCTATTGTTCTCACGTCTTCATGCACATCAAAGTGAAACAGCTGTTAACAAGAACAGTGCAGGAGTGGGTCAGTCTCAGTTACGATTTTTATATAAATTGAATTCAGAAATTTTCGACAAGGAATACCGGGCCACTCTTCCCCCTAGCTTTGTTAATGATCAGCTCATAGAAACTGTGTTGCTGCATTTGCAAAAAACATCCCCATGTTGTCGTTAAGTTCTAGATAGTGAAGGGAGAATAACTTGATAAGTGTAAAGGGTTCTCACATGCGGGATAATAAGATCTTCCTTCACATATAACAAATTCTCAACTGATGTCGTCCGAATCTCCCGGAAGTCAGGTGCAAGCTGTTGCTGAACAGCCCGTAGAAAATTCCCAATTGCGTCACCCTTGCGGACCTGTAAAAGGGTATATCATAAAGGTAAGTATATGACCAGACTTAAGCTCAAACAGCAAGACAGAGATGTAGCTTGTGCTTGCCTGGATAACTCGTCTATGTCCTGTCCCATCCCAGTAACTGTAAGTAATCTCAAGAGGCTCGTCTGAAAAGCACATATATAGTTAGCCAATTTTCCTTAAACCAAGTGTTAGTACTGAAATTAAAAGCGACTGGAAAGTGGAAAACTTTTAATCTGCTCTTGTTCACGAAGCCACTGCTTCTTCAGCCTTTCACGTTCAGCTTGTTCCTCCGCCTCCCGCTCACTGAAACAGCAACCTCAAAACACCACAGCTAAAGTTGAGACTTACTGCAAAAGCAGACAGGGAAGAAAAAGGTATACAAGAGAGCTAGAGATCACCTGTCAGGCAGGAAATTAGTTTCCACTGAGGGGTCCTTGCCAAGTTTTCCGCAGCGTAAGTTTGTTGTCCCAGAACTCTCTGCATAAATAGTGTACAAGATAGAAGTTACAAAGAGGACAACATTAGATGATAATTTAAATCCCTATGCCAGCAAGACTCCAATTACAATTATAGAATTAATGAATCTAATACATGATGAGATTCATTATATCTGCAAAAGATAGAGAATCAGAGATCATACTTTTCAACTTCTACAAAAAAACAAAGGGATCCATATTTCGGGAAAAGATAGAGATTATACTTTTCAGCTTCTATACAGAAAGGAAAAGAAACTATAGTGGTTCAATTGAACGACAGCATGTATCACACCTATTCCTAACTAACCACAATTCACCACTGATGTAACAACAACTCAGGTAATACTTAAGAAAGTCTAGTAAGTATGGTTCAGTTAAACTAATTCCACTCTATAAGATTGATGAATCAATCTACTTACTGTTTTCTCCATCATCTTCATCACTGCCATCCTCAAGATCTTCAGCAAAAGATAAGCGTGATGATCCCTTAATCTTTCTCTTCTTGTTACGCTTCTCTAGCTGCAACTCCTCTTCCCTGTAGTTAAGAAACAAAGTCGATCAAGCTTAATCCAAAAAGAAAAAAAAAAAACATCAATAACTAAGAAGAATGGACTTAAAAAACAAAACTCACTCTTGCTGTATCTTCTGCAGTTTCTCTTTCTCTTCTTCCTCGAACTTATTACGAATATTAACCCTCTATAGATACGGACACAATTAATACCATCATCTAGATAACTATTAAAATTGAAGGATAAAGTCCATGA
Source organism: Crucihimalaya himalaica (assembly GCA_004349715.1). NCBI lineage: Eukaryota > Viridiplantae > Streptophyta > Magnoliopsida > Brassicales > Brassicaceae > Crucihimalaya > Crucihimalaya himalaica. The sequence continues at coordinate 988,542 of SMJT01000040.1, read as the reverse complement.
CTCCAATTACCTTCTCCACATATTCCTCTCTTGTAACTAAACCGACTGTTTCTTTCTTGAAAGCAGTGTCAAGAATCTAAAAAAAAAAAAGAAGCAAAAATGTTAAACAACCAAGTAGTCACAGCCCAAATAACACATTTAGAAAACATTAGGATTCGTAGATTGTTCAGACACCAAAGCTGCAATTCCTCAAGTAACATTGTTCTGTAAATCGTCATGATACTTTAAAGATGTTCGAAATCATCACTGAGAGCTGACCCTCGTACTCATTCTAAACCCTAAATGTTGCGGAAGCTCCTAATGCAGAGCCAGAACAAGTTCTAAATCTAATTTCAACAACAATCCACCATTTAAACTCTCGAAACCTAGAAATCAGAAAGAAGACTATATAGTTGGTGATCAGATGAGATCTTGAGTGGTCGAACCTCGCAAGAACTGGTGCCGAATTGGAGAAGACCAGATTGGTCTTTGCCGGAGGCAGTCTTGCTCTTCAGCTCTTGGATTTTTTTGCGTTCGGCTTCTCTTTGCTTCTGAAGCCGTCGTATCCTCACCGCATCTTGAGCCGTACCAACGTAGCCGTCACCCATGCCCGACATCTTTCTTCTCCCGCCTCCTTACGCTCAAAATCGGAATGGAAATCACAAGATTCTTCCGACCGCTATTGTTGAGAGAGATAGAGAGAGCTCTTTTATGCGAGTGTTCGTTTTGGGCTTTTAATGTTTTCTTGTGGGCCTTAAAATAATATAATTGGGCTCAAAATGGGGCCTATCTCAAACAAAAAAACTTCTCAAGGATATAAGTGGTGATAATACTCATAGGAGTGTGTATAAAAGTCAGACTAATGATGTCACAATCTCCTTTTTATATCACTACTATACATTATAAATGCAAACTTATAAAAAAACTAGATTAGATTCGTGTATACACGAGATTATAATCTAATATTTTAAAATTTATAAAAAAAAATAAAATAGAAAATTTAAAAAATAGAACTAAATCACAAATAGAAACAAATATATAATAAAATATTAAAAACGTCTATCCAAAATCATTCACCAATAGAAAAACTTAACAAAATTACAATTATTTATTTATTTTGATTATATATATGAATAAGATTTATTTATTTTAATCATTTTTTATTTATTTATTCTTTTTCAAATCGACATAAAAATAAATTAGTATTCTTATTTTGAATTTGTTTGCTCATTGTCTTTTGGATGATAGTTATTTTCTGAAAATTAGAAGAAAAACCAACATAAATTAGAGAAAAATTTAATAACCATAAAAATATATAAATAATTTTTTTATGACAACCTTATAATTATAAATTAAAATAACTTTTTAAAATTAAAAGAAATAATTTTTTTACTCATATAATGAAGTTAAATTTTGGATGGTGTTTTTGAAGAAAGTGTTTTGTTTGTTGAGAACTATGAGACTACTAATTTATTTTAATATAGTTCAATATTTACAAATAATTTTTTTTTAGAATTAAAATTTTTCTTAATTATGAAAATTTATTCTGTTTAATAATTAGTAATTTGTGTAATTTTTTTATAAAATTTCTATTTTTTGAAAAATGGAAATTAATTATTATTTTGTATAGTTTCCTTATAATAATATTTGATATTTTTTCAATTTTGACACGTATCGAAATCTTAAACTGGTAAACATGACACTTGCGCGATCTTGTAAGTTACTAACTTTGAAAACTGTACTTTATATAATAAGATAACATATCTAAGAGATTTAATGATTGATTAATGGGTTGTCGTTATAGCCTATAGGATGACGCACACCATCTACAAAAGTTGCTATTTAAATATTTTATTTAGTCATATTTTTTGTTGTAATATTATATTATTCTTTTTTTCAGTGGAAAGTAGAAAGATTGGTATTAGATTAGGAAAGGTTACAATACAAAAAAAAAGAGAGAATAAACTATAAAGAGACACAATGCTTGACCAATAACCAGCATAAGAAAGAGTGTTTTCGATAATATATTGGTAAAACCAAACAAATCTTGTCTCGAGATTATTAAAGCTCTCGAAGCTCACCACAAAGACTTCTCGCACAACAAAGTCTGAAGACGGGTTTCGAACACTTATGGCAATACCAAGAGAGTCGAACTTGGCTTTCCCGGTATAAGATGTATTTTTTTTTCTAAGTGTTTTTATCACGGATTTCTCGGATAAATCGTAAGATAAACGAGAACCGTTAAGACCTTTCAAAACCACAACAAACGAGTATTGAAGCAACCAAAGCTTAATACTACGGAAATACCAACTCTAAATTAAACAAAGAGCTCATCCCCAAACTAACAACTACCAAATTAGTCGAGGAAGAGATGCTTAACCTAAATAAGGGAGACTACAACCCAAACAAGGGAATTTAAACCTAAGCAACTGAAGATACTAAAACACATGCCTACACAAACAAAACACAACAACAAATATACTCGTGGACGAAGAGCGTAGAGACAAGGGAAATACCAAGTTAACAAGGAAACAATCCGATGGTGCACAGATTCACCAAGGAGAAAGAAACGATGATCCGTCTAGAATATAAGCCATTAGGCATTGGCTCAAGCAAGAGAAACACCAGTTAGAATAAGATCTAGCCGTGACTCAACTACGAGACAAATGAGCTAGAAAGGCAACCCCAAACAAACCATCAGATCTGAACTCCAAAAACAGATCTCATCAGATCTGAGACTTGAAAATCAAACACTTCACATCGCCAAAATCTTCTACGCTTCCCCAACTAACGAAATCAAACACTTCTAAACTTCACATAGGCGAGTGGGTCTGCGATGAGACTCGTTTTTGTTTTGTTCGAGATGTGGTGAGCTATCATGGTTCTTGATTTGACTCCGTTGATGGCTGATTCGGGTCGGTGGTCAGGATCGGTCACTGGTTACGGGGTAATCTCTCCTGGCGTGATGTCGGTGTTGAGAGCTTTGATTCTTCGCGAGATTTAGAGAACCACAATGTGGTTGAAACTGCGCTTACCTTTCCAGTTCTAGTCTTCGGTGTGGCCCCTGTATCTCCGATGTCATATGTTGTCCTCTGGGTTCCTGATGAGGTTCAACGGTTCCTCAATCGGTTCTCTGACTTCGGTTAGAAATGGCTCCGAGGGGGTTCCATAGGTGATGAAGAACGGTGTGGGCGTTAAATAGAGGTGGCAGTTCTGATTTTCCGGATATCTTGTTACTGTGGGAGTTGGCTCCTTGATGATTGGCACCCGTGCCACCGATTTCGAGGTGGTCTGTGAAACACCTCATCCTTAAAATTTTTCCAAAGGAGGTTGTTCCGTCCTCGGATCATCACAAACCCGAGCATTTACTTACGTTTTAAGGGTCTATTCTTTAATAATTCATATTCGATATCAATTCTGAGATTCATTATAATAGAGTCATAAATCAGCGGAAGACTTTCGTAAACTAACGAACATAAACTGGATTTCTTTATTGATTAATCAAGGATTCAATACACTTGCGAGAGTTTGCACTATAGGCTAATACAAGTATAATATGATCCCCATAATCCAGTCTAACACTCCACACTCCCTTCTCGGCAACATCGTTTTTACGCCTAATTGCGATCCTTTCCACGGTCGCCACCTTTTCCTGAAACCAACGAGTATAAGTTTCTCGAGAATCATCAAGGGTTGAACAATGCGAATGTTCGATGAACGATTCTACATGATCATGCAAAACACGGCAAACCCTCGTGTTTCCCCCATAGATAATCTCTAACAAACAGAAGAGAAGTAAGAAATTCGAGCAAGAGATACAAGTCGTTTAACCGCCATGCTTCCTTGGAGGAATCGTCAAACATCTACGGATTAACACCGCGAGTTCACTTATCCAATCCTCGATTATGGCGTAAGCACCCACCTTTGCCGGCCTCGTAGTCGGCTCCGTGGTGATCTCGAGTTCTCGTGATGTATTCACGTCCATTCTCGAAGATTCTTCCACACTTAGGTTTTTTTCTCGATGTCTCTCGAAGATTCTCTCTTCTTTATGTGTTTTATTCCCTCGTAGAACTTAGGAATTGTTTAGAGTATTTTCTCGTGTTTTCGAGAATGATTTTTCGATATTTCCCGAACTTCTTTTATTTTTCCTATCTTTCCTTGATTTCTTTCGAGGAATTTGGCTAAGTCTCCTTCCTTTCGACTTACCCTTCGTTCACAGACCTTTTCACGAATTTCCTTCGATCACGGCCCGTTCCTCCGATCCTTAACGCGGATCGGGGATGTTACAAGTCTCCCCCACCTGAATGGGATTCGTCCTCGAATCCGGATCAGTGTGTTCCTCAAACTCGATCTCTTCGAACCACTTAGGAAATTCGGCCTTCATTTTACTTACTGTTTCCCAAGTCTCGTTCTCTTTGCCATTACAATCCCAAACAACTTTAACTATTGGAATTGTTTTTCTCCTTGTTACCTTTTTTATTTTGTCGATGATCCTTACCGACCTTACTTCTACCGTAAGATCATTTTTCAAATCCCGTGGCAGTTCTGGTAACCACACGTCTTTTTCGGTTAGGCACTTCCTTAGTTGGGATACGTGGAACACGTTGTGAAACGCACTCATCTCTTCGGGCAATTCTAACTTGTACGCGACTAGCCCGACACGCTCCAACACGGTAAATGGCCCAATGTACCTCGGGTTCAATTTTCCTTTTCTTGAAGTCCTTGCCCTTCCTTTGAACGTGATCATCTTTAGGTATACTCGGTCTCCCACCGAATATTCAATGTCCTTCCTTCGTTGATCCGCATAACTTTTTTGCCGATCTTGTGCTTCTCTCATCTTCCGTTGGATTACTTTGATTTTGTCTGTGGTTTCCTGCACTATGTCCGTACCAATGAGGCTACGCTCCCCCACTTGGGTCCAACATAGTGGAGTTCGGCATGGTCGTCCGTAGAGTGCTTCGCACGGTGACATTCCGATACTCGCTTGGAAACTATTATTGTAGGCGAACTCGACCAAAGGCAAATGCCTTTCCCAAGATCCACCCCAATCAAGTATGCATGCTCGCAACATGTCTTCCAACGTTTTGATTGTTCGTTCCGATTGCCCGTCCGTCTGCAGATGGTATGCGGTACTCATGTTCACTCGCGTTCCCAAAGCTTTTTGGAAAGCCTTCCAGAATTGCGAAGTAAACCTTGAATCCCTATCCGAGACAATACTTGCCGGAACTCGGTGTAACCTGACAATTTCGTTAATGTATTTATTTGCAATTACCTTACCGCCGTCAGTTTTCTTTATTGCGCTGAAATGGGCTGACTTCGTGAGTCTATCCACCACTACCCACACCGCATTCTTTTTGTTGCTCGTCTTCGGTAGACCTGTCACGAAGTCCATCGTAACATGACCCCATTTCCATTCCAGAATCGGCAAATTTTGGAGTAAGCCACTCGGCACTTGATGTTCGGCCTTGACCAATTGACAAGTGGGGCACTGTGACACCCATTTCGCCACATCTTTCTTCATTCCAACCCATTGATAGTACCGCTTGAGATCCTGGTACATCTTATTCATTCCCGGGTGAATGGAAAATTTCGACCGGTGAGCTTCTCGTAAAATCTCGTCCTTTAACTCTCGGACGTTTGGTACACAAACCCGACCATGTACCACAATGGTACCATTATTGGATGTTTGGTACTCCGATCCTTCATCATGCAAAACCTTATTAAGGTTCACATCTTCCTTTTGAGCCGCAAGGATTCGTGTAAGTAGATCGGCTTGATCGGCCGCACCCAAACCCAAAGGTTCCAAGTCGCCGGACAAGACATTGACATTTAATGTCCCGATCATATTCACCAATGTTTCCTAATCCTTACTTGCAGCCACTTCTGTCCGTCTCCGACTTAATGCATCCACAACCGTATTTGCCTTACCCGGATGATACGCGATATCAATATCGTAGTCGGCTACGAACTCCATCCATCTCCTTTGTCGAAGATTGAGTTCTGCTTGCGTGAAGATATACTTCAAGCTTTTATGGTCGGTAAAATTTTGCACCTTGGCACCGTAAAGATACGATCGCCATAGTTTGAGTGCAAACACTACCGCGGCCATTTCCAAGTCGTGGGTGGGGTAATTACCTTCGTGCTTTCGTAACTGCCTTGAGGCATAAGCTATTACCTTTCCCTGTTGCATTAGAACGCATCCAAGCCCCGTGATAGACGCGTCCGTGTAAACCACATAAGCCTCACCCGGTTCCGGCAATGCTAAGACCGGTGCACTTGTTAGCATAGCCTATATATTATTTATTTTCTATTTATTAATTTAAAATATTTTGTTTTAAACAAAAAAATATTAAAAACAAATACATGCACACATTATTATTCTTGTAATCAAAACATCTTAAAATTAATCTTTCAGGTATTGACCTCTCTAAACAACAAAATCGTTATTTCAATTTTCTGTTTTTTCTTTATTTATGCGATTCTTTGTTGTATTTCAATTTTTTTTGAAATAATATCTTAATAGTTATCTTGAATCTCTCATCAATTGTAACATCAAAATCTTGAATCTTTTTTACAATAACTTTGATGAGAAAATTTTGAAATCTTTTTGTGAAACTAAATTCTAACAAATTTTGGACATTTCCCATAACGACTCACATATTGGATCACACTTGAGTTTGGAGACGTTTCTCTTTCATTACAATTTTTTTTGACTCTTACAACAATCTAGTTGGTGTAATCTTTGAGTCGTTGTGTTCTTCATTTTTGCTACAAAATCTTAGTATTTCCAAATAACAACATCTTTGGTCAATTCCCAAATATTATTCTCTTGAATTTTGAATATCTTCAAATTTTGTTTCTCACATCTGGAGTGTTTTTAACATTAATATTTGCTTATAAGAGTTTGAGACACCAAATTCAGCTCGACATAGTTCTACTTTATTTATTTTGTATTTACGAATTTAATATATTTAATTTTTATATAAAGAAATTATTTTAGACAAAAAATATACAAAAAAGAAATACACTATAAATTTTTATACTTATAATCAAAATATCTCCGAAATTGATATATCCGGTAGTTGCTTCTTTGAAATCATTTTTCCTTGATTTACCTCTCTTGTTTCTCTCTACATTCTCAATCTCTCTACAAATTTATTTGTTTTGAACTCAACATTCTCTTTTCTTCTTTTCTTGAGCTTAATCAAAATCATAAAAAAAAATTTCTTTCCAAAATACTGAAATCATATTTCCACTACTCTCTCTTACATTAACTTTATCAAAAAGTTTCCAAAATAATATTTTCTTAGGAGTAAGAAACTCCAAAACCTTGGTATTTATTACAACAATATCGCTAGCTCAATCTCTAGTTAAATATATTTCTCTATTCCTGTGATATTTTGTCGTATCTTAAATTCTTTGGGAACGGTATCTCCAGATTTATCTTAAATCTCTCATCAACTCTACCAACATAAAAATTGAATTTTTTTTTTACAATAAATTTTATGGTCAAATTCTTAATTTTTTATCGAATAAAATTGTAACAAAATTTGGATCTTTCACATGATCGACTCACATATTGGATCTCACTCGAGCTTAGAAACTTTTGTCAGTCATTAAAAATCTTTAAATTTATTACAACAATATGTGATCTTTGAGTCGTTGTCTTCTTTATCTTTGCTAAAAAAAATTAGTATTCCAAACAACATCTTTGGTCCATTCCTAAAGAGTACTGTTCTCTTGAGTTTGGGATCTTTTCAAATTTTGCTTCTCACCAACAATTTCACATTCGTAGAGTTTCCAACTTTAATTAATATTTGCTTGTAAGAGTTTGAGATATTAATTCCAAGTCGAACTAATACTTTCGCGTGATTTAAACATATTTATGTTCTAAACAGATTCTCCAAAGGAGATAAAAATCCGCTCTATGTTGCATATATTTACAAATAATATTTTTATAATAGTTATTTTCAAATATTTGTATTGATTCAATGTTAAATTTGTATATGTAATATACATTTTTTAATTTATATGACTTAGTTTGAATTTTAGATACACTCTATAAAAAAAATCGGTTAATTAAATCCAACACACTATATTTTTTTTTTTAAACATCAAATAAATCTCAAATCTAGATAACTTATTTTAAATTTATATATAACTTATTTTGAATTTTAGATACACTCTATTAAAAAAATCGGCTAATTAAATCTAACACACTCTATTATTTTTAATTTTAAAACATCAAATAAATCTTAAATCTGGATAATTAATATTAATAAGCTATGTTTTATGAGTTTATATATAACTTATTTTAAATTATATATACATTTTTTAATTTATATTTGATTTAGTTTAAATTTTAGATACACTCTATTAAAAAATTCGAGTAATTAAATCCAATACTCTCTATTATACACTTTATTATTATTTTTAAAACATTAGATAAACCTAAAATCTAGATAAATAATTTTAATAAGCTATTTGTATTAGTTTATATATAAATTATTTTAAATTATATTAAAATTAGTTAGCTTATTTTAATTAAATATACCCGATTATTGTTTTAAAAATATTAAAACTTTGAATCTACCTATTTCAAATATTAAATATTTAATAAAATTGTTTTTTATATTGTTTATAAAATTGGAGAACTAAAAAAGATGATGTGGCAAATGACATATGATGTGTATTAAATGAAATGTTTTTATTGGTTACTTGTTTTAAATGTGTGTCAAATGGAGGAAGCTTGAAAAAGGTGATAGTGTCATCACCAGGAAAGACACAAGCCTTGTTAGTGTATTGATTTTCGGTCGATCTGCTTTCTTTGTTGTATCTCGCAAATTAAAATAGTATAAAATTTAACATCTTACCAAAAAAAAAACTAACGAAAACAAAGACAGAAGAACCGAATAGATAATTAAGGAAACGAGGGAGGTGGCCGACGCCGGCGCTGTCTGATCCGCCACATGCCGGTCACAAGCTTTACGGCCAATTCTTTCTTCTGGCGGTGACTGTTTCAGAAAATTAGGTTTTTTTTCTTTGAGAATAAGATAGTTGTAATATTATTTTCATATAGATATTTTTATATATGTACGTGAATATCATTAACCGATAATGAAAGAGTTTGTAAAATATACAAAAGAGTTTAACATAAAGTCATTTTTTGCTTAAAAGGATAAAAAATCAAGAAAAAGCTAAAGCAAGAATGAACTCATATAGGATTATTATTTATGAGTGATCTATTTTTGCATTTGGCCACCAATATCTTTGTGTGTTTTCCTAGCCAAAATAGAGTTTTTGATTTGTATCTTGAAGATTTCTTGCGGAGATGAAGAGATACCTGAGTGTGATATGCTGTTTTTTTTTTCCAAATCAAATGGCATAGAGGATGACTTGACTTATTAGGCGGAGAGAGATCTTGGTGAGATATTATCTGCTTGCTTTTTTTTTTTTTTTTTTAATTATACGTTACTTTAAGCTGAAACTATTTGCATTGTTGAAGTTAAGAATCGTCGGGAAACATTTACATAATATTGAAGGTTCGGTTACATGCATATTTTACTAGTTATTAGAAACAAAGCTGATCTATACGAAAAATTAGACACTGATATAGAAACTGATGATCATTTAGATTTTGAATGGTTACAACATATCAAATAATATAAATAAAAATGGTATATATAATTTATAATGGGGAAATTGGAAATAAAAGAGAAATAATTAAAGGTTTGTAAAATAGTTGACAATTAATTGTAAAATATCTATAAGGAAAAATCTTTAATTACTCTCTTTTATTTCCAATTTTATTTGTGTATATATATGGATGTATAAAGTAGTTGAGAGAAAAATATAGTGGACAGTGTAATTGAGCTGGCTTTTTCTATTAACAGGAATTGTGGCTGAGGGGCCTTGCCAGCTTCAAAAGACAATAAGAAGTAATGTCATAAAATTAGTAGTTCGATTCTGCCTTCTAACCAATAACCATATATTTTTAATTTTTCACAAATTTCCCCTCTAACCAATTCAACAATATATGTATACTTTTTAAACCTATATGTTTTTTTTGGGCATAATTAAATGTTGTTACCTTTGTTACTTGGATCATGCGCCTTGCATGCATGCATGCCGTACTTTTCGCCATAGTGGTAAATACATGACTTGTTAATTCAAGCATTTGAGATGTGGACGTATTACCAACTACGTTATTCTCAATGTCTATTACTATATATAGCCTTGTGATAAGGTATACAACTTTATAATTTTGTGTCGTATATTTATGTGGTCGAATTTGGCCACCGACTTTTACTATAGAATATAGATACACACATTTCAGATTTAACCATCACTGCAGATTGTACGTGACTTCTATAAAAACTCGAAACTAATATATATGTTGTTTTTGGATAACCAATAAATTATGGACGTACGTAGCTAGTAAGTGAGTTGTATTTCATAGTATCCTCGGGTTAAATTATTGTCTTTTCTGACATCTACCGCTCAAACTTAAGACTTGGTTTATCTTAAACGACATGAACTTTGTCTTTTTTTTATTTTTTTCTCCACATAATTTGGTGGTTAGGATAAACGTGAACCCTCCCTATCTGTTTTTGGGGGCAAATAAACTAAAAAGGTTATCCTCTATAGACTATAGGCTCTCATGTGAGACGATTTAATTTGGGGAAGGTGGTACGTAGACACAATTATAATTTATACGATCTCATTTATATATTCATCTATACGTACGTTTCTATTGTTTGTATATTAACGTGTTTATTCCGGATCAATGTATTCCAATGAAACTGAAAAATACAGTATTGGCTATAAAATCTAATCTGTTTTATTTACTTAGACAAAACAACTGAAATTGAAATTTGAGACAAATTGGAAGAATAAAATCCTGATATAAAATTTTAATTTTGTTTCTAAAATCTTGAAAAATATTTGAAACTCGAATACAAACCCAAAAAAAATTGAAATTATCGTATCAAATCCATCCATATTAAGTTCAATTAATTATGTTGGTTTTTATTCTTATAAAATGAGAAAGATGAACCGATGATATATTGAGCATATATATGTATCGAACGATATCTATGCAGAAGACTAAAGTTTAAAGTAGAAGAAACTAACACTCGTACATTCACGTGGCTATGGAACCATGCACCAAGTATTTGAATCGTAACTTTAGAATAAACAAACTAAAGTAATAAATCCATGAATTTAAAAAATAATAGCCGTAATTAAGCGACCTATAAATATAGAGGAGAGGCGATCTTAGTAGAACCATATCTTCTTTCTCCTCTTATTAGGGACATATATCTTCAACAAGAGAATCTGATGAGGATATTAATGAAAAGCGGAGGAGTTGCTTTCTGCATCCTCTTTGTGTTTGCTCTCTGTTCGGTGGCTCATTCCCTTAGCCGTGACGTCAAGGTCGTCGGCGATGTCGAGGTCGTTGGCTACGCGGAGAGCAGCAAAATCAAGATCCCCAATGCATTCTCAGGTTTATAATCTGAGAAAGCTTTATAATCTTATACTCCATCAAGTCCATGCATGTTGTAAATAAGTGTTTTTTCTCGGTTCATATATATTTTGATAGGTTATGCATGGAATTTAGCACTCTCTTATAAGTGTAACTAACTTTCTTTTTTTTTTGTTTGAAAATAGGACTCCGAGTAACGATAGAATGCAAGGGGGCCGATTCAAAAGGCTCTTTTGTTACGAGAGGAAGCGGAGAAATTGGCGAAACAGGAAAATTTCAACTCAATATTCCTCATGACATTGTCGGAGACGATGGAGTCCTGAAAGAAGCTTGTTATGCTCATCTATATAGCCCCTCCGGCAGCCCTTGCCCGGCCCACGACGGCCTCGAGGCCTCCAAGGTCGTGTTTCTATCAAAATCCGGGGAAAACCACGTGTTGGGTCTCAAACAAAGTCTTAAATTCTCACCGGAAGTTTGCATCTCAAAGTTCTTTTGGCATATGCCTAAGTTACCTTTGCCTGTCTTAACGTTTCCAAAGATCAAGAAGCCTTGTCCCCCAACTTACAAGCCACCGGTTGTGGTCCCCAAGAAGCCGTGTCCACCAAAGATTGCACATAAGCCCATCTACAAGCCTCCAGTGGTGATCCCAAAGAAACCTAGTCCACCAAAGATCGCACATAAGCCCATCTACAAGCCACCCGTGCCTATTTACAAGCCTCCGGTGGTGATCCCAAAGAAGCCATGTCCGCCACTTCACAAGCCACCGGTCCCCATCTACAAACCGATCTACAAGCCACCAGTAGTGGTGATTCCAAAGAAGCCATGTCCACCATTTCCCAAGTTTCCCTCTTTCCCACCTAAATACATTCCACACCCTAAGTTCGGTAAATGGCCTCCTTTCCCTTCTCATCCTTGATGCACATATATACAAAATTCTCTCTCTTCCTTAATCCAAGAAAAGTGAGTGATGCCAACAAATAATATTCCTTTGTTGCTTTGTTGAATTCTATGTAGATGTTTGATGTTTCTCATGTATCTTTAAATTAATCCCAGCCAATAATATATATTGTTTTCTTGTTAAATAAACTCTGTAATCACTTTTCTATTCAACTTGTTTTTAAGGATCTAGTACGACAAGTATCAAATCATTTTTTTTTTCTCTTCGGTGAGTTCGGTCAAACGTATCAATTCCTTATCGCGTTAAAGTAAGATTCAAGAGCATGTGGTTAAACTAAACCTAATACCGTACTCTCAATCCTAAGGTCATAGTATTTTGTTTTTTTCTGAAGTTTCTCTCAAATAGTTCCTAGTATCCATTCTATAGAACCTCTTCAATATTTGTGTACCTTATGGCCCAACGGATTAACAATTGAACGTCTTATATATGGGTTTATTCGTAGTTTCACTTGAAGTTAAGGAGAAGAAAATTTAAATTAAATGGGTGGTGGTGAATGTGAAAACTGATAAGGTGACAAATATTTTAGACTCGTGTATTATATTACTAGATAGATATCCACACCAAGCGCGCATCAAACGTAATTTTTTAGTTTTGGATTTTAACTAATTCAAAATTATTAAAAATATTTTATATATATCATAACAAATATTATATAGAAAATAAGTATTTCAAATTAGTACAACAAATATTAAAATTACATATTAATTGCATATGTCACATTTATTCGCTCATAACAAATATAAATTTAACATTTTTGGAAGATTCTATATAATTATATTAACTTATTTCGAAAATTATATTTTATATTTTTTTAAAAAGTAAATGGCATACTCTTATAATTAAGTAAATTTATTAATAGCAGAGTAGTTATCAACCAATGAATGAAAGCAACACTTTTGACTTTTTTTAAATATATAAGATTAGTTTTTTTTTTGTATATTTTATTGTATTAGTCGGTTATGTACCAAATTAATTGTTTATAAAATTTGACGAAAATTATAGATTTGGCTATTAAAATTTAAAAGGTGGTAGTGCACCAGTTTGAGCCATGATGATCAGAAAAATCAAAGTACTGTAATGCACTGAAGAAAGAATACGTTAATTAGGCCCAAACCCGGCTCAAAAATAACTTGGATCTAGTGCCCAGTTAAAATCTTAGGGTCCTGTTTACAAAATGTTACAAAATTTAGGGTCAAGTTCTTATATACCCCAAAGCTAGAACTCAATTCTATTTGTTCTAAATTTTATTTATTTTTGTATTTTTCTTAATTTGGAAAAATGGCAAATGACCATTTACCCTTAGAATTTTTAGATATTTACTAATATTTTTCTAATATTCTCTGCCTAGGACAGTTGCTAGCTCTGATACCAATATTTTTCTTACGCAAATGTATTTAATTATTAATTCTTTAAAGAGATTATGATAATGATCTGTATGATTATATAATTCAGGAATTATCTGAATTTGTTCTTTTATTTTTTTTACTGTTTCTGTATCTTCGTTAGTCCATTTCCATGGTACTTTCTCAGATATTTTTTTCTGTAAATTTCTTCGTTCTTTTGCCAATTGTTTAAGAAATCCTTGCTCTGCTATGTAATTTAAAGCTCCTAAGAACCTTTGTATTTGTTTTCTATCTATTAGTTCGTTTGGAAATTTATATATTTTTTCTTTTATATGAGATGGTAACTTTAAAGTTCTTTATTCTCCTATTTGTAAGCCTAAATATTCTATTTCTTTTTGTATTAGTTTACTTTTTTCTTTCGATATTATTATTCCTTTTTCTTTTATTCTTTCTAAAATTTAGTTAAATGTTTTATATGTTTTTCTTAGTTCCTTGTGTAAAGATTAATATATCATCTATATATGCTAAGCAAAAATGTTTTCTAATCCTGCTAATGATTTATCCATAAAAGACTGATAAATGGAAGGTGCTTGTTTTAAACCAAATGGTAAAACATTCCATTCATAGTGCTTTTGTGGAGGACAGCTAAATCCTGTTAGTTTTCTTGGTTTCCTCGGATAACCGAAGTTGCCAATATCTTGATTTTGCATCAAGTGATGAAAATCAATTTGATCCTTTAATTTTTTCTAAGATGTAATCTTTTCTGGGTAATTTATATGGATTTCCTATTGTTGCATCATTCATTTTTTTATAATTAATTACCATTCTTCTCTTTCCTCTTTTAATTTCATTATGATTTTCTACAAAAAATGCAGGTGCTGAATGTGGACTACAACTTTCTCTAATGATACTTTTTTCTAATAATTCTTTACATTCTTTTTCAAATTCTTGTGTATCTCTAACAGAATAAGGAATTCTGTTTGGGACATTTATTTCTGCGTTTGGATCTTTTAGTTTTATTTCAATTAATTCGGTATTTTTATTTTTATCTTATCTAAAGGGTCTTTACTACAAACCTCGTCTAATGTTTCTTCTATTGTTTTATAGAACCTTAGAGCATGTTTATTAGAGATAACAAGACGGTTTCTTAATGAGTATTTAATTATTAAAGTAAAATTAAGAAACTTTGGTAATAAACTTTTTAACAAGCCTGTTTATTAGAGTCCCCCTAATGAGGTTCTAAAAAAACTACAAAATTTTCAAACATATTTTATAAGATTTAACATACAATATTTTTTTAATGTTTATATTGATTACGTCCAAATTTTTGCCATATATGTTCAACCAAATCAGCTTTCAATTGTTGATGTTGTTGCTTATCCCGAATTCTAGTGCGAACTCCCAACATTTGGCAAGATTTGTAGGCATTTCCGTAGAATACGTGAGATCCACATGTGAATTTTGGTTACCTCTTGTTGGAAGTCTGAGACATCAAATTGAGTGTATGCATTTCGTTCGTCTTCTACTATCATGTTGTGGAGTATGATACATGCTCCATAATCTTCCTATTTTTTCTTTATCCCAAGAAAGAGCCGGATTATTAAATGGCAAATGCGCTTGCAAGACTCCGAAAGCACGCTCGACATCTTTTCGGGCTGCTTCTTGATGTTGAGCAAACAATGAAGCTTTTGGACCTTGTGGAAGTTGAATAGATTGGATAAATGTAGCCCATTTTGGAAAATACCATCTGTGAGATAGTAAGTCAAATGATACTCCCGTCCGTTGACAGAAAAATTCACTTGCGGAGCTTGACCTTTTTATATTATCATCAAAAACGGGTGAGCGATCAAGAACATTAATATCGTTTAAGGTACCTGGAGGTCCAAAAAACGCATGCCATATCCATAGATCTATATGAAGCTACGCCTTCTAAAACGATAGTGGGTTTTCCAGAGCCACGTGAATATTGCCCTTTCCAAGCGTCGGACAATTCTTCCACTCCCAATGCATACAATCGATGCTTCCTACCATCCCGGGAAATCCTCGTTGCTCTCCAACATAAAGTAATCTTTGGAGATCCTCCAGTGTGGGCCTTCTTAGGTACTCGTCGCCAAAGAGAATAATTATCCCTTCAACAAATTTTTCCAAACATAAACGAGCAGTAGTTGCACCGAGCCGGAGGTATTCATCAACCGTATCAAGCGCAATGCCGTATGCCAAATACGAATAACGGCTGTACACTTCTAAAGTGCAGAGAGACCATATCTTCCATGAGCATTTTTTTTCTGTTGAAAATAAGGAACTTCATTGGAAAGTCGATTAAACAATATGCAAGAATAATGGCTTGTTCATTCTAAAACGCCGTCGGAATAGATTAGGCGATATGTTGGATCATCAGTGAAATAATCATTCCATAAACGTGTGTGGCCTTCTTCGCGATGTCTTTCGATAAAAACTCGTTTTTTCCTTGACTTGCTTGACTCTTCATGAGCACCATAATCATTTAACAAATTATCGAATGTTTGATCGAAATTTGATCACAACGCCGATCGAATATTTGATCAAATTGTTCATCAAAATCTTCATCAAGTTCCCCCTCAAAAGTATTATGAGAAGAAGAAGCCTAATTTTATAAGATTTTGATGAAAGAAGTGTGATAGATCAAGAATAGTAGAAGGAGAATGAAAGAAGAAAGAGTAACTTTGAAATTTGATAAAAAAAATGGAGACAATCGATTTGTAAAATATATAAACAGAATGATAGAAGGTGTTTGTGTGGTGTAAAATTCAACTACAATATTTGTGTGTCGATAATTATTAAAAAGAGACAATAGCAAACAAGTAGCAAAGAAGTGACTCTCTTGTTTGATTGTGCCGACCCACTATAATATGTCTTTTCTCTATATGTGGTGTATAATAATTGTGTGTGCCATTATTATATTTCACGAATTCACTATGTATTTCACCAACTCACTATGGATTTCACCAAGTCTTTTTTGTTCTTGTTTTTTTCCACAAAAGATATAGAAACACCTAAACATTCTCTGTAAATCCCATTAAACCTTAAGCCTTCTACTCTCTAGCTGTAAGTATATTCTCTGTAAATCCCTAACACACACACAGATCATTCCTAAGAATTAAGACCAATTTGTTAGATGACACACACACACACGCAAGTTAACCAAACCCGCACCATATCTTTTTAAAAGATTCACTGTCTCTCAGTCTTCTGCTGCAAAACAACTTTTGTGGAGGAGAGAAATCGAGATAACACACACAGATACACATCTACAATAATCTCTCCTTCTCTCACTTGGTGACTTTAAAACTTATATATATATATATATATATATATATATATATTATAAACAAATAAGAAGAATATCAGATTTTATATAAAATAGCAAATTAAACTACATTTCATAGGCTTTAAACATATTCACATCAAGGATTATCATAACAAAAAGTCTATAGGCTACAGCCCACGATTTTGTTACATTAAAAACCTGCAACAACCCTGCAGCCACAACAACCCTGCAGCCACAAACACCCAAAAACCTGCAACAACTCTGCAGCCACAACAACCCAAAAACCTGCAATAACCCTGCAGCCACAACAACCCTGCAAACATATATACATACACCTCAGGGAAACAAAAACAAAGAGACATAAACCTGAAATACGAATAACTAAGCTGAAATAGAATTAAGACCAACAACAACTTAAACTCCATGACAGCCTAATTATCCAACATCTCTGTAATGAGCTTTTTCTTTAAAGCTTCTTCAAACTCAGACAGAGGTTTGTTTTTTCCATGAGCCTGTCAAGAAGACCCATCTTCGACAATCTCTCTTTCATGGTGAAGTTCTTCTCTTTCAAGGCAAAGTCCTTCTCTTTAATGTTCCACTTTTTTGAAGCTCAGAAAGATTGCTGCCTTCGCCTTCTCTCTTTTCCCTCTGGCTTTTGCTGCCTACCCCAGGAGGACGACTACTAGAAAGATCATCCTCGACACTCTTCGTCTCCTCTGCTTGCTGTGACCATCCACACTCCTTCTCTTCCTAGAGGATGCATCAATCTTTGTTACTAAAAGATCACACCATTTCTGGTCATTTCTCAACTCCTTCCATGCGTGTTCAAGAGTAAACTTCTTCTTGTGGTCATTGAAGAAGATTTGGTGAGCAAGCTTAAGCACGTCGTTTCATTCTGGCCACTAGTCTTTTCTCTTGTTGCAGACTCATATGCACCACAAAACTTGCACACCAAATCATTGATCTTGTGCCACCTTTGCTTACAGTGGCTTGCTTCACGGTGATCACGGGAAGCAGCATTTGGACTAGCTGCATAGTATGCTGCTATCCTCTGCCAGAAGGCTCCACTTTTTTGCTGGTTGCCAACCACAAGGTCTTTGCTGGTGTTGAGCCAAGAACTGATAAGCAACACATCGTCGTTGGGGGTCCAAGGCCTTCTTTCTCTTCGCTCTTGAGGTGTAGACTGAGAAGAGGACAATGGACTTGCTCTAATGAAACAAAGGAATCATCAAGGCAAGTCTCTTGTTGACTATTCAACAAATCAACAAAAGTTGAGGGCTGAGAATATGGATATGTAAATGACAATCCATTAAAATGGAATAGAATAGAAAGAAAAGAATTAATGAAAGATGAACATGAAAGATCAAATAAAGAGAAGAAGGATCTCAGCTTTTAAAGAGAAACTGATTATTACAAAATATCAAAGAAAGAAAACGCATTTACCACCTATCTAACCACATGGACAAGACTTAAACCTAACTAAGAGCATTCAAAACCTATCTAACCACGCCTTTAATTATTACCATTATCTAACCAAACAGAAGCAGTTATTACCTGCTACTCAACTATGCTTCATGTATGTAGGTTTCAATGCCACGAGACAAGACTTGTTAAGTCCAAGTGCCAATTAACAGAGTTCGTTTGCTGCTACTTACACAAAGGCAATACATGTAATTAGAGTTTGTTTCACATTCAAAAAAAAAACAGAATAAGAACAAGACAAAAAAGAAGAACAAGAACAACACGGAAGCACAGAACAATTAACATTTGCAAAAATTAACAAGCACATAAAACAATTCACATTTGCAAAATCATAAACAAGTAAATTATGTCTTCGTATTGCAAAAATAACCTACATAACAAATACAATTAAGGCCACTATGAACATTGAAGCAGACTAGTACCAACTACAAATCAAGCTACCAAAATGTTAAGAGTCCAGAGATATTCAATATAAACTGAGCTCCATAAGCTTGGAAACGACCATAAGATCTGATTTCTCTCGGCCTTATAACCCCAGTTGCCCATTAAGATCAACAAACGGAATTGATGATAACAAGACACAAACAGATGGAAATCAAACTCAAGTAGCTTAAGAAGTAATCGAAATTGATGCAGTATTATAGAAACAATTAACAGAATTAAACCCACTCAAACAAGAAAATATAAATCAGAACTAAAAGTCGATTTAAAAAACATACCTTTTGGCAAATTTTTCAGCTCGAACAGGAGCGTCTGGAACGGTGTATCGCTCTCCGCACGTTCCCTGCAAAACAAACAAATAAATATCTCACTAGAGAAGGAAGTTGAATCACCGGAGGAGAATCGAATTGCAGAGAACAAGAATCACCGCAGAAGAATCCAATTTCACCAAGAAGAACTGAACGAAGAGGAAGAGGAGAAAAAAATTTTCGTCTCCAATTTGTAAAGCCAATAGGATTGTGCCACGTCTTTGATAAAATACGTTTCTCCGTGTCCAAATTAAGATTACGGTTGTTAAAGTTTTTAATTATTTTTCATTAAATAAATTAGCAAATTGCTTAAGAGATTACCCTTAGATACCCTGATAAACATGCTCTTATTGCCTTTATGGTTTCAGTAATATTATCTATATGTAATTTTATTATCGTTTCTTGTTATGATTTTTGTTTCTATTTCTTCAAATTTGTTCTATTTGTTTAGTTTTTTCATTTTTTAACTCTGGACATGTGAGTTTTATAGTACTAATGTTTGTATAAATGGTTGATATAGTTTTAGAAAATTATTTCCTATTATTAAATCTAATCCTGAATCATGTAAATAGATGTTCTTATTGGAAATTTCATTTGTTCTATTTCTAGACTTGAAATTTTAATCCGAACCAGATTTCGTGTACAGATTTGTCTGCTACGATAATTTTTATTGGTTTTCTAGTTTTTCCCAATTTTTACTTATGTTTTTTTCCGTCGAGCAAAAGTGTTGCTCAATATAAATATAAGCTAATAATTTTTTGGAATTAAATCCAATTTTATTAAATGTTGCGTTAGGATTACTCTTCACTAGAATTTTTTTCTTCATCAGAAGATGAATAATCAAATTCGTAGAGAGAGTCGTCTGATTCTACATCAGATTCTAAGGTTTATAGCTTGTTTCGATTATAGCTTTTAATGTGTTTATTTGTGTCTTTTTCGTTTAGGGCATTCATTTGCATAATGACCTATTTTTTGGCAAAGCCAGCATTTACATGTTTTTTTCGATGGACAATCTTGTTGTTTAGTTTTTATAATGATGTTTTTTTTTCTTAAAATATTTTTTAGTTTTTATAGTATTTTTGTTTATTAACTTTTTTCTAATGTTTTATTCTTTTATATTTTTATATTTTTTGGTTTTTTTTTTATTAACTTTTTTCTAATGTTTTATTCTTTTATATTTTTTATATCTTTTTGGTTTTTTACAACCATATTCTCCTATTTGATCTTGCTGTTTTTCACAACATAATCTAATTTGTGCTTCTTTTTTAATTTTATAACTAGTACATTGGTCTAATAACCAAGTTTTTAAAGTGGAAATCATTCCTCCTAAAGTATTTTCGATTAATCCTTCATTTATTCTTTGTTGATGTGTATCTAGTATTTTTTCTCCAATTGTACTAGGTAATTTTCCAAAAAACAAGGGTTCTGCTTGTTTTCTTCTTATATTATCTAGTTTGTAGTAATATTTCTTATATTCACATATATAATTGTCTAAATAGCACATGTTACATATTTTTAGGTTCATTAATTTCCAGTAGGCTTTTTGAATTTCAGCCTCTGATTCTGATTGGTTTTCTGTATTTTTTCCTACAAATTCTACTAATAGTAATTTGTATATATTATCTATTAAATTTATATTAGAGGTTGAATTGTTTATTAATAAGGTTTCTGTTTCTATAGGTAATGATGACAAATATTGTCTTGCGATTCCTATCGATTTATGTATTGTATATTTAAATATATTTTGTTTTCTTAGTAGTTTTAATTCTTCATTTATTGCAATTAATAGTTTTTGTTTACTATACCATGCACTAATAACCTTTTCAGGTTCTTCTACACAGTCTATATCTAACGTTTCTCTTTGTGTGTCTGGGTTTAACTTAGGTATATATTGATTTGGTATTTTTCTAAATTTTGTTGAAAAATATTCTTGTGAGTAAAAGTTATTTTCTCTAGTTCTTTTTTCACCACTATTCTGACCTTCCTCGGTTTTCACCACTATGTCAAGAGATGACATCAGTTTGTCTAGATGTTCTAATTGTAACTCTAGTGTGTCTTTATAGTCATCCATAAACTGGTTTTGTTATAGATATATTTTCTTTTTCGGGTATTGTTAAAGCTTTTTGTTTATTTTCTAATAATATTTGTAATTCATCATTTGTTAAACAAATAATATTTTGTTTTAGTTCTATTCGTTGAAGTGTTTCTATAATTTTTGATAAATCTAATATAGGTTTTTCTTTTTCTTTGATTTCATGTTGATAATTATTTATTAATTCTAATATTTTTTTCTTAGCATTATCTAAATCATTTTCTATAGGTTTTTTATTACAATAATTATTTATAATTGTACATTTTACTATTTCGATTTCTTTTGACAATTTTTTTATTTTTTCCGATAATTGTTTTATTTTATCTCCTAATGATATGTGGTTTTGTGCATTTAATAATAAAGTAGAGAATAAGTGTATTTAAAGGTATATTGGGGTTTTTGTATTTATTATAATGGTTGAATAGTCATTTAATTGAGAGAGGGAGATTGTAGATTTTTATTTTTACAATAAGGAGATTTTAGACATTTTCTCCAAAATTTAGCGCATTTATTTATAAAATTATCAAAATTTAGGACTCAAAAATCTTTTAAAAAACTAAAAAAATTGTGAGACCCAGTACTTTTACACTCTCAGCCCCAGCGCTGGCCTGATTAGGCCCAATATCCGAAAGCATTATATTCATAGCACCAATGATCCTTATTGGATAGTACTATAGTGCATATATGTAAATGTCAAACTATAATATACAAATAATCAGAATTAGTAATACCACAATATAGTGACCAAAAAAAAAAACAAAAGTAATACCACGATATATCCTTTTGTACAAAGGATTTTTCAACACAATATTTCGGTTATTTTTCATCACTAGAGATATCCAGAATCAAGAATAATACACAATATTTCCATTTTTAGAAACAATTATATTCAAAATGAAACAGGGTTGCGACATTAAAGAACAAAGACACGTGTCGATATCGGGATGGATAATTCAAGAGCATTTACCGTGGTCAAAAAGCCAACCTAACCACGGTTAAGATCATTCAAACAAGAATGGAGATGTAGACACGTGTCTCAATCTCACAGGTTCATTTCTTGCTCTCATCTCTCTCTCTCTCTATAAATATCTCCTCGTCGTCCTCAACAGCTTCTTCACAAAAATCGAAGAAACAAGTATGGCGACGCATCCTAAAGTGTACTTCGACATGACCATCGATGGTAAACCAGCGGGGAAGATCGTGATGGAGCTTTACACCGACAAGACACCGAAGACGGCGGAGAATTTCAGAGCTCTATGCACCGGAGAGAAAGGCGTGGGACGTAACGGGAAGCCACTTCACTTCAAAGGCTCTTCGTTTCACCGAGTGATCCCTAATTTCATGTGCCAAGGAGGAGATTTCACCCTCGGGAACGGTACAGGTGGCGAATCGATCTACGGATCCAAGTTTGAGGATGAGAATTTCGAGAGGAAACACACAGGACCTGGGATTTTGTCTATGGCTAACGCTGGTCCTAACACTAATGGATCTCAGTTTTTCATCTGTACGGTGAAGACTGATTGGCTCGATGGGAAGCATGTGGTATTTGGTCAAGTGATTGAAGGCTTGGACGTTGTTAAGGCTATTGAGAAGATTGGATCTTCTTCTGGTAAGCCGACGAAGCCTGTTGTCATCGCCGATTGTGGTCAGATCTAGGGTTTTTAGTTGTTGTTGGTGGTTTCTATCTTTGTTTCTTAGCTCTGGACTGTGATCTCTCTTCTGCTTTGATATTTTCGTTACTAATCCACCATTAATAATAAAGTAACCTTTTAATGTGGCCTTATTACATACGTACTCCACATATTACATATGCACATATGTGTATATAATAAGCAAACAAGACATGGTAATTAGAGATTCAAGTTGTTAATACTTTAGCTGGGATCCGACTGGGCTCTTTTTACTAAGCCCAACAAAATTGGGTCCTCTTGTACTAGGCCCAACAAATCCTTTTGTGTATATTATATTGAGCCTATTGAATACTGTTGGGTCTAATTGCGGATCAAAAATTTGACCAAAGTCATATATTGCTGGCTATTTAAATAATCAGTTGACTGTTTTTCTTCCTATTTTCGTTGGGCCTAGTACAAAAGGGCCCAGTCGTATTCCACTTAAACCTCCGATTACTTTTGTCGATTGGTTAGTAACTCATAGGAAGGTGACACGTGTCATGTTAATCGATTCAAGATTTCGATACATGTCAAAGTTGAGAAAAATGTCAAAAATTATTATAAGGAAACGGTACAAAAAAAATAATTAGCTACCATTATTCGGTAAATAAAAATTTATAAAGAAAATATACAAATTGTTATTTCTTAAAAAATGTAAACTTCCATAATTAAGAAAATTTAATTTTAAAGAAAAAAATTGTAAATATTAAATTTTATAGAAAATATACAAATTATAATTTCTTAAAAAAAGTAAACTTCCATAATTAAGAAAAACTATAGTTTTAAAAGAAAAAAAAATTGTAAATATTGAACTCTATAGAAACAAAAAGAAAATTTATAATTCTAAAGGAAAAAGAATTGTAAATATTGAACTCTATATAAACAAATAAGTAGTCTCATATTTTCTCAACAAACAAAAATGTATTCTTCAAAAACACCATCATATCTTCAATTTCATTTTATTGGTAAATCTTTTATTCCTTTTATTTTATTTTTAAAGTTATGTTAATCTAATATTATGAGGTTTTTGTGAAATCGTTTTACTTAAATATTTTTTATAATTATTAAATTTTCTCTAATTTTGGTTTTATTTTTTTCTACTTTTCAGAAAATTTAATTAATTTTTTATTATGAGGTTTTCCTACAAAAATTTATTTCTATTTTTATGATTATTAAATTTTTCTCTAATTTTAATTATTTTTTCTTATACTTTTCGGAAAATGTCTATCATCCAAAAGATAATGAGCAAATAAATTCAAAATAACAACAATAATTTATTTTTAGGTCGGTTTGAAAACAAAATTCAAATATGATTAAAAATAAATAAATTTTATTCAAATAAATATAAAAACAAACTATATATTATCTAAATAAATAAATAATTATAACTTTGTTAGAATTTCTTATGGGTGAATGATTTTGGATAGGTGTTCTCAATATTTTATTATATATGTATATTTACATGTAATTTAATTCTATTTTTTAAATATTTTATAAATTTATTTTTATAAATTTTAAAATCGTAGATTATAATCCCGCGTATATGCGAGACCTAATCTAGTAATATTAGTAAATTTGGGGTTTTAACCAAAAATATTGAGTGAACGAGAGAACACAGATGAGTGTTAAATATTGTTGTTGGTTATTGTCTTTTTTTTTTAATCTATAAATACCTTGTGTTTATAGATAACCAATAACAAAATCAGACAATATATTTTTCGTCAATTTTAAAAAATAGGTATACATATTTCACTTTTTTTTTTCTAGAAAATTCTTCCCAATTAAAAAGGAAAACATATCGTTGTAAAACAAAAAAGAAAAACATATCAACTAAAATGGTTCAGTTTCCAATTTTATAACGGTCACTAAATATCGTCTCTATATATATAAACGTATTTCATAACTTGTTGCAAATGATTCTCTCATAATTTGTTTTTTCTTCTTTCTCTCTCGTTTTTTGTTTCTTTGGAGCGATTCATCATCACAAGGTAAATATATGTTTTTTTAATTTTTGTGTTTTGTTTTAAAACCTGTTGTTGTTTCAGTTTATCAGCAGATCCGGGAAAGAAGTACAAAAAACAGAGAATAGAGTACAAGAAGATGAGTTTGTGAAAGAGAAAGAAGACTCGACAGTGAAGACAAAAATGTTTAGTCAAAACGACACAACATCAATAAAAGAACAAATGGGCCAACACAATGAAAGGCCCAAACAGAATTCAATTTTTGCGAAGCCCAGTTGCAACACTCTAAGCTCCTCCTGCAATAATCTTCAACGGTCATCTGCAATACAAAAGGATAGACATAAGAAGGAAGTGTCCAAGCAACTTCCTCAAAAGCAAAAAGAAAAAGATAGCTGTAAAATTCAACGAATCAAGCTGACCAATAGATTTGGAGTTTTGCACAACAATGTAGCAGCTTAAACCCTAATCACTCTAGTATAAATATCAATTACTGCTGTGTAATCTTAGACTAAGAGTGAAATAATGAGAAATGAACTTTATCCTTTCTAATTTACATTTATACACTCTCTCTTTCACAGTTTATATCGTGTTTTGCAAATCTAAAACCATTTTAAAGATTTTTTTTTACATCGATATTTTGAGGGATTAAAACTTCCTTTTCTTGGCTCCAAAACTTCGGTTTCTTCGGGTTTAGAAAGTTTGATTTTTTTTTTCTAATTTCGCGAATCTTAATTACGTTTGCTGTTTCAGATTAACGTTAAAAATCAAAATCATTCTTTATGGATCTTAGATTCAAAATCTCCTATTTTTTTTACAATTTGTAATTTCGATTCAAAATCTCCTCTTTTAAAATTCGTAATCTTGGTTTCAAGGTTTTAGTTTTTCGATTCTTAGATTCAAAATCTCCTTTAAAGAAAAAAAATTTGTGATTTCGATTTTTTATTTATTTATTTGGCAGACCTAAAAAAGCCCTCTTTTTCGTTGTATTCATACATCTTAACTCTGTCAACTCTTTAAAACTTTATGTTTTCGATTTAGTGTGTTCAAAGTTTTTTTTTTTTTTTTTTGTTTTCTTGAAAACCCAAAAGAAAGGGACGACAACACATATGATTGTTGCATGTCCGGTTTCTAACTTGGGGAAATTGTCCCGTATCGTTCACACAAGCAAAACAAGATATAACTTGAAGCGATCTCTGAATCAAGTAAGACTTGTCGATTTATGTCTCAAGATTAATGAATTCAATATCTCATCGATGATTCATATAATCTTGGATAGACTTGGACAAGCATGTTCAGATAAACTTCAATATATATAATGTAATCCCTTAAGACTTGTGTTTAAGGAAATTCAAAATTGTCTGCTTAAACTCTTATATCTGAGCTGGGCACAATATATGATATAATATATTCAATGTTCTGCATTTGATGGGGGATAAATATGTTCTTTAATAAGACTTTGTCTAATGATGGTCAAAGATTGGAAAAAGAAAATTCAATTTTCTGCTTAAAGATGAGAATGATGATTTTCAATAATCTGCTTATTGTATTTTAAGAAGGCTTGTCTAATAATGGTGTTCCGAGATTGGAAAGTTCAGTTTTCTGCTTAAAGATTGGAAAAGTGATCTGCATATTCATTGATTTTGGAGGAACAAAATGCCCTTTCTTGTAAGGCTTGTTTAATGATGTTCTGAGGTTGGAACACTCAATTGTCTGCTAAAAGTTTTATCTTGTTGGATATTCAATGTTCTGATGGATGGAAAATGTTTTTTAATAACAAAGACTTCTCTAATAGTGTCTGAATGACGAGTAATTCAATTGTCTGCTCAAGTATATTTTGCTGGAGGAACAAATGTCTTTTCAATAAGACTTGCTTCAACTCAACTTAGTCTGCTTAGTCATTATCTTTCTGGAGTGGGACAGTTTGATAATTTTCAATAATCTGCATATTCATTGGAGAAGAAAAAAAATGCTCTTTAATAGGGCTTGTTTCAGTTCAATTGTCTGCTTAAAGATATCTGCATATTGATGAAAGAGAAAATGCCCTTTGAATGAGGCTTGTCTAATGAAGTTCTGAGATTAGAAAACTCAATTCTCTGCTTAAACTCTAAAACTAGCTGAGCTGGGACATCATGATAAGTATTCAATATTCTGTATATATATGGGAGAATAGCCTTCTAAACTCTTGAATGATGTCCAGAGACTGGGAAATTCACAAGATCAGTCTAAATTGTATCTTAATGGACTGAGACAGCATGAGTAAAACATTCGATGATGACCCAAAATTTCTTAAATTCAAGTTTCTGCATAAGATAACATGTTAAATCTATTGCATCTAAATGGGAAAATAGATGCACCTTTAAAGAAGGCTTGTGATATGATGTTCCAACGGAGAAATATTCAACATTCTGCTCTATATCTTGCTTGGCTGAGGACTGTTAGATCAATATTCAATATTCTGCATATTTTTGAAGGAATATGTATTTAATTAAGCTAAGAATGAGATAAAATATTCTCTGCACCCGTCTCTAACAAGACTCTTTGGTGTTAATACTCAGGTTGCTCTAATGATGTCCTAAGATTGGGAGAAATTCAATATTCTGCTCTAAATCTTTTTGCTGGAATGGGATAACTAAGTTAGCTTGTTGTGCTGGGACAACATGATATATTCAGAATTATGCTAAGATACATACGCCTTTGAAAAGGTTGCAAATTATGTCGCGAGATTGGAAAATGTAAGTTTCTGCATAAAGTCTATATCTTGCTGAGTGCAAACATCATACTGTATACATTCAATACTCTGCTAAGATTTACTTTTGACAAGATTAAACTATGTTCTAAGAATAAAAAGTTCAACATTTTGCATATGACTCTATATCTTGCTAAGCTGAGGGCATATCAATTATTCAATATTCTGCTCATTGATGGAAAAAAATGTCCTTTTATATAATATTCAAACTGATGGGAGAGTAACCTTTAATAAGGCTTTCTTGAATGATGTCTTGAAATCAGAAAAAAATTCAAACATCTGTCTAAATTGTACACTTTGCACTTTGCAGGGTGGGGAAAACATGATTATAACATTCAAGGATGTCCCATAATTTCTTAAATTCAAGTTTCTGCATAAATAATAGATTTTTTTGGATTGGGGGAACGTTATACGAGACGAAAACTGTTTCTGCAAAATAAACTACATCCTGTTGTGCTTGGACAACATAATACATACAATCTTCTGCTGAAATCAACCATATGTCAAAAGGTTAAAAAATTCAAGATTCTGCATAAACACTATATACCTCGATGAGTTGAGACAACATGATACATCCCTTTGGAAAAGGCTCGTACAGTTGCATCGTAAGTCTAAAAAATTCAAGTTTCTGCATATTATATATCTTTATATATCTGTTGAGCTGGGTCAACATGATTAATATATTATTCAATCTTCTGCTTAAATCCACCTTTGAAAAGGTTTGCCTAATTATTATTCAATATTCTGCATATTGATGAGGGAACAAATGTTTCTTAATAAGGATTGTCTAGAGATATATTAAGATTGAGAAATCCGATTCTCCGAAGGTTATATCTTACTGGTCCATGAAACAACATTGTGACATTGGTTTAGCAACACTGGTAAGTGCATTTTTCTTTTGTTCACATTTCTTGTGAAATTTTAGGTTACAGAAGAATATATAAATCTCTGCTTGTTTTACTAGTGACATAACCACATCTTTTTGTTGATATATTTTTTAACAGGCCAATCGAGGTACTGCAAGAAATCCGTTTACGATGATCAGGTACATGATCCTTCCCAAAACTAAGTTATGATTGGATACATTTGCATTTGAGTTCGTCTTAGGTTTGAGTTAGTCTTATTAATGATTTCTTGCTTTGAGAAAGCCACAAAGACATGTAATGCGTAGAACACGAAGTTCATATTATTCAATATCATATAGTTTCTTTTTGGTATGGCTTCATCAATATTCTTGTTTTGTTTATCTCATGCACATGGTAGGTCACTGAAGAGTAGATCAATCACTTAAATCAACTTCTCTTTGTTTTGACTCATTATAGGTAAATCGAGCTATTGCAGAAATTAATTTTGATTATTAATTACATGTTTCATGCTTTTAATCAGGTAAGTATTCTTGTTTAATCAATTTATGACTTCACATTTTCAATCTTAGTATTGTTGGCTGTGAGTAGATAGCATGAGTTCGTCTAAGGTTCGAGTTAAATATGAGCTTTTTATAGATGGATCGTTTGGTTTATACTACGTAAAAATAACTTCAATTAAACTAGCACATCTATTACTGCTAACATTAAAGAAAAATTAGAAGCAAATACTAATCACGAAACTGAACACATACACTAAACGCAACCCACATACACCAACAAAAACGCAATGGATGCAAACAAAAACATGAATGTGAACACATACACTAAGCGTAAACAAAAACAAAAACCAAACACGCACGTGAATATAAAAAACGAATGTGAACACATACACTAAACGCAAACACAAACACAAACACACAAAAAAAAAAGCATGTGAATACCATCAAAATAGGGTAAGCTGGCGATTTTTTAAACAGATATTTTGTAAGTACAACTTGACAAGTTGATCTAGATTAAATTTGTCAAGTATATGTATATATATCAACCTAAAAAAATAAAAAATTGATCTAAAATGCAACTTGACAAGTTTACTTTAAAACAATGATTTCACAATTTTCTCCAAAGATATGTTTCTCGATTTTTCTGCTCACAACTAAATTCCACAATTTTCTTTTATTAGAGATATAATCTCTAAATTCAGTTTTGGTAACTTTTCAATAAATATTGTTCATAATTTTTGATTTCCAAAAATGCATTTTAGTTAAAAGAGAATTGCTAAAAGTATACCCTAAATTGAGATTGAATGGAAAAGTAGACCCCAAATTTTAATGAAAAACTAGATCAAAAAGATAAGAAAATTATGTTAATCCTTTTATTTGCAAACAAAAATAGAGAAATCGTAATTACCGTTTCAACCTTTGCGTGGGCTGACATTTCATGACAAAGTCTCATATGAGACTTCGTCATGAAATCTCCGACATTGAGACTTCACAGTGAAATCTAATTTTAGTAATTAAATCAAATATTTAAATTAGAAAAATAATAAAAAATAATTTCATTACAATTTGTTATACAAAAATTAAGTTCTATAAATTAAAATTTCATAAAATTTCATAATAGTAAAGCATGTAAACCTAATTATGTTCTATACCCCAAAAACAATCGGAGACATCAAAGTGAAGTCTACTTTAGGGTATAGAGAGACTTCAAAAGGAAGTCTCGCCCAAGAATCTTAAATTTAAATTAAAAATAAAATAAAAAAAATACTTTGATCAAGTTTTTCAAAACAGAAGTAAGTTTAACCGAACCTGATGATTTAAAAATAAAATTTCATACCATGTGATGTAAATCATCTTTGGCAGACATAATAGGTTTAGGGTTTGAGATAATGGGTTGGAATACATGTATATATCTTTAGGGTTACATTTAAGATTGATATGTTTTTGCTATAAAATGATGAATATGCATATAGTTGATAGATTTAGAATATATTAAACTAATTTGATGTCAAATGTATGTATTTATTAGGGACTATTAACATAAAGTGAGAAAATATCTGATTATAGAGATTAGGGTATAGAGAGACTTCAGTGAACTCATTATTCTTATTTTAAAAATTTTAAATAATAAAAATATTTTAATTAAATATTTTTAAACATAAATTAAGTTTGATTAGATTTGAGGTATATAAATCAAAATTTCATAAAAATGCGTAAAATTAAAGCTTGGAAGATAAATTATGTTCTAAACTCGGATATTAGTTTGAGACTTCTTAAAGAAGTCTCAAACTTTAATTAAATCTTAAATTTAAATTAATATTTTTAAAGAAGTCTCAAAGTGTAATTAAATCTTAAATTTAAATTTTAAAAGTAAAATAATATTTTGATAGATAAATTATTTTAAATCATAGCTAAAGATTTAAAAATAAAAGTTTATAAAACTTCATAAAACTAAACCATGTAAGTTAAATCATCTATGAAATGACATAATAGGTTTATGATTTGAACATGGGTTAAAATCAATTTATATATCTTTAGGGTTAGACTTATGGTTGATATTTTTTTTTAAATATAAAATGCCAATTATTCATATATTTGTTAGATTTTGAATATATGAAACTCTTTTGATGTCAAATGAAAGTATTAAATATTTATTAGAGTTTAAGGTATAGAGAGACTTCAAAGTGAAGTCTTGAACGGAGACTTCACTCTGAAGTCTAGTAGACGGAAACTACGGTAAAATCAGAGTGCAGGGTTCCATAGACTTCAAAATGAAGTCTCCCAGTAGAATTTAGAGTTTCAGAGACTTCAAAATGAAGTTTTCAAAAACGAGAACTTTCAAAAAAGTTACAAAACTTACCTGAGAGATAAAACATATATTAATAGTTAATTTGAGTTAAAAAAACACTAAACGACTCTCGATTCTCTCTAAGAAGCGATCTTCGCCGTCTCCCTTTGGTTTCACTTTTCTCGCCGGAAATCACTCTGACCACCGTCGCCGTCGAAGGTAATCGATATTCCACCTTGCGGGGATGACGAATACCCCACAAATTTTCCTTTCTAGTTCTGTCATCAGTTCTCTTTGTGCTTGATTCAAAGATCTGGGTTTTGCAACCGCTTTTCCTTCCACCATTCTTGCAACCGACACTCATCTTCAATCTCTGTAAGTGCTCTGATTCTTGATGTTTTGCTCGCCTCTACATCTTCACGTTATTCTTGTGTTCGTATAAGAGTCTTAATTTGACCTTTTATTTTTAGAGATCTAGATCTACAATTAATAGAATATAAGAGACTTCACCATGAAGTCTGGGTTAAAGACTTCACAGTAAAGTCTACGTAATGCTGTGGCAGAATTCACACAATGAAGTCTACGCAATGGTGTGGGAGATTTCACCGTGAAGTTTGGGTTGTAGGCTTCACATTCAGTTATCTAATGAGGTGTTTTCTATTTGTTTAATGTTGACAGAGGATTGTGTTATGACTAACACATACGCGAAAGCTGAAGCGAAGCCAGAGTTTCCACTAAGGCAATTCATCAAAGACGATGAGCCAGAGCCTGAAGCATATGTTACTTTACTGGAACACCTAAACTTCTAGACTGTACTATATAAAGACAAATGGAATGAGATTTGGAACTTCAAACTGGCTGATCAGATTTGTTTTATGACGGTCTATGAGCCTATTATCAATTTTTAAAAAAAATTCTATTGTAAATAGGTCCATTTCATTTTATTGTATGCTAAATAAGCTTAAAATATTTGTTTTCTTCAAATTTATCAAAAAGTCTCTTTAAAAATTCTAAAGTAAGAAGCAAATACTTACATTTTCACTTCTTTTTTTTCCGAAAATAAGCCTAAACTTTTAACAAAAAATTTACTAAAAAATACAAAATCGAAAAGTCAAAGCAAAAGTGGATATATATGGGTATTCACGTAGTTTAAATAAAACATAGAAACAGAAAATCAACTCGCGGTGTACCGCTAATGGTTATATAATAAGCAAACAAGACAAAGTAATTAGAGATTGAAATTGTTGGCACTCTAGCTTTATTACGACTGGGCTTTTTGGACTAGGCCCAGCAAGATTTAAGCTTGTCTTTTTGTGTGGTATATTAAGCTTCTTGAATACTGTTGAGCCTAATTACACGACATTTGACGAAAATCATAAAGTATTTTGTTGGCTATTTAAAAATCAGTAGTAACGTGATAATAAATCCGTGTAATGCTAGCTTGATAAACGCAGCATGTGCTTAATTTGAACCGTTAAAAGTATAATAATAATATATATAAGTAAAAGTGAAATAATTAGGTGACCAAATGAGAGAAAATACATACAGCACAGCATGCACAAGTGTGTGATTTGAAAATTCTAAAAAGAAAGGGAAATGAGCCGACGTTGCTGATAGTGATTTGTAATTATTATTAAACCGGAAACGCGTACCGGACCCGGTTAAGACTCGGCAAGACCCACGAATTTTCCTGAGCTGTCGTCTCTCGCTCGCCAGATCTCTTCTCTCATTTGATTTTGAATTTGAGCAGAAGCAAATCGCACAAAGTCGTGTGAGACGGCCGCGTTGCATCGGAGACCACTTGTGCGATTCTCTTCGTCATCCTCTCTCTCTTTATCAGCAACAATCGTCTTTTTCAATTTCCTTGTATTATAATCACAGATCCCCGAGAAAGTGAAGATTGGGATTTGTGAGCGAGATTGACTTCAATTGTCTTCCGATTTAGAAATTAGAGAAATTTAGGAACAAGTAATCGATAAGGGAATGGAGTCGGACAATGGGAAGGGGTTGATACTAGCCGTAGCTTCAAGTGTTTTCATTGGTTCCAGCTTCATTCTTAAGAAGAAAGGTCTCAAACGAGCTGGTGCTATTGGCACCCGAGCAGGTCTCCTTCTTCTTCTACCCCTATCTCTCTCTCATTATTCCCCTTTTATCTCTCACATGGGATTGTGATTCACTTTGATGCAGGGTATGGAGGTTATACATACTTATTAGAGCCTCTTTGGTGGGCGGGCATGGTGACAAGTAATTAATCATTGTTTTAGTCTTTGTTAGTCCATATTCTTAACGAGATTTTTCTGTAACCTTAAAAAATGTTTTTAGTGATTGTTGGAGAAGCTGCAAACTTTGTGGCTTATATTTATGCACCAGCTGTACTCGTTACTCCTCTTGGTGCATTAAGTATAATCATCAGGTATGTATGTGATGACTTTGATCACTTACTCACTTCTCTGTGATATTTTCTGACTAACCTCTCTTTTTCACTCATTTGCTAGTGCTGTTTTGGCACATTTCCTATTAAAGGAAAAACTTAAGAAAATGGGGGTTCTCGGATGTGTGTCTTGCATTGTCGGCTCCGTTGTTATTGTCATACACGCACCTAAGGAGCAGACTCCAAATTCTGTTGAAGAAATATGGAATCTGGCAACTCAGCCAGGTAGCTCTCTCTCTCTCACTCACACACGTTGTCCCTTCTGTGCAGTTTTTTATCTGAGAAACACCATTTTCGTTACTTATGCATGAAACAGCTTTCCTAATCTACGTAGCTATAACCATGTCGATCGTGCTTGCTTTAATTCTGCACTTTGAACCCCTGTGCGGCCAAACAAACATTCTGGTTTATATTGGAATCTGTTCTTTAATGGGTGCTCTCACTGTAAGTTGGTTCATCTGAGCATACTGGATGTACTTTTGAACTCTATTTCTATTTTCTTGTGCACTCACAGCTCTAGTTATTTCTTGTTTGTGTCTTTAAACAGGTTATGAGCATAAAAGCTATTGGAATTGCGATAAAATTAACAATGGAGGGAGTAAGCCAGATCGGGTATCCACAGACATGGCTTTTTGTCATGGTTGCAGCAACCTGTGTAGTTACACAGTTAATTTACCTAAACAAGGTAAGCAAAGTACACCAGATATTGTTTGGAAAGGCTTATATATATATATATATATTCTGGAGACAATAGGTTAGTATGCAAGTGAAAATAGAACAGATATATTGTTAATGCCCGCAAACAAGTATCCATCAGTAGATCATTCCTCAACTTGACTTAGGGACAGAATAGGTGCATCTGTAGCATTGAAGGTCTCTTTTTTTCCAGAAAACATAAGAACTCCAGGATTTCACTTGGCATTGTTGATAGTTTTACGTGTTTCTGGCATACTATTTCCCTCTCAACTTAAGGCCTAAGATTGTTACTATTTTGTTTTTTTTTGAAGGCTTTGGACACATTTAACGCAGCAATTGTTTCTCCAGTATACTATGTAATGTTTACAACGCTCACAATTGTTGCTAGTGCAATAATGTTCAAGGTAGGTTCAACTAGATACCGTTTAGATCCCCAAAAGATCAGTTAAAGGAAACACTTAACATTGAAACTCGGTTTTCTCAGGACTGGTCTGGGCAAGACGCAGCCAGCATAGCCTCTGAAATATGTGGGTTCATCACTGTGCTCACAGGCACAATGATACTCCATGGCACGAGAGAAGAGGAACAACAAGCTTCTTCAGGTAAGAAATTCTGTCTTTTCCAAAATCATATCTGCATCTTGTGTTGCGATCAATAAGCATAATGCTGGTCTGATCTTTGGGTCTTCAGAACAAGTAAGATGGTACGAGTCAAGAAAGAGCATGAACGAAGAACATCTGATAAGTCTGTACAGCCCTGAATACTAGGAAGAAGAAGGTGCCATCTCTAGACTCCCAATAGACTGAATGAAATTTGCCAAGAACAAGCCTCATGGATCTTATAACTGATCAATCAACATATCTGAGGGGAATGATTTGCGGGTTTGTTTTTGTATTGTTTGTGGTCTCTGTACAGACGAAAGTTTGTCTAGTTATACACTTCACATTCTTTAGTTTTGATGTGTCTCTTCTTAGTACAGTACAGGTTTCTTCTTAACTGGGGTTTTGTCCAAAATTACTGTTATATATTATGTATCTTCATTTTTCTAGGATGAAATATTCCTTAATTGTATTCGACTGAATGAAAAAATAAGGTAAAAGTTTGATTAGAATTTGAGAGATTAACAAGAATCTCTGTTCCATTTCTTCATAAATTGCACAAAGAGAACTATTAATTATCATCGTATACACAACAACGAGAGAGACAGAACGTGAAATTTTTTTCTCTTTCCAAAATTCTGAGTGAACGAAGACAAGACTTCTTACAGTGATAGAAGTGTACCCCATCCACCATCACCAGCTTGACCGTATCCTTATAAATACTCGAGTTTCCGTCATAACTTATAAGTCCGCCCACAATTGTTTGAGGTTCGTCGGGCTGTAACTCCATAAAAACTTTGCGTTAAGTCTAACCACCTGTTTTTAAAAAACAATGTTTAGCCCCCTAAAATGTTTCATCTCGAGTTATAACGGAACAATTGCTTTAATGCCATTTTTCCAAAAGAAGGAGTCCTTAATGCCACTTTCTTTTTTTTTATTTTTTTTTACATTTATTTCTAAGTCGAAATCGAAGTCAATGACCAAAAATCCAGGGTAAAATACAATAATTACCAACTCAACCTAAAGAATCCGGCCCAAATCCAGTTCCCGACCCAACTTCAATTAATTTACGGATCCAGTATAACTACCCTAATTGTACTTTGTTGAACATAACTAAAATGTGAAAAAAAAACAATCGCCGCCTTCAAACTAATGTGAGATTTCATTAACACATTCACATAGATGTCTAAAAGACAATGTTTTCAAGCCCGACCCGGACCGCCCGGTCGAACCGGTTCACCCGCGACCCAATCAGTTTCCCGGTTTGGGTATAGTGCCAATATCCTGCAATATAAAAACCGCAAAAACCCGCAAAAAATCGCCAAAAACCCAGAACCCAATGACCCGGTTGAACCGGCCGAGTTACAGTTTAGTAAAATTCTTATAATTTTGAAATAATATATAGGCTTTTGGACTTTCATATGATCTTGTTGACTACGAATCTATTGATAAGACAGAGTTTTGGATCATTGAAGAAGAAGAAGCAAGTGAACTTGAATATGATGAATTAGAGAATGTTCTCGCTGAGGACTATCCCAAAGATCATGAAGACAAGAACTCTGAAAAGTCTAATGGTATTTTTTAATTGTTGATTAAATTTTCTTTTAGTTGTATATAATACATTGACTAAAGTATGTGATATTTTTTTGTAGATTTTGATGAAGACTTTACCATGCCGCCCGAAGAGAATGAAGGGAATGGTGGTAGACAACCAAGATTGGTTGTCGTGAATTCCTGATGTTTTACTAGTTTATTTTCGTCATTCTTGATCTCTTACTATCTTAGTGTTTACTCCGATTTTTTTTAGATTCTAAAAATTTCAATCACTTTTATTGTTAGACTTCATATTTTACTAGACTTGGTAAAATTATTCTATTTTTATAAAATTATATCATCTCTAAACTAATGAATCAATTGACCCGTGGTTGGACCCGATCGACCCAATGATCCGGTGACCTGGGAGATATTCCGGTTCACTTTCCGGGTCGGTTTTAAAAACATTGCTAAAAGAGTTAAAAAAATATGTAAAACATTCGCATAGGTGTCTAGAGAATTTAAAAATGTGTACAACATTCACATAGGTGTACTTTGTTGAACATAGTTGTACTTTACGCAGGAGTAACGAGAACGAAAGTGACATTTAACGACAACATTTCACATAGTTGTACTTTGTTGAACATAGTAGTACTTTACGCCGAAGTAAAGATATGACATTTAACGATAACATTCGCATAATTGTACTTTGTTGAACATAGTTGTACATAGTTGTAATTTACGCGGAATTAAAGATATGACATTTAACGACAACATTTCACATAGTTGTACTTTGTTGAACATAGTTGTTCAAAGTTGTACTTTACGCGGAAGTAAAGATATGGTAAACAATAAATTACATTCCTCAACTGCAAAACATCTAAGCACAAGTAAAGATATGGTAAGTTGTTCACATCTAAGCACAAGTAAGTTGCTTGAAGCTTATCATGAGTCCATCTCTTTCACCTTGCTGAAATTTGCCTACGTATAGATTCATATTTAGCTTTCTAGCATTCTAATTAATGCTTTTCAATTTTCTCAAAAAATAGCCGGCAGACAAATATCCAAATGCGTTCTCCCAACAATCCATTTTTGGCATGTGTGCATTTTTACTCCTCTGTTAAGAGTTTAGTAGAATCGATATAATGGAATCTCATGAAATAATATGCGATCTGCAATGCAGATTTTGGTATGCGTTGCCTTGCTTTACGATATAAGCTTTTGCATAAGTTGTGACAGTACTATGCTGCTTCATTCCGGTACTCTACTTTCTTCGAGAACCTATTGAGAACCTTGTCTTCATTGATGACTCTTCTTAACTAATATATCTCGCACTGAGTTAACCACTAGCCTCCTTCTCTTTCTATTAGTAGGAAACATTGCACAATCATAAGCAGGACATCATATCACATGATGACTCATACGAAATACTTGAAGCTGCATCTCATGAATCCACTGCTTCTATCGGGGAGGCACTGTTAAAAACGCCGTCGTAATTGTGTCTCATGTCAGTGTTATCGGGGAGGCAGTCTTTCCTTGGCCACACTGTTAAAAACGCCATCATAATTGTGTCTCATGTCATGTTAAGTTAACCTTCTTGATTTATTATTATGCTCGTCTGCACCCAAGGGCTGTGAACTACAGGAAGAAGAAGTGTGGCCACAACAACCGTGTTTGGTTTCTGCCTTTTTAGATTGTTAGCTTTACAAATCTACAGATTTTGCGTGATAAGTTTATATTAATGGTTTGATTTTCTAGTTCTTTTGCAGTTGAGGCCAAAGAAGAAGATCAAGTGATCTGTTTTCACCAAACTTTTTTATGTTATATTTGTTTGTTTCCCTTGATGAAGACATTTCTCCATTGTTTTGACTCAATCTTTGTTTTAGTGAATGTTTAAGTTTACTATTAGTAAATATTATATTTGGCATTTTGTTTCAGTTAATCACCCAATGTTCCATCATTATGTGCATAGGGTATTATTAGGTGTCATTGGAGTTTGAAGGAAGAAATGTGCGCGGATAAGGACAAACATACTTATCCAAAATTTCAAGCCATTACCGTGGGTAGATACAGGGACGCGTATGGATAAGAACAGACAACCCTTATCCGAACGGCTTAGACATAAGCCGTGTGTCGCCCATTTACGAACCCGCATGCAAGTGTCCTACTCCGAGCATTGATTAGTGTCGGATAAGTGGATAAGGAAGATCAATTCAATCATTTAAGCTTAGTCATTGCATAGGTGTCGCCTCCATGCAAGATCAGTTCCGTGTGTCACCACCAAATTGAGGATTTGTGTCCAGTCGTCGACATGTGTTTGCCACCACCTACCAGCCTGTTAGCTACCACTTTCCCTATATAAACCACGCCCTCCCTTTCATATTTTCCCACGCCCCATTTTCGTAAACACTCAAAACGTTTTTACCTTTCATCGGAGAAGCGAGAGAAGGAACCATAGGAAAAATCCAAGGCTTAGACGTTGATTTCCGACCTTCGGCAATCCAATCACTGTGAGTTCGGTCACGTGGGGTAGCACGTGATTATGATTTAATTTATTTTATTAATTTATGTTTTGCATGAGGTTATTTATTTATACTTAGGCAATATTTAAGATTAGTAGCAATGATAGACTTAGATAGTATTAACGTTATGCTGGCAGTCTTCCAGTATAAACGTTATGCTGTCGAAATTGCCGTAGTATAGACAATAAGTGGTCAAATAATGGAAATGTAATGTCCATACTACTTGGCTGTTATTAGTTCTCATGTAGATAACTAGATTAGGCGAATTAGTGACCTTCCCATCCGACTGTTGTGCACGTCGTGAAACTCCGGCGTGTTATGGCTTTTGAAGGTCCGGGGTGGATAACGCCCAACCGAACGCTACACGACGGTGTAGTTAGGGATGTTGCTTTTAGACTTAGTGGCTAGAGCTGTGAAAGGCATCGCCTGTTAGGAGTCATGATTCGTAGGGGTCCAATGGTTTAGAAACGTCATGGGAAATGCATATAAGTCTAGGATAGATCCATGCATTGCATCCATTCAAGTCTTACTTGTGCATTTGCGTGTTGTTTGGGGGTAAAAAGGTTGGGCACTAACGTTTCTAGAGATTCCGAGCTCACTAAGTAATCTTATATTACTTATGATGCTACCCTATTTGTTTTATAGGAAACCTTAGGAAAAAACTTTAGCGGACGCGATGATCATTAAGCCAACCGGTGTAGATTTTACAACCTTTCATGCATTGCATCCATTCAAGTCTTACTTGTGCATTTGCGTGTTGTTTGGGGGTAAAAAGGTTGGGCACTAACGTTTCTAGAGATTCCGAGCTCACTAAGTAATCTTATATTACTTATGATGCTACCTTATTTGTTTTTTAGGAAACCTTAGGTAAAAACTTTAGCGGACGCGATGATCATTATGCCAACCGGTGTAGATTTTACAACCTTTTGCAAAACCTTAGTTTTATTATGTATGGTTTTCCATGAGGATTCGACCTGTATATGGGATTTGATAACCTTTCAGCCTATGTTATATGAATATAAGATGTGAATTTAAAAACTAAGTGGTAGAGCCAATGATATTCTTAGTCTTTTTCCGCGGCTAACACAACTCGCGTTCGCGGTACACGTAGAAAAGCCTTAAACCGTGTTCGCGAGGAAACGATTTCCGCGGTCGGACGGCTTGGGTGAATGGAGGATATCCGGACACCTTGGTTGTTTGGTTGTAGGGATCGACTGTGACGCCTTTGGAACGTTCTATGGTCCGTACTACGGTTCGGAGGTGTTACAAGAGTGGTATTAGAGCATGGTTAAACATGTTCATGGCAAAACTATATTTTGCATGTTTTATCGAGTAATGCGTCGCAAAGGTTTTTAGGATAAACCGGCATGATCATTTGCTTAGGTAAATGAATATTAGACTTACCCTTATCTATGATGCAGATGTTGAGACAAGGCAGTGCTCATGTATATCGCAGACGTGGCAAAGCGATGTGTGGTGGGCGGATAGTGCCACGACCTCGAGATCAAGGTACCACAAGCGAAGCATGTCCAAGTATAGTGAAAGCCGCGGAAAGTACAAACATCCCAAAGGGTATGGATGAACTAAACAAAGAGAACAAAGTGTTTGATACATACATCGATTCTGTGGAGGAAGAAGGATGTCAAAAAGGAGTCGGGACGTCAATTCCAATCATTGACTTAGACAAAATAATGGAAGCTGAACAAGAGATGAACGCGGCTGAACCGGAAGTAGTGATAGTCGAAGACTATATCAGTATATCGTCAGAAACACCGTCCTCATCATCAGTCACAGAGATTTGCAACGATAGTACTGTTTCGACACCAACGCGGATGGATTCACCTTATATCCTGTCGGTAATTCCAGAATACCCTACGAACCCAGATGTTCTAGTTGTACAACCAGATGTTCCATCCTTTACTCTCCCTATTTCACCAAATGGGCCACTTGAATCATTTTGGCAGATTTCTGTGATATCGGAGAACCATCAACATGAAGGGTGGGGACCAACTATGTTGCCGCCGATCCAACTGACTGGAAACCTTACTGCTTTACTTGCGGACAGATGGGTCACCACCCTCACGACTGTCAGTATTACCAGCCATATGGAATGCCAAATGTCGTGTGTCTAATTTTTGGACAAAATGGACATTATGCAACGTCGTGCCCAACAATGAAGATAAGACCGTTTGAAGATGCCCCACTATCCCATCCCACTACACACGCGCTTTGCTCCACCTCTATACATGCACCCGATAAGTACTACTAAGCCGGAATGTTAATAGGTGTAGTTATAATAGGTATGAGTAACTTGGGTAAAGGTTAGGGCAAAGGTACGTGGGTGCTAAAACCTACTCTTTTGATGTCTAGTCAGCGATACGCCTTTGCTTGTTTATGGTAGCTATTTTGACTTGGGTATAGTTGTTACTCGTTTATAGTGGTAAATATTGTCTTATATTAACCCAATAATAATGAAAACGTTTTTGTATGTTTGAAACTTGTTGTGTTTGGAAAGCATAGGAAGGAAATCAACATAATAACGTCTCATTTCCAAGCCTAAATCAAAGAAACCAAACCAAACTCTCAAACCCAAAGACCTTAGAGTTAGGATAAACCTTAGGCAACCAAGTAGTATCCAAAACTCCTCTGCAAAGGCCTGTACAACGTCAGTTTATCCCTCACTATTATATCTGATTCATACCTAAACTCAAATTCATCGAATTTAATCACCAATGGATCGCATCAT
This sequence comes from Crucihimalaya himalaica, assembly GCA_004349715.1. Classification (NCBI taxonomy): domain Eukaryota; kingdom Viridiplantae; phylum Streptophyta; class Magnoliopsida; order Brassicales; family Brassicaceae; genus Crucihimalaya; species Crucihimalaya himalaica. Next base: position 946,590 of record SMJT01000040.1, on the reverse strand, counting down.
CGCTTTAGAAATGAAAAGCTAATGATTTTCACGATACAGCTATATCATCTCTCATACAACCAGAAATCATTTACACTAAGATTATTATCAGAATCTAAAGATAACATAACCATTTTAAGAACAGTCGTGAAGAAGATTCAAAAAAACACCTCCTGATTTTTTCACGACCATAATAAGCATAAAATTCCTTATGAGTATTGAAAAATCAAGAGCAGACATTTAGGTGGTCAAGTTGTGGAAATATAATCTCTATACTACTTGGTTGCCTAAGGTTTATCCTAACTCTAAGGTCTTTGGGTTTGAGAGTTTGGTTCGGTTTCTTTGATTTAGGCTTGGAAATGAGACGTTTCTATGTTGATATCCTTCTTTTGCTTTCCAAACACAACAAGTTTCAAACATAAAAACGCTTTCATTAGTATTGGGTTAATATAATACAATCAAAATTGGGTTTACTGACGCCGATATTTACCATTATAAACGAGTAACAACTATACCCAAGTCAACTAGCTACCATAAACAGGCAAAGGCTTATCGCCGACTAGACATCAAAAAGAGTAGGTTTTAGCACACATGTACCTTTGCCCTAACCTTTACCCAGGTTACTCATACCTATTATAACTACACCTATTAACATCCCGACTTAGTAGTACTTATCGGGTGCATGTATAGAGGTGGAGCCAAGCGTGTGTGTAGTGGGATGGGATAGTTGAGCATCTTCAAGAGGTCATATCTTTATTGTTGGGCACGTCGTTGCATAATGTCTCTTTTGTCCACAAATTAGACACACGACCTTTAGCATTCCATATGGCTGGTAATACTAACTGTCGTGAGGGTAGTGACCCATCTGTCCGCAAGTAAAACAGTAAGGTTCCCAGTCAGTTGGATCGGCGACAACATAGTTGGTCCCCACCCTTCGTGTTGATGGTTCTCCGATATCACAGAAATCTCGCCAAAATGATTCAAGTGGCCCATTTGGTGAAATAGGGCGAGTAAAGGATGGAACAGCTGGTGGTACAACTGGAACATCTGGGTTCGTAGGGTATTCTGGAATTGCCGACGGGATATAAGGTAATCCATCCGCGTTGGTGTCGAAACAATATTATCGCTGGAAATCTCTATGACTGATGGTGAGGACGGTGTTCCTGACAATATACTGATATAGTCTTCGACCATCACTACTTCCGGTTCAGCCTCGTCCATCTCTTGTTCAACTTCCATTATTTCGTCTAAGTCGATGATGGGAATTGACGTTCCGACTCCTTTTTGACATCCTTCTTCCTCCACAGAATCGATGTATGGATCAAAAACTTTGTCCGACTGCGGAAATCGTTTCCTCGCGAACACGGCCTAAGGCTTTTCAACCCGTACCGCGAACTCGAGTTATGTTAGCCCCGAACAAGGACTAAAAATATCATTGGCTCTACCACTTAGTTTTTAAATTCACATCTTATATTCATATAACATAGGCTGAAAGGTTATCAAATCCCATATACAGGTCGGATCCTCATGGAAAACCATACACAACAAAACTAAGGTTTTGCAAAAGGTTGTAATATCAACACCGGTTGGCCTAATGATCATCGCGTTCGCTAAGGTTTTTTCCTAAGGTTTCCTACAAAACAAATAGGGTAGCATCATAAGTAATCTAAGATTACTTAGTGAGCTCGGGATCTCTAGAAACGTTAGTGCCTAACTTTTTACCCCCAAACAACACGCAAATGCACAAGTAAGACTTTAATGGATGCAACAGATCTATCCTAGACTTATATGCATTTCCCATGACGTTTCTAAACCTTTGGGCCCCTACGAATTATGACTCCCAACAGGCGATGCCTTTCACAGCTCTAGCCACTAAGTCTAAAGCCTTGGATTTTTCCTACAGTTCCTTCTCTCGCTTCTTCGATGAAAGGTAAAAACGTTTTGGGTGTTTATGAAAATGGGGCGTGGGAAAATATGAAAGGGAGGGCGTGGTTTATATAGGGAAAGTGGTAGCTAACAGGCTGGTAGGTGGTGGCGAACACATGTCGACGACTGGACACAAATCCTCGATTTGGTGGTGACACACGGAACTGATCTTGCATGGAGGCGACACCTATGCAATGACTAAGTTTAAATGATTGAATCGATCTTCCTTATCCACTTATCCGACACTAATCAATGTTCGGAGTAGGACACTTGCATGCGGGTTCGTAAATGGGCGACACACGGCTTATGACTAAGCTGTTCGGATAAGGGTTGTCCGAGATCCGTCCGAGATCCGTCCGACCGCGAGAATTGTTTCCTGGCGTTCTCGGCCTAAGGCTTTTCAACCCGTACCGTTCCCGCGAGTTGGAGCTAGCCCCGGAAAAAGACTAGACTAGTATCACGGTACACACAAGATTTTAATCAAAATCTCATTTTATTGATAAAACCTTGAAATACTTACAACGGTTGGGGTCTCATGGGCCCAAAGAGCCTAATGCTCAAAACAAGTCGCAATAAAATAATTATTTACAAAGGCAAGGCAAAACTACACCGTCCGACTTCAACCCACATTTGCTCTCGCAACCATTGAAGGAACGAACTAACTATTTTCGGTGTTTGAGAGGTAATGAACTAACTCGGGGGCGAATGGTATTTATAGGGGTTATGGGAAGCACGAGGTGGCAAAGGGTCTCCACGGCTTGACATGTGCCCGGGCATGTGTCGTTTGCAGAAGCTTCACGGACAATAATCCTTCTTCGAGCGTCGACACATGTTCGTGAGTCATCTCTTTGGATAAGAGAGTTTATCCTTATCCACACGTCCGGGGAAACACGGGACGGCGACACACGGGCGTTTAGTAAGCCTTTCGGATAAGGATATCTGACCTTATCCGTATGAATTTTCCTTCCTTCCCACGTTTCTAACTTAACCATTTGGATAAGGACGTTCATCCTTATCCACGCGCATCACCCACCTCCTTGCATGCTTGCTTAGGTCGCTCAATGACACGTTCGGCATATTTTTGGTCTGCATCCGTGATTCACGTTCGGCAATGTTATAATCCTCACGTTCTTGTGGATTTGCGTTGGTACTTTGACCAATCCTAAAAATTACTCGACAGATCTCTGTGAATATTGTATGAATCATGTTTCTAATTTTCCTCACGTCGATCCTTGTCCGTCTTGACGTTGATCCTCACGTACCAATGTTGCCGAAATTTTACGTCAAAACACGGGCCCTACGGTTCCTTTCTTATGATACCTTTGATTCAACATGCGGGCTGGCACTTGATCTGGTCCTTGTTGATTCTGTCTTGGCTTCTCTAAACTTTCAGTTTTTCTCCTTAGCTCCTTTCTCTTTCATTCTCCGTATAGGGCAATATTGCATCCTTCTTCCTCCTTGGTGTATACCATGTCTTCTTTGACGTAAAATTTGCGTAAAACGTTTTGACGTAAAATTTGTGGCAACATTGGTACGTGAGGATCAACGTCAAGACGGACAAGGATCAACGTGAGGAAAATTAGAAACGTGATTCATACAATATTCACGGAGATCTGTCGAGGAGTTTTTAAGATTGGTCTAAGTACCAACGCAAATCCACGAGAACGTGAGGATTCGAACATTGCCGAACATGAATCACGAACGCGGACCAAAAATATGCCGAACGTGTCATTGAGCGACCTAAGCAAGCATGCAAGGAGGTGGGTGATGCACGTGGATAAGGATGAACGTCCTTATCCAAATGGTTAAGTTAGAAACATGGGAAGGAAGGAAAATTCGTACGGATAAAGTTGGATATTCCTATCCGAAAGGCTTACTCAATGCATGTGTGTCGCCGTCCCTTGTTTCCTCGCACATGTGTCATCGCGAAACGCGGATTAGTGTCCGGACGTGTGGATAAGGATAAACTCTCTTATCCAAAGAGGCGAGTCATCATCTATGTGTCGCCGAACGAAGAAGGATTAGTGTCCATGAAGCTTCTGAATACCCTTCGCCACCTCGTGCGTGTAATACCGAATAGTGGTATATTTGTTATACTTGCGTGCGTGTAACTTATATGTATATAATATAGCCGTTATACTTGTTTGGTTGCTAGTTATGAAAAGATAGCTAGCATTAGGTGAATTAGTGACCATCCCATCCGACTGCTGTGCACGTCGTGAAACTCTGGCGTGTTATGGCTTTCGAAGGTTCGGGGTGGATAGCGCCCAACCAGACGCTACACGACGGTGTAGTGAGGAATGTTACCTTTAGACTTTGTGGCTAAAGGTGTGAAAGGTATCGCCTATTGGTAGACATAATTTGTAGGGGCCCAAGGTTTAGGTCGTTGAAGATATTCCACTCATATAGATTAAGTCTAGCTTTTAGGCTTAGGATTACGTGCATATTGCTTGTTGCATTTAATTGTTGTTTGGGGTTGGAGTTGGGTTTAAGTTAGGTTAGATACCAGAGTAACTGAGTAACATTAGGTTACTCATGACTACGGGAGTCTAACTGTGACACCTCCCGGATCGTTCCTTGTGTACCTAGGACGGTTCAGGGGTGTTACTGGCGGCCTCCTGAAAAAAAAAACACAATTATGAAATATCCAATTATCATTTGTCTTAGTATCTGATAGTTATACTGCATGTACAAGATGTCTTAATATTTTAAAGTTATACTACGTGTACTAGTTGTCCTATATCGCAGATTTTATCATTACAAATTCCAATCGGGGATTCTAATTGTCAAAGATTCAACAACAACATTCGATAGATGACCAATACAAATACCTTATCGACCCATTGAAAATGATTACCAACCAAATTTGCATACCCAAATAAGAAAATTCATGAATAATCCCTAAATTAAAAAAATCTCCAAATCTCCAAATCCCCAAATGTGGATCACAAATCCAACTAAACAAATCACCTACTGCCCAAAGGATGAAAAGGAGAAAAAACCGATGTGTGAGTGTAAAGAGTCGTCACCGCCGCCAGCGCCGATGAGATGGGATCGTCGGAGAAGAGAGTGGACCGTCGAGCGATGAGTGATTTTTTATTTTATTTATTATTATTTTTATAATTGTTATAAATTTTTGTGTTTTTAATAATTTTAGTTTAATTCAGAATTAATTCAGTAAGTGTATAATGAGAATAACACATAATGAGTTGAATTTAGTTGCATGTAGACAAATGGTGGCACCCGAGATTATTTTTTCTCCAAAAGTGGCATTAAGGCTTTTTGCTCGACCCTCACTTGTAACCCTCTCTTGTTGACTTTTTGGTTGATTTTGAGGATTGTGCAGCTGACTAGACACCACTGTGCAGCTGACTAGACGCCACTGTGCAGCTGACGTGGCAAATAAAACAAACAAAAATAGAATTCATTAGGCATGGACGTTCGGGTATTCGGGTCGGGTATGTTTGGGATTCGGGTTTTCGTGTTTAGAAATTGAAGTCACGTTTAGGTATTTTTAAATTTTATGTCGGATTCAGGTTCGAGTATGTTCAGGTTCGGGTATGTTCATGTTCGGGTATGTTCAGGTTCGGTTTGGGTTTATCCAAATATATTCAAAGATCTAAAATTTTGTATCCAAATCTAACCAAATTATTTGAAAACAACTAAAAAAAACTCGAGTATTTTTACGTAAATCTGTCTAAAATTAACTAAAATATCCGAACCTGAACCCGACCAAAAATTCAAAAATACTCGAACGGGTCTTAAATTTTTAAACACGAGAACCCAAAGTTAATAGATTCTTTAGTCGTTTAGAGCATATCTAATAATATACAAGTATCTAATTATATATTAGTTTTTAGGGGGCTACACCGCGACGACTCTCTTTAAATCTCTTTAGTGAAATTCAAGTGCAAACAAAACTGACAATAAAAACCTTATTATACCCATAAAAGTATAATGGCTGCTACGTTGTGAATCACAAAACTAGTAACAATTACCCTTATCAAAAGCAATAACATCATTATTTTGTACTACGGTGTATTCCTATATTTTTTTATTGTTTCTAACTATTCATTTATTTTGTTATCATTAGAATATTTTTTATTAATACTAATAAATTTAAGACCAGTTAGAATATTTTTAAATTTCGGGTCGGATTCAGATTCAAGTATTTTAGTTATTTTTGGATAGATTTACGTAAAAATACTCGAGTTTTTTAGTTGTTTTCAAATAGTTTGGTTAGATTTGGATACAAAATTTCTTATTTTTGAATATTCGGGTAAACCCGAACCTGAACCCGACATGAAATTTAAAAATACCCTAACATACCCAATCGAAAACCAATGCCTATTGAATTCTATTTTTTTTGTTTTATTTGCCATGTCAGCTGCACAGTGGCGCCTAGTCATCTGCACAATGTTATCTAGTCAGCTACACAGTCATCAAAGTCAACCAAAAAGTCGAAAGGGGGTTACAACTCGAGATGAAACTTTTTAGGAGGCTAAACATTGATTTTAAAAATGGATGGTTACAGACTTAACGCAAAGTTTTTAAGGGGCTACACCCCAACGACCCATTGTTTGATCGTAACCTTATAAATAAATACTCGAGTTTCCATCATAACTTATAATCCGCCCACAGTTCAATTAAAGTTCCAGCTTGTTCTGGTGGCCATCGAGGCCCATCTCAATCATGCGAGGACTCTCGACAAGAAAAAAAACCATCTTAGCTAATTCCTTTTTTTCTTTAAGAAAATGGGCATCAACCCATTTTGATGTGAGAAATTTTTTGAAATTGACTTTGAACCCATGGAAAATATTTATCTTTAAAACGTGTCTGTGACTGATGATAAATTTGATGCCTATGCGACATCAATTTCCCACCTTAAAACGTCAATGAAAATTTGTACAATAAATATAAATACTTAATGATGTGCTACTTCACATGACCGTAACTTAAAGAATTCAATTGAAGGCTTAAGGTCTCTGAAAGCTTTGTTGACGACCAAACGGTTTTAGAGTAACTTTCTAAGTGGTTTTCGAATGGAGAGGAGAGCTATGGTCTAAGGGCGGAAACTGAAGCTATGAATAAGGGTTCGATCAAGCAAGCGGTGGAGAATGGAGACATTAATAGGGTTCGATCAAGCAGGGGTACACTTGTCAAGCAATGTCAGACGGTCGACACTTGGGCTCGGGATGGTATGGTGGCGACACACGGCAATGAATCATCACTTCAAGTCAGCAAAATTGTCTATAACCACATGTTAGGTTGATGGGTATCAAGCAGGTGGGTGGCCGATCCGTAACCAAGTGTTTTCCATTTCTGGTACAAGGCAAATCCACAACCACAATTTACCTGAGTAGCTTATGGTGTTGTTTATTACCATACCAGTGTTAACGTCGTGTTCTCTTGCCCACCACACAATCCATGATGTCCGGGGTACCTACACGTACCAAGTGGTTTACCCACTGATTTGTTGATTTCTATCCTTACCCGTACAACACCAACATTTTTAAAGGTACCATTTTTCAACAAGGGCAAATATATGAGATGTATTGAGCTTCGGCTTCATTAGTAGACAGATGTTAGATACGGTTGTATATATCAACATATTTAAGTGGTTAGTTGTTTTTGAGCTTTCGTTTGGTAACACCTTCATAAGCCAGATGTTAGACATTAAATGTATATAAAGAGTGGTATAAGAGCATGGTTAAACATGCTCATGGCAAAACCATATTTTGCATGTTTTATCGAGTAAATACGTCGCAAAGGTTGTTAGGATAAACCGGCATGATCATTTGCTTAGGTAAATGGATATTAGACTTACCCTTGTTTATGATGCAGATGTTGAGACAGGGTAGTGCTCGTATATACCGTGGACGTGGCAAGGCGTTGTGTGGGGGACGGGTAGTGTCGCGACCTCAAGGACAAGGTACCACAAGAATAGTACAAACTGCGGAAAGTACAAACAACCCAGAAGGTGTGGAGAATATAGTGTTCAACCCATACATTGATTCAGTGGAAGAAGAAGGAAATCCAGAAAGAGTCGAGACGTCAATTCCCACCATTGACGTAGAAGAAATGGTGGAAGTTGATCAAGAGGTAAACAAAGTTGAACCAGAAGTAGTAATAGTTGAAGATTACATCAGTATATCATCGGGAACCCCGTATTCACCATTAATTATAGAAATTAATAGCGATAGTACGGCTTCAACACCAATGCGGATGGAATCACCTTATATTTCATCAGCAATTCCAGAAGATCCAATAGCAGCTGTTCCGCCTTTTGCTCACCCTCTTTCACAGAATGGGCCACTCGATTCATTTTGGCGAGATTTCTGTGAAGTCGGGGGACCGTCAACACGAAGGACCACCTATATTTCTACCGATCCAGGTGACTGGGAACCCTATTGCTTCACTTGCGGAGGAATGGGCCATTACCCTCACGATTGTCCTTACTACCAGCCGTATGGGATGTTGATGATCGTGTGTTTAGTTTGCGGACAAAGGGGACATTACGCAACATCATGCCCAACAAGGAAGACAAGACCACTTCAAGATGCCCCGCTCTTCCATCTCACTACACACGCGCCTGTCCCAACTTCCACCCACGTAACCGACAAGAACAACTAAGTTAGGATGATAATAGGTGTAGATATAATAGGTATAAGTAACTTGGGTAAAGGTTAGGGCAAAGGTACGTGGGTGCTAAACCTACTCTTTTTGATGTTTAGTCTATGGTAGCTAATTTGACTTAGGTATAGTGGTTACTCGTAAATATCGGCGTCTGAAAACCAAAATTTTGATTATATTATATTAATACAATACTAATGAAAGTGTTTTCGTATGATGAAACTTGTTGTGTTTGGAAAGCAAAGGAAGGAAATCAACATAGAAACGTCTCATTTCCAAGCCTAAATCAAAGAAACCGAACCAAACTCTCAAACCCAAAGACCTTTGAGTTAGGATAAACCTTAGGCAACCTAGTACTATCCAAAACTCCTCTGCAAAGGCCAAGTACATCATTCCTCACCAGCAAGAAGAAGAAATTGAGGGTGTTAACTTAAAGGACAAACTTAACCACAAGGAACAACTAAAGAAGGGGAGTGGCTACCAAAGTCTTTAAACCTGAAGAAAGTATATGTGAGAAAGAAAATCACATATATTAAAAAAAGAGAAGAAAAGTGCTGAGCAAGATTCAACCATCAAGTATCAAGACTACCAAGGTATCATGTGATAGGAAATCACATGTGAAGACGAAGTTTTAAAAGAGTTGGTGGAAACAAGACGGAAGCGGAGACAAACCAAAAAAGGGTCAAGTTTCATGCGAAGGAACGTGAGCAAGGATGGAGTATCAACAATAAAACGTTGTAAGCCAAGGATGGAGAGGGATTCACTTATATAAATCTGCACGAAGGATCTAAGGGGAGGAGACCATGAAAACGAAGAATCCAAAGGAAATGCAAGGGATAATTGGGAAGGGAAGACGAAAGCGAAGAAGATGTGAGGATTAATTTAAGGGGAGGAGGGTACCAAGACGAGCAGAGACATAGAAGAAGGCGAGCCATGGTTTGAAGAATGAAGATCACCAACCATGAACCAAGAAGAGAAGACATCATAAACTAAAGAGTCCAAAGAGGTTGCAAGAAAATAATCAAGACGATTATGATACCATGAAGACAAGGCGGAAGCCACGAAGAAGGAGTCAGAGTATATTTGATAAGAAAGGTAATTATCAAATATAAAAAACAAGGTGATAGATTTCCGATAGTTGAAGGGAGACCTATGCACGCTTAGTCTTAAAAATTCGAGGACGAATTTTATTAAGGGGAGGAGAATGTAATACCCCTTGTTTTGACGTAAAATTTGCGGCAAAAATTGGTACGGGAGGATCGACGTAGAGATGGACAAGGTTCATAGTGAGGAAAATCAAAAACGTGAATTATACAATATTCACGAGGATATGTCCGAGAAATTTCGAAGATTGATCGAAAAACCAACGAAAATCCACGAGGACATGAAGATCCGAACGTTGCAGAACGTGAATCATGAACCCAAACGTAAAAATGTGACAGATTCATGAGGACGCTTAAAGCTAGTAGGCACCCAGCTCCCTCAAGCGGCTGGATAAGGATGAACGTCCTTATCCACATGACTAAGTGATTAGCGTGAAAAGGAAGGACGCAAGTGGATAAGATCGGACATACTTATCCGATTTTCAGCTGCTTACCGTTGATAAGACCGAACATACTTATCCAATTTTCAGCTGCTTACCGTGGATAAGACCGGACATACTTATCCGATTTTCAGCTGCTTACCGTGAATAAGATCGGACATGCTTATCCAATTTTCACGTGCTTATCGTGGATAAGATCGGACATACTTATCCAGTTTTCACGTGCTTACTGTGGATATGATCGGACGTACTTATCCAGTTGCTGTGGATAAACGATTGGAATCACATGGATAAGATCGGATAAACTTATCCGATTTCAAGCGAATTCCGTGGGTGATAAAGGGACGAATGGATGAGCATGGACGCCTTTATCTGAACGCCTTAGTCACCAGCTAGGTGTCACCTCCATGCAAAGCAGTTCCATGTGTCGCCTATAGATGGAAGATTAGTGTCCCGTCGTCGACAAGTGTCCGCCACCACCTACCTGCTTGCTTGCTTCCATTTTCCCTATAAATACCACTACCTCCCTTTCATTTTTTCCACACCTCACTCCCGAAACCACACAAAAAACGTTTGTGACTTTGAAGACCTTTCCTCGGAGAAGCAAGAGAAGAAACCGTAGAAAAAGACCAAGGCTTAGATGTTGATTTCCGACCTTCGGCAATCCAATCACAGTGAGTTCGGTCACGTGTGGTAGTACATGATTAGGATTTAATTTGTTTATTAATTTATGTTTGCTTGAGGTTATTTAATTATACTTAGGCAAATTTTAAGTTAGTAAAAAATGATGGACTTAGACGGTATTAACATTATGCTGGCAGTTTTCCGGTATAACCGTTATGCTGCCAAAATTACCGTAGTATAGACATTAAAGGGGTTAATGAATGGAAATGTAATATCTATACTACTTGGTTGTTGTTAGTTATCATGTTAGATAACTAGGTTAGGCGAATTAGTAAACGTCCCATCCGATTGCTGTGCACGTCGTGAAACTTCGGCGTGTTATGGCTTTTGAAGGTTCGGGGTGGGTAGCGCCCAACCGGACGCTACATGACGGTGTAGATAGGGGTGTTGCCTTTAGACTTAGTGGCTAGAGGTATGAAGGGCATCGCCTGTTGGGAGTCATAATTCGTAGGGGCCCAGGTTTTAAGTCGTGGAAGATATTCCACTCATATAGATTAAGTATAACATAGAATTGTTGCATATTGCTTGTGCATTTGCGTGTTTTTTTGGGGTTAAAAGGGGTGGGTACTAACGTTTCTAGAGATCCCGAGCTCATTAAGTAATCTTAGATTACTTATGATGCTACCATATTTGTTTTGTAGGAAACCAAAGGGAAAAACCTTAGCGAGACGCAATGATCATTAGGCCAACCGGTGTAGATTTTACAACTATTTGCAAAACCTTAGTTTATTATTATGTATGATTTTCCATGAGGATCCGTCATGTATACGGGATTTGATAACCCTTCAGCCTATGCTATATAAGATGTAAATTTTACAAACTAGGTGGCACAACCAGTGATATTCTTAGCCCTTGTCTGAGGCTAACACAACTCGCGCTCGCGGTACGGGTTGAAAAGCCTTAGGACGTGTTCATGAGGAAACGGTTCCCGTGGTCGGACGGCTTGGGTGAATGGAGGAAATCTTGACACCTCAGCTGTTTGGCTGTGGGGATCGACTGTGACGCCACCCGGTTCTTCTTTTTGTGTACCTAGGACGGATCGGGGCTGTTACAAGAGTGGTATCAGAGCATGGTTAAATATGCTCATGGCAAAACCATATTTTGCATGTTTTATCGAGTAAATGCGTCGCAAAGGTTGTTAGGATAAACCGGTATGATCATTTGCTTAGGTAAATGGATATTAGACTTACCCTTGTTTATGATGCAGATGGTTAGACTGGTAGTGCTCGTATATACCGTGGACGTGGCAAGACGTTGTGTGGGGGACGGGTAGTGCCGCGACCTCAAGGACAAGGTACCACAAGAATAGTACAAACTGCGGAAAGTACAAACAACCCAGAAGGTGTGGAGAACAGAGTGTTCAACCCATACATTGATTTAGTGGAAGAAGAAGGATATCCAAAAAGAGTCAAGACGTCAATTCCCATCATTGACGTAGAAGAAATGGTGGAAGTTGAACAATAGGTAAACGAAGTTGAACCAAAAGTAGTAATGGTTGAAGATTACATCAGTATATCGTCAGGAACCCCGTATTCACCATCAGTTATAGAAATTTTTAGCGATAGTACGGCTTCATAACCGTACTATCACATTGGTGTTGAAGTCGTACTGCGCTAGAAATTTCTATAACTGATGGTGAATACGGGGTTCCCGACGATATACTGATGTAATCTTCAACCATTACTACTTCTGGTGCAACTTCGTTTACCTCTTGTTCAACATCCACCATTTCTTTTCCGTCAATGATGGGAATTGACGTCTTGACTCTTTCTAGATATCCTTCTTCTTCCACTGAATCAATGTATGGGTTGAACACTCTGTTCTCCACACCTTCTGGGTTGTTTGTACTTTCCGCAGTTTGTATTATTCTTGTGGTACCTTGTCTTTGAGGTCGCGGCACTACCCGTCCCCCATACAACGCCTTGCCACGTCCACTGTATATACGAGCACTACCCTATCTCAACATCTGCATCATAAACAAGGGTAAGTCTAATATCCATATACCTAAGTAAATGATCATGCCGGTTTATCCTAACAACCTTTGCGACGCATTTACTCGATAAAACATGCAAAATATGGTTTTGCCATGAGCATGTTTAACCATGCACTGATACCACTCTTGTAACACCCCCGATCCGTCCTAGGTACACGAAGGGACGAACCGGTGGCGTCACAGTCGATCCCCACATCCAAACAGCCGAGGTGTCAGGATATCCTCCATTCACCTAAGTCGTCCGACCACATGAACCGTTTCCTCGCGAACACGGCCTAAAGCTTTTCAACCCGTACCGCGAGCGCGAGTTGTGTTAGCCCCGGACAAAAGCTAAGAATATCACTGGCTCTGCCACCTAGTTTGTAAAATTCACATCTTCTATAGCATAGGCTGAAGGGTTATCAAATCCCGTATATAGGTCGGATCCTCGTGGAAAACAATACATAATAATAAACTAAGGTTTTGCAAATGGTTGTAAAATCTACACCGGTTGGCCTAATGATCATTGCGTCCTCTAAGGTTTTTCCCTAAGGTTTCTTGCAAAAAAAATATGGTAGCTTCATAAGTAATCTAAGATTACTTAATGAGCTCGAGATCTCTAGAAACGTTAGTACCCACCCCTTTTAACCCCCAAACAACACGCAAATGCACAAGTAATATGCAACAATGCTATGCTATACTTAGTCTATATGAGTGGAATATCTTCCACGACTTAAACCCTGGGCCCCTACGAATTATGACTCCCAACAGGCGATGCCCTTCATACCTCTAGCCACTAAGTCTAAAGGCAACACCCCTATCTACACCGTCGTGTAGCATCCGGTTGGGCGCTACCCACCCCGAACCTTCAAAAGCCATAACACGTCGGAGTTTCACGACGTGCACAGCAGTCGGATGGGACGTTCACTAATTCTCCTAACCTAGTTATCTAACATGATAACTAACAACAACCAAGTAGTATAGAGATTACATTTCCATTCATTAACCCTTTAATGTCTATACTACGGTAATTTCGGCAGCATAACAGTTATACCGAAAAATTGCCAGCATAACGTTAATACCGTCTAAGTCCGTCATTTTTACTAACTTAAAATTTGCCTAAGTATAATTAAATAACCTCAAACAAACAAAATTAATAAACAAATTAAATCCTAATCACGTGCTACCACACGTGACCGAACTCACTGTGATTGGATTGCCGAAGGTCAGAAATCAACGTCTAAGCCTTGGTCTTTTTCTACGGTTTCTTATCTTGCTTCTCCGAGAAAAGGTCTTCAAAGTCACGAACGTTTTTTGTGTTGTTTCGGGAGTGAGGTTTGGAAAAAATGAAAGGGAGGTAGTGGTATTTATAGGGAAAATGGAAGCAAGCAAGCAGGTAGGTGGTGGCGGACACTTGTCGACGACGGGACACTAATCTTCCATCTAGTGGCGACACACGGAACTGCTTTGCATGTGACACCTACCTGGTGACTAAGGCGTTCAGATAAAGGCGTCCATGCTCATCCATTCGTCCCTTTATCACCCACGGAATTCGCTTGAAATCGGATAAGTTCATCCGATCTTATCCTTGTGATTCCCATTGTTTATCCACATCAATTGGATAAGTACGTCCGATCATATCCACAGTAAGCACGTGAAAACTGGATAAGTATGTCCGATCTTATCCACAGTGAGTACGTGAAAACTAGATAAGTATGTCTGATCTTATCCACGGTAAGTACGTAAAAACTGGATAAGTATGTCCGATCTTATCCACGGTAAGCACGTGAAAACTAGATAAGTATGTCCGATCTTATCCACGGTAAGCAGCTGAAAATTGGATAAGTATGTCCGGTCTTATCCACGGTAAGCAGCTGAAAATTGGATAAGTATGTCCGTCCGGTCTTATCCACGGTAAGCAGCTGAAAATCGGATAAGTATGTCTGATCTTATCCACTTGCGTCCTTCCTTCCCACGCTAATCACTTAGTTATGTGGATAAGGACGTTCATCCTTATCCACCCGCTTGAGGGAGCTGGGTGTCTGCTAGCTTTAAGCGTCCTCATGAATATGTCACATTTTTACGTCTGGGTTTATGATTCACGTTCGACAACGTTCGGATCTTCATGTCCTCGTGGATTTTCGTCGGTTTTTTGATCAATCTTCGAAATTTCTCGGACAAATCCTCGTGAATATTGTATAATTCACGTTTTTGATTTTCCTCACCACGAACCTTGTCCATCTTGACGTCGATCCTCCGTACCAATTTTTGCCGCAAATTTTACGTCAAAACACGGAGGATTACATTCTCCTCCGCTTAATAAAATTCGTCCTCGAATTTTGAAGACTAGGCGTGCAGAGATCTCCCTTCAACTATTGGAAATCTATCACCTAGTTTCTAATATTTGATAATTACCTTTCTTATCAAATATACTTTGACTCCTTCTTCATGGCTTCCGCCTTGTCTCCATGGTATCAGAATCGTCCTGATTATTTTCTTGTAACCTCTTTGGACTCCTTAGTATATGATGTCTTCTCTTCTTGGTTCATGGTTGGTGATCTTCATTCTTCAAACTATGGCTCGCCGTCTTCTATGTCTCTGCTCGTCCTGGTACCCTCCTCCCCTTAAATTAATCCTCCTTTCGTCTTCCCCTCCCAATTATCCCTTGCATATCCTTTGGATTCTTCGTTTTCTTGGTCTCCTCCCCTTAGATCCTTCGTGCAGATTTATATAAGTGAATCCCTCTCCATCCTTGGCTTACAACGTTTTATTGTTGATACTCCATCCTTGCTCACGTTCCTTCGCATGAAACTTGACCCTTCTTTGGTTCGTCTCCGCTTCCGTCTTGTTTCCACCAACTCTTTTAGAAAACTTCGTCTTCACATGTGATTTCCTATCACATGATACCTTGGTAGTCTTGATACTTGATGGTTGAATCTTGCTCGGCACTCTTCTTCTCTATTTTTAATATATGTGATTTCCTTTCTCACATGTACTTTCTTCAGGTTTAAAGACTTTGGTAGCTACTTCCCTTCTTTAGTTGTTCCTTGTGGTTAACTTTGTCCTTTAAGTTAACACCATCAATTTCTTCTTCTTGCTTGTGAGGAATGATCTGATGTTGTACTTGGATTTTGCAGAGGAGTTTGGAATAGTACTAGGTTGCCTAAGGTTTATCCTAACTCTAAGGTCTTTGGGTTTGAGAGTTTGGTTCGGTTTCTTTGATTTAGGCTTGGAAATGAGACGTTTCTATGTTGATTTAATTCCTTTGCTTTCCAAACACAACAAGTTTCATCATACTAAAACATTTTCATTTGTATTGTGTTAATATAATACAATCAAAATTTTGGTTTTCAGACGCCGATATTTACGAGTAACCACTATACCTAAGTCAAACTAGCTACCATAGACAAGCAAAGGCTTATCGCCGACTAAATATCAAAAAGAGTAGGTTTAGCACCCACGTACCTTTGCCCTAACTTTTACCCAGGTTACTTATACCTATTATATCTACACTTATTATCATCCTAACTTAGTTGTTCTTGTCGGGTGCGTGTGTGGAAGTGGGACCAGGCGCGTGTGTAGTGGGATGGAAGAGCGGGGCATCTTCAAGTGGTCTTGTCTTCCTTGTTGGGCACGATGTTGCATAATGTCCCCTTTGTCCGCAAACTAAACACACGATCATCGGCATTCCATACGGCTGGTAGTAAGGACAATCGTGAGGGTTATGACCCATTCCTCCGCAAGTGAAGCAATAGGGTTCCCAGTCACCTGGATCAGCAGCAACATAGGTGGTCCTTCGTGTTGACGGTCCCCCGACTTCACAGAAATCTCGCCAAAATGAATCTAGTGGCCCATTCGGTGAAAGAGGGCGAGCAAAAAAGCGGAACAGCTGCCATTGGATCTTCTAGAATTGCCAATGGAATATAAGGTGATTCCATCCGCATTGGTGTTGAAGCCGTACTATCGCTAAAAATTTCTATAACTGATGGTGAATACGGGGTTCCTGACGATATACTGATGTAATCTTCAACCATTACTACTTTTGGTTCAACTTCGTTTACCTATTGTTCAACTTCCACCATTTCTTCTACGTCAATGATGGGAATTGACGTCTTGACTCTTTTTGGATATCCTTCTTCTTCCACTAAATCAATGTATGGGTTGAACACTCTGTTCTCCACACCTTCTGGGTTGTTTGTACTTTCCGCAGTTTGTACTATTCTTGTGGTACCTTGTCCTTGAGGTCGCGGCACTACCCGTCCTCCACACAACGTCCCCCACACAACGCCTTGCCACGTCCACGATATATACGAGCACTACCCTGTCTCAACATCTATATCATAAAAAAAGGTAAGTCTAATATCCATTTACCTAAGCAATGGATATTAGACTTACCCTTGTTTATGGCGTCAGAGTGAGATTCCACGGCAAACATTGACATACAACCGGAAATACAAATAATGGAAGAAAAGAAACACACAAGCATGCAATCATACAATGAGATAAGCACCCATACAGTAACACGGACCGGAATCGAGCAATACCATGTTGTATGCCAATGTTTGCCGAGAAATCTCATACTCTGTTGTCATAAACACAATACAATCAGAACCAAGAGTTACGTTACCCGCCGATGGTTAGTTTGATACATTCGACACTTGTCCCAAACTCATCGAAATGATCTCCAGAGTCAACAATCCGTATGGTGTTACCGAGTAACATTAACTAGCTGGAACTCTGTGCTGCCATGATCTATCGGAGTCGAACTCATACAGAACTCCATTTGGGCCTTCGTCATAGGCTTAGTAAAAACTAAATTTTCCTCGACCAGCTCTTCGTGACATTGCCCAATTCTCAGGTAAACTTAGATTTTTCTCGGTAATTATATTTTCTTTATGTTTCTTTATCTTTCGTTTGCTCATTCTAACTTTACCCATGTCAATCTTGGGCAGTTAGGTCACTTCTCCTTTCAGTGATGGCTAGTATCGGCTTCCGACAACTTATCTTTCCTTACAGCTATAATCACTCCGTCTTTGTATGTTATATCATATTTTTCACAACACAGTAAACGTTGTATGAAGTATAAACCTGTATAACCAAGTGGCGCATTAATTCCAAAAACTCTTACGTGCATTGTATGTGTCTTTCCACTGCTTGTAACACCATAAGCGAAAGCAATTCCTGTCAAATTGCAAACACAAAGTCAGAATACTTCCCTGCAAAAACATTGCTACTAGCAAATGTAGTTGTTGCTTTTTGTGTCGGAAGAGCATTCATTGAACCAACCCAGGCAACTATAACAAACAATCACTGAACAGTAAATAGAAATTAGCTCTCTGTGAGAACAGAGATTACAGTAAGTAAACATAGAGAACCTTATCAAATATGGACTCGGAGAGCAAGGAGTAGTTATATCTATATGCAAAATCATCATCATCCATCAAATTTATTCAAGGTTACTTCACATGTAACACAAGTGCAATAAGAAAACGCAGAATCTCATCCTAAAGCTATGCTTGCACAGTATCTAAAACAAACAAAATAGAATGATTCGAGAGCTGAACATATCAGACATAAAACTTATTAGAAGTAGCTTAAACAAAATCAATCATCTAAAGCGCTTCAGAACTACAGACTTAAGAGAAATATACCGCAACATACATGCCTCTAGTCTAGTCTAATCAAGGTTTCGTCAGAAAGAAGAAAAAAGAAACTGAGAATAGATATCAAACCTTGAATTGAAACGATTGTACTGGTGAGTGATCAACCAGAGATATTAACAACAACAAAATCTCATATAAATGGAGTTTGATTTCTGGGTTTTAGAGACCAAACGGTGGAAGATGAAAGATCCTTTCTTGGATTTAAAAGGAGTTTGACGTCCACCAATTATGACCGTTTGAACTTTGAAGAGTGTCAATTAAACCAAACCATTTTTCAACTAAACCAAACCAATCTTCAAATTTTCGAACAACACCAATCCAAATTCAGGTAGAGTTAATTAATTACTTAACTCAAACAATTTAAATTATTAGGTTCAACCACATACTGACTTTGACACATTTGTTTTCATACTTTTTATTCAAATTAAAATCCATTTTTCAGTTTGGTTGAACCAACTTGGACCGAGTCATGTAAAATGTAAATTCCCTATTAATTATACCATCCCACAAGGAAGGAAACTCATTTTCCTTTCACCAATTACACCCCTGAAAAACACTTTGTGACAATTCAGATGGCAACACCGGAAGATGTATCAAGAATGCTGGTTCTGATGATAACGATATTGCCACTGGCTGCTCAGGGATACAGCTGGGCTAATCGGCTTGAGAAGGAGAAGGTAACAACCCTTCACTTCTATTTCCATGACACCTTGAGCGGCAAGAATCCTACCGCCGTTAAAGTGGCTCAGGGAACCGACACCGACAAATCACCGACGCTGTTTGGCGCTGTGTTCATGGTCGATGACGCTCTCACCGAGACTGCTGATCCCAATTCCAAACTCGTTGGTCGAGCCCAAGGCCTTTATGCTTCTTCATGTACGTATACTCTTTTCTTTCTTACTAACCGGTCCGAGAATATGGTTTTAGTTTGGTACATCAAATATTTATCCAACAGGTAAAGAAGAGTTAGGTCTGATAATGGCGATGAGCTTCTGTTTCGAGGACGGTCCGTACAAGGACAGTACCATAAGCTTGATCGGGAAGAACTCGGTGATGAACCAAATCCGAGAAATGCCTATTGTTGGTGGCACGGGAATGTTCCGGATGGCTCGTGGCTACGCTATTGCACAGACCAATTGGTTCGATCCCAAGACCGGTGATGCCATCGTTGGCTATAACGTTACCGTTGTTCACTAAAAATGCTTTGTTACATCATATAATACTACTTCCCATTTCTCTTCTTCTTTCATACATAGTGATTTATTAATTTTGGCTTAGATAAATATTTCCCATCCAAAGTACTTATTATAAATAAACCATATACAGTATGTTAAGGCCATGGGCTAAAGACTTAAGCCCATAAGCTGAAGAATAAAGCCCAAATTGAAAAAGGATTCTCTTTGTTTGTATGATCCATACCAAAACCCAATCCAGATCCGGTTTCTAAACCCATTCCGACGGCATATGATTTCGTACCGGCGAATCTCGCCGGCGCAAACTCTTTCAGACTTGTGTCCGCCGGGATCAAGAGGAATCAATCGCTGCAAATCCTTAAAGTCTCCTCCCATGGTGGTTTCTCCCTCCAATGCCCATCAGTAACCCTAGGAAACGGCCAATCTGTGTCGCCCAATCGTTTCTCAGCAGACACGCAACCAAAGCAGAGCTCGCTCAGGCCGTATCTCATCTCGAGTCCTTTACGAAACAAGGGATTCGTTTACCCTTTGAACTCTTAGCGTCGTTGCTCCAGCAGTGTGGAGATACCAAGTCTTTGAAACAAGGCAAATGGATTCATCGCCACTTGAAGATTACTGGATTCAAGAGACCCAACACGCTTTTGTCCAATCATTTAATCGGAATGTACATGAAATGCGGTAAACCTATCGATGCGTGTAAAGTGTTTGATAAAATGCATCTCAGGAACTTGTATTCTTGGAACAATATGGTCTCTGGGTTCGTCAAATCAGGGATGTTGGTGCGTGCACGAGTCGTGTTCGATAGTATGCCTGAGAGGGATGTTGTGTCTTGGAATACGATGGTCATTGGGTACGCTCAGAATGGGAATCTTCACGAAGCTCTGTGGTTTTATAAAGAGTTGAGGAGATCTGGAATCAAGTACAACGAGTTCAGCTTCGCTGGGCTTTTGACGGCATGTGTGAAATCAAGGCAGCTCCAGCTCAATCGGCAAGCTCACGGGCAAGTTCTGATTGCTGGGTTTCTGTCAAATGTCGTGCTTTC
The DNA here is from genome assembly GCA_004349715.1 of Crucihimalaya himalaica. Taxonomy (NCBI): domain Eukaryota; kingdom Viridiplantae; phylum Streptophyta; class Magnoliopsida; order Brassicales; family Brassicaceae; genus Crucihimalaya; species Crucihimalaya himalaica. Next base: position 925,955 of record SMJT01000040.1, on the reverse strand, counting down.
ATGTTCTATCATCGATGCTTATGCCAAATGTGGTCAGATGGAGAGTGCTAAAAGATGTTTTGATGAGATGCCAGCGAAGGATATTCATATTTGGACTACTCTGATCTCTGGATATGCCAAACTCGGGGATATGGAAGCGGCTGACAAGATATTCTGTGAGATGCCAGAGAAAAATCCAGTCTCTTGGACCGCATTAATTGCTGGATATGTTAGGCAAGGCTCAGGGGACCAAGCGCTTGACTTGTTTAGAAAAATGATTGCTTTGAGGCTTAAACCAGAACAATTTACTTTCAGTAGCTGTCTATGTGCCTCTGCGAGCATTGCATCTCTTAGACATGGGAAGCAAATTCATGGCTACATGATACGCACCAATGTTAGACCCAATGCGATTGTTATCAGTTCTTTGATCGATATGTACTCCAAATCAGGGGGTTTAGAAGCCAGTGAGCAGGTTTTCAGTCTTTGCGATGACAGGCAAGACTGCGTTTTGTGGAATACGATGATTTCTGCATTGGCACATCATGGGCTTGGCCACAAGGCCTTGCGCGTGCTTGATGACATGATCAAATTCAGAGTCCATCCAAACCGGACGACTCTGGTTGTGATTCTTAATGCCTGCAGTCATTCAGGTCTGGTACAGGAAGGAGTGAGGTGGTTTGATTCAATGACTGTTCAACACAGGATTGTTCCCGACCAAGAGCATTACGCATGTCTGATAGATCTCCTAGGTCGTGCCGGTTGTTTCAAAGAACTGATGAGCAAGATCGAGGAAATGCCTTTCGAGCCCGACAAGCAAATCTGGAATGCAATCCTAGGAGTATCCAGAATCCATGGATACGTAGAACTGGGAAAGAAAGCGGCTGAAGAGCTGATCAAACTGGACCCTGAGTCGTCTGCACCATACATATTGCTGTCGGGCATTTATGCAGATCATGGGAAGTGGGAATCAGTAGAGATGCTGAGAGGGATTATGAAGAAGAGAAGGGTGAATAAAGAAAAAGCTGTTAGTTGGATTGAAATCGAGAACAAAGTTGAAGCTTTCACTGTCTCAGACGGGTCGCATGCTCATGCTAGGAAAGAAGAGATCTGCTTCATTCTGCATAATCTGGCTGCACTTATGGAAGAAGAAGGAGCTTCAAGAACATGATCTCATACAAGAGAAGCATCATCGAACACCTGCAATTTTTCTTCCCAGGATTGTACACTGTTAAAGCCTGCAAAAGCAGGGATTTTATACGTGTTGTGATGAATTTGATTTAGCTTTAGAAGTTTTGTCAGTGTAACAGAGCTAAAAACTAGAGTCTTCGAATTCTTTGTTTTTTCTTCTTCCAGATTTATTGGTTAATAAAAGAGCAAAACCAAACTAATTTTCAGATAAAAGATGGATTTTTCTGGTTTGTGGTGAGAGAAAAGGACAACTACAAAATGAAGAAAAAGCGATACAGTTGGAGCAACCAATATTTATGATGTCCATCAAACATTCAAACCCTACAATGCCACAATTCAAATAACCTGGTTCTGTATGTTAAACCTCTGACCAAGTATTTTTTAATATTTTGGTCAAACACCTGTGGCCGAGTGTTGTGCATCAATCAGAGCTTTTAGCTCCTGTGTAGATTCACAATCCAGTTGAAGTCTCTCTTGCATCCATCTTTGGAAAGTCAGACTCAAGAGAAGCTTTAATTGAAGCTTTCGCAGCGTCTTTTGTTGTCTCATAGATACCTTAGTGAGTTCTAAGATAGAACCACAACCTTGCTCAGAATCCACATCACCAGTGAGAACTCAAATGCAAAAAGCGTATGGAGCAATCCCCTATCGAGTGCATAACCATAGAGTGTAATTCCCTTGTTGTTATGTCGCAGGTATTCCACTGCAATGTAACTCCTATCAATTGTTTGCAAGTTATTTGAAAAAACAAGAGCATGCAGTCTCAATGTAACGCACCTAGAGCTTGCCTAGCCTGGAAGAAAGAAGAAAGATCCAGTGACGGTGACACATTGATGTATATGTTGTCAGATGAGTCAGTGTCACTCTCAGGTGATACAGCTTCAGAAGCGCATGTCAAAGCCATGTGCCACCTCGTTGCAATACACACTACTCCTTGAGCTCTGTGTGTGATTCTTGCAGCACCCAACAAGCACAAGAAGAACCCGCTTAGCTGTACTGCAGAACATACCTTGAGATAGAAGAATATGTATGCTTCATTAAACGCAGAGTGCTGAAACTTAGAGAATTATTACAACAAAGCTTTAGAGAATTACCACCAAATCACAGGAGCTGAGGAAACTCTTGTCAGACTTTGAGGCAAGAACCAACAGTAAGGCCACAAACTGACTGGTGCTTATCACAACAAAGGCCGCGATAATGAAGAACCTGTACCTGTGACTTGTAGCCGACAACTGTTTCTTAATCCTCACATGTTCCTTACAGACTTCTTCTATGGTGTCTGATCCACATCTATCGAACATCTTTTGAAGCCCTCGAAATCTCAGTATCTGCAGCTCACAGGTCAACCGGAACAGGACACAAACAAGCAAGAACACTCCTGTCCGGTAAACCCATGAAAATAAGACGAGCAAGAACATCACAAAGTTCAATCCAGCACAAGATGACTTTATGAAAGGAAATGATACTTCAGCGGAGGAGAAAAATATGCTCTTATGCACAAGTTCCACAAGGAAAGAAGGTACAAGTATGGAGGCTAGATAACGTAAGGCCCTGTCAAGTTCACGCGAATATCCAAGCCTCACCAAGGTTGAATCATCAAAAAACAGGAGCTGTGTGAGACTATACATTCTGAAGAAACATATTAGAGTAAAGAAACCAATGACAGCAAGTCCAGACTCTGGAAATTGGACGAGCACATTGAATGAGTTGGCGTCCATAACTGATGAAGGCTGGGTTCTAGGAATTTTGATGGACAGACAACTTATGAGAGGGACTAGTAAGGTGAAGACTACAAACATCATATAGGACACAGCTATACCAGAAGGGGAGGAATGATCCAAAGCGCACCACTTGAGGAGAAGACGGAAGTTGCGCAAATCATCAGAAACCAAGGATTTTGAAGGTTGTAAGGGTGTGCTAGAGTGGATGGGCAGGTGATCGAGAAAGTATTCATCTTCAAAAGGATTCATTTCTTTCCAGATGAGTCAAAGGGTTGAGGGATCGCCTAAGTTATATATAGAAAGTCACTGCGAAAAAAGAAAGTGACAATTCAAAATAACTACACCCACATGCAAAGCAAAATATATATAGGTATTTGGTAGAGGTCTTACATTTTTCATCACAAGCGATGATTGATCAAAAAAGAGAAACTAGAGAGAGAAGCAAAAGTAGCTTGCTTTATCCCGTGAAGTAAAGACTCCTCTCTCTCTCCTAAACTACTTTTGAGTACTCCTACTTGGCCGTGTGTATCTTTCCCCGCAAGGTAAGCCTTTTCAAGTCATCATGCAAGTTAATATATGCAGTTGAAAAACACGAGCGGTCTGCTTTGCAACACTTTCATCCACAACAAGATTTTCGCTAATAAATTTCTGCTTGCCTCTGTTGAGAGTAATTGTATCAGTTTACACAGGAATTAAAACACCGCTTGTGTTATGTGTGTAAGAACATGTACTTTATATTCATTTTCATTCAATTTCGGCTAGATGCCATTCTTCAAGTCAGAACAGTACCGTGGGACTGGTTATCGACAAAATCTGGACTTCATACTTTCTTCCAACGAACCAAAAACTACTGAGAACAATCCTGCAGTTGCAAATTGAATGGACAATTCAGTTGTCTTCACATTGGTAACTTACAGCGAAGGTTTTGTACTTCACGATTTAGGTGAGATTAGACGAATAGAACCAAAGCTTTTCCAGATTCATGAATAAAGAAGTGAATAATTTTGCAGCAAAATTCGGGGGAAACCGAGCTAAATGACTAACCTGAGAGGGGGCTATCTTTCTGCTGTAATGATCCTTTTATAAGCAGCGTTCCTGGCATCTGTTGGAACACCTGTAACAGAAGTTTCTCCATCATACGCCAATTTGAAATGGTGAATGCAATCGTTAGGGATATCTTAAATCAAATCCAAACAAACCAAGATGCGGAAAGATAGGTTATCTTCAGGGACTTGCAAACTGGAGCCATCCAGTGACTGTTTTTCATATCTGTGGCTTCTCGCACAATCCACATCTGTAATACCATTCTTTGAGATTGCATTGCACTGGTCATTAGACGCGACAATCTGCACAACAATAGAAGGGAACTCGTTGAGCTTGAGATACTGTACAAACAATATTGGATGGGAAGACAAAACGATACAGGTATTGCACTTACGTCAACAGAAAATGTAGAAGAGTTTAATTTGCACGAGGCACCACAGCTCTTAAAGAATTCTTCAACAGATTGCAGCACATCTACGGCACTGTACTGCCGTTTTATGCCCTATAAAACAGAAATCCACCATGAAGAATGTAAGGCTCGACTTAAGCCCGAGACTTTATAGATAGTTACATAACAGATATATGTTATAGGAGCATGTAAAAGATGATGAAAGTTATAGGTAGATCACCTCAAGCATAAAAGAAAGAACGCTCTTTTTCACTACAGGCGGTGCTATAATCTTCCTAGCTGTGGGCATGAAGGACCAAGCGAGGCCCCAACGGGATGTTTGACCTTGGACAAACTCAGTGGTCTTCACAATTGTTACACCCACTTCCCAAAGCTTAGATATCAAGAGTTTGAGGTTAGCCTTCTTTCCAAGCATTGAAGTGTACCACCTATTATAAAACATGATCGCAAAACGATGAGTCCTGATGGATGACAAACTAAAATGTGAAAGATCCAAAGTTACCTGAATCGTTGCCTGAGTACAGTGCTATCTTCAATAATACGAGATACAAAAGCTTGCTCCCCACCATTGCAAACCATCTCCTCAGGAGTTCCACCGCATGAAGTTTTAGGGTTAAGGCCTGCTTCTTTAAAGGTCTCAAAAAAAGGAGGATTGGACATACAGAAGTCGAACGTTTCATTTTCCTTGACAACACCGAGTAGTACAGCTGGTTCAATATAGCTCTTGTTATCATCTACTAGATGAACCGTGGCAGAAATTCCGGTTTCCCCCGGTATGGTTTTCTCACTCCCGCTATTTTCAACCTCGGGGACAGAGGAGCACTTTGGAAGAGTTCTAGAGTCTCTGATCTGGATAAGGTCAGAAATATGGGGATTACTTTTGACATTCTTCTCTGCCCATTCTAGAGCAACAACAGTAACATCTGCGTACAAACAACATTGGCACCAAACTGAGAATATATATAGAGACAAGTACTGAAGATGCAAATGGAGTAATGGTAAGAAGAAACCTGAGCCAACAAAACTCCAACCAAAAAGGGATGCACCAAGGAGAGGATAAATGCAATTGGCCCCTGTACCAATGTCAAAGCCCTTAACTTTGGTTCCATCACCACCACCCAAACTCTGAATGATCTCAGAGGACAAAAGATCATTGATCCAATGAATGTAATTCGATCTATTAGGAACAGTAGGGCAAAGCTGTCCGTCCGGAAGCCACCTAAATATAAAGACTCCCGTAAATACATACAGTGAAATTTACACTGAGAGCAAAATCTAGTTACTTTGTAGAGTGAAATTTACCAGTTGACGCCATGATCATGTAAAAGGAGGATACGAGTGAGCTCTCGGGTTGCGTTGTAATCGGTCCAGTCGATGCGGGCTCGACCACCGGAGAAGAAAAGAAAGGGCTTGAAAGAAGGGTAAAGAGACGCCAAGTTGGCAAAATCGGGTGGGTTATCGGAGTATTTGTTTCGGGGTTGCTTAGTGGATCCAGGTTCTGACCGAGCTCTCTTCTTCCCGTTCCGCATCGAAACTACTCCGACAAATAAAACCCTAAGCCGCCGGGAAATTGGGTGAAAGAAAACGAAGACGTTAAAACTTGAAGCCTCTGGCAGAGTTAGCGGCTTTGATCAGAAGCCGGAGACTGCATGCGCTCCGAGCGACGCCGTTTTGGCAGCAAGAATTTACCACTTGCGTCCCCATGATGAGAAGTGAAAATGAAAAATTTAATTGTTTTAATACGATGTGCGAAAAATCTTAAACGGTATTTAACCTGAAATAAAAGGAGTAGCGGACGGAACAAAAGATAAATCTTCTACTAAGTACATGTTCCAAAACATTAAATATATCTAAATGCTTGATCATATTTCTATGTAACTCTGTCAAGTCTTCATGCTTGATTGTTTCTTTGTGTATCTTCTCAAATCATGGTCATATCTTTGTATCTCACTCAATTTACCAATACTTGATTGTATCTTTGTATATTTTCTCAAAGCTTTCACTACAAGAAAATTATCGATTTCTTATGTAGGAAAATGGTAGGAAAAAGGTTGTTTCCTACCGTTTTCCTACGGTTTTAGTTCGTAGAAAATGTCCTGTATGAAATTTTAAATCGTAGGAAAATCATAGGAATTTTCCTACGAAAAGTTGTTTTTAGAAAATATAGGTAGGAAAATCATACGATAAAATTACCTACGGTATTGTGTTGGTAGGAATTGCATAGGTTTCTGTGGTAGGAGAGTTGTAGGAAACGTGTGATTTAAACCTACCACATTTTGACGTAGGAATTGTTTTCCGTAGGAAAGTCGTAAAAAAATGTATTATGAAAAATCGTAGGAAAGTGGTAGGAATTGTTTGTAATTTATTTTTTAAAATTTTCCTATTTGAGATAAAATGTCATATAAATTACAGGAAATTGTAAAAGTAATCTAATTTGATTACAAATTAAAAAATTCTTCTTTTAATTTAAAAGAAAATCTAGCTTGATGGTTGAAAAAAAATAAAAAATCAAGTTTGATGTTCAGATTCTTGGTGGGAGAAACATAACAAAGACATGAACAACAATCTACGGTTGCGTCTCGTCTTCATCTAATCCCGGGTTTACTGATGAACTTGGTAGACGAATGTCAGGAAATTTCTCGAGGAGGAGCTTGTTGCATTCCATGAGATATTGGATCTGGACATTCTTCTCCTTTTCACGTTGCTTCAAGGTTTGAATCTCTTCTCGCAACAACGTCTCATGTTCTAGGCTTCTCGAAGTGTAATCAGAGAACCTGCATCCGTAATCAAGTAACTTACCAAACCTGAAACGACGTCTTTTTATCCTTGGGGACTGCCTGAGCAATATCCAAAAGGAGGATACGAGGGAAAAAGAGAAGTTTATCAAAGTTTCGACGTGTATATATACAAGTTTACTACCCAGAATAACAGCTGATTAGAATGTATATGATGGATATATATTAACAGCATGATGGATCTAAGAAACTGTCAATGTATATGATGGATCTAAATACAAGATTAACCAGCTGATTAGAATAACAATTTTACATCATATACCCAGATTTCACATGTATATGTTGGAGCTAAAAACAGTTTCAACATGTATGTGGCATAAGAATAATCCTAGTTAAGTAACCAAATTTGACATATGATGCAAGTTAGTAAGCAGCTGATTATCTCTAAAAACAAGATTAAAATAGAATCGAACAGTGAACTTAATTCAAGCATTATATCATTAACTCCGAAGCAGTGATAATGTTTGATTGGACATCCTCATCTCCTTTTGTTTCTCGCTGAAAAGCTGTAAACTCCATCTTACTCTTGGTCTCCAAAAACATCTTGGTCTCTTACATGCTTAAAACAGTTTTTGTGTTATACACACATGTGCAGGATAGTGGACACTCTATAGAGTCTAGGCCCAATAGTTGTTATAAAGAACAAAGTTGAAGCATTTTAGTTTAGAGATAAATGAATCAACACAAAAGGCCATTATCCCACACAATTCATCGATCAAAGTAGTTTTTTTAAATGAAACAGTAGCCTCAATGTCAAATATATTACAAAACAGCCAAATAAGATCACAGTGAGCACTGAGCAGAGCAAATAAACTAATACTAACTGTCTTAACAACCAAAACCATGTATTCAAGTGAAGGGATAAAAGTATGACAAGAGTAAGGTGCTAAGAATAATATAGGCTGCACAATACAAGAACCATATAAAGTATCCCCATTAACTCTGTTTTGGAGATGCAATTAGATACGTTGAAGCATCAATGACATAACCATAACCTCATGAGTCAGTGTAAAGTCATGAAAGCCATCTCAAAGTATCAACCAAAAAAAACCCGATAATAATCGGTTTAAACAATCGGAGTTCATCTCATCTGTTTTTACACTAACATAAACAAAATCATAGGCTTCGATTAGTAACTTGCAGAATGGCGGAATTGTGTTTTCTAACGCGATTTCGTAGAAATTTTACCAATCACATAAAATGTGTAATGAGTAAAAAAACGCAGAAACGCAGAGTTTGCGTTTTTGCTAAAAAAATAAAAGTAAATGGCCATTAAGCAATTAAGTGAGAATATACTTGCTTATTTGTGTAATACCAAAATATATTGTTTATTTTCATTTTCCATGGCAAAAAAAACAACTTTGAGCATGGATAATATGGTTGCATGGATATTAATATGGTTGCATGAATATTAATATGGTTGCATGAATATTAATAAATTATTTAGATCTTGTTATTTATAATTTTGAAATTATAAGTGTTTGAGAAATATTTTTAAGCTTTATATATATTATGAATGTATTAAACAAAATAAGTGTTTGAGTAATATTTTTAATGTTATTTTACTCTAATATATCTAGAATGTTTCATCTCTTTCTAATTTTAAATATATATGTTAACAATTTTCTGATTATCAAATAACATCTTAAGTATGGTGAGATTTCATATTAAATAACCTAACTTTTTAAGTAGTTCTATTTTTCTCAACAAAAAGATATATTGCGCCATTCCGCAAGATTAATCCAATCACACAGTTTTTTGTTTTTTTGCAACTTTTCTTTCAACAAATTAAGTCATTTCGCATCTTAATTTTATTTTCCGCCATCCCGCCAATACGCACTGTTACCAATCGGGGCCATAGGCGTAAGCATAAATCAAAGGTATGGAATAGACTAGAACTAGAGAATCAAGACCTTGTCTACAAATGAAAAAAAGGCAGAGTGTTACTACCATGAAATTGGGAACTGCCGGAGGAGATAACTTGGCATTTGCTAGGTTTGATCGGCTCTAGCGACGTGACATCTTCACTGTCTGAGAAGAGAAGAAGACGGTCGGAGACGGAGAAGAGATTGAAAGTCGTGAGTACAGATCGACGGCAAGACGCTAGATCTAGGTTTTACAAGGGTAGAATCGGGGAGAATAGAAGGAGATGGTCGGAGAAGAGAGGAGAATAAGGTTTGAGATTAAGGTTTTTGGTGTCTGCAGCTAGGTTTCAGAATAGAAGAATAAGAAATGAAAAAGGAAAAAGACATATCGAATATATTTAGGTTTTAGAGTTTTGTAGGAAATTGGTAGGTTTAGTTATTATTTATAAATTGGTAGGGAATTGGTAGGTTTACCAAACTATTTAAATTTACATTACAAATATAATTATATTTAAAATGTTTTCAAGAAAAGTATCATTTCTCTCCTACGTTTTTCCTACGTTTTTCCTACCACATTTAAAAACGTTTATCTACGGGTGTCCTATGGTTTTCTTACCAAGTACGCGTCGTAGGATTTTGGTAGGAATTTTTCCTTCCAATTTCCTACCATATTATTCCTTTCGAACTTCCTACCAATTACCTACGAATTTATGTGTTGTAGGATTTTCGTAGGATATTTCCTACGAATTTCCCACGATTCTCTTTCGTAGGATTTTTTCTACAACATTCCTACAACTTATTTTTTGGACCAAAAAAGCGTAGGTTTTTAGTAGAAAATCTATCCTACCAAAAATTTCGTAAAAAATTTAGTAGGTTTTTCTTATGTTTTCTTGTAGTGTTGGTATCTCTCTTTGTATCTCGGTGTCAATTTATCAATGCTTGATGGTAATACTGGATATTGGTATAATAATGTTTGATGATGTACATGGTGTTTCACTGCATAGGTAGAAATCATAAGATTGAAAGAGCTAAACAATGGGTGTAAGTGTTTCTTAATGCTTATATCATTATCAAATCTGAGGTTTTTTAATACTAGAACACTTACCTAACTAAGTTTGATTACAAAACATTTTTAGTTTAATGATTTGCCACCTGAACAATTCATCATCGTTCATTTCGTACTCTGCATACTAGGGGTTAATCATCTTATCTCTTTGATCAATATTTGGTATACAAACGCTCTGACGTACAGTCACGGTCCAGTACATCATGTTTTCATTGAATGGGTATCCGGTCAGATGCATCATTTGGTTGAGGATGATAATGATAATTGTGTGACTATGATAACAACAATGATAGGAACGACGACAACAATGATGGGAACGATGATAACAATGGGAGGGAACAATGTTGACAGGGACGATGGTAACAATGGAGGGAACTATGCCAAGTTACATTTGTATATTTAATTAGTTTTTCATTTTTATTGCTGAGAACATCTTAATACCTCTATCTCTTAGTCTGCAAATTGTTGACTCAAAATCTTTTTCTCCTATAATAACCATCATATTAATAGGAGTCTAAAAATTTATTCCCCAAAATAGCATTTGTTTCTATGTCTCGTGTTTTTTAGGTACGTAAGAATTCTAGATAGGTAATGTAATTAAATTTTTGAATTTTTGGCAATCTTTTTTATTAAAGATTGAGCTAACTAGTATCACTAAGAAAGTAAATCGTCTAGAGTTTATGTGTTTTTTTCATAAATATCATCTTTACAACTATACTACATAGTATTGCTACAAAATTTTGTCAACAATATGCTATACTGTATAATTTTTCTACAAACTATCATAAATAATATGCTTGTAAATTCATGTATATACCTTGTAAAAATGCAATGATAACAACTTCCTACTTGATAGAACATATTTCAAAGTTAACAAAGTCATACTTCAACTACATTTTTCACAAATTCGATCATTAAATTTATTTGCAATCATAATCTTTTTATTAAACTTAATCGATGTTCGAAAAGAATGGTTATTAGACATACCTAAAAGAATTATATATTTAGAAACTTTTATATCCTCAATATTCAAAGATATATCATCTTCACCGAATCTAAATTGTACTTGTTTTGTGCAAAAGGAAATGTTTTAATTACTTTAGTTATATTTCAGGTTTACCTACATAAATCTTTTACACTTCATAATTCCCGCATGAATTAGGAAGACAATAAATCGCTTAGAACTTAAATATACTTTAGCATGAATATCATCTTTACAACTATACTACATAATATTTTCTACAAAGTTTGTGAGTCATATTTTATAAATATATGCATATACTTTTGTAAAACTGCAATGGGTAGTTTCTTACTCAATGAAACATACTTCGAAACTATAAGATCACACTTCAACTACAATATTTCAAAAAAAAAATTGGATTGAAATTTCAAATATATTTTATAGTATAGGTGTTTATGAATCATGATAATTCCCTAAACCTAATCTTTACAACTATAGTAGTGAAGTTATGTTTCTAATTTACCAACATAAAAGATTTAACAATGACTGCAAAGTATATGTGTGTGTTCTTTTTCTTCGACAACGACAATCAAATCTAGTGATACTTGTTTATATTTTTTGGTTGAAAAATAGAAAAACGGTAGATGCCAATGTTTGCAGTCCATAATATATCATATATTTGAATGGTGTTTCTTCAAAAATTTTCAATAGCCGAGTTAGCTAGTATAATTATTTCATTAGTGTGGCAACAAATATTGAAAATTCGATATTTTCCTTCTACAAGTTATACTTTTTTTTAATTAATTTTTTAGTCGACCCAAATTATTTTTTTGGTTTGTCATCCATTATTATATAGAGATTAAGGTAATTTAACATGAACATTCAAAGCTTTACATGTCAGTCATTTAGATAATTAGAAGTGTTAGAAAACTTGGATATACAATGATATGATGCAATTTTTTATTCGCAAGTAAAAAGTTAAACATGTATCAAATTTACATGAAACAAAATTTGATTTCATGATCCTCATCTTAATTTGAACCTCGAAGATCCATAGGTAAGTCTAAGCATCTTTTAAAAACACTAGTGATTGAATTCAAGAATTTGTTTGCAAAACACATTTCATACGTATCTTAAATTTAAAGAGGGTTATATAAAAGCTCAAGCATTTCTTTTGATATAGGTAGATATAATCATAATTGATAAAAATAAACTTAGTGGCTACAACTACTTCTAAAGATAATAAATGCACAACAAGACAATAACTTAACTCATATTCTCCTTATTTCTCGCATTCACCTCAAAGAACATAAAAGAAATGAAAAATGTCGGCGGCGCCGAGGGTCGTGGTGGCAGTTGCATAATTTGGGAGTTGGTGGTGCCACGAGGGTAGAGATCAATGTGTGGGGTCCTGATGTAATGCTCCATTTCACCAACCCTGTCCACGTCAATAATCATCAGCCTTAGCAACCTCATCTGTCGATGCCACTAATGAACACATATGCATAACCACCCATAAACATAGTGGAAATCACTCCTTAATCAATCTTTTAACTACTGAACAAACATTGTTTCTCCTTCAAAATGATGTAATGCCTTCTTCAAACATTATTGTGATGAGACCTCCAAGTGGCCTTCACATGTACCATGGTCATAGATTCGTCCGCTTCAACAATAATCATAACTATAATAATTTTCAACAAGTTTTTACTTTAATGGTTAACAACGTCATTTGCATGAGATATAGTATTGCAATTGGCAATTGATCTCATTGACAATATCAATTTTGCAATAGCGAGAAAAAAATATGTTTTCACTGATCTTCATCTAGACAGATTTTTAGTGCACTATCTTTGTGTGCCTAGAAGAGAATTGGCCAACCATGTCTCAACCAACATAATTATCTAGTTCGCTTTGTGCATTGACTAGTTCTTCTTCTTCTTTATAATTTACTTCTTCTTTTTCTTTATGATCTAAAGCTTCATGTATGTATTCCCCTTTAAACCTCAGTATCATGCTTATTGAACAAACTGAGAAGAGATTTCCAATTCAAGCTCTTAGGATATTTCCATCCATGGAGTCTCTAAAATGGGGGTTTTGATCATATAATATTAATATTTATAATATAATTTAGTTATGTAATTAATTTTAAAGTTGAAAAAAGAATTGTACCACTTGTAGGAAGACAAATGTTATTAGAATATCTTAGGAAAAAGTAAAAACTCATAGTTTCTCAAATGAGAAACTCATTTAACTCTCTCCTATTTTTGTATTTTTTTAAAATCTAAGAAACTTATTAAGAAATTTCTGTTGAAAGTGCTCTCAAAACATCTACAATGTAATACCAAAAACACCAAAATTTGGTGAATCCTCTCCAACTAAACTCCATAATTTACACCAAAAAAAATTTATGGTGTTTTGTGAACAGTGTTACACCAAATTTAGTGTGACACTATTCACAAAACACCAAAACAAATTATTATTTTATTGTTTTTATTTATTTTAAAAGTATATTTAAATTGTTGTTTATCAAATAATTATACTTTGGTAATATGATTAAATTTTTGTTTTTATATGATTATCATTTTATTTTTGATAATATAAAATTTTAATTGTAATTAATATAGAAAATTAATTTGAAAAATATATATTAATAAGCAAAATTATAAAAAAATACGTAAAATATTAAAAAAAAATACATCATTAAAACACTTAAAACATAAAATTACATAACTAAAACACTTCAAACATAATTAGTATTTTTTTGGTATTGACTGATAGTAGTCTTATATTTTACATATAATTAATCAGTTAAAAATAATTAGTATTTATTAAAATTATTAAAAATAAATAAAATCTTTAATTTAATAATATAATAGTAGAAAATATTGTTTTAATGTGAGATATGGTGTTGTGGTTGGAGATGGAAAAAAAAAAAGACACCAAAACACCAAATTTGGTGTGAATCCAACACCAAATTTGATGTGAATCCAACACCAAATTTGGTGTTTGGGTTGGAGATGTCTTAAGAGCATCTGTAATGGTAAGTGGGTATCTTATAGAGGTGTCAAAATGGATCAAAATTTGTGGATCAAAATTTGTGAATCAATTCAATCCAAACCAACCCATAAACTTATTGAGTTTGAGATTTGAGTCTTAATGAGTTAATGGGTCAAAATAGTTTATGGGTTTAATGGGTTGGGTTGAAATGAGTTTGGTTGAAATGGGTTATTGAGTTAACCAAAACCAACCCAATACAAGATAATCGACCAAAATTACAAAAACCGAATACTCCTTCTTCGATTACCAACAGTTCTTCTTCTTCTTCTTTGATTCTCCTCTGATTTCGTTTCCTTCTTTGTTTCCTTCTCAGATTTCGTTCCTCTGATCCATTTTAGTAGCAAAATATCTATTTTTCGTTCCTCTGAATCAAGTGTTGTTGGTAAAAACTTTCGATTCTTTCGGGTCTGCTCTCGTTTGATTTTTTTTTTTGTTTCTAAGGTTTTAGAATTCGTACTGGGTTTTATTCGTATTGGGCTTCAAGTCGCCGGATCTTCTTGATTTCCGATTCACATTCTTTTCTCTTCTTCCTTTAAACAGACGATTCGTTGTTTTGTTGTGATTCCGTTGTTTCAGGTAAGCAAAAATTTTTGTTGATTTGATCCATCTTTATCCTCACTATATTGTCTGCAATAGCTTCTATGGATATGTTTTTCTGAGTTATAGCTGCTTGATTTGTAGGAAGAGGCATGTGATTCAGGATTTCCGGCGATTTGGTGGGGGCGTTTGGAGAAATTTTCAAGTTTAGTATTCGTAGCCAACTTTTTTTGTGTTATAGATTTTGTGGATTAATGGTTGAAGGTGGGAAATGGGGCTTGGATGGGTTTGAAGGGATTTTGTATTTTGTGGATATGAGATTGTTGGAGATTGCAGCAAGTCATCTCATTCGTATTCATGGGTTTGCTTGATTATTATAGGGACTTTGGAGATTATAT
Source organism: Crucihimalaya himalaica (assembly GCA_004349715.1). Classification (NCBI taxonomy): domain Eukaryota; kingdom Viridiplantae; phylum Streptophyta; class Magnoliopsida; order Brassicales; family Brassicaceae; genus Crucihimalaya; species Crucihimalaya himalaica. The sequence continues at coordinate 910,932 of SMJT01000040.1, read as the reverse complement.
TTGGATGCTTCTTCTTCTATATTCAGTTTCCCAATTTTCTGTAGATTATTGTTTTGACTCTGCTATGCATTTTTGTCATCTTTGATTTATGACTCTGTTTCCCAATTCATTCAGTTTTAATTCGATATATATGATTTATGACTCTGTTTCCCAATTAGAGCTTATTACTAATAACCAGTTTCTTTCTAAATAAAGTGAACACAAAATGTTACACTTATATGCCTCTAAGATATGAAATTTACTAACAATTGCATACATTGAGAATCGTATATTACCACGTCGAACAAGGTCCCTATTAAAATATATTTATTTGATAATAAGTTTTGACTTACGAAGCTTTAGATTACAAGAGGAAGCTTTAGATAGAAACAGGTCATACATTCATTTAATTCTATGGGTAACTCATTTAACCCATTAATCCATTAATTTAAATGAGTTATGGTTTGATCCAAACCATTTATTAATTGAGTTGGATCAACTCATAAACCATTTAGGTTTCAACTCATTGGGTTATGGGTTAGTTTGAGTTGGTTTACTCATTTTGACATTCCTAGTATCTTATAATATTATAATAGTATTTTTATTATAATTTAGTTAATTGATTAAATTTTAATTAATAAATCAAATCAAGCCGATTATAATCACACATGTGGCATATCAGTTTTTAAAGAAGATCTAAGCGGTTCTTAGATAAGAACCGTTACTTATCATATGTCCTCCTCTTTTTCTTTGTTTTATATTATTTTGATGCTAAGAAATTCTGATGAGTTCTAAGTTGGAGATACTCTAAGAGAGTTTCTTAATTTAATTAATAATAAAAAATATAAAAGTATGAAAGAGAAGAGAAATGTTCTCCATAAGAACCCAAGTACAATAAAAACTTTTATAAATTAATAATATTGGGATTTCAAAAATTTATTATTTTATAGAGGTTTTAATTTATCGATAAATTAATAATTTACTAATTTATCGATAAATTAATAATTATTAATTTATGAGAAGAAATTAACTAAAATTAAAAAATTTTAGTTCATAATCTTTAAAGTTTTATTTTATTTAAATTTTTTATGTTTTATTGTTGATATTCTATATACTTAGTTAATATTCCATTTTTCTTAGTTTTTACTTATTTTTTTGCCTTATATGTGTTTTTTTGTTAATAACCCGCTTTGATATTCTATTAAGCATTTTTTATGTCATCTCATTCTTTATTTTTACATCAAACAGAACAATGACTCCTCATCTAAAATGTGTTGCAAAATAAAACATGACAGATCAATTACACAAAGAATTATGTGAGTACGACACTAAACGTTGTAGATGCAATAAAGAATGTTAGAGATGATCTCCAACAAGATTCTAACCTTAAGAAAAAATAAATAATAGATTTATACTTTACAAAATTGTCCTAGATATGTATGCATAAGATTTATAATTATTAATTTATCATATTGTTGCGACCATATATATACATAGAAATTTCAAAAAAAATTATTATCTTAATATTTTATCGAATTGTGTTAAATTTTACACAGATCGGACTCGGAACAGGAGAACTTTATTAATTTATAGTGTTTATTAATTTATAAAGTATAAATTTTTTTTTCAACTATTTATAGAGTATTCATTTATGGAGGTTTTATTATTGTATATCAAATAAGAACACCAAGTATCTTCATAAAATACTCATAAAATATGTGTATTTGTCTTATTGATTCAATTTATGTTTTAAACTAAATTTTTATTATTTAATTAAATCAAATTAAAAAGAGTAATATTAAATTGGTAAGAACCCCAAGTTAAAATTAATAGGGATACGTTTAGTTATTAAATCATTAAAAAAAAAAAAACTGAACTCATATTTTTGTCTAGTTATTTTCGGTAAAGTAAACCTTAAATTTCAAAATGGATTAAATGTATTTGTTTGGAAGTGTAAGTGCGCATTGACAAGTCCCATCGTCATGTCTTTCGGACAATAGAGTATGGACGTTACTCTTTTGACCACTTTTTTGAGATTTTGTCCAAAATAAACAACTTAAAAACTTTTGAGATAATCTTTGTAAATACACTATTTATTGGTAAGAGATCGAAATAAAAATAAAATGAAAACAAACGGCACGCAGTTTGTGTTCCCAAAAATGTGGGACTAGTCAAAATATTTGCTGACGTCCGTCAACTTTAATGTTGACTGAACCAGAAAAATATAGTATTAACTTATTAAAAGGATATGTCGTTTTCCCGTTGTACCCTTCACTCTGTTAGATCTTTTCGGGAGAAGAAGATAAGCTTTGAACGATTTTTTTAATATTTAATTTAAAAACATAAATTCAACTCTTAGATTTGAAATCTAACGGCTGAGAAGGCTCCTGCAAAGCATCCCTAACCGTCCAGATCAAAGCTGGCCCATCGCTTCCTTTAGTTTCCCGAAAAGGAAAAATAATACAAATCTCGAACATTAGCATGGTCCATTTTTTAATATGAAAATTGTCTTTTTAAATATATTGCCAATTTTACTATTCAAACAATTCGTATTTCTTTTAATATTTATATAAAATTGCTCAAATTTGTATTTCTTTCTCTTGGAAATAGTCAAGAAATCATGCAGAAAAATAGAAATAGCGAATTTAAAATGGAAATACGTACGTTAAAAAATGAAAAAAATAATAATTTAGGAATAAAAAGTAAATATTGACGTGGCAGTAATACTCTCTGCACACATCTCTCGCAGATATAAACAGCGTCTCCCTCACGCTAAGAGGGGAGAGAGAGATATAGAGAGATCTGATCGGTGATCATTTTTGGTTCGTCGGAGTTTCTGATCAGAATGAGCGGCGGCGAAGAGAACATGAATGGTGGAGAGAGACGCAAGGGATCGGTGAAGTGGTTTGACACACAGAAAGGGTTTGGTTTCATCACACCTGACGACGGTGGTGACGATCTCTTCGTTCATCAGTCTTCTATCAGATCTGAAGGGTTTCGTAGCCTTGCCGCTGATGAATCTGTTGAGTTCGACGTTGAGGTTGATAACACCGGCCGTCCCAAGGCTGTTGACGTGTCTGGACCCAACGGTGCTTCCGTTCAGGGAAATAGCGGCGGTTCTTCTGGTGGACGCGGTGGTTTTGGAGGTGGAAGAGGTGGGGGACGTGGTGGAGGATACGGAGGAGGAGGTGGTTATGGTGGCAGAGGAGGCGGTGGCCGTGGAGGAGGTGGTGGCGATGGTACTTGCTTTAAGTGTGGTGAACCAGGTCACATGGCGAGAGACTGTTCTCAAGGTGGTGGCTACGGAGGAGGTGGTGGTAGGTATGGCTCTGGCGGAGGAGGTGGTGGTGGCGGAAGCTGTTACAGCTGTGGAGAGTCGGGACATTTTGCTAGGGATTGCACTAGCGGTGGTGGTCGTTGAAGCAAACAAGACGGTGTAGAAGAAGGGTAAATCTGTCATCTCACACATGAAAAAAACGATCCTCTTCTCGCTGACTTTTATCAAATATTATCTTTTGTTATCAAACTCTTCATGTTTTCGGATTTATTAATTAGGGACTTGTGGTTATGGTTATGGTTATGGTGCTTGTGATTGAGTAAGAGTAAGAAGATGGTTTGGTTTTATTGCATGTTTTATCAAAGTTCTTGCTTCTTTTAATCCTTGAATTTTTGTTGTCTATGAAGACTACAATGATTGCTCTTGATGAAAGATTTGGCGTTATTCCTAAAGTTTGTTTTCTTCTTTAATTTCCAAAGATAAAAGAGAGAATAAAAACAGACAAACTATAGAAGCAAATCGAACACAAAACACTACGGCCTTGCGTGGTCTAAACTAAGGGAAACCAAATCTCGTTCTTCTTTCTGATCCTTGGAAAAACGCCAACTCTCGTGGCAGCTGGGGACTCTTGGGCCGTCTCTAGTTTGGTGCTTGAAATTTCAAAGGCCACGAGTGTGATTGAAGTGAGGATGGCTGATCGGAGGAGGTGAGGCCATAACCGGTGGAGGGCACTGGTAACATTTGGTGAAGAGGCCAAATGTGTCAATCTGGTGAACAAAATTAATCATACTGGCCCAACCACCAAACCCGAATCCAACAATGAAAACCCACACAACTATGAAGGCATTGATGGTGAAAGCCCCTGTCCAACGTCCTAGAAACTTCGGCGGCTGCTCCACGGCGTTCTCACGGGCAGCGGAGGAACGGAAGGTGAATATATGAGCTAGTGCAGGGATGATGTAGACAGTGAAACTGACGAGAAGAGATCCGACGGTTGAGTTAATGGGACCAAAGAAAGGGAATATGATTGCAAGAAACCAAATGGGTATAACGACGGGAAGCCTCGCGGCGGCTCGTTTACACATACTCCGGCACTCATGCATCCCTATAAGCTTCTCCCAGACGAAGTAGAGTGGCGTGCAAGCAAACCCAAATGTTATGAACTGATGGATGAGCATAAGCACAACTGCGAAGTCACGGTAAAGATTCTTTGGGAGGAGAGCAAATGCGTTTGAATGGTTTAGAAGCAAATCACCAAACGCCCAATAAACCGCAGACGCAGAAGGCAGCGTTAGCGTCAGCACGTACAGTGTTGCAAAGAGGTATATCGACTTGAACTTCTGAGGCTTCCACATCGCATGCATTATCTCTCTGCCAACACACAAACATTAAAAGTGAGTGGTCATTTTCATCAATCTGAAGTTCCAGTTATACCCTTAGGCTATGTGAATCGTGATGGGGTTAAAATGGTAAAAAGAGAGAAGGAACATTAGCATACACAGTAACAGCATGTCCACCGAAAGTGTAAAGAATGTTTGTGGCCCCTGTGAAGTATAAGACCAGCTTGCTTGGTCCTGAATGCTTCACTCCTTCTACCTATTTATTATTCCAACATTATTACATATTACTGTTATTCTTATAGAATAAGAAAATTCAAGTATCTACAACCCTACAAGTATCATTTATGCATTAAACTATGTCTGACACCAATGTTATAGGTTCGGGTAAAGTGGTCCCAACCACATGTTGCTTGAAACACAAGTGCCAAAAGACATAAGAAAGAAGACAACTTTGTTGATGTTTTTGAGTTCCCTTAAGCCACAACATCACCAGCTATTCTAATCTTAACCATGAATTTTGAATAGAAAATAGAAAGAAAGGATTAGTAGATTTTACCTGTCCGTGGAGGATGGAGGCAATGGTGAGGTACCAAGCAGTGTAAGTGGTCATCAAGAGTCCAAGAAAAGACCAGATCCTGTAGTTGTGGAATGACGGAATGAAGACAGTGGTTGCACAACATGCTCCAAATATGTATGTCCATGTCCTCTTGTCCAGATTGTCATTTATGTAATATATGTTGCTGCACATTCATTAACCATCACTCTCCGTTTAATATAATCCTAATCCTAATCTTCCTCAAGAAAGAATTGTTATAGTACCTTGCACAGGCTATGAGCTGAATGACAGATCCAAAGAGAAGGAAGGTGCAGTTAAATGCTAACCCAACATTCCTCCAATGCTTCCCAAGCAATCCATCAAGAACCTCAAACCACTTCACATTGTTTCAAAACCCAACATGTCAACATATACTCAAAAACAAAGATACTCTGAATAGAAAAGAGTAATATGTGCAAACCTGAATGACATGGTTTCTGAAGTTAACTTTCTCTCTCTCCTTTCTGGTTCTGTATTCAACATAGAGAATGCTGATGAGGTAAGCAGTCCAGCTACCTAAGATTCCATAGAAGAGCTGAAACAGAATCCCTGAGAGCATCCCCAGCTGTGAGAACGAGTATGGTAGTGTCAATAGCACTTGCGCCACCTATATAACACATTCATCAGAGAGTAAAAACCAAAACTTAGTTCATTTTCATGGAAGAAATGAGAATGGAAACCATTACCTGGTTGGAAGCGCAGCTGAACCAAGCATCGTAGGCAGAACCACCATGCCAAAACATGTCAGATAACTTAGACTTGATGTCTGAAGCTTTCCCTTCCCTCTCCATCTCAACATAGTTCCCCACAACAACAGTCTCAGCTGCTTTCTCACCGTTCTCCATCTCTCTCTCTCTCTCTCTCTCTCTCTCTCTCTCTCTCTCTCTCTCTCTTTGTGATAAATTAAGTAAGAGTGAAAGGAGAAAGATATGAATATATATAGAGAGAAAAAAAAGAAATAGAGAAGAGTGTGTAGACAGAGAGGGAGACACGGAAGTAGATTTTCAAGGCAGGATGATGAGAAGCTTAACTCTCTTTGTTTTTCTTTTCTTTTGATAGCTACTTGTGAGAGTTTATGTTTCGGGAGTGACAACAACATCGAAGCACAATTCAATATTCATACATACTACTACTACTGTCTCTATTAAAGTTTTTTGACAAAATATTTATTGTAACTAGTATTCTAATCATTTATTATCAAACCTAACAAACAAAAGTTTTACCATTACCATCAATATTACTCTTATTTTAAATTATTTTTATTCTTAGACTTTTTTTTATTTTATTTTAATGAAACTTATTAATATATTATACTATTACACAAATAAGCAATTATATTCTAACTTAATTGCTTATTGATAATTTACTTGTACGTAAACTCTGCATTTTTTTTTTCTGACTCAATGCACATTTTTTTTTAATTGGTAAAACTCCTGCGAAATTGCGTTAGAAAACGCAATTCTGCTATTCTACAAGTTACCAATCAAAACCTATACATAAGACCATCTCCAACGCTGATTTTAATCGGGGTTCTTAAGTTTTAAAAGTATTAAATTAAATAAAAATATGATTAAAAGCTAAGAACCGGTGTTTAAAAATCTTGTTTAAGAACCGTTTCTTAAACACACGTGGCATGAAAGAGACGATGTTTTCGTCATCTCAAAATCAAATTCTATGGATCGAAATTTGTTAATCTTCCAAATCGGTGATTCTTTTGATTGTCGATCGATAATACGACGATGTCTTTCAGACCTAGCGCGAAGACGGAGGTCCGACGGAATCGGTACAAAGTTGCAGTCGATGCGGAGGAGGGACGACGGAGGCGAGAAGACAACATGGTTGAGATTAGGAAGAACAAGAGGGAAGAGAATTTGCAGAAGAAGAGACGCGAAGGACTTCCTGCTTCGATGGGTTTTGGCTCAGCCGCACAAACAGAACAAGATATTTCTTCAGCTCGATTAATGGAAAATCTAACAAATATGGGTTCTATGAATCTATAGCTCGATTCAGGTTTTGGGTTAGTGATTTGCCTTGCTTTTCTTTCTTTCTGCTATGAATCTATAACTCGATTCAGAAAATTATTGGTTATTGAAAGAGAACTTGAAAATTATTGGTTATTGAGAAAATTTTAGTGTTCTAACTTGAACATACTCTGTTTTTGCTTCTTTTTGGAAGAATTTGATCATGTTTCTCTGTTTTTTGTGAGGTTAAATGGAGAAACAACGACAGATGAGGTTCACCATTGGAGGTGAAAAACCTTATGAGGTTCTAAATTTTAAAATCATCAAAATTTATGATTAAAAAATGCTAAGAACCCCTATAAGGGGTTTAGCATTGGAGATGCCCTAAGTAGTGACATATAGAAGTGATTAGTTGTTATTTTCAATGTCTAAGTACTGTTTTGTTGTTTTTTAACAGCAAGTTAACTTCAGACCAAAAAAAAAAAACAGCAAGTTACTTAAACACAAATAAATTAGCGTAATCACATGGTTTAGCGGCGAGTCACGTTTTGCTCGCACGAGTGGGCTTTTCGTTTCTCGAGCAAATTATTCGTTTACTATTCTGAAGCTCTTCGTTAAATTAAACTTTTTCTTAAACAAAACATTTTCACTTGGCTATAAGTTGAGCATACGATATTAAAGTGTATGTATAAATATGAATGCTCTCTAGCATATAATCATAACTCTTCTGGTATCTCAATGATACGAGAGGAGCTTTTAGGAAGAATAAAAAAAAAAAGTTATCTGATAACAAGACAAAACTTTGAATGAAAAATCTGCTATATCGTACATTAATATTCTCCCATGATTCGAACAAACATTTGTAAATCTCGATGTTGCTTATAGAAGTACTTGTATTTATTGATCTAGATTTTGTTTTTTTACCCGTTTTTTGATGATTTTAATAGATATACTGCAACTGCGATACATATACTTACAGCTGTAAATATTGGGCTGTCAAAAAACAAAATGAGAAAAATGGTCTTTCAAATTCAATGCAAAAACACACCAGAACTTTACCCTTTTTCCTATTATTTGATTCTTTTTTTTTTTTCTTCTACTACTACTTTGTAACATTTAGTTCTAGTATGTATCGTAACTCTGTATGCTTCCCTCGGAGAATGAAGGAACATAAAAGTATGTACGCCTAAATTAAGGGAACTCAGGGAAAATTTGAAATAGCATTTCTAATGATGTAAATAAAATTTGAATTATTCTTGTTTTGGAAGAAAATGTTATCTGAAACACTCTACGATAGATAAATCTTACTATTCTCTTACACATTCGAGGTAAATCATTTTTTATTTATTTATTAGATGCTACAAAATTGCATTATAGTATCTTCGATTTCTATATATTTATTTAACATGTTAATTATCAAGTAATGAAGGCCAAAAAAATATGGCTTGTAAACAAATATGCCAAATTAGCATATTTAACGTTTAACGAATTTGCTAAATTAGTAGATGAAACCAAATAAAATATTTTTAAAACAAAAAGTCAGAAAAATTGTGCTCTTAATCTCATAGCTCAAATATTTTGATTTTTAATTTTCATTATTATTAACTACTTTGCATTTTGAATAAAATTTTCACTCATGATATTTCACAATTTTCGCCAATGATTTTTTGTCATGGAAGATAAATAGATATGTTACCTTATATATGTACGATGGGGAAAAAACAAGAAGCATAGATAATTGAAATGTATTTGTTTATATAAGAAAGGATAAAAAATAAAGAATAGAGAATAATAATAAGAAAGTAGACCGAATCATTGCAAGAAAACAAGCGTGGTCGCTTTTATAATAAGAGGGAAGCTTGCTTTTATCACATGCCCATTCCTATCTCTCTCTGAATTTGTGCTCTGTTTCTTATTATTCTCAATTTATAAACTTTCTTTTTTTTTAATATATTTTTCATAAACTAAAACATAGTTATATGACATAGATTTGATAAATGTTATTTCCTGTGATCTATGGTGCAAATAAGTAGGTGAACGAATAACAACACTCAAATGGGTTCTTTACTGACTTTGGGGATATGATGAAGTGCACTGATTATAGACACTTAAATTTGGTTATTTGGTAATTTGAGGACATAGTGAAGAAACTGTGCCGTTTTAGAATCTTTATTATATTATTCATACATTTTTCACGTAATTTTGATTTATGCTTGATCATTATATTATGTTAATTTGTTATTTTTAAATTTAGTTTTGCATGTAAGTTAACTTTTTTTTTTGGCGTTGAACTAATTGTTTTTATTTCAAATCGGGTTTTCATTTTTGTTTAGAAGTTTATATTATTTTCTATAATCTTTTAAATTTCATAGTTATATAGTTCAACATTATTTAAATAAATCTCATATAAATTATTAATAGATCAAATGAAAAAGTAAGGTTTTGAATGATAATTGTGGACAAAACGGATTAAACCATCAGTGGACTAAACCACATTAGTTTTGGGGCAGACAAAATTTACTGCGAACCAAATGTAAAAATGGTCCGCAGTTGATTCGTGACAATTTCTTTTATTTTTTGTGGTCCACAGTCCACATTACTACTAACTATAATTTGTAAATGCTATAAATTGATCTTTTCGCCGTTTCATTGACAAAAGCATATAATCAAATGCCGAAGGCATACCAATACAAACAAGTAGACAACCACAAAATAAAACCAAATATTATTTTCTATTTGGTCTCAAAAACAGACATCTTTTGTTTGTTAATGCCTATAATATATATGTTCTCTTTCAAATGCATTGACTCAAAACAAAAATTTTTATACAACCACAATTTTATTTCAAGTATAGTGTCTTTTTCCAAGTGAAAGTTGTTTCTTTCTTAGATTCTCCTCATGAGTCTGAGTAATATGCCTAGGAACAAAATTTTTTTACTTTTCTTGTAGTTTGCGTTAACCTCTTCATGGCCTCATTGAGGTGCTTTTCTGATGCTAATATTATGTGAGATACAAAACTCAAAGTTTTATAACTTGTACATATTTAATAAATAATCATGATGGTGAATTTTATAATACTCAGCAATCATCATATTATAACAAAATAGTTGAATTTAGAAGTCACTTGTTGCATCTTTTCATATACATATAGACATATTTGTCGACCCTATCATCATACCTCATAATGGGTTTGTCTTTTAAATAATTATAATTATATAAAACAAAAATAACATTGTTAGAAATAATGACAAAAGAGCATGCATGAGTCTCTAAGCTCTTATGTTATTATCATACTTCTATGAAAGTATTAAGAAAAATGAAAAAGATATTTCCTGACAAATATTCTTCTATTCAGTCAAGAAACCCACGTTAAAACAAACCAATTTACAAAATAAATTAATATCAAATGGGTCTAGTAATTGGTAATTTACAAGAGTAACTAAAATATTTAAGTTACTTACTAATTTTTGTTTCTATACATTGGTAATTTGATTCGATAAGATGCAGTTAAAATATATAAATATATATATATATAGATAACTTTATATATTTTTTATATAATTATATTTTAGAGCATTGGAATCATGTGTTTCTTCATATAAAATATTTAAACATGGCTATAATTAATATAATGTCAATTGTAAGTAAAACGAGGCTACGCATTGAGTGTAAGTGGAAATGCCTGAGGCACGCTTTCTTCTCTGTTTTCTACTCAAAATTAGTAATGCTTAAGTGAGTTTCAGAGAGATAATTTCAAATTAATACTCTTATTTTTATATTTTCTGCTTTCTTTTTGTCTCCTTCATCATAACTACATTTAATATTCTTACCAATATTTTTTTTATTGCAAAATCTATTCATGAAGCTGAGTATTAATTTATTTATTTGTACCTGGAAAAAAAAAGATACTGAGTGTATTAACTCGAGATAAAACTTTTCTTGTGTGGACAAAGGAAAAGACTGTCTTAACAGTAAATACGAAATACTTTATGAGTTTGATCTCTTTTGGTCTGAAACTGATTAGACCTGGTCAAAACCAAAAGCTCCTTTTTAATCAATCTTTTGAAAAGAAAAAAATGTTAATATTGCCTCCTGAGCCACGCCTTTTACCACTTACCAGAAAGACAGAGAACAACATATGTTCATTTAGATTCCCATTGTTTGTCATCAACCACGATCATTTTCAATTCACCTTGTGTCCATTGTTTTACCAGACATTTTTCAGAGAAGATTAATCTATAAGCATTGACATAAAATAGTATTATTTGTTTTGTTTCTCGGAGTCGGAGAACATCCATTATCTTACATATTTATAGGAGTATTTTTCAGGAAATGATGGATATAGGCTAAAACCCATACCATTTTCTCAACATCCATCCTTTCTCTTTAGCGCCACGAACAATTGGCGCTATCTGTGGGGATCCTTCGAAGTATTTTCTCTCCACAAGATCTAACGATGGAACCAACAATCAACGAGCTCCAGGACTACGAAACCGAGACTACGAAACCGAGACTTCGAGCGAACCAGAAGTCAACGGCGTCGAGTCACCACCACCTGCTGGCAATTCAGTCGATCCTGCCAACCTTCCAGCTCCCAGCGACCTCCGATGGGCTACCCGTCGCCGACGCGGAGAAGTTCTTGGCAACGTTCTGGCTCCTATCGATGTTCGAGGCTCCATCGATGCTCTAGCTCCGGCGGATGCTCCAACTCGTATCGACCATCCCGCCCCTACCAACCCTGCAACACCTCGTGGGGCTCGGCCGACCCTGAACACGGAGACTAACGAGGTCGCAGGCAGCAGAACTAACCTCGACGGTTTGATGCAGACCATCCTCGATAGACTTGACCGTCAAGAAGAGAAGACAAACGAGAGACTTGATGCCATTGTTGCAGCACAAGCACGACATCGAACCTCCAAAAGCCGGAACACGAGGCAGCCCAACTACGAACCCATAGTTCATCCCCGACCAACTTCTGATCGAGAGCGTTCGGGAAGCCGTCGACCGTCGTCAATCATAGTAGGGTCAATCGATGAACAAGCGAGAGGACGGACAAATGAAGATAATCCCGCTAGTTCGCGCGACCAAGAGCTCGAGAGAATGAAGACAACAATCCGCGATATGTCTTCCAAAATGCATCGCGCGATTAGCTCAGCACCAGAATTAGAGAAAGTGTTAGAAGAGACACGGCGGTCACCATTCACCTCACACATATCTAGCGTCCATGTTAAGCACACATGCAAGGTAAAACTGCCGAGCTACGAGGGAAACTCTGACCCCGCGCGTTTCCTGACAACCTTTAACCACGCCATAGGACGTGCGCACTTCTCTCCTGAAGAGCAAGACGCAGGTAGTTGTCAGCTGTTCGCATAACATTTGAGTGGCGCTGCTCTAAGCTGGTTCTCTCGACTTAAAGTCAACTCGATTGACAACTTCGACCAGCTATCTGCAGGCTTCTTGAAGCAATACTCGATGTACCTCGAGAAAGGAGCATCGAATGCCGACCTATGGACCATAGCCCAAGGTGCCAAGGAGCCCCTTCGCACCTTCATTGGACGCTTCAAGTTTATCGTCTCGAGCGTAGTCGTACCCGACGACACAGCTGTTGCCGCACTGCAAAATGCCGTGTGGCATGACTCACGTTTTCGTGAAAACCTAATGCTCAACCAACCAACAACGCTTGAAGACGCGTTGCATCGTGCCAACAGGCATATCGCAATTGAGGAAGACAAGGCAATCCACGTGAAGCGTCTCGCCCTTCCCAAAGCGATAACTCCGAAAGAGAGGTCGAAGGAGGAGTACCACGAACCTCGCCAACATTACGACAAGGATTACGAAGACACTGTCAGAAAGAAAGCATCGACCTACCAAGTTAGCACTTCAAACGCTAAACCTCTACCACAATGGAATAAATATTATCGCAATGATGAAGTTAAGAACTCCCAATTGTACTGCGATTTTCACAAATGTTCCGGCCATTCTACAGACGAATGTCGTTCTCTGCATAAGCTACTTCTCACAAAGTTTAAGAAAGGTGATGTAAACGTTGATCAACCCAAGTCAGCTATGCACGGTCGCCGATCCGATACCTCTTATCGAAACCAAAATGATGATACGCGTCAACCCGACGAGACGAGGGGTGACGAATCAAAGCGTACGAGGGACGCATTATTACAAGATGATGTCGCACCAACTCCACGGCGTCGGATCAACATGATAATGGGAGGCTTAACAGCATGCCGCGATTCGGTCCGTTCGATCAAAAACTACACACGGCAAGCGAGGACACATGAGTCTTGGACAAAGAGAGAAGTACAGAGCCGGCCGAACTCTAGAGAGATTGTCTTTATAGAAGACGATGCAATCAGCCTTCCTGAAGTCCACAACGACCTGCTAGTGGTCGAATTAATGATTGGTGAGAGCGAGATGACGCGAGTTCTGATTGATACAGGGAGCTCCGTCAATGTCATATTCAAAGATGTACTATTGAAGATGGAGGTAAACTTGTGCACCGTAAGGCCCGAAATCCAACCATTAACAGGTTTCGATGGAGAAACTTTGATGACCGTTGGCAATATTAAATTACCAATCTACGCTGGCGGAATCATAGCCTTGGTAAGCTTCGTGGTTGTTGACAGACCCGTGGTTTACAATGTCATCCTTGGTACCCCATGGCTGCACAAAATGAAGGCGTTCATATCTACATACCATCAATGCGTCAAATTCCCCTCACCTCGAGGAATCCAAACAATACATGGCGACCCGCATGCAGCTCGCACTTGCTTCCTTATCGAGCGAAAGATGCGAGGTGTTAGAAGCTTATAGCAATTAAAGGAAGGAGGATCGGAGCCCGATACGCCCGGTACCCCCATCCAAGTCCCAAACTACAGAAACAACGACCTCAGCCCCATGAGTTGTAACACCGTTCAAGTCAGCATTGACGAGAACAACGCTGAACATTGTGTCGGCATAGGAGCCGACCTATCTCCAAGTATGAGGGAAGAACTCGTCCAATTCCTCTGGCAAAATGCAGCCACATTCGCATGGTCGATCGAAGATATGACTGGAATTAATCCAGCGATCACTAGCCACGAGCTAAACGTTGACCCTACGTACAAACCAGTCAAGCAGAAACGCCGCAAGCTTGGTCCCGACCGCGCAAATGCTGTCAACGAAGAAGTCACTAAGCTTCTCAATGCTGGTTCAATAATCGAAGTAAAGTACCCTGAATGGCTTGCCAATCCTGTAGTTGTCAAAAAAAAGAATGGCAAATGGCGAATGTGTATAGATTTTACCGATCTAAACAAGGCGTGCCCAAAAGATAGCTTTCCTCTCCCACGTATCGATCAGCTTGTTGAAGCAACTACTGGTAATGAACGGTTGTCCTTCATGGACGCGTTTTCGGGTTACAATCAGATCCTTATGCATAAAGACGATCGTGAGAAGACAACATTCATCACAGACAAGGGTACCTACTGCTATAAAGTCATACCGTTTGGCCTCAAGAATGCGGGAGCAACATATCAGAGACTAGTTAACCAAATGTTCGCAGATCAGCTGGGCAGAACCATGGAAGTCTACATTGACGACATGCTCGTCAAATTGCCTCGATCCGAAGATCACATAGGTCACCTACGAGACTGCTTCGACGTCCTTAACAAATATAACATGAAGTTAAATCCTGCTAAGTGCACGTTTCGCGTAACAGCAGGCGAATTCCTTGGATACCTCATTACTAAACGTGGTATCGAGGCCAATCCAAAACAAATTGCCGCTATCATCGATCTTCCCTCACCAAGAAACACACGCGAAGTTCAAAAGTTAACAGGAGGTATTGCGGCGCTTAATCGCTTCATATCCAGGTCAACAGATAAATGCTTGCCTTTCTACCAGCTGATGCGAGCGAACAAGAAGTTTGAATGGGATGAGAACTGTGAGAAGGCCTTCACACAACTCAAAGAATACCTATCAACTCTGCCGATATTGGCCAAACCAGACCAAGGGGAAACTTTGTTCCTTTACATCTCTTTCTCGAGCTCTTCTGTCAGTGGTGTACTCGTTAATGAAGATCGTGGAGAGCAGCGTCCGATATTTTATGTTAGCAAGACACTAGAAGGAGCAGAACTTCGCTACCCAACCTTAGAAAAACTCGCTTTCGCAGTAGTAATCTCCTCACGAAAGCTGCACCCTTATTTTCAGCCACACACCATAGCTATCCTGACGAACCAGCCATTGCGCACAATTTTGCATAGCCGGAGTCAATCTGGCAGGCTGGCCAAGTGGGTAGTCGAGCTGAGTGAATACGATATAAAGTATCAAAATCGGACAAGTGCAAAAACTCAGGTCCTTGCTGATTTCCTCGTTGAACTCCCTCCCGAGCTCTCTGAAAGGACCTCACCAACTGAACAATGGGTCTTACATGTCAACGGAACATCATCACGACTCGGCTCTGGCATTGGAGTACAATTAGAATCTCCAACAAAAGAAGTACTCGAACAGTCATTTCGCTTAACATTCCATGCTTCTAACAACGAAGCCGAGTATGAAGCACTTATCGCTGGATTACGCCTCGCTCAAGGTATTGGGGTTAAACACATACAAGCACATAACGACTCCTAACTCGTCGCCAACCAGTTTAGCGGAGACTACGTGACAAAAAATGATCGCATGGAGGCATACCTTAAAATCGTCTGCGAACTCTCAGCCAAGTTTGAATCTTTTGAACTTGTCAAAATACCACGAAGCGACAGTGCACCCGCTGATGCCCTAGCCACATTGGTGTCCACATCCGACCCTGACCTTCGTAGGGTTAGTCCTGTCGAAAGGATAGAGAAGCCTAGTATCGATATAGCTTTAACACCCGTGGCCGGTCTCAACTCTGCAGAACAACTTACGACAACATTCGTAGTTTCAAAGAACATAATCACAGATAAAAATCAACCTATTGCTGATAATTCAGCGAGTTCTGATTGGATGAGTGAAATCCGTAACTACATCATTGACGGAGTAGTACCACCTGATAAATGGGCTGCAAGTCGTTTGCGAACCCGTAGTGCCCAATATGCGCTTTTAGACGGAAATCTCTTCCGACGGAGTGCCTCAGGTATTCTTCTTACATGTATCAACGACAACGAGGCAGTACAAGTCATGCGCGAAATACACGAAGGTGCCGGAGGCAACCACTCAGGAGGCCGGTGCCTGGCCCTCAAGATTCGAAAGCACGACCATTATTAGCCAACCATGATCTATGACTGCGAGAAATTCGTCGCCCGCTGTGAAAAGTGTCAACGCCACACCCCCATCCTCCACGTACCGACCGAACAACTCTCGACGGCAACCGTGCCATATCCATTCATGCGTTGGGCAATGGACATCGTCGGACCACTTCCAACGTTTCGACAAAAGAAGTATATCCTTATCATGACAGATTATTTCACTAAATGGGTTGAAGCCGAAGCATACGCTCAAGTTCGATCAAACGAAGTACAGAACTTCGTATGGAAGAACATAATCTGTCGGCACGACCTCCCTTACGAGATTGTCACCGATAACGGCACTCAGTTCACTTCACTCCAATTTGAATTATTTTGTACTCGCTGGAAAATTCGTTTAAGCACGTCAACGCCTCGCTATCCTCAAGGAAACGGACAAGCTGAAGCCACCAATAAGACGATCATTGACGGTCTCAAGAAACGTTTGGAAGAAAAGAAAGGAGCATGGGTGGATGAGTTGACGGTGTCCTCTGGTCACACCGAACAACTCCACGATGAGCGACAGGACGTACACTGTTCTCCCTCGCCTATGGCATGGAAGCAGTAGCTCCGTCAGAAGTTGGCATCCCAACGATCCGTTGATCGATGCTGGTCCACGATCCGTATCTCAATAACCAGCTTCTCCTCGAGAACCTTGATACAGTAGAAGAACAACACGACAAAGCCTTGGTCCGCATCTAGAACTATCAAAACGCCACTGCTAAACTCTATCATAAGAAAGTTAAAAACAGGCACTTTGAAGAAGGGGACCTCGTGCTACAAAAAGTTTTCGAAAATACAGCAGAAACAAACGCTGGAAAAATGGGAGCTCGTTGGGAAGGGTCTTATCTCATCACGAAGGTCGTCAAACCTGGTGTTAATGAACTTTCCACGATGAATGGCACACTAATCCCCCGTTCGTGGAACTCGCTCAATCTAAAGCGTTACTATTATTAAAAAAAAACAAAAAAAAAACGGGTACTCACCGGAGCGTCTCTTTTGTAATATGAACTACGGTCGGTTTGATCCCTGCAAAGGGTACGTAGGGAGCCTTTCGCGAGACACAACTACACCAAAAAAAAAAAAAAAAACGGGTACTCACCCGAGCATCTCTTTTGTAATATGAACTACAGTCGGCTTGATCCCTGCAAAGGGTACGTAGGCAGCCTTTTGCGAGGCACAACTACACCCAAAAAAAAAAAAAAATCGGTACTTACCCGAGCATCTCTTTTGTAATACGAACTACAAATTCCTAACTCCGTCTCACAATAGTTCACTCGAAACATTCGCCAAAAGTTCCTATAACTCATTTGCTCGAACCTTCACGAACTTAGCACTTGCTATTTTCACATCGTCTTCGTGCCCAGTTGTACGATTTAATACGCGTTCCCACATGGATGCAGTGGTGCTCGTGGATCAGACTTAGAAACTCCGTTGAATCGAAATAATCCATGTCTTTATTTAAGTAAGCCAAAAACATACACTTAAAGACTGAAGCCGGGTCCTTCTCGCAATAGTTGATTGACGGCCGTGCAATATAAGCCGGGCTCCAGCTTGCACGCTCGCGCCGATCTTGAAGCACCCACAGGGTAAGCCGGCACCACGTTCGCACCTGAGTAGAGTGAGCTTGTCATGCATACTTATTATCTGTCAAACTCTGAATCTCGGTGCAAGCATACAAGATAAGTCAAGAGACGTCTTGCGCCATAATATACTTCGAGAAATAGGTTTATCGCCGAGGATAACCTCGCTGGAGCTCAAATAATATAAGGTTCGAACCATGAATGAAAGTCAAAACCATGAATGAAAGTTAAATCAAATAATATAAGGTTCGAACAAATCAAATCAGAAAAGGAGTCTACAACCTCGACTCAAATACTGAGCAAAATAACAAAGTCTAAACGATAAAAGCAATAAGAATCATAAAGCAAAAATCACTAAGCCCCGGAAGTGCGATCGCCAAGACAACTCTCAATACGTTCAGGAGGACCCTTAGAAGACACCACTGGAGGATCACTTTCAACAGACGGAAGCTCATCAAGATCCCCAGCCTCGAGATCGACGATATGCAGCTGATCGACCCTATTTGCCCAAATCTCTTTCACGGCCTCCAGCTTCAGAAGCGTCGCCTTAGGAACGATGAGCCCGTACTTCATCAACTCGCTGAGGCAATCCAACGTCCCGGTGATCTGGCTTAAGGTCAGAAGCGACACTTTTGCGGCGTCATTGTCTAGAGCGTATCTCCTCAATCTCTCAGTACGATTGTGATATGTACCGATCTCTGGTTAGACCTTCTCTCTCTCTCGCATGACAGCCTCGTAACGAGTTTTCCTGAACCTTATCGCCTTCGAATCAAGCTTTTTCTGCAGGGTCTTTGATCTCAACTCAGCATCACCAAACGAAGCCTTCAACGTCGAAATCTCCTGTCGAAGATCGGCAACCTGCTCATCTAAAGCAGCAGACCTCGCTCTCACTGTAGAAATCTCAGCAGACATAATCGCCCTGATTTCTTCCGAGCAC
Source organism: Crucihimalaya himalaica (assembly GCA_004349715.1). Taxonomy (NCBI): domain Eukaryota; kingdom Viridiplantae; phylum Streptophyta; class Magnoliopsida; order Brassicales; family Brassicaceae; genus Crucihimalaya; species Crucihimalaya himalaica. The sequence goes on along the minus strand of SMJT01000040.1, from coordinate 892,009 downwards.
TTATCCACTCCCTTTTCAGGACGAACCTTACGCTCATACAAAGTCGTGAGACGGTTTGCCGCAGCAATAGCCTAAGGATCAAGTAAATAGGCTTAAAAAACAAGAATCACATGAAGCAAAATAGAAGGAGGTAACAAACCTGGCACGTCTTTTGGTCCAGTCCTTGTAAGCATCCGCCTCTATAAGGTTCTCCGCAAGAGGAGGCTCAGTAAGCGATCCCCGAACCCGGCGAACCAAATTAGCACAAGCCTTCGGATCATTGACGAACGACACTTCGTTAGATGTGTACCGGAATGCAAAGCCATGACCAGGTCCCCCCTGAATCGGAATCTCAAGCCTAGGCCTTTTGGAAGCAGCAACGGCCATATTCTGCACCTCATCTCGTAATGACCTCTTCTGCGCACGAGCCGGACAATCCTCAGCCGTTGCCCTGTTAGCCAACCTCGGCACAGAACCCTCTCTAGCCTTGGCAGTCTTAGCAGAAACAGCTGGTACTTTTGCCCCTTGGACAGGCACGAGTTCATCAACCCTCGCAGCCTCAGCATTAGAACCTTTCGTCAGAGACGGCTGGACACCAGAAGAATTCGCAACAATCAGCGGACTCGGAGAAACGCGGTCACATCTCAGCTGATCCGCATATCTTGGAAGTTGGCGAGAAACTTTCCCCATCTTTGCCTTGAACGACAAATCTAAAATAGGATTCTAAATCAGAAATCGATCGAGAATTAAAACGCACTTCAAGATATTAAAAAGAGGCTAACATACCTAAACAAGTACGATCCTGTTGAGCAAGAACACGAAGGACGTCGGGCCACCACACAACGCCTTTTCCCTGAATCCTCTCAATATTTGCGAAAACGTCTTCTGAGTACTCGCTCAGGCAAGCAACCGTCTTTGCAAAGCAATAAAACAAAGAATTAGAAATAAACCATTGCACGAATCAAGATGTCAAAGCAAGATAAATCTACCAGGAAACATATTCCAGTCAGCTATATATGGCATCTCAAGATTTTCGACCGAAAATTCACTAAGTCTCACGAAGAAATAACAGGATCGCCAATCGCGAATCCTGGACCTAGCGCCTGCGACGATCTTATAAGATCGCTTCGCAGGAGCGCAACACAAGCCAGAGCCATCTTTAAAACTCGTAAAGATAGTCATTTGCTCCAAAAGATCGACATCAACATCCACGCCAAGACCAGTTCCCGTAATCGAGAGTCCCACCGCATTCCAAATCGCGGCAGCAGTAAGCTGCGAAATAGCAATTTTCCGACGAGCATAATAACTCATCAAAAATTCCAGCAAAGGAAAGCGAAGCCCGCACTCAGTAAAAAAAGGCTCATATAAACAAATATACCCCTCCGGCGGGGACCAGGGGCGCTGTCGGTCGCTCGGCTTAAGAAACTCCAGCCCTAACTGCATGTAACACTTATTATATATCGCTTCCATAGAATCATCGGAAACCTTCGAAGGTCTGCAATCCAGCGGAACTCTTCTATCCACCCTTGCAGATTTGGCGGGAAGCGCCAAAACGATCCCATGGTCGCCGACCATGTTGACCCTATCCTCGACAATCCCATCGTCTTCGCCCGCCGGATAGCCAACCTCTACTTCCAATGATCCCGACGATCCACCGTCAATGCTCATCGATCCTCCAAGAGACAACAAGGATGGTTCTTGTGAACAAATAAACACGTTTAAGGGAGAATTTGACACCGCGCGAGTTAGAGTAAAAACTGAATCTCCAAACCAAGCCAAAACCACCGCACCTAAGCACCACACGCCGCACCACCGCACCAAGACGCCGAGTTGTTGAATTCCCGTAAGCGTCGAGTAAACGAGTTTTCTAGAGCGCCGCGCCGTCCCTAATAGTTAACGAACTAGAATGTCGAGTCACTTCACCGCCTAAAGGGGCACACCGAGCTCCATACCAACACACGCTAAGCTGCACTCTCTCTCACCACCAAACTCCAACGCCACTCTCTCTCACCACCAAACTTCGAAGGATGCCAAATTTCAGCGTTAAACACACAATCAAGCTCTCCCATTGCAAACGTAAACAAAAACAACATAAAAAAAAAAGGAGAGATGCTACGTAAAGGAAGGGGGAGAAAGCTACTAGCCTACCTTTTTACTTCAACCTTTGACTTCGATGGAGACAATCTGAGAAGGATAAAAAAAAGCAAACATTAAAGCCAATGGACAAAACATCAAACAAGAAAAAGAAAGAGATGTGGGAAGGAGAAAATTCTAAAGAGGATAAATATAAACACCTACTTAGTTTTTTCTCTTTTCTCTTTCTTTTCAATTTCGTGTAAAGCACACTACAAATGAGAGCAATATATGGGTCGCATATATATACAGGAGAAGCTTCGAGGCTACACAAGAGAAAAGGAAAATATACAAAGAAACAATGGAAGATTAACAAAAGGGAGGAATATTTACAAAAAAATATTTTTGGCAGATTCGCAGAAAATTAGAATATTTCCGGCAGATTCGCAGAAATTGGAATATTTACAAAGAATATTTCCGGCAGATTCGCAGAAATTGCAATATTTACAAAAAATAGTTCCGGCACATTCGCAAAAAATTGGAATATTTACAGAAAATATTTCCGGCAGATTCGCAGAAAATTGGAATATTTCCGGCATATTCGCAGAAAATTGGAATATTTCTGGCAGATTCGCAGAAAATTAGAATATTTCCTGCAGATTCGCAGAAAGTTGGAATATTTACAAAAATATATTTTTGGCAGATTCGCAGAAAATCCACGAAAGAGTTTCGAAAAGGGAGGGGGCTACTGATGGATATGGGCTAAAACCCATTCCATTTTCTCAATCCAGCAAATTAAATGGCCCAAATATTTGGTCCATCCCATCAAGGGTAAAAGAGACATTTGTGTAAGAGAAGCCTTAAACCACTCCTCCTATTAATATGGAAGAGCTACTATTGAGCAAAGGACCTCATTTTTTCTCTGCAGAGAATTTTTGTCAAACTATTTTCTCTGTAAAATTACATTTTCTCATTTTCAACATTTATCTATAAAAAACTCGTTGTAAAACGCGAACCCTCGCTAAAATCTAATAAAAGAGATCGCTTCGTACCCACATTATTTATTTATTCATTGTTTGAGTCATAGCACGAACAAGAAAGTTTCATAAATAATAATTTATAGCTTGTGAAAGTGCTCCAAGCCCAGAGTAAAGACTGATATAATTAAATGTTGGAGACTTCTTATTACAAGACAACATCACTATCAAGTTTCAAGTGTTTTCTTTTTGCGTCAAACCGAAGTATACAAACCGGGACGGTTTAGGTGTCCTTGGGGCGGAACTTGCAAGCAATCTTGAGGTCCTCCGGTGGTTTGTCGCCGGCGAATCCAGCGTCAACCCAAGCCGAGTAGCCTCCTCCCATGTTAGCCACATGCTCGTACCCCTACCAGGACATACATATATACACATAAGTACGTACATTATATATTTGAATGGATATACAAATAATAAGTAGGGTATATATTTGAAAGGATATACTCACCGCATTGAGAAGGTCAACACAAGCACGACTTGCTCTTCCTCCAGAGTTACAAGCCTTCACCATATAATTAATTACACATGAGGAAACGGTCTAACTAAGATCTAAATCTAAGATATGAAAGTTTCTTTAATCATATGATTAAGAGGAAGTGATACTCAATAAAATACTAACCACGATCAAATGTTCATCTTTCTTGCAAACCGATGCCACTTGAGGAAGGAAATCAGGATTTATAACCCTACCTACACACCATTCACAACCGTTCTAAGTTTTATCTTTGTGATCAACTTTTTTAAAATGAATCTCTTGCAAAATTTAAGATCACCTTCATCTGTTTTGAACATATATGGAATGTTCAAGGCCTCCTCAAAGTGACTCTTCGCGAATTCTTCATTTGTCCTACAATTACCGACGATGATCTATAAGATTAAATAGCTATATATCAACAAGAAGAATTTAAAAGAAATGATAACTATTATATTTACCTTACATCGAGATATCGATGACCAATACTAAGCAAACCTTTTGCTGTGTAAACATCAACGGTCTCAACATTTTCAACTCTGCAAAAACCAAATAGACAACAGAAACCTAATACATATTTGAACATTTATATACGGAATTAATCATAAAAATCAATACTCAAGATTTGTATTTTGTTACTCACGTCTTTGTTTTTGTTTCCTCCATGAGAAAGCCGTCGGTTTGATCTTATTTGCCTCGTTCGTTTCCTGCTATGACAAAAAGGTTGAAGAGAGGATATGTATACATACAACTGTTGAACTTGATCATATATATTAATTTAATCAAGTTGAAACTGTACAAATGTTAACATATAAGTTGACCAACTATTATTTTATCACGTATTGATCGTGAAATTTGAAGCTAATGACGGTAGATCTCAAAATAATAAGTTTATTAGACTTGTACACAATTGTTAATCATTACATAGTATTAGTTGACCTCAACTATAAAACGCAGATCTCACGAATTAAACTTGTCCACAACAAGCCGAACACACATGACTTAACATATAAAACTAGTTCCATTTCGTTTCCCTTCCAAAACAGAACAATGGAAGCAAGATACATTCGGTTTCGAATATGCACTACTCTTCGATCATTAATGGTACTGGTCAGTCTGGTCCATTGCAAATAATTCTTGAGACATCTTCTCTCTGTAAAAAACGAGCAGTGGAGGAGAGAAGTCGAAGACACGGATTTCCAAATAAAAGAAGGCTCTGCAAATCTGATGTTGGTTTTAAGAGTTAAAGCCCATTTTGTACAACAACACAGAGTTTTTAACAACATCAAACCAATTATCTCTTTCTTTCTTCTTGAATCAAATCAGAAATTAAGAGGCAGTTCGCCACTCCAGCTCGATTTGGATCTTTCCGTTCTTAGAATCGATAAGGTGAAACTTCTGATTCATCCTTTTGTTGTTCACCACGTCCACCACCGGAATATCCACGTATCCCAGTGTTTCCTGCCCATCAATAACCAGTTTACATTAGACCGATACAACAACACTTGTTCGTGTTATGTGAGTAGAGTGTGTTACCTTGGGATGCAATAGACCTATCCTGGATGAGGTGCTCAACACTTCCACGTGCAGCTTCTCGCGGATGGGAGGCTCCTCCAGCATGAAGGAGAACTCCTCATTCCACCTTGGGTCTCTGTTCTTCTTCACGTGCTTTGTTTTCCTCTCCTCCCCTTTGAAATAGATGCGTACATAAGGATTGGTATGATGCTTTCCTTCAACATCCTCAGCCGAGTGCACTATCACCACAAGCATTCCTCCAGCAGCCGGTGTGCCTTCTGGAGCTTTCTGTACAGATTGCGTTTCTTCAAAGCCTTTGGGCATTTCTTCCTCCGTGAATGGCTTATACAAGAGTTCAACCTCCAGCTTCCCCCTATACTTGTCAGGCTGCCCGTCTTCACCGCCATCCAGAGTCTTACGCAGTTCCAAGGTAAAGGCTTTATGTTCGTCAGGCACCATTTCTTTCAGAGCTAATACATTCATACCCATCTTATCGTCATTCCTAACCTGCATTGCAAAAACAAAAATTATACATGTATTCTGCTCCATGCCACATGTCACCCTTTAGATAGCTTGTTACCTGTTCCCAGTCGTACACATTGAACTCTAGAACCTGAGTTTGGGGATCTCTGACCGAGAATTTAAACTCCTCATTCCATTCAGGATTCAAATTGTTGTGCTTAACAGTTGTCTTCTTAGACGGAATCTTATCTTCAGAGAGCTTGATTTTCACGTATGGATCTGCCCCACCCATCAGATCTTTTTTCCTCAGCCCAACTGCCTTCACAACTTTCACATGGACGATTCCAACAGGCCTTCTGAACGCTCTGCAGATTATAAATTAACATCCACTCAGCAAAAATGAAGGTTTAAGGTATGGATTGATTGTTCAAAAGAAAAAGGTGAAATGGCATACTTTGCAGGGTCAAGGATTGGAACTACAAGGGTCTTAGGCCAGAGATACATGTTTGCCACTTGATCCTTGATTTGTTCCTGAAACAATTAACACAGCAGTGTAACGACAAATGAATATTTGATCCAGCAGAAACGTAAATGCTATAAGACCAAACCAATTCCACCAAATAAGAGACTGAATACACCCATATATGTACCAATCACACAGGATGTCACAGTTTCATCAGCTCGTTCTGTCTTACAAGATTGAAACAAATCCTCTTCATAAATCTAGAAGACTAAATAGAGTGAGTAGGCCCCTAAAATGATCAATCCTACCGCTCCCTAAAAAATCATTTTCTAAATCACACAAGCCAGAGATCTGAATGATGTAAGAGAAAGATATCAACCTGAACAAATCTGTAGAGGCCAGGGATTGACATAAGATCTGCTCCACCAAGCTTCAGCCCAAAATCAACGTGCGGCTGCCATAGTAGCAAGAAACAGTCAACAACACAAAAACTCTACCAAAGATCTGATAAAGTGGCTGACTGGTACACAAAAAATGACCTTATACAGAAAAAGATTGTATCACAGACCTTCTCCATAAGAGACACATAGATATTGGCAAAACAAGGAAAACTTGGGACGAGTGGCTTGAGAGTGATACGAGGCTCAGCAAAAACTTGCAGATCGACCACCTAAGAAAATTTCCTTGGTTAATCACAATTGCTAATATTAAGTAGGCTGTTTCTTCTTTTAGGTTTGGTCAGCAATAAGAAGAATATCTTATAACCTGAACTGTTGCCTTCAACCCAAATGCTTTGATGGCAACCAAGATATTGGGATTTGCGGCCCATTTCAAACATGGTTCCATAATCAACTCTTTCTCGTCTGTGAGATAAACTTTCATGCCTGAGAAAAGAAAAATAAAACTTGTAAGTCTTGGAATCGATTCATAATTATCTTTAGCATGTGGTCTTAGTTTTTGTCACCACCAACTCCCCTCCAGCTCTTAGTTCCAACATGAGAACAGGACACTTAAGGAGAGAGTGAGGATGAGAAGAAACGATTAACCCACCTTGAAATGTAGGGGGTAATGAGCCTAGAGTAAGAGTTTCAAATTCAACAGAGTCAATCTTGTACTTAGGTATCTGCTCCTCGATGATCGGCTTTGCTATATTCTTTGCAGTCTTACATATGGCCTACATAGATAATTGGTGAAAGCAAATTTCAGAATTTAGAAAATGAAGGTAAGAAACTGAAGTATCACAAGAACATCAATAGGAGAAAGTCCAGGTATGTAACCTTGTCGAGATAAGGCCACATGTACTCGATAAATCTATTTATCCAGTCAACCTAATTCATAAGATAGAAAAAAACACACATTAGAGCCAGAGACCAAAAAGAAAAGAAAACTCGTGATGTCAAGAGTAGGGAGAAGATCACATACACGATCAAAATCAGGATTTTTCACCCATAGCGGTATCTCGGGAAGCATCCGTTGCATATCTTTGGGGTCTTGGTCAGCTATCGAACGAATTTCAGGATCCTATAAGTGCAAAAGGGTAAAAGCAAATTCAGGCATACGTCCATCAGAAGCTGACTGTATCACCAGAAAAAAGTGTTTGGACAATTCCTATTCTCGGATGAAAAGCCAACTTAGATATATACAAGTGTGTACCCTAACGGCAGAGATACAACCGGTGCAAACAAAACAGCTAAGAAGACTCGGTAAGGCGTTCAATCTTACATCAAGAAAACATGTCAATCGTAGAGGGCAACAAGTTGATTCCATTTACTAAGCCTAATGTAGCTTATAAACGATCAAACGTGGAACTAGATAGACGCATACATGGTGGATAACGAATCGCAGAAAGAAAAAAAAAACGAACCTTGACATCGTTGGGCTGCAAGTAGACGAATAGAACGTAACCAATAACAAGTCCCAACGAAATCCCAACTCCAAATCCACAAAACCCTAATATCGTACTGAAAAAACCCATCGTGATTGCCGTCTTTTCAGATCCAACAATTTCTTCACAGCGACCAAAACAAAACACCCTAAAGCTTAATCGTAAACACAGATCAAGAATCTATTTCAATCGGGCAGGAATCAGAACTCGAAAACCCTTTCGTCTGTTTTTGAGAAAAAACGTAAGAGACGGAGGAGCCTCACGTCCACTATTCTCCGCCGTCGCAACCGATCAGAGGTAGAAGAATGACAGATTAGAGTGGGGGAATTTTGACTAATCCATAGAGATGAAAGAGCATTGACTGAGATCCATGGACGTGGAAATCGGAGAAGATAAACAGATGTCGTGAGAATCGTGAAGCGCAAGAGGCAAGCAAAGTGTGTGCGCTGCTAAAGACACGGATCGATATTATAATATTGTTTTTTTTTTTTTTTTGTTGTTAAAAAGAAATAAGAATATCATGTACTAAATTTTTTAATTATTGTCTCTTCGAATAATAACATCGGCTTTGGGAAACCAATCTTTTTCATTATACGTTTCTTAGCATATGATGCGATAATAATAATTACAGAAAATCTCATTCCTTTCATGACTTTCTACATTAAGCATGCTTTGATCCTATCGCAATCACTCATACATATTTATTTAGTCAATTAATAATACGTAAATATTGTGGTTATTGTGACACAATATGAAGTTTATGTATATGTTTTCAAAGAAAAATTCTTTTGGTCACCAACACAAAAATGAATCAAATCAAAAAACTAAATCGGGGCACATATTGGATAATTATTGAAATAAAAGGGTATGGACTGAAACATGACATAAAATAATGAACACTAAGCATCTTATATTGGGCCATCATCACATGTCGACAAGAAGAGCCCATGATAATGACACGTGGCAAACTATTACTGGATGTTAATAGCAATTAGGGCCTTGGGTTGTTGATGGACCACGCAGAGTTGTATACATCTGACCGTTGCCTCGTTAAGAGGACAAAATGCCGTGCCGACACAACATTGTTCGGTTTACCCAACTTGATTTTTTTTTTGCTAACCGGCCAAACCGGGGGGTGCGGAAACGATGTCGGTTTAGCGTTTCGCCGGGCAACGGATTCAGTCTCCCGCCCAGAAGAGATGTTGTTTTTGTTGTGTCTGCTTCGCAATTGTATCGAGAAATTGAAAAAGAAAAAAAATGGGAAGCGACAAAGATGATCTTGATCTGCTTCTGTCTCTTGACGATACGGTTCTCGAAACTCCTCCAGGTTCTCCTTCTGCTGTACCCGGTGAGCTTCTCTTCACATTAAACTGATTCCTCATTTTTAGGGTTTTGTTTTTGGTTTCTTAAATCCAGTGCGCGAAGATTCCAATTTGCATTTCTGTTTTGATCAATTACTTGTATTATAGATCTTATGATTGCAATGTTTATCTGGGTGCGTCTTGTTTCCACCCAATTCGCTCTAATATGTGTAAAGTTTGATCCTTTTTTTTTCTTTCTCTCAGTTGGATTATATCAATTGTTGTTGTTCTTAATGCAATGGCATGTTGGTGCAGGATATCTCACGGATGATGAATCCCCAAAACGTAGGGGTCATTCTGACTTGTCTGACTTCAGAAGTGTTGTTCAAGATTGCATTGACTACGATCCTAAACCAGTCGCAAAAAACACTAAATCCAAAGGCTCTAACAACTCCAGTGCCAACGACATTGAGAAGTTTTCTGGCTTGCGCATTAGGTAATACTTAATCCTTTTGTTTGTTTCTGAGAAGTGGGTACCTTGTCATACTAGCAATGTGAACTGCAGCTGCTAGGCCAGTTGCAGATTGCTTGTTTTTTTCCATCTCAATCCTTTGTTGAACTAGCCAATCTTTTAATATCTTATAGGAATCAATTACTTACCCCTGCTGAGATTAATGATCAGTTTTCAGATATCCGTTTCGTTCGGTTATCAACAATAAAGTAAGTTCACTTTCTAGATAAATGCACATTACTAACTTTTGGATGGCAGAGGACTTTTTTAACTGAAACAAGTTTCTGTGTAGAAACTTACTAATGGGTGACAAACTCTCTGGCTGCTGGGCGACAATGGGGGTGCTAACAGAGAAAGGACAACCCAAAACAAGCTCAATAGGTCAACGTTATGGCATATGGAAGATCGGTTGCTTAAATGAAAACACTGTCTCCTTGTTCTTGTTTGGTGATGCTTACCAAAAGAATGAGACAGAAAAAACAGGAACGGTTTTCGGTCTCTTTAATTGCTCAGTTCGCAAGGACAAAGTGGTAACCACAGCTTTGCCTGTTAGTAGTAGCCTGATGACTTAAGTAAATCTCCTTTTTTAAAATTTGTGTTTGTGGCAGGGACGTGAGTTCTCATTGAGTGTCAACTCAGCTAAACAAATGGTAAAACTGGGAGTATCGGCTGATTATGGAGTCTGTACAGCGAAGCGGAAAGATGGAACAACTTGTACATCTGTTGTAAACAAGTAAGTTACTTTGGCCATGCATCTCGCGGTGTATTGTTTCTGAATGTTGAGTTACAACTTTGAATTTGGTTTCAGACGTCAAGGAGCATTCTGCAAGATTCATAAACTGGTACAATTTGGTAATACCTTGGTCATGTTTTCTGGCGTCAATGTAATGAACCATGTTGTTCACTAACTAGAAATTTTGCACAGAATGCATCTGACAAATTTGCTACAATGAGAACTGAACTCAAAGGAGGGTATGTTAGTGCTACCTAGTTGTGTTCATAGTTTGGTCAAACCACGAGTGGGAAATTTTCATGATTTTTGGGAGTTTGTCTGTTTTAGGAACTTGAGAACAGCTTTCAGAGATCCAAAATTGCAAGGGATTTACACAGTTGAGCCACCAGCAGACAGAAGCGGAAACAAAAAGGCCACTCAGCCTGTCCGAGTACTATCAGTGGAAGGTCTCCGAAAGGCTCTAAGGTTGTCTCAACTAGTGTTTTACTTTTAACATAACTAACAGAATCCGATTTGTAGATTCTAAAACCAACTGTGATTACGCAGTGGCGCAGATAAAGTGACCCCTAACGTACACTCACAAGGAATACGTTTCCTGAATGAGATGGCCAGTATGCTTCTTCCTTCTCATTTTGACACAATACAAATTAAAGCTTATAAGGTGAAATGTGACTGATCTTGGACTTACAGGAAAAACAGCTTCAAAGAACGTAAACAAGAAATCTGAAGCTGTGAATAAGTCTACAGGGAAGAGGTACCATCCTTCTGAGTTGTTACTTTTTTGAGTTGTGCTAATGTGAAGATGTTATCTCAAAGGAGATGTTCTGGAAATTCCTCTTCAGGAAAGGATCGACAAAAGAAACACAAGTAAAGGGTGAGCCGAAGAGAAAGAAAACAGAGCACAGGAGGGAAACGCCCGAGACTTCCACCGGAAAAATGATGGTCCTAGATTTCTGCAGCTCTGACGAAGAATGACTCCTCAACAGACAGACATTGTCAAACAGGTACTCAGGCTTCAAATATGTGCCAAACTGGGCAACATGAAACCATAGACTTCGACTTGAACCGGACAATATCCCAGTTTTGTGGCTTTAGCCGAATGTAGAGCCTCTCATGTTTATTCGATGTTGAGATAGAATTTTGTGGTGCTCAAAATTAGTCTTGAAACCGGCAAAACAAATACCAGTCTTGCAAAAAAGGTTCCATTTAACGAAAATATATAGATTGTCACATTTTTTAACGCATCAAGCAGTACCAAATATATGTTTACTGACATCGTTGAGGACCTATAACTCCATATTAGCATTGTTACTGGAACTATATCTCCAAAACTGGCTGGAACTGCAACGGGTTTATTCTCTAATCATCTGAATAGTAGTGTTGTTGGAACTGCATCCCTTGCAGGCATAACTAAAGTGGACCATACCTAAAACTCTCTCATTTCTAAAATTGCAGACACTTGTTTGGTAAGATTTATTCAATTGAGATGCATGCCTAGCTCGAGATAAATAATGAACAAAACAAGGGTTATCCAAGGAGGTTATCAAACCAATAAAATAAAAACTGCAAGAAAAGGTAGAAACAATAGAATATAAAGAATAATTAGTTACGATTGAGATACATGAGAGGGAGGGAGGCAAGATAGTCGAAGTTGTCCTCCTCCCATTGCTGGATCCCAGCCTCCACCAACTCCACCGTTACACGTGAGAGCTCTTCTGCGGCAATCTCAGCCTCCACGGCCATTCTCTGCACTTGCTCCCTGAGCTCGGCAAATCCCGCAACGTCCTCTCCTCTTATCACCCGTCTGTTTGTTTAATTTGGTCGATAAGGTAGGTCTCGTGGGCCTTGGTTTCCTTGATGGTTTCTTGGACGGCAAGGTAGGTCTCCCGGAGTTGGTCGACCAAAGATTTGACATCGTTATTAAGATCTTGTCTTGAAGCTTTGATATCCTCGTCGACCTCAGATCTCAACTCATCTCGGAGCTCTTGCCATATCTCGTCAACATTGAGTCGCATGTTGTCTCTCAGAGTTCCAAGTTGTGAGCAGATCATACCATCCAATTTCGTCATCATGTTCTTCCCATCGTTGCTCAATTCATCAAGAAACTCTCCCCACTCTTTTCTTTGAGTTTCAAGACCTGAGTGGATCATACTCTCCATATATGTCATCATCTTCTTCCCATCTTCTACTATCTCCTTCATCTTCTCCACTTGCTTGCTCACATTACCTTCGTCTAAAAGTTAATCAGAGACAGCGTACCTTGGCATAAAAGAAACATAAAAACAGCAGCTAGACTGGTTTATATAGTAATTACCGTGAGTCTCATCATCATTCTTAGATTGAGGTGGTGCGGCTAGATGAGAGCTAAGGAGATACTCGACGATGTAAATGGAGTGGATCACGGAGGAGAGGAAAACTGTGAGACGCAAAAGGAAGGTGAGCTCAAAGCCTCCGGCCAATAGTTTATAATACTCAAAGGCTAAGTAAAACGTAGAGCGGTCCAATATAAAGAGCCAGATTGCTCCAATACCCTAATCAAACAAATCAACATGTAAAGTTAGGTTCTTGTTTTCCCCATACAACAACTGAGAATAGGTATACTTACAAATGGTCCAACTGAAGAGAGATTAGGGCAAAAGAAGAAGAAGGGTAATGCAAAAAGAGTAGTTGAGAGAATGATAGGGATGATAAGATCTAAGAGGTATGTGGGGAAGATGACAAGTAGAAAGAGAAACAAACGCTCTATCCAAAACAATCCTTTGGCTTCTAGTCTCCTCTCATTTTCTTCTCCTTCAACACGATTCATCTTCATCGTCTTCGTTTGTTCTTGCTATGTTTGTGGGTATAAAATAAAAATATATTATTAATAAGAATTCAAGTTGGAAGATTTTATAAGAATCCAACCTATAACTTTAGCTCCTATAAAGTTGGGATTTTATTAGGATTTAGGTTTTGGGTATTTCAATAACAAATTTTGATTATATCTATATATTATCAAAATTTTCCAAAACAAACCGCTTATTTTGCGGGTATCAAGATGAACAAAAGAATATTCGGACTAATTGGTTGGTCACAAGATGCCTTGAAGAAGGGGTTTCTTCTGAAACTTGTCGACCTTGGAGCTCAGAAATGTGAAGCTTTTGAGTAGACGAGCTCTTCTCATATCAAGATCCCCTAACTTCCCAGCCAGAGAAGGCTATCCTTGATATAAGAACTTATCCTTACCCTCCATGTCTCCCCTGAATCTAGAGCCAGAGAAGGCTAGACAGGTTCGTTCTTGCGTCCTGTAGCGGGGAAAGGCGTTTTAAAAGTTGCCATTGGTGTGGTCATTGGAGGGTGGTGAACTCTCTGATGACTCAACCTTCTTCTTGGCGAAATAGCTGGCCAGAGGTGATCTGCTTCCACGAGCCGGACTGCCTGGAGGAGTCTCCATGCTTGCAAGCCCTGACACAACATAAAACATGTTTCAGAGACTCTTCTTCATGACAACTAATAACAGAATCAAAAACAATTCTCATACAAAAGAGTCGTTTCTTCTCCTTCTTGTGAACATGGACAGTACTAATCCAAACGATAGTGATGTTGATCAATTGCGTAATCTCAACAGCCTAACGTCACCCACAAAACAATTCAAAAGCTTTTGGTAGAAGTACATAGAAATGGGTCAAGAAAGAAATTGATACCTGTGAGTTTCTTTGTAGAAGCATATGCACCACACTTGAAGAATGAATGATTTAAGAGAGAGAGAGAGAGAGAGAGAGAGAGAGAGAGAGAGAGAGAGAGAGAGNTAATTCAAAACTCATCTTTTGTACTTGTTTGACTACTTGAACTTTAAATCTTGCTGCTAAAATTATGTTATTTGCTTATTGCCATATTTTTAGTCTCGTCCTGTTTTAGTTTATTTTTACCCTTGCAATTAAATTTCCGTCTTTACTTATTATTAGTTTGTTAAACATTTCACCACACATAAAAACCCCTTTCTGCTTAGATTAAACGAGATTCTGTATTCTTGGTGTGTTGTTCTTGTTTCCCTGTGGATTCGATACCCTACGTGCTATAACGATACGCCATTATTGTGGTGTTGTGCACATCGGGTTAATTGGTGTGCTAGAGCGTAAAAACTCTACTATCATGTATACGGTCAGCCTTGTAAGCAGAGATATATGTCCAAACCAACTGAGCTTCATCTCATGGCAGCCAAGATAATTTTGAGGTACCTACAAGGAACCATCGGTTATGGGATTCTCTATCAGAAAGCAGGAAACAGTGAGCTTGTTGGGTTCACTGACAGTGATTATGCAGGTTGTGTGGAGGATAGAAAGAGCACATCTGGTTATGCTTTTATTCTGAGTGACGCTGCAGTAGCTTGGTCGTCTCGGAAGCAACCTATTGTCACGTTGAGCACGACATAAGCAGAATTCGTAGCAGCGGCAGCTAGCGCGTGTCAGTTGGTGTGGATGAAGAGAATACTGAAAAGAATTGGTTATGAAGGGAGCACAAGTCCAACCATCTTCTGTGACAATAGTTCAGCCATTAAACTATCAAAGAATCCTGTAATGCAACATATTGATATCCGCTTTCACTTCATAAGAAACTTGGTGAACGAAGGAGCTATGGAGCTGAAGTTCTGCAGCACTCAAGACCAAATCGCAGACATATTCACAAAGCCACTCAAGCTGGAGAAGTTTCAAGAATTCAGAAGGAAGCTAGGAGTTTGTGACGAACCAAAACTAAACTAGTACACTGTCTAGTTTAGGGGAGGGAATGATAAGATTATTCTTGTTATTGTCCTATTATTTAGGAAGTTAAGTTCATTTATTTGTTTCATTCAAATTCGGTCACTATGTTAGACCACGTTTGTCACTTCTGGGAGTAGTTGTTATTTCACGTTCTGCAGTTGCTTCCTGTAAGGCTTTATAAGCCATTGTTTCTCTTTTATTGAATCAAGTCAGTTTCCAGATTTGTTCTCTAAACTTAACACTCTCGAGAGCTGAGACCTCGTCAATTGGCTATTTTTTTTTCTATATTTTTGTTTTTATGTCTTTTCAAAGTAGAATGGATCGAAGAGGGTTTAGTATAAGCAGAAAACATTCAAAGATCGAAGAGGGTTTATGTCTATATTTTTGTTTAATGCTCTATTCGAATCTTCTTACATATCTTATATTAGTTGACAAATTTTAGTTGAATAAATCATTTAATATGATAATATTTATATCTCATGCCATTACTCATTTCTTTTTGGGTCAGATTATCTTGTCAAAAAAGCTTCATCTCTCGATTCAATTTTTATTTCTTTTTCAACTCCTCCAATTTGGTTGATTAAATTTCTGTATGCACCTTTTCGCGATATAATTAATATAATCAGTTGTTATATAAAAAAAAATAGAAGAAATTATGCGCATAAGACAACGATGTTAAAAAAAAGGAAGCAACAACCGTTTTTGATCCTCTTTCTTTAACCAAAAAAACGCTTTCATGCTTAATGTAACTATTGATTAAATTAGTTAATGATATCATAAAAACATATTATATTCTTGTATTAAGAATCTCTCAAACAATTATATGAACAAGAATTTGGTAAAAAGATGGGCTTTATATTGAATTTCAACTGAGGCTCCAAGATTACAAGGGTTTCTATCTTGTCGAGAGTTTAAACTAGATTTTGTTAAGGAAAACTAGAAAGTCTTGGTCTTTTGTGCGTAAAGACACAAATCCTTTTATTTGATAAAATACCCCTTACATTATTACATATACCGAAAGAAAGGTTGGTTTCATGATATGGATTATTAATTTCCTTCTTTCTCAAGCGGTTCTCCTTATATTTTCTTTTATTTTGGATTCTTTCCTATCTCTTAGATTTTGCCCTTATCTATTCCTTTTTCATCGTAGGTCGGTGTCAAACTCGTCGGGCTTATCTTTATGGACCGTTGTGCATTTTATCCGGGAATATTCTCGATTTGAAAGGGGCTAATTAAAAGGTGTGCATCCTATCTCCAACTATTCTTATACTGCAGATAAGATGTTATGTACTAATGAAATATGTGGGCTAATTACATATGTGGGGCTGATTGATTTACACTTTTTTTTTTTTTTTAAAAAGTGAACGTTAGCAGAGCAATTAGAACAAAATGGACTGTGAGAAAAATTTGGAGACTTTTAAGGCTGTTAAATAATTAAAGTGTGATTGGTAAAAAACAGACTTTAAAAACTTTAAAATGTAATAAAAGCCTCTACCCCGTGATTTTGATGATTCTCAAAACTGTAAAATGATGTTTTACAACAACTGTAATCCATATTTTGTTAACGTCGCTACATTATTGACTATTGATTAAGTTCGTTAATGAGAACATTATAAATATTTTTACGAAATATCTGGGTAGTGGATTACAACCACCGTGAATTCAACTAGGAAATAATTTGGAGAAATGTCTCCTAATTAACCATTGGTAGACTAAAATTACTTTTTTTTTGTTTCTCTTCTTACAGTAGATCCAAAGTATCTAACCACCAAATAGTCACATATATTACAGTAATTGGGACAATTTTCTGCTTATGAATCCAACTATTTTACAGTAGACAACATTTCGATTCACACTTGAAGGTGTTACATCATGATTGCAAACGGTTGCCAGAACGGTTGCCATGGGATGGGGCGCTTTTAGGAAACGGTTAAGTGGCGGGTTTTCGACCATCAAACCCTATAAATAAAGGGCCTTGGTTGCATTCTCGACACATACATGCACCAAAAAACACTTAAAACAAAATAAAGTCACAAAGCTCTGAAAAATCACCGAGGATTCAACGTACCGCACCAAGGATCCACATACCATCCTTGAAGATTCACTGTACCACACCAAGGAACCATGCACCGTCCCCGAGGATTCAACGAACTACATTGAGGAACCACACATCGTCCCTGAGGATTCCATGTACCGCACCAAGGAACTATGCACCATCCTCGAAGAATCCACGTCTGCTCCGATGACTCCGTTCGTCTCCGCGCAAACCCGGGTAAGTTTTATTATGTTTATATCATTCTTGCAGGTTTTTCAAGTCCTCTCAACGACTAAGTCCTCGATCAAAACGATCCAAGAAACCGAGTTTCGAATAAGGTTAGATAGTTTCCTTTTTTTTGCTTTATTTAAAACGATGAGTTTTTGTATTTCGTTTGTTTTTGCGTTTTGTGTTTCTTGTAGTCGCGTTTTGTTTATTTTCCTTTTGGGCCTTAGGGCTAGCTGATAGGACTATTATATAAAGTCCCCTTGCAGCCATGTAAAACTTTTTACCATAATATCATTAAAGAGCCGCATTTTCTTCGAGAAAGCAAAAACCCTTGTTCTTGATTTTCGTTGAGAGATTCTTCGAGATTAAGAGCCGTGCTGTATTATAGATCCATCACCTTTCTATGGTGCAACTTCACTCCACCATTACGAACTCATATTCGATCCCACACGTGAGAAGCGACTGCCATCGTGTCAGATCTCCACTCGCGTACACCTGTTCTTCGACAACGCCGACGATCGTCCTTTGAAGAAGTGAAGATTGTTTGTGTCTTGCAAAACCTCACCACCGAGGCTTGCATCAAAAGGGAAGGGTAATTGAGTGATACGTGAAACCGCGTTGGAATTGAAAGTTTGGCGCAAACTAGAAGGCAAGCCGTGGCATCACATATTTATTAGCTGATAAGGGAAACTTGCAAAACAGGTAACTTCAACGCGATAAATGGTAAGTCACTTAGCCTATTATACTCAAATACGAGCATGACAGTGCATCATGCATAAAAGTGGTAGGGACTTAGCATTCTAGACGAAAGTTTAGGGACCATAAATATCGGTGATGTTTTGACACACACCTTGTTTGATTCGGGGCTACATGTAAAACCCTTCCCCAAACTGCCTAAGTTTGTGGAGGTTCACTTACATTCATCCGCTAAAACGTTCGAATACTTAGCCAAATTTGAATGTTTTTTCCGTAGACATATTCGTTTTATTTTGAGATTCGTTTATTAGAGTTGATATGAACACTTAGAGAAAATAACAAGCAAACTAGATTTTCATTTATAAACTTAAGGATTCGATACACTTGAGAGTTTTCTATAGGCTATTACAAGTTTATCATCGATCCTAACTACCCAGTTTTCTTCACCACCCATCCGCGCGACCATGAATCCGCGCCGAAGCCTTTTCCTTCCCACAATCTTTTCTTTTTCCTGAAAGATCCCAAAAAACATAAGTATATCACTTTTAACTTAGAGAAATCATGCAAAATATCAGATCCAAAGGAAACCCGCGATGATTTGGTCGGTGTATTAGCAGATCCATTCTCGTTTCCAATACTCGCCTCATGCAGTAACCTTGATCTTTATAAAGATTTGAAACAAGTTAAACAGACAAGGGAATAACAAGGTTTTTAACGAATAAATATGCAGAAATATGAATAATCACCCAAAACCCAACTAATCTGAACATTACTCGTATTCGAATCATTAACAAACCGTTCAGATGGTAAGTTCTAGTCACCGAGCATGAAGCCACGATGAACTCACCTCCTGCCTTATTCGTTGGTCCAAACTCTCGGCCAACCCTTTACGAATAATCTGACTAATTCCTCGCAGGAACCGTTCGTCTCGATATTGCCTCATTGTTTATGTTGTATTTTTGTTTTAAGTGTTTTTGGCGTAAGAGTTTGTGTGGAAAATGCGACCAAGACCCTTTATTTATTGGGGTTGATGGCTGAGAACCACCACTTAACGATTTCCCAATCGCACCATTTTCTTTGGTACCGTTTGCAATCTTCCACACCGCTTCGACGATCCTTCGCAATGTTTCGACAATCATTCACGATACTTTGCAATTGTTTGCGATCGATCAACATTAACTGTTTCCAACCGTCCAGCTCGTTGAGGACTCGACTAACTGACTTAGCTCGGGCAACTACCTCTTAGATCGACCAGCTTAGCTGAGCTTTTCGACAGTTTGTCCAACTAGTTAGCTCGGACATCCAGCTGGATAGCTCGATCATCTAGCTGGTTAGCTCGTAATCCAACTTAGTTTCCTTCGACTTTATGGTTTCCGAGCTGATGGCAGGTCTATTTAGACTTGTTTGAGTTTTCTTTCATCTTATTTCTTGGACTAAGTCCCATCTGATGATCCTATTGATGATCGCGAGGGTAACAAGTCTCCCCCCCCCCCTTGAATGAGATTCTTCCCCGAATCAGATCCAAAGTTTTCTTCATCCATCTCCTTAAACCACTTAGGAGAATCCGCCTTCATCTTGTTTTCCACTTCCCAAGTAGATTCTTCAAACCATCGCAATCTCATAAGACCTTGATCATAGTAATCCTTTTCCTTCGAGTTCCTTTCTCCATTCGATCAATGATTCGAACTGGCCTCGCTTCCATCGTCAGTTTTCTAGCAATTCAGACGGTACATCCTTTGTGACAACATCTTATTCGCTTAGACATTTCTTTAGCTGTGATACGTGAAAACCCCTGTGGAATGCATCCAATTTCGGAGGCAACTCAAGTTTGTATGCGACCGGTCAACCTATTTCGATCACTTTGTATGAACCAACGTATCTTGGGCTTAACTTCTTCCTTTTAGTGAATTGACCTTGCCCTTTGAACGTGACGCCTTAAGGTACATCAGATCGCCTATTTCAAACTCCAACTCTCTTCGGCGCTTATCCGCATAACTCTTCTGTCTATTTTGGGCCTCTTTTAATTTGTTCATTAAGAACTTCATCTTTTCGTTTGTGTCGTCCATAATTTTTGGATCAAACGCCTTACGTTTGCCTACTGGCGTCCAACACAATGGCGTCTTACATGCTCGGCCATATAACATCTTATATGATGACATGCAAATACTAGCATGATAGCTATTATTGTAGGCAAATTCTACCAAGAACTAGTACTTCTCCCAATTTTCTCCCCAATCCAATACACATGCTTGCATCATATCTTCGAGTGTTTGGATTGGACGTTCGGATTGTTTATCGGATTGTGGGAGGTACGCGGTGCTCATTTTCACTCTGGTTCCTAAGGTGTAACATCCCTGATCCGCGCTAGGATCGGCGGAAAGGACCATGGTTGAGAGCGAAGGAAACTTGTCGGAAGAAACTAAGTAAAACTCGTCTTATGGTCCAAGTAAAAGGTTAAGTCGGATAACTTAGCCAAATAATCGAGGAAAAAGAAGAAAGTCGGGGGAAAAGATGAGGTAGCTCGATGATAGCTGCGGATAGCTCGAGGTAGCTAAGGATAGCTCGAGGTAGCTGGACTGTCAGTAGCTTGCGTTGACTGACAGTAGCTCGGCCAGTTGACACTAACTTGGTCAGTTGGACTAGCTATACACTCAATGTTGGATGGTATAGTTACTTATACTTGTTTGATTTCAAGAAAAGATGGTGATCGTGGGAAAGATCTTTCTTAGGCGTGCGGGACAAGTTGCTGGGAAGGAAGGGTGGTGCAATAATCTGGATTGTGGGGATCGTTTATATTTGTAATAGCTTATAGTGCAAACTCTAACAAGTGTATTTGTTTATAAATAAAGAAATCCTGATTATTTTCTAAGTATTTTCCTACATAACGACTCTAACTTAATATGAATCACAGAATGTCCACTTAAAATTATTTTTCTAAGGATTTGACTATTAAAATCCAATTAAGTTTTTGACTTCTCT
This sequence comes from Crucihimalaya himalaica, assembly GCA_004349715.1. Lineage (NCBI taxonomy): Eukaryota > Viridiplantae > Streptophyta > Magnoliopsida > Brassicales > Brassicaceae > Crucihimalaya > Crucihimalaya himalaica. The sequence continues at coordinate 870,904 of SMJT01000040.1, read as the reverse complement.
TAGTGATCCAAGTGGAAACAACCCCTTCGGATTTTTTTTAAGAATGGGGCATTTCAAGTTGGTATTAGAGCATGCTTGCACCTAGGATGGGTTTAAGTGGGGAAATAGGAACACCACTCATCTAGCAACCGGATCTCGCGCTAGGGATTTCTTATTTTCATGAAGGTTTTAACATTTTTAGTGAACTAATTTGTTAAATCTTTAGGTGGGAAAAAGCAAATACGGAAAAAGGAAGAAATCCAATGAAGTGGCTGGCACAAGTGGGATGGTGGTTAATGGCACAAAGAGGGAATACCTAACCCAATTGGACCTGTGATTGGGAAACATAATCCGGTTATTCCTTCGATTATTGTCCAACCTCTGACTACGGTTCCGGAAATGCAGAACATGGACCACCAAGAGGAAGTGGCCAAAAATTCGAATCCGCTTCGACGATCTGCTATGGATGACGAGGGGAATGCTAAAGGAAATCCTGGAGGAAATATCAAAGGAAATGCCGAAGGCAACATTGCAGAGAAAACCGCGGAAGCTGAAGAGAATGTCACGGAGAGATGCGTGGATACGGGAGTGAATGCTACTCACGGAAGGAGGACTTTCTTGTAAACAGTCATGACTCAACTGGCGGTGTTAACCCAGACGGTTACCCCAAATACGTCTGTTGAAAATCCAAAGGTAGCGTCCACGAGGATCCGTGTGGATCTACCCGCTGCAAGGGAGGATACTGATAAAGGGCGAGAAGTGGTGGAGATTGATCCGCCACCGACTCGAATTATTCAGAAGGTGGATTATCTGAGTCTTCTTGAACACATCTCCCGGCTTGGAACAAAGCACTTCAAAGGTAGTTTGGATCCGATGGAGGCGGATGCATGGACGAGCCGGTTAGTGAGGAATTTCCGTTCCACTTGTTGCCAAGAAGACTACAAGAAAGACGTAGCGATTCATTTCCTTAAGGTAGATGCGCATAGTTGGTGGCTTGCCATCGACAAGTGAACCGGCAGACACATTGAAACCTTTGCGGAATTCAAGACCGAATTTAATCAGAACTATTATCTGTTCAAGGCATGGTACTGACTCGAGAGTCAATTCTTGGACTTGCTTTAAGGGCAAAAATCGGTTCAGGAATACGAGGAAGAATTCAACAAACTGAGGCGGTACGTTAGGAGAGAACTCGAATACGAGGTAGTGCAAGTTTGCCGTTTCCTCCGTGGAGTAAGGGTAGAACTCCAAACACATTGCTCCGTGCGAACCTTCAACACCGTCTCGGAACTGGTTGAAAAGGCTGTGATGGTCGAGGCCAATCTTGCCGAAGGAAGTCAAGCAAGGGTTCAGCTGAGGCTAAGCGGTGGTTACAAGTCAAAAAAAAGAAAGATGAAATGGGACCTTGTTGATGACAAGAAGTCATCGGGTAGTGGTGTGGAATGCACGAATTGTGGAAGGAGGGAAAGTGGGGAATGCTGGAATGCAACCAGAACGTGTGCCCCCAATTAGGTATGATCTGTTCATAATAGAGCTTGAACCGGGTACAGCTCCTCTCTCCAACGCGCCTTACCGAATGGCTCCGGCTGAAATGGCCGAGCTTAAGAAGCAACAGGTGGTTTTGTTGAACAAAGGCTTTATTCGGCCAAGTAGTATTAGAATTCATTAGCTTAAGCAGATTAAAGACTAATCAATGGAGTTAAGAAGAAAAAGGAGAGAATTTTCATTGATTAGAATAGTGTAATACAAGATGGAGGCTGCTCAAAATGTATTTATACGACCTAAATGACTTAAAAGAAGGGTGCAAAAGCAAGGAGAGGTGCGCCTCTTTTCTCTTGTGAGGACCACAAGGGTGAGGACCACAAAGTAGTCCACACCACCTCCACGTCACCGTCTTCTAAAACACTCCATGAGCTCCTCTTCTTTGATCAACAAATGGGCCTTGGTCAATCAATGAAGCCTTCCTCTTTTATCTCCAAGCCTTCTAAAGCCTTTCTTCCTAAAGCCTTCTTCAACGTTCGACCTTATTCACCACGCATCCGTACGGACGTCCGTACAAACTGTGCTCTTCTTCTTCCTCTTGATCAATACTCCCCCTCAAGCTTAGCCGCAAAGGATTGGAGACTAAGCTTGGAATGCCAACAACCATCAGCTCATTAAAAACCTTAGCCCGAAAACCCAGTGGGACAAAACCGAGCTAAGGGAAAAAGAGTATGACGGTTGAGGGTGAGGGGACTTTATCAATGTCTAGTGAGGTCTACAAGTCCAAGTTTGCTGTGAATATGCTCACAAACTTTAAGACTTGCAGCCTTAGTGAAGACATCCGCCAACTGATCTTCACTTCGTGTATAACATGGAAGGATGACCCCTTCTTCTATCTTTTCCTGAACCTTGTGGCAGTCAATCTCTATGTGCTTCGTCCTCTCATGAAATACTGAGTTGGTTGCTATATGGATCGCTGCTTGGTTGTCACAATGGGGGGTGATAAGTTGAGTTGTCTTGATGCCTAAGTCTTCAAGGAGAGCCTTAAGCCATGTCAGCTCATTGGTGATGTTCCTCATATCTTTATACTCAGCTTTTTTTCTTGAACATGACATAACTTTCTGCTTCTTGGTCTTCTAAGTTACCAGATTACCTCTTATTAACGTGCAATATCCAGTTGTGGATCTCCTATCCATCCTATCTCCCCCATAGTTCGCATCACAATACCCCGCAATCTCGGTGCTCTCATTCTTTCCTATCCATATGCCTTGACCTTGACTGCCTTGTAAGTATCTCAAGATCCTTTCAACCATGCTCCAATGATACATCGTTGGTGATTGCATGTGTTGACTCACCTTAGATACATCAAAAGAAATATCAGGATGTGTAATGGTAAGATATATGAGTTTACCCACTAGACGCCGGTATTGAAGTGCATCCGTGTATGGCTCGTCTTTCTTCTCCCCCTTTCGATTGGCCTTGGAGCCATTCTCAAGTGGAGTCTTGGTTGGCTTTACTCCTAACTTCCCTGTCTCATTTAACAAGTCAAGAGTGTATTTCCTTTGAGAAAGAAAGAGGCCTTCCGGAGAACGGCACACTTCTACTCCTAAGAAATACTTTAGTACACCAAGGTCTTTGATATCGAAGTAGGACTTAAGAAAGGACTTGGTCCAAGCAATACCTTTGGTGTTGTCCCCGGAGATGATTAAGTCATCTACATAAATGAGGACAATCACTATACCTTTTGGTCCTTGAAGAGTAAACAAGGTGTGATCTGATTCGGAACGTTTGAAACCTTTGTCCTTAAGTGTAGAACTCAGCTTGTGATACCACGTTCTTGGAGATTGCTTGAGACCATATATTGCCTTCTTAAGTCTTAACACCTTACCGGGTGTTACCATGTCTTCAAGACCGGGAGGAGGAGTCATATATACCTCTTCTTCAAGTTCTCCTTGTAAGAAGGCATTCTTCACATCCATTTGCCATAGCTCCCATGTTAGGTTCGTAGCAAGTGATAGAACTACTCTGACCGTATGTAGTTTAGCTACTGGAGTAAAGGTATCCGTGTAATCTTCTCCATAGGTTTGTGTGAAGCCTCTTGCGACTAGCCTTGCTTTGTACCTCTCAATGTCCCCATTGCTATGGTACTTGATAGTAAACACCCATTTGGAACTTACTGCTCTCTTTCCAGGTGGTAGATCAGCCTCATCCCAAGTCTGATTCCTTTTCATAGCCCCAACTCATCATCAACTGCTCCCAACCATTCTTCACTATCCTTAGCCTCTTCATATGTCTGTGGAATCTTGTGGAGCTCAACCTTCCCAAGGAAGACTTGGTGATCAGATGGCAAAAGGGCAAGAGAACATACAGCCTGTATCGGATGAGCAACAACTTGATTGTTGTAATACACTCGTGTGTTCACCCAATACGGCCTGGGTGGGTCGTGTCTAATTTGTGTACTCTGCCTTAGTGGTGGTTTCGTTATAGGCACTGGTTCCGATGATCCTCCATCGAGAACCTCATGAACATCCTCCTCTTGTCCTTGAGAAAAGACACCTTCCACGGATTCTTCATCAATAGCCGTTTCTAAGGGTTGACTTTGTTCTTGATCAGGCTGTTGAGCTTGGTTTTGACTAGGCTCTTGTCTCTCATCATTGTCAAGATCTTCTTCTATCTCAACATGTTCATTCTGGTCCCCGGTTGTTTGTTCTCTTGCTCCCCCTTGTTCCTATAGCAGTGTAACTCCAAGGTGATCGAGGAGAGTTTTGAGATTTGTTGCTCTATATGAAGGAGATTGTGAAAGATCCTTGAGGTTTTCCTAATCCTTCTTATCATGAAGACCCTTTCCTTCTATGAACTTGACATCCCTGGAGACATACGTTCGGTTGTTTGCTGGATCATAACACTTGTATCCCTTCTGTGTAGGTGAGTAACCGAGGAACATGCACTTGATAATCTTCGGTTCTAGTTTGTTCCTTTGTTCACCTAGCACCATAACAAAGCACGCACACCCAAAGACACGTAAGTGATCAAGAGATGGCTTTATATTATTCAAGACTTGAAAGGGAGAAAGATCCTTTAAAACTCTTGTTGGAATCCGGTTGATAAGGTAGCAAGCTGCCATGACCGCATCTCCCCAAAACCGTTTCGGCACGTTCATATGAAACATCATTGACCGAGCAACTTCCATGAGATGTCTATTCTTCCTTTCAGCTACTCCATTTTGTTGAGGGTTGTATGGACAACTTGTTTGGTGTAAGATCCCATGTTTGGCTAAGTGCTCTTTAAACTGATGACTTGTGTATTCACCTCCATTATCAGTCCTAAGTACCTTCACATTAGCCTTAAATTGATTAGTGACATAGCTTTGGAAATTTACGAATGCATCAAACACACGATCTTTTGCAGATAATAATGTGATCCAAGTGTATTTTGATTTCTCATCGATGAATGTCACAAAGTACTTATTGTTATCCCTAGATGCACATGGAGATGTCCACACATCAGAATGAATCAAGTCAAAGCAATTCTCATAAATGGTAGATGATTTGGGAAAAACAGCTTTGCAATGTTTGCCGAAAATACAAGCCTCACAACTAAGAGTATCAAACGACAAATTAGGGAACAATAAACTAAGAGCACGAGAGTGAGGATGGCCTAATCTAGCATGCCATACAACATCACAAGCAACAACATTATTAGAGTTAAAAGCGGATGAGGAAAGAGAGTCAAGAGAACTTGAGAGATCTTCAAGAAGATAAAGTTTATCCTTTGTGCCTCCTTTGCCTAGAACCTTTCCAGTCTTAATATCCTGAAAGCAAACATCATTAGGACCAAAGATAGCTTTGCAATTGAGATCATTAGTAGTTCTCCTAACCGATAGTAAATTGGAGGTGAAATTGTGCACAAAGAAGGCTTTAGATTCTCTATCAAATATCGTAAGGTTCCCTACTCCTTTTATTGGCACCTTATCACCATTTGCTCTTGTTACACGACCTAAGGCAGGTTCTATATTGCTAAGAAGTTCCAGATTGCTAATCATATGGTGAGAAGAACCCGAGTCAACTACTAGCAAGTCCTTATGCCTATGAGTATATAAAGTGGTACCGGATTCCTTTAGGGATGCAATGGATTGGAAGAGAGCCTCCAACTCTGACTTCTTCATGACAATGTCTCCTTGAGATGAAGCTGCCATTGCCGTCTCTTGCCTAGATGAACCAGCTTGTACTTGGTCGGATGTCGTCTCGAAGGAGACGTTGGCCTTGGAGTCTTTGAACTTGGATGGCTTGAGGTGAGGATGAAGAATCCAGCACTTGTCTTTGGTATGCCCTTTCTTCTTGCAATGATCACAAGTCCACACCTTCCTCTCCTCATTTCAGTAGACTCCCTTGTTGGCAATGAGAAGATCCCCTTTCCCACTAAAGAGGCCAAGTGAACCTTGTTCTCTTTGAACTTGAGAGCACACATCATCAAGGCTAGGGAGCTTGTCAGCTCGGAGAATGTGCTTGATAAGGTCATTGAAGGCTGGATGCAAGGTGAGTAGAAGGCCAAAGACCTTGTCTTGTTCACCCCTCTCGTTGAGGATCGCCGGATCCATAGTGCTCGGTCTCAACATCTCTAGCTCGGCCCATAGAGATCTAAACCTCGCTAGGTGCTTAGTGAACTCGAGATCTTCTTGGCTGAGGTTGTTGATGGCACGTTTGACTTCAAAAACTCGGCTGAGGTTGGAGACATTCCCATAGACATGCTTGAGAGTTCCCCAAAGCTATTTTGCCGTTTCACAATAAGAATAAGCCTCTAGAATGGAGGCTTCAAGTGACCCTTGAATGATGGCAAGCACGGTCTGATCCTCTTGAAACCACTTGGCCTCTTCAGTCATAGCTTCTTCAGCCGCCTTCTTTCCATCTTCCTTGGTGACATCCTTGATTTCTAGCCCTTTCTCCACATGATTCCACACTCCTCTTCCACAAAGTGCTGTCTTGGTTGTTCTTGACCAAAGGAGGTAGTTTTCTCCCTTGAGAGTGACTGGAAGGATCAATGACTTGCTTGCATCCATGGAGAAAGAAGGTGGATCAGATCTGACGAGAGATAGACAAAACCGAACGGATGAAGGTGAGAGCTTGCGAACGGATGGAGCTTGGAGCGAACAGATGGAGGGATGAAAGGGATGAGTAGATCTGGATAAGAATGAGAGATTAGAGTGAGAATAGAGATTAGAATGGGAGATTATAGCCTAATAGGCTCTGATACCATGTTAGAATTCATTAGCTTAAGCGGATTAATGACTAATCAATGGAGTAAAGAAGAAAAAGGAGAGAATTTTCATTGATTAGAATAGTGTAAGACAAGATGGAGGCTGCTCAAAATGTATTTATACAAGACCTAAATGACCTAAAAGAAGGGTGCAAAAGGAAGGAGAGGTGCGCCTCTTTTCTCTTATGAGGACTACAAGGGTGAGGACTTCAAAGTGGTCCACACCACCGCCACGTTACCGTCTTCTAGAACACTCCATGAGCTCCTCTTCTTTAATCAACAAATGGGCCTTGGTCAATCAATGAAGCCTTCCTCTTTTATCACCAAGCCTTCTAAAGCCTTTCTTCCTAAAGCCTTCTTCAACGTTCGACCTTATTCACCACGCATCCGTACGGAATGTACGGACGTCCGTACAGACTGTGCTCTTCTTCTTCCTCTTGATCAATAAGTAGCTCGCCTTGGGTAGCGCTAGTTCTATTTTTCAAGAAGAAGGAAGGGAGTTTGCGGTTGTGCACCAACTACGGGGGATTGAATTGGGTTACTGCGAAGAACAAATACCCATTACCCCACATAGATGAACTATTGGACCAACTCAAGGGAGCAACATGGTTCTCCAAGGTCGACTTAGCGTCGGGGTATCACCAAATCCCGATCGAGTTATCGGATATTCGCAAGACCGTGTTTAGGACAAGGTATGGCTATTACGAAATTCATGGTAATGTTATTCGGCCTAACTAACGCACCAGCGATATTCATTAAGATGATGAACAGAATATTTCGTGGTTGTTTAGATGAGTATGTCATAATCTTCATTAACGGCATATCGTTTATTCAAAAGATCGAGAAAGTCATCAAGAACATCTTAAAGCGGTGTTGAAACGGCTAAGGGACCATAAACTCTATATCAAGTTAAGCAAGTATAGCTTCTGGCAAAGGAGCATTGGGTTCATGGGACACATAGTGTCTGTAGAGGGTGTATCGTTGGATCTAGAGAAGATAAATGCTATCAAAGAGTGGCCCCAGCCGAAGAATGCCAGCGAGGTAAGGAGTTTCCTCGCACTGGCCATATATTACAGAAGATTCATGAATGGATTTGCGAGTATGGCTCAGGCCATGATCCGTCTCACAGGAAATGATACCAAGTTCACATGGACAAGGGAGTGTGAAAAAAGTTTCTCGGCACTAAAGACAATATTAACAAGTGCATCGGTTTTGGCCTTACAGGAATCAGGTGAATCTTATGTTGTCTACACGGATGCATCTATCACGGGACTTGGGTGTGTCCTAATGCAAAAGGGGAAGGTAATTGCCTATGCCTCGAGGCAGTTACGGAAGCATGAAGGAAATTATCCCACCCATGATCTAGAAATGGCTGCGGTTGTATTCACACTAAAGATATGGCGATCATACCTTTATGGAGCCAAAGTGCAAATATACACCGACCAAAAGAGGTTGAGGTATATCTTCAGGCAACCCGATCTAAACCTTCGACAAAGGAGATGGATGGAATTTGTAGCCGATTACGACATGGACATCGCGTACCATCCTGGAAAGGCAAAGTCGGTTGCGGATGCCTTGAGTAGGAGGCGGATAGAGGTGGCAACAAGTAAGAAAGGGAAAACGTTGATAGATATGATCGGTGCATTGCACATCAACGCCTTGTCCAGCAACCTAGAACCTTTGGGTTTGGGCACGGCGGACCAAGCGGATCTACTAACTCGAATCCTGGCTGCGCAAAAGGACGATGCTAATATGAAAAAAGTGTTACATGATGAAGGATCCGAGTAACAAACATCCAACAATGGAACGATTGTGGTTAATGGACGAGTTTTTGTGTCGAACGTTCAAGAGTTAAAGGATGAGATCTTAAGAGAGGCTCATCGGTCTAAGTTCTCTATTCATCCGAGAATGAACAAAATGTACCAAGACCTTAAGCGGTACTACCAATGGGTCGAGATGTAGCGATGTGGGTGTCAAAGTGTAGGGAATGGAATTATGGCACGATGGATTTTGTGACTGGGCTGCCGGAAACAAGTAACAAAAAGAATGTGGTATGTGTAGTAGTGGATAGACTCACCAAGTCTACTCACTTCATCACGATAAAGAAAACTGATGGAGGCAAGGTAATTGCGGATAAGTATATGAATGAGATCGTTTGATTGCACGGAGTCCTAGCAAGAATTGTCTCGGGTATGGATTCACGTTTTACCTCACAACTTCTGGAAGGTTTTCCAAAAAACCTTAGGAACAAGGGTAAACATGAGTACCGCCTATCATCCGTAGATAGATGGGCAATCACAACGAACCATCAAGACATTGGAAGACATTCTACGGGCATGTATACTGGATTGAGGCGGATCATAGGAGAGGCATTTGCCTTTGGCCGAGTTTGCCTACAATAATAGTTACCAAGCGAGTATTGGAATGTCGCCATATGAAGCACTATATGGTCGGCCATGTCAAAATCCACTGTGTTGGACACAGATGGGGGAGCGAAGTCTCATTGGTGCGGACATAGTGCAAGAAACAACGCATAATATTTGAGTAATACAACAAAAGATAAAGGAAACGCAAGATAAGCAGAAAGCTATGCAGACAAAAGAACAAAAAACATCGAATATTCGGTGGGTGATCGAGTTTACTTCGAGAAAAGGGAAACTGAACCCAAGATACAATTGAGGGTGTTGGAGCGTGTTGGGAAGGTCGCGTACAAGTTGGAATTTCCCGAGCAGATGGACACCTTCCATTATGTCTTTCACGCGTCTCAACTAAGGAAGTGCTTGTTCGATGAAGACGTGTTACTGCCGGAATTACCACCTTATTTGAGAGAAAATCTAACGATTGAAGCTAGACCGGTACAGATCATCGATATAATGGAGAAGGAAACAAGAAGAAAAACGACCCAAATGATTAAAGTCGTTTGGGAGTGCAACGGAACAGAAGATGCAACTTTGGAAACGGTAAACCGAATGAAGATTGAACAACAACTTGATTTGGTTTCAGGGATAATCCCTTTCAGGGGAGGGGGGGGGGGGACTTGTAACATCCCCGATCCGCGGTAGGATCAGCGAAAAGGACCATGGTCGAGAGTGAGGGAAACTTGTTGGAAGAAACTAAATAAAACTCATTTTATGGTCCAAGGCAAAAGGTTAAGTCAAATGACTTAGCCAAATAATAGAGTAAAAAGAAGAAAGTCGAGGAAAAAGATTGAAGTAACTCGATGGTAGCTGCGGATAGCTCGAGGTAGCTAGGATAACTCGAGGTAGTCGTCGTGGACTGTCAGTAGCTTACGTTGATTGGCAGTAGCTCAGCCAACTGACACTAGTAGCTCAGCCAGCTGACATTAGCTCGGTCAGTTGGACCAGCTGGACACTCAATATTGGATGGTTGAGGGGTTGAGGGCGAACGGTTGAGCGGTTGAAGTTGAACGGTTATGAACGAACGGACATGGTTGATCGCTTTGCATCCCAAAGACACACCGTTTCAATTAAGGAGTGGTATCCAACCCATATCCTGTAAATAAAACCCTTCGGCCATTCATTTTACCACGAGCGATCAAGGAACAAAAAATACAACATAAAAAGGAAAGAATCCTCGCGAAAAAACAGAGAAAAACTCAATTGTTCGTTGAATGTTTGAGTATGGAAATCAACGCATCGAAGGAACTCGATATATCTGTAAAGCTGACTAAGCGTGCGGCGAAGGTGGGTGCTTACACTGCTACTTAGGCCAGAATACATGAATTCTTGATTTATCCGACGAAGTTCTACGATTCAGCCGAGTAGATCACACAGTCTAAGAAACGTGTTATTTATGTTCAATATTCTACTTCTTTATAATCGAATAAGGGTTCATATTCGGGGATAAACACAAGGATGTACCGTGTTGCATGTTCATATAGGTTAGTTCATTTGATCATATGAATAGCCAATCCCCACATCAATTGTTGAGTTACATCTACTCGTTTGATTTCAGAAAAGATGGTGATCGTGGGAAAGATATTGCTTAGGCATGCATGACAAGTTTCTGGGAAGGTAGGGTGCTATATTCGATAGTATCCAGCCAATTCGAGGAAGCTCCTAATCTCGGTGCCATTCCTCGACTGGGGCCATTCTTTTATAGCGCTTATCTTCTCGAGATCCACCAAAACACCATCTTCTGACACTATGTGTCCCAAGAACACAATATTCCTTTGCCAAAAGCTTTATTTACTTAGCTTGGCATAGAGCTCCATGTCCCTTAGTCGTTGCAACACCCCCTTAAGATGTTGTTGATAACTACCCCGATCTTTTGAATAAACGAGTATGTCGTCTATGAAGATTATAACATATTGATCTAAACAATCATGGAATATCCCATTTATCATCTTCATGAATGCCGCTGACGCGTTAGTTAGGCTGAATGGCATGACCACAAATTCGTAATGGCCATACGTTTTCCTAAACGCTATCTTGCGGATATACGATGGCTCGATCAAGATTTGATGATATCCTGAGGCAAAGTCGATTTTGGAGAACCATGCTGCTCCTTTGAGTTGATCTAGTAACTCGTCTGTGCGCGGTAATGGGTACTTGACCGTGACCTGGTTCAATCCCCTATAGTTGATGCATAATCAAAAACTCTCATCCTTTTTCTTAACAAATAGGACTGGCGCTCGCCACGGTGAGTTACTTGGCCGAATGAACACTTTCTCCAACAACTCTTCGAGGTTCTTCTTAAGCTCGACCATTTCCACTGGAGCCATTCGATAAGGGGACTTTGAGATTGGAGTAGTTTCAGGTTCTAGTTAATCGTGAATGGATCAGACTTATCCGAGGGCAAACCCTTTAAGGCCTAAAATACAACCGCGAAGTTCCTTACTATCGAAATGTCTACAATATCCGCCTCTTTCCCGACTTCATCTGTAGTGATCATGGCTATTTAGGCCTCACACCCTTTCTCCAGCATCCGTTCTGCATTGATTGCCGAGATTTACAAACTTATCGAAGTCATTTTTATTCCTTAGAATTCTAACATTCCTTCTTCCATTTCAAATTTTATTCTTCTACGGTGATAGTCAATATTCGCCATGTACTTACCCAACCAGTCCATACCCAAGATAATATCATATTTCTTGAGTGGGACAAGATCCGTTGGCATATTAACACAATGGATAAAAACAGAGATATCTCGAACAAGTTCAGACAAATTCATTAATTTTCCGCCGGCTATTCTAAATTTTTCATATTTGGTGTTTGATATCTTAACGCACCCATCCTTTTTAACCGTCTCCGGACTCACAAAAAATGTGTGGCTCCAGAGTCAAACAAGGTTTGTGTTTCCACACAACCTATATTCAAGGTCCCTACACATTCCCTAGAATGCTAAGTACCCTTTTCCCTTTTTTATGCATAAGATGCGATGCTATGCAATGCATAAATTTGAAATGAATGTTTCGATAACTTACCAATGATCGCTTTAAAGTTCTCGGCAGAATCCATTTCTTCAGACAGTTCATAAACGCCCGAGTGATTGCTGGCCGCTTAGATGGTGGTGGAAGTGCATAACCTTCACGGTTTGCATTTTGTCCCACTCGTTTCTCCACCTCTAGCTTCGAACACTCCCTCTTAAAGTGCCCCGTCTTTCCACAATGGTAGCATGTTCTCTCTTCATCGTTGTTGGCTTTCGGTTGTTCTTGGATTATTCGCGGACAGGTCTGGATCCCATGGTCCTTGCTTCCATATTGGACACATGCACCCATGGCCTTCCAGCAAGTGTCGGGGTTGATTCTTCCCACAGATCTTACAGTCTTTACGGTTCACCTCTGACTTGCTATCTTCAATCTTATCCCATTTACGTTTTTGTCCACCATCTTGCTGGGATAGCTAGACCGGGCAAACTTTTCATTCTTCATCCTTGATCCTGGCTTCAATCATTAAGGCCCTCTCCAGCAACTCCTGGCGCACTTGCACTTGTTTCTCTTCAAGTTTCCTTCCGACGTAACGCCTCATGCGATTGAACACTTCATCGTATTCTTGCACGGTCATATCTTTTTGTACCAGTTCAAAGTAAGCACATTCAAGTCTATTCCATGCTTATGGTGGGAAGAACTTTCTGTTGAACTCTTTCTCAAAATCAACAAAGGTTTGGATTCCATCACCCTTGCGCTTCTCGATGGTTAACCACCAGTTGTGCAGAAATATGTGGAAAGAATCATAGCAGAACTTGCTGGAAAGCCTTGGTGCATGTGGTCGCTGTGGAAGTAAGGACCATGAGATTTAAAATTGTCTGCAAATGAATCAAGAACAAACGAAAGTTAACATCGAGGATGGAAGAACTTTTTAACACTGTGGGAAAGTGGGACACTATAAGAGGGAGTGTCTGAAACTTGAAGTGGAAAGTCAAGTTGGACAGAGAAAAAATCGTGAAGGTTATGCACTGCCGGCTGCCGCCACCACCTAAGAGGCCGATGATAACTCCGCGTGGTGTTGAACTATCCGAAGGATCTTCTGCTGCCAAGAACTTCAAATCGAATATTGGTAAATTTATTGCATCACGCCATAAGCATTAAAAATAATAAGTACTTAGCATTATAGAGGAATGTGTAAGTACATTGAATGTTGGAGGTGTAGAAACATACCTTATTTGATTACTGAGCTACACATTATTTTGTGAGTCCGAACATGGTTAAAATGGTGGGTACCCCAAGGATTCGAACACCAAATGAGGAATAGTTAGAGCAGACGACAAGCAAGTGATTAACATGTTCGAAATTGTTTGAGATTTCTCTATTTTATCAATGGTGTCATTATGCATATCGATCTAATCATTTTCCACTCAAGAAAGATAATGTTATCTTGAGGATGGACTAGTTGGGCAAGTACAAGGCTCATATTGATTGCACCGAGGTGTAGTAAAATTTGATAGGGATGAAGAAATGATGAAATTCCAAGTTAAAACTGACTTCATGAATTTTGTTAATCTCAGCAGAACGGATGTTGAAGATAGGTTATGAGGCATACATATCCACAATTACCACAAATGAAGTTGAGGTGAGTGCAAAGTTGAAAGAAACTCCAATTGCGAATGAGTTGGTGGATGTGTTCTAGACGGTAATTGGCTTACCAGCAAACCGGTTTGATCCATTCACAATCGAACTTGAACCATGGAAAACTCTAATATCCAAAGCTCTTTATCGGATGACTAAAGCAGAATTGGCCGAGCTAAAGAACCAATTGAAATAGTTGCTGGATAAAAGATTTATAAGGTCGAGTAGTTCATCGTGGGGTGTACCGGTATTGTTTTTCAAAAAGAAGGATGGTATCTTTGGGCTATGCATCGATTATCGAGGATTGAATAGGGTAACAATGAAGAACAAATAAAAATTACCTTGGATCGACGAACTGTTGGATCAACTTGGAGGTGCAAAATGGTTTTCACAAATATACTTGGCCTCGGTGTATCATCAAATTCCGATCGAACCATCAGATATTCGGAAAACGACTTTCCAAACAAGGTACGACCACTACGAGTTTATGGTGATGCCTTTCGGATTGACCAATGCACCTGTAGCTTTCATAAAGATGATGAATGGTGTTTTTTGAAGAATTCTTAGAGATGTTTGTAATCATCTTCATTGATGATATACTTGTCTATTTGAAGGATTGGGAAACTAATCAAAGTCATTTAAGAACTATATTGGAGCAGTTAAGGGAACATTAACTCTACACAAAGCTAAGCATATCCTTGTTTTAACAAAGGAGTATCAGATTTATTGGGAACATTGTGTCGAATCAAGGAGTGTCTGTGGGAACATTTTCCGAATATCTGATGGTTCGATCAAAATTTAGCGATAACCCGAGGCCAAGTATATTTTTGAAAATCACTTTGCGCCTCCAAGTTGATCAAATAGTTTGTAGATCCAAGGTAACGAGTATTTGTTCTTTAGTGTTACCCTATTCAATCCTTGATAATCGATGCATAGCCTAAAGCTACCATCCTTCTTTTTGAAAATAACACTACTAAACCCCACGATGTACTACTCGACCTTATAAATCATTTATCTAGCAACTCCTCCAATTGCTTCTTTAGCTCGGCCATTTTTGCTGGAACCATCCGATAAGAAGCTTTGTATATTAGAGTTTTCCTTGGTTCAAGTTTGATTGTGATTGGATAAGACCGGTTTGGTGGTAAGCCACTCACCATCTAGAACACATCCGCGAACTCGTTTGCAATCAGAATGTCTTTCAACTCTACACTTACCCCTACTTCTTTTGTGATGATTGTGGTTATGTATGCCTCACACCCTTTATCTAACATCCGTTTTGCCTATATTGCCGAGATTAACAAACTTCCTGAAGTCAATTTATTCCTCCAAATTATATCATTCCTTCATCCCGCTCGAACTTTATTATACCTCGACGACAATCAATATGAGCCTTGTACTTGCCCAACCTGTCCTTCATTAAGATAACATCATGTTTCTTGAGTGGAACAAGAAGTAGATCGGTAAGCATATTGACACCGTTGATAACAATCAAAATATCAAGAACAATTCCGGACAAGTTCATTACTTGCTCATCGACTGCTCTAAAAGTCCATATTTGGTGTTCGGTTTCTTAAGGTATACCCACCCTTTTTAACCATCTAAAGACTCACAAAACAATTTTAGCTTTGGAGTCAAATAAGGTGTGGGTTTCTACAACACCGATACTCAAGGTCAGTACAAAATCCTCTAGAATGCTAAGTACATATTCCACTTTATGCATATGATGCGATGCAATGCTATGCACGAATTGAACTGAATGCTACAAATACTTACCAATAATCGCTTTGAATTTCTTGGCAGCAGTAGATCCTTCAAACAGTTCATAAACATGCGGAGTTATAGTCGGCCTCTTAGGTGGTGGCGGTAATGCATAACCTTCAAAGCTTGTACTCTGTCAATCTCGCATTTCCACTTCAAGCTTCAGAATCTCCCCCTTAAAGTGTTCCTTTTCCACAGTGGTAACAAGTTCTTTCATCATCAGAGGTAACTTTCAGTTGTACTTGATTCATTCACGTACAATTTTGTTCTTATATTGATCCTTACTTCCACAACGCCCACATGTACCAATGGCCTTCCAGCAAGTCCCGCTATGATTCTTTCCAAAAATTTTGCAATCCTTACGCTTAACATCTGACTTGCTATCGTCCACCTTTTCCCTCTTTCGCTTTATGTCCACGGGTTTAGTTGGTTGGCTAGACCGAGTTGGAAACTTTTCACACTTCAACAGTCTTTTTTCCTTAATCCCCACTTTGATCATAAATGCCCTCTCAACCAATTACGAAACCGAAGTGAAGGTGCGAACCAAGCAATGGTTACGAATTTCAACCCTTAAACTAATGATAAAACGACACACTTACACTTGCTCCTACTCGAGTTTCTCACGTAATGCCTTAAACGATTGAACAATTCATTGTATTCACGCACGATCATGTTTCATTATACCAAATGGAGGTAAGCACACTCAAGTCTATCGCATGATTGAACCTGAGGGCTTGATGTTCTTCCAACCACAAGACCGGTTGGATTTCGCTCAAGTTGTTCCCCCCTTGTTGCCACAACTCTCGTGTCCTCAGTGACTTGCGTCTCCTTGACAATGCTTATGTACTTCTTCCTATTTCCCGATTTGTTGCTCTTACCCAAAGGCTATAGTTAACATGATAGGGACATTGCATTTGAATTCATTTTCCAAGGGATGTCACACTATGAAGCGTCGTATAGGAAACCTTGTAAAATACTGTTACGGTTAACCAAAGTGAGGGAGCGAAGTATCTTTGACAGAGACTTAGTTGAGAAAACAACCGAAAGAATCAAAGTCTTAAAGATTAAAATGAAAGAAGCTCAAGATCAGTAAAAGACTTATGTAGATACACGTCGGTAGGAATTGGAATATGTTTAATCCCAAGACGGTCATTTACTAGGATAAAGATCGTGCAGCTTTGAATACAAAGTTAACTCTGAGATATAGGAGATCATTTTGAATTCTGGAAAGGATCGGACCGGTTGCTAACAAATTGGAATTGCCACTGGAAATGGATGCGTTTCACAAGGTGTTCATGTGTATATGATAAGAAAATGCGTAATATAACGGGATATGTCGTATCCGAACCACCATCAAATTTTCAAGAGAATATGACTATTGTGAGAAGACCTGTTTGGGTTGTTGGAAGAAAGTTGAGAACAAATAGGAAAAAAAGATTAAGTTGATCCAAATTGGGGAAAAGAAACAATTGAGGAACTAGAAAAAATGATGACATTTTTGTAATTAGTTTGAGAGGCATAAAGTATCAAAGGAAAAACTTAGATTTAATGATGAATCTATTATAAGAGCTTGATTGGTACAACTCATAGTAGAGCAGTAACATTAAGCAGCAAAAACATAATGTTGTCGAATCTGTTAGCTATTTTAAAATTATTTAGTTAGTAGAGTTATTAGATATAAAATGTAAATTATCAAATCATACCTAATTATATAATGTAAAACTAACAAATATCAAAATAAAATTTGTGAAACCACAAAACATTTTAAGGTGAAAATGTGATATTTACAAGAAAAACTATATATAAAATATATATGTTGTTATAAAAAAATCATATGAACATAAAAATAGAATAATTAAGTATAATATTTATAAGTAAACAAAATAGTTATAACAAATATTTCAATGGTTTTTACAAATATCATACGAACATAGAAATCTTATATTAAAGGTTTTATAATTGTTTTTGTAAGAAAACTACATAAATATATTAAAGATATTTTTGTCTTTATGGATAATAAGGTTTAATGCTTGGTAAATGCTTCAGCACGAAGCAGTCTGCCACAAGTAGTTTGGGTATTACCTTCATGTTTTTGACATTATATATGACTGGGTGCTAAAAAAGTATAATATATGCCCAAATGCTTAGACAATCACGCTCTAAGTGAGGGAGAATTGTAAAGCTTGTCTCCACGCATCCTAAAGATGTTGCGGGTTGGAGTTTGGAACGAAGGATCAAAACCTTAGAAAGTGAAAGAAACTCTAAATCTTATCACAAAGAGTTGAGTACCGTGCTATATTTGTAGACTGGAGGCCGTTGGTGGGAATTGGGGATGCATTCAGTGGCTTGTTGTTGTTTCCATGGAGTGGTTTGTTTATTGGAGATGCGAAACGTGTACTCTGCTTTTGCTTTTTCAATGCGGAAATGAGTTGCTGGCGGAGATCAACCCTCGGGGGGGGGGGGATGAGGAGGGGTCGAAGGGTTACTCTTTCTCGCACTTTTGTGATCAAATAATCCAAGTGACACCACTTCAGTTTAGTCACCATTTAGGGGTGTCAAAATGGATAATCCAACCTAATTCAAACCATTACCCAATATGTTGTTTGTTAAATGGGTAATGAGTCAGGTCAACCCAACCCAAACTATGAGCCATTAAATCTAATGGGTTAATTAGTCAAATTGATAACCAATAATCTATTAAATTTAATGTGTTAAATTTCAAACTATCATCATCACCATATCATCTTTATCATCATCATACCAAAATTTTCCGGCCAAAAATGAGTGCAAAATTATTTCTAAAATAACACGGTTTCACAAATTCTCCGCCAAAAACGTGATTCTGTAATTTTTTCGCTAAAAAATACGGTTCTTTCCATTTTCACGCCAAAAAAAAAGGTTTCACAATTTTCGCAATTTTCTCACCAAAACGTGATTCCGTAACTTTTCTGCCAAAATAATTCCATAATTTTTCCGCCAAAAATACGGGTCTGCAAATTTTCCGCCAAAACCGAGATTCGATAATTTTTCCGTTAAAAACGAATAAAAGTTAAAAAAAAATAAAAATTCAAAAAATTGAATTATTTTTTAAAAATTATAATTGTTTTTAAAAATTTTTAAAAATTCAAAAATTGAATTACTCTTTTAAATTTCTTTAAACTTTAAATTACTATAAAAAAATAATTTTTTAAAATTTTTGAATATATTAAGATAAAAAATTAAATATAAAAAAATAGTTAAATTACTCTAATACATAATAATATATTTTTAAATGTCTACTTTTTATACAAAAATGATACAATATATCTGAAATATTTTTTGATAATTTTGAAGTAATCCTAATCCAAAATTAAGTTATTATTCAACTCTATATAAACTTTATTATACAATATAAGTTTTAAGAACATCTTTTACATGCTAAATTCTTTAAACATTTTGCCTAAACTACATTTTAATGTTATCAGAAACGATTCATCAAAAGATACACGTAGTTGGTGTATTAGAACTGAATCTTTTTGTTCACGAGTGGACCATACGAGTGAAAATAAGAAATTCAAAATATCAAATAAGTTCAAAAAGTTTCTTCACCTCATCGTTGTAAATGAAAATGTATATTCTTACTTAAATTTCATTTTGTAAGATAAAATTTGAGGTTAAGATTTTAATTCTTAGAATTATGCAATTATTGATATGTTTTTGTTTTTTCTCCTATTTCAGGATCAAAAGATTAATGCTCTAATAGATGAGACATTCATTGATCGTTACTCTGATAGAGTTATTTAAGACATTTGGCTAGTCTTAGCGAATTTGACTGTGGTTCATTACCACTCTATTCTTAATAAATTTATTTAACTAAAAATATTGCCATTTAGGTTTCAAAAATAAACTATAAAAATATTCGAATAAAATTTTATTACAAAATGAAAAAAAAATATTCGTGTAAAATTTTATTCGTAAAAAAAATATTGCCAATTAGGTTTCAAAAATAAACTAGAAAAAATTATGAAATTTTGTTAATATCCTGAAATTTTATTTTCTTTGGTTCAGATAAAACGTATATCATAGATATATTGCATTTTAAAATATTTTGACTGTTGTAAGATAATTATATAAGGATTAGAAAATTAAAAATATAATATATTAATATAATGTTTTTAAAAAATCGTCTGATGCCTTACGAAGACTTATATATATATATATATATATATAATATATATTTGATATAATGAACAAATTAAGATATATTGAAAAATTTATGAAATATTAACTATCTTCAATTTATAATAGATTTAAAAATGTCAAGATAATAACATAGAAAAAATATTGAGTGTGGTTTTGGGTGGTTTACCAAATATATAAAGGTTTTTATTTTCCAAAAACAAGTTATCTTCAAGCTCATATTGGTAATTATGCATCTTATGGATAGAGATCAATACATACTAGCAATGCATTACTTCAAACAGGTCTTCGGGTTCAAATTGGGGATGGTAAGACCACGGAAATCTGGGATGATCCGTGGCTCCCGACGTTACCTCCCCGTCCTGCTCATGGGCCGATTATTGATGCAAATATGACAGTTTTGGATCTTTGGGTTGACCACAAACGAGAATGGGATCCTAACATCTTTGAAGGAGTTCTTCCACCTGAGGACCAACAACTAGCTCAATCACTTTATCTTTCTCAAACTGTAGAACAAGATACTTATGACTGGGCATATACGAAAAATGCTCAATATACAGTTCGCTCGGGATACTGGGTCGCCACGCATCTCAATATACCGATGGACGAAATTATTCAGCCCCACTTGGTTCTGTTGATTTTAAACAAGAGGTATGGAATATCTGAGTTGCGCCAAAACTTCAACATTTCCTTTGGAAAGTTATTTCTGGTGCGTTAGCCACGAACACACGTCTTTGTTCTCGAATGATCCACACTGATCCTACATGCCAACGATGTTGTTTAGAAGATGAGACCATAAATCATATTCTATTTACTTGTTCATACGCCAGAGCCATTTGGCGGATAGCACAATCGGTTGGAGGCTGCTCGTTTAAGTTTACGGATAATGTCGAAGAAAATCTGAGGTTGCTCCTTTGTATTCACAATGACTCCTCGAAATCACTTACAGATCGGATGTTTCCATGGTGGTTGTTATGGCGTATATGGAAATCACGAAATGACTATATCTTTCAAAAGATAAACCGTCAACCGGAGTGTGAAGTAAGCAAAGCGCTTTATGATGTTCAGGAATGGATTGAAGCTACTCAAAGTGAGAATGACCAAGCTACTACAAGCCGCATCCGTGCTAGTTCTACAATTGGTAATCAAGAAAGTTCTTGGTATCCCCCACCCATTGGCTGGACTAAGTGCTATTTTGATAGTGGATATATCCACGGACAGACTTATACTCCTACTGGATGGATATTACATGATTCATGTGGTAAGACACTTCTTGCGGGTTGTGCTAAACTTTATATATCCACGACGGCTTTACAAACAAAAGCTCTTGGTTTTCTTAATGCACTTCAATTTACTTGAATTCAAGATATCGTTGTGTTTGGTTTGAAAGTGATAACAAAGAGTTGGTGAACTTGATTAATACAGGAGGCAATGATCTGGTTTTGGGTACCATTCTCCAAGATATACGTCATTGGATGTCTAAGTTGCCACTTTAGAACATATTAATCGAGAGCGAAATTCTGCGGCAGATACATTAGCTCGAAAGAGCTTCTTCTTTTACTTCAATGTACACAACTTTTGTAATTCCACCATATTGGTTACTCCGGTCTTGTACCCCCTTATACTATCTAATAAATACAATAAGTTGAATAAAAATAAAATAAAAAATATTCAGTAAAGATTATACCATTTATAAAAGATCTTAAACATCATTTGTTATACTAAAACTAAACATTACACGCAAAAATTTGAATCAATAAAAAATTGCTAAGATTTCTTAATCTTTTATCAATTAGAGATGAATAGTGAGCAATAAAACAAATCTGAAAACATGAGATATCATATTTACTACCATCAAAAACAAAAATGTCATCACCTCTTACAATTTTTTTTCCCGCACATGCATCATGTGGGGGATAGCTCCCTAGTATAACAAGTAAAACTGACCTGCTCTTTTGCCATGTCTCTTATCTCTTGAATGGAAGAAATCCATCCCCTGATTGGTATGTAAAACTGCGTGTAAACCAGAAAATTCAATCGGTCACACTATTGAATATATATCTTCGTGTGCATGTATGTAAAAGTTTACCTGAAATCCAATTAAAAAAATGCTAAGTTCAGAGTTTTGTTATGAATTGCCCTTAAAGATCAAGAGAAGACATAGGTCACTCCAGCAACTACTCTTAGAATTTGAAGTAAGAGACTTTACTTTTGACACAAGCGCGAACGTACCCCCTATTTGGTGGGCACTTCTTGTGATTGACAGAGTGACAAAGTATCGCTGTGCTATTCAAGGTTAAGAAGGTTATAAACCCGGAAACTCAACAAATCAAGAAAACTCAAGAACCTTATCAACGATTATCATACCATAAGTTCCATCTTCTTCTCTTCTCCAGTAGTGTCGCAGCAAGTCTCTTGGATTCATGCCCCTTGGCAACCAATCACTATATAACAGGATATTGACTATGTGTCCGTCAAGATGCTCCACCACACTGCCTTTGTAGAAACAGAAGTTCCATCTGTAAGAAATCCAACAAACTTTCAATCTTTTAAATAACCAGTTAAAGCGTCTACAGTGGCCAACATGGAAACGCATCAAGTGAGACTCGATCTAATAGTAATAAAGCTTAATCTGATCGTAAGGGACCGAGAGACATTAACGTATTGAAAATATTCTCTGAAGTACCTTTAATGACCCCAGTTGCAGCAAAAGAAAATAAGTTATTATGATTCACAAATATGAGGAAAATAAACATTACCCTTCCTCGAGAATACAACCTTTAGCTTCTTTGAAAAGGTGTAGACCTGAAATTTAAAGATTCGGTCAGCCGCTACTGTTTCAACATTTCAATGATGATGATGAGTAATTTGTCCGCTTTACAAATCCCTGGAACAAAACATTCAATGTATAAGAACGAGTCTCTCAAATCTTATAAATATATAGATCAAAATGAAGGAGATTTTAAAACCTTTTGAGGACTCCAACTGTTCAAATTCAGAAACAAAAAAGACCTAACAGACAAACAGAAGCCGAAGATGATATCATAGACAGAACTTGCAAAATAAACCTCCCAAATGGTTGGAAGTGTTGTAAAGCGTGAATATGAAAAGGATCTGAAACAAACTTGTGCAAAATACATAAATTAATAACCGCTAAGTAACCTGACAATGACAATCACGACAAATATTGATAATGGGCCCAAGAGGGGGGGGCTTAAAAATGGGCCGAAATAGGCCCAAGAGAGGTTTTTAAAGAAATAGATAAACCCTAAGTTTCTCGTGATCTGATCTGGTGTGCGTCGGCTTCGTTTCTGTAAATCTCCGATTTCGATGGCGACCCGGCTCAAGGAGATTGTGAAGAAGTACGGAAAAGTCGCGCTAGGAGTCCATTTCTCGGTCTCCGGCTTGTCAATTAGTGGATTTTACATTGCGATCAAGAACAACGTCGATGTCGAATCGCTCTTGGAGAAGTACCAAATCCCTTGGTTCTCCAGCAAGGAAAACCCTAGCCTCGATTTGAAGCTGGAAGAGGAAGGTTTGGGCACGAGCGAGAACAAGACGAAACAACTTGCCAAATCTGCCGGCGGAGCCCTAGCGCTGGCGGTTTTGTGCAATAAGGCGCTGTTTCCGATCAGAGTTCCGATCACGATGGCGTTGACTCCTCCAATAGCTAGATTCCTCAGGCAGAGGAAGATCCTCAAAACCGGCCAATGACTCGTCTGTCTATGTTTTCACCATCTGTATCGGTTTCATGTTTTTTTTTGTTTGTTGAAAATTTTCGAATATAATCCGAGAATGAGATATTGTGTTAAGAGATATTTTGCGATGATAGTGCTGCTGCTTACAATAAGGTCTGAATCCAGAATCACCAATACTGAAAATTTGAAATGGACTTTTCACATTATCATTCTCCATGATTCTCGCACACTGTTGGGATTTGAGGAGAAGCAACTTCGTCTGGAGTGATGCAATTTCACATATGATATACCACAAATGAAATACTTTGTCTTGTTGGGGGAATCTTAAAAATTGGGAAACTAATGGTTATCCTTATAAAGAAATAAGGAATTCGGGGGTCAGTTGGAAAATTTCAAGGTTAGTAAAGTACTTGATGACAAAAAAAGCCCAATAGTTATGGATTATAAAGCCCGGCCCATAAATAATGACTCTTGACTGTTTTTGGAATCAGAAAGTGATCGTCGAGATTCGGAGATCTGCAAAGGAGAAGATGATCGTTTGCGTCGCCGTCGTCGGCCACCAGGTCTGCCACCGCTGATATCTAATATGATCTGTTGTTCATTGGATCTTCAGTTTCTGACTTGAATTTCCCATGGATCCAAACAGAACAATCCGCTTTACATACAGAGCTTCACAGATGCTGACGATGCACTCAAGCTCCACCACATCGTTCATTGCTCCCTCGATGTCATCGAAGAGCGAGGTCCTTTTATCCAATCTAATCTCCTTTTTGCTCTGCATATACAACTGGGTAATATATAGAAGGGGAGTGTAACGTGGTTTTTTTTTCTGTTTCTTCAGTGAACAATCCGAAAAAGTCTGGTACAACTCTGAACGAGGCTTTTCTTGGCCTCCTTTATCCTACTGTGAACTACAAAGTGTAAGCACATTCTCACTCTCTCTCTCTCTCTCTCTCTGATGAATTTGTATTGTGGGGGATACTCTTTTGATGGGTTCTTTTCTCCTGCAGCTATGGTTACTTGACTAATACCAAAGTTAAATTTATATTGGTCACAACTGATTTGGATGTTAGAGACACCGATGTGAGAAGTGTAAGTTCCTTTTACCTGCTCAGATCCTACTTAAACCAGTGTTATCCATGCGCTTTCTCTATCGCTCTACGAAAGTCAAACTCCGAAAGTAATAGTTGGTTCTTCGAATTGTGTTTCTTAGCAACAATCTCTGAAAATTATTTTCATTCTATGTGTGTTTTCTTCAGTTCTTCAGGAAGTTTCATGCTGCTTACGTGGATGCAGTCTCAAACCCCTTCCATGTCCCTGGCAAAAAGATAACCTCAAGAACCTTTGCCCAAACTGTAAGCAACATTGTCGGATCATACGGTTTGAACTGACCCTTTTATTTGTTGCTTTTTGTACCCTAAACTTTTGTTTACTGAGCATGGAGGAGATGTCATTTCCTTATTATCATTTGTTGTTAATATCAACATTGGAATTGTTGGTTCTTCACACGTTACCTTATTTCTCGACAAGTTCCTCTCAACTTATTTCCATTTTCGTACCTGGAGAGATAAATATGAGGCTTTCTGATCTCCTGAGCGAACACACTTGCCGAATAATTAGGAATCGACTCACCACGTTTTCTCATCATAAGCCGTATTGATACCATATATGATTCGAAAATTCAACAACTTGATGATGCTCAGTATCCGGATACAATATACAAGAAACGCTGCAGTTATTTTCGTAAGTTGTTGGGAAAACAATCTAAATTTTCGTCATCTCTCTCTTTAAAACGCACAAGGCAGATGATCATTGTGGAGCCTAATTGTTTTACTGGGTCCTGACTTCTCCATAGTTGGTTTCTGTGGGTCTGGTCTGGTACGAATGTCTAGGGAGAGAGATGGCGAAAAACACTTGTTACCATTTGTAGAGTGACAGAGAGCAAGAGGTCACAAGAAGAAAATGTATATATAACTTGGAGGTCAAATAAAATTCAGGGAATTGCAAAGCGGCTGGTGAAAACTGTGCTACAAGAAGCAGTAAAGAAGCGAGAAATGAGATGCTCTGATCCGAAGTAGATTGACCAAGGGGTCTGCCGCCACTTGCAAGAGCTGAGTCAGAGGGTGTTTTGGTCTTGCACCATGCGAAACTACCCATGGCTCCTGATTTATTTTTCCAAAATCCGTAACTAGTCTATATGTGTAGCTGTATTGATTAACTGTGTGAGTTGCAAATGCTAGTTTTGTTTGGCAACTGTGTTAGTAGGTATCAACTGGAAAAAGAATGATACCCGACTTTATTCTTCTTTTTGTTGAGTTAACAAATCGGGTGATGAAGCTCTTTGATTTGGTTTATGCAACAGAAACCTCAAAGTTCCAAGGAATCGAATATGAGCATGAAAACTGATGTTAAGTAGTTGTTTACTTTTGAGTGTTCTGTACAAAATGCATATAAACGGAGTACATATACCAGCGTGACAGGTTGAGCCAATTCTGCAGAAGCCAATGTACAAAGTTCTACCTTAAGCATAGAGACACCAAGAACTGAGAGAAGACTATGAATTCACTCACGACTGCAGCTGGGGAATGGAGACCAAGAAACGGGACCACATCAACGTGCAGCCAGGTCTCTACGGCTGATCCCACCACTGCACCTGCCACTAATCCTCCTGCTGTTAACGCAGCTGCTTTCCCTGGACCAACACGCATAACAACATCAGAGGTGCTCGCTTGTGGTGAGCTCAGAAGAAGATGGAAGTTATCATTACCTAGCGTGACGTTCTTTTTGGTCATGAAGTATAGGGAAGCTCCAAAGCTACTGGCCAATATCAATCCGGGCACATCAGCACCGGCATAAGGCATCCCAGAAGACTCTAAGGAACTCCCGTTCACGTAAGTCAAAACCATCATGGCTCCATAGACTCCAGCTTGTATACCCAGATCGCTAGTGGATGGTATATCAACAGAGACAGGTGGATTCTTCATCCACTGAGACACGGCACCTGTTCCCAGAGGTTTACTAGATTTAACATCAGCGTAGCGTATGTTGTTGCTCACAACTTTTCCTGCTCGGCGTTGATTAAGGCTCTGCATCAGCAGCATGTCATATGCAGCCTCAGCCTGAGAAACAAAGGGACAAAATTATAGTAAGGCTCAAGAACAAGAAGCTATCTATTTCCATGATTCATGGAGTTTATAGTGATGGTTCCCTGCAAAACTAAATTTGGAAAGAGATTCATCTGATTTGGAAGCTAAAACTCGAGTAATAGTAATGGAAACCTAACCAAATTTAGGAACTAGCGAATTGGTTGAAACTAGGTATACAGACAGACACTAAAAGCTGAAATTGAGAACGAAACCTTAATCTTAGAAATTTTAAAAACAGTCACCTGCGAGATGGCGTTGGGATCGTCCTTACGGGAAGAAAGAATCGATTTCTTGGCACGAAGTATTTCGTCGAAGGAAGCTCCTTCAGAGACACCGAGAACCTTCAGCGCAGTCTCTACAGACATATCGAACGGCGGAGAATCGTCGGCGCGAGAACTAGCTCTAGGCGCAGCGCATCGCCGCCGTGTAGGTAGGAGAATCGCGGTGGAGCGCCAAAGCTGAGTCTTCCCGGAAGGAAATTGGAGCTTGGTTGGGAGATATAGCGGATGGAGAGGAACATCGGAGGAGGCTGAGTTAAAGCGGTTGGGTCGGGCGGCGGAGAGAGCTGCTGTTGCCATTTTCTTACTTCTTCTGTTCGTCTCCACCAAAAAAAAAAAACTTGAGGTAACTGTTAGATTTGAGGGATTTATAATCTTTTTATTTCCACCGTTAGATTGAGTCCAAACTGTACGGCTTATATGACAGCCGTCAGGTTGAAACGGCGGACGGTAGATAGACTTATACTAACTATTGTCTTGAGTCAAACATATAAATTTGGATCCAATACACAATTAGAAGCGTGGAAGCAAAAAGAAATCAGTTCTTTTTTTGTACTTATCTAAATTATTTTATTTGTAGGCTCCAATAGTGACGTTTCGGTGCAGTGATAAAAACGTACATTTTTGTTATTACCGTGCGGTGCAAGATGATTACCATTTGAAAACTTAGTTTTGATATTTGATAATTATAAACAGATAAATCTTTTTTTCTTTATTGGGCATGTAATTTATTTGTAGTCCATGTTTTTTTCTTTCTACTATTGTGTGTGTTCTTCCTTTGTGAGAAACATGTTATTCATATATGAGTAATATTGAAAAACAAGCATATACTGTGTTAGGATTTTTTTTTTTTTTGACATAATTTACATAATAATATTTGAAAATTTGCATAACTAAAAAAAGGAATGCTAATGTATTTTAGGAAAAAAAAACGAAAATTTGGTTTATTATGTCTATGTTTGTGGCCATACATTACCAACACATCTCTTACATACACCCACAAGTTCAAAACACATAATGAAACAAAAAAAGAAAGATTGTGAGGTTGTAAAGATGTTGTGGTGTGGGAGCCTGAATCAAATAATAGTACAAAGTCCCATGTGCCGAAGAAGACTATGTAGCAGAGCCCAAGGCGATGGAAGAGTCACCGCGAAAAAGAATAAGAAGGTTGTTGACGTTGGTTCTGGCTGGCCTAGCCTTGGTGTTGCTCATCATCTCTGTAACCAGGTCACTTTCACTTTTTTTTTATTATCATCTCAAACTTCATTTTGCTCATTTAGTATTTACTTAGAGATTTTGTTAGGGCTTTGATGTCACAGTTCTTGACGATGGGCATGGTCATGATTATGTTGGGATCCAAGGTACACATTTTATACCTTGTAGTTGTACGTTCAAACGATTGATACATGTGATATGTGCACTAAGGGTTCTGGTATCCAAATCAAAACATATTTAACTTGGTTGATCAACTCGGACTCAAACCGTAAGACTCCGCCCCAGACGATCCGACGTCTGGCGAAAATGTTTCACGGTCCAGCCTTCTTCCCAGCTGAACTTCTAGGAATTTTTGTTTCTAACATAGGTTTTGCCTTAACGAGGCTTAACTCAGTAATTCATTCTTTACTACAGTGGAAGTCTTTCTAACCTTGGCTTAATTCCAGCCAAACACTTGTACCGAATTCAATCATCTTTGTCCCTTAGACTTTAGATCGATCATTTACTCGGCTAAGTCATGCATTCAGTTCGCTAACTGTTGTTAAAACTATAGATAAAAATCAGTCTCACATATTCAATACGTTTACTTTCTTTTATAGAGAACAAGAGAATACAATAGTATACAAAATTCAGAAACTAACTTTATGACTTCTTCCTCTTCTTGCTTGTGTGAATAGATTGTAGAATGATAGAGGCTTGCTTGAGAAATCACCTAAGACATAATTTTGCCCCTACGTTGGTGTTTGTAGTTTCGTGGACGTTTATCTTGCAGGTTACAACTATCGATCTCTGTATTGACACCGTACATAGACCCTAGCAAACTCTACTTTGAGTTTCTCAGAAATTATTTTAGAAGAAAAAAAGATCAGAAAAAATTATGTTTCCCTCTATGTTGTGATCTCCTTATATAATGGCCTAAGTGATGCTTCTTGAAGTGGTGCCTAATCACAACCTTTAATAAATGTGTCTCTTTCTATAGGACACATACATATGTAGAGGTGCCTCTTCCTTAAAGTACACATACATATGTGGAGGTGCCTCTTCTTTAAAGGACACATACATATGTTGAAGTACCTCTTCTTTAAAGGACACAATACATATTTTTTTCTAGAAGTTTAACTTAATTAAATCACAAAGATTAAATTATATAAACCCCAACATTACCCCATATTTTCTGTTCAAACTCGAAAATACCCCACATTTGAATAGAAAATAAGCTATAATATTTCTTAGAAAGTGAATCAATATGCATCGGGAAATGTGTCTTTTAAACTTGAACCTTTCCTAGTAACAACTTATCGGATTTACTTTGTGGGTAATGAACTCTAGTCTTGAATTAACCACGTTTTATAGTAAACCGAGACAATAAGTGAAACACATACTTTATCACGTTTTATAGTCTTGAATTAACCACGTTTTCTAGTTTATATGGTTGTGTTCATTTTGGTGTTGAACATATCCCGACTTCATGAGAGCTCTAGAGAATTTAGCCAAATCAATTCTCATAGGTGCGACCCGACACCACTCTCATATAGGTAACATTAATTAAAGATAGTCCATACAAGGACTTCATAAGTTTACAAACTTTATTTTCTTTTCCTTTCATTACAAAACCTTCAAGTTGTTCCATATATATGTCTTCATCTAATTCACCATTTAAGAATACTGTTTTAACATCCATTTGATGAATTTTTAGATCATATATGGCTGAACTTGCTATTAATAATCTCATGGAAGTAATTCTTGTGACTGGAGAATATGTATCAAAGAAATCAAGACCTTCCTTTTGACGATATCCCTTGCCACTAGTCTTGCTTTATATTTCTCAATCGTTCCATCAGGTCTAAACTTCTTTGTTAATATCCATTTATGCCCAACTGGTTTATTTCCAGGTGGTAATCAACCAATTCCCATGTATGGTTATGGATTATATTTCACTTTGAATCGCCTCTTTCCAATAAGGTGCTTCTGAAGATTCGATTGCAGCCTTATAAGTTTGTGGCTCATATTCACTCAAGTACATAATAAAATATGTACCAAAATCTTTAGAGATTCTTGCCCTTTTACTTCTTTTTGGTTCATTTTCGTCTTCTTAAACCTTTGAGGCAATTTCATCAACCTCACGTACTCGCTTAGTACTCATATTTCTTGGCTCTTTGTATGGAAATACATCTTCAAAGAACTCAGCCTCATTTGATTTAATAATTGTATTTCCTTTAACCTCAGCATTATCAGATTTATGAACTAAAAATCTGTATGCAGCACTGTTTTCTGCAAGACCTATGTAAATGCAATCCACCATTTTTGGTCTCATAACAGTTCTCTTTGGTAAATGTACTTGAACCTTTGCGAGACAACCCCACACTTTCACATTTTTATATGAAGGCGTTTTGTTCTTCCACAATTCATATGGGGTTTTATCACTCTTTTTATGAGAGATTTTATTTAATAATGAATTGGCCGTAAGAATAGCTTCACCCCATAAGCTAAGTGGTGCACCCGAATTGTTTAACATAGAATTCATCATTTCCTTTAAGGTTCTACTTTTTTTTTAAGCAACTCCATTTTGCAATGGAGAATATGGTGCCGTAGTTTGATGAATGATTCCATGTGTAGAACAAAAATATGAGAATTCATTTGATTTGTATTCTCCACCACGATTTGATTTAAGAATCTTTATTCTCTTATCTAATTGATTTTTAACTTCTGCTTTGAATTTCTTAAACATATTCAAAACCTCATCTTTAGTTTCAATCAAATAGATACAGAAAAACTTACTATAGTCATCAATAAAAGAAATATAATAATTCTTTCTTCCTCGACTTGGAGTTGATTGAAAATCACGCAAGTCACTATGAATCAAATCAAGTAACATGTTTGATTTTTCCACAGATTTATAAAAGTGCTGTGAATATTTTGATTCTACACAAACTTCACATTTGTTTGTTATAATATTATTAAGATGGTGTTTTGGTAACAATCTTAAACTCATCATTCTATATGAAGAACGATAATTGACATGTCTTATTCTTGCATGCCATAAATTACTTGAGTCAAGCAAGTAAACAGAAGGAGAGCTATTGCCTGCATTTTTATTAATAATCGGTACAACATTCAGTTTGAAAAGAGCATCGCTTAGATAGCCATTCCCGACATACATCCCACCTTTAGTGAGTACAACCTTATCTGATTCAAATACAATCTTAACGCCTTTGTTGCTAAGAAGAGAACCCGAAATCAGATTCTTTCGAATCTCAGGGATATGGAGCACGTTTGTAAGTACAAGTTCTTTTCCAGAAGTGAGTTTTAAAACCACTTTCCCTTTTCCTTCAATTGTAGCAGTGCTAGCATTTCCCATATAGAGTTTTTCTCCACCAGAACCTTGTTCATATGTTGAAAACATACTCATGTCAGAACACACATGCTTTATTGCACCAGTGTCAACCAACTAATCATTGGAGTTGATCATCATGTTTACCTCTAAGACAACAACAACAAAATGATTTTCAGCAAGGTTTGCATTATTGACATTTCCAACAAAAGATCCTTCCTTTTCATGGCGGCAGTCCTTGGCCCTATGTCCAGGCTTTCCACACACCCAACAAGCACCTTGTGGCTTCTTCTTAAAGTTTGAGCCTTTTGGTGGAATGAATGTTTTCTTAACGTTTTTGTTCTTCTTAAAGCCCTTGAATTTGGAATTGTTTTCCTCATTTACATTGGCCTTTGCTTCCATAGAAGAATATTCAGACTGCTCGTTCTTATGATTTTCTTCTTTGACACGCAACTTGAGAATTATTTTCTCGAGACTCATGTCTTCGTGTAGGTGCTTCAAATAAATCTTCAAGTCTTTCTAAGTTGGAGGCAATTTTTCAATGATGGAAGCAACCAGAAATGCTTCATACAGCCCCATACCCTCATCCTTCAATTCATGAGAGATAATTTGGATTTTCTCCACTTGTTTCACCATAGAGTTGGTGACACTCATCTTAAAATTTAAGAATTTTTCAACGATGAACGTTTTGGCACTTGCGACTTCGGACTTGTATTTTTTTTCTAACGATTCCCACAACTGTTTTGTAGTTTGCAAAATTTGATAAACATCATAGAGAGAATCGTCCAATGCATTAAAAATGTAATTCTTACACAAAAACTCGTTTGTGTCCATGCCTCTGATGCCTTGATGACTTCATCAGGAATGTCACCTTCAACAGGTAATTCTGGTCCATCCGAAGTCAAGCATTGTGCCAGATTCAACGTTGTGAGATAAAACAACATCTTTTGCTGCCATCTTTTGAAATCCACTCCTCGGAAAACAAAAGGCTTCTTAATGTGATTTTTCACAACCACAACAGATTGATCCATCTATCAATTTCAAACAACGAGAGAGATGAGAAGAAGAGAAATTTATGTCTTAGATTGTTGTTGAAACTATAGATGCAAATCAGTCTCACATATTCAATACGTTTACTTTCTTTTATTGCGAGCAAGAGAATACAATAGTATACAAAATTCAGAAACCAACTTTATGATTTTTTCTTCTTCTTGCTTGTGTGAATAGATTGTAGAATGATAAAGGCTTGCTTGAGCAATCTTCTAAGACATAATTTTGCCCCTACATTGGTGTTTGTAGTTTCGTGGATGTCTATCTTACATGATACAACTATCGATCTCTGTATTGACACCGTACAGAGACCCTATCAAAATCTACTTTGAGTTCCCTCTATGTTGTGATCTTCTCCAAAGTGATGCTTCTTGAAGTGGTGCATAATCAACACCTTTTATAGAGGTGTCTCTTTCCATAGGACACATACATATGTAGAGGTGCCTCTTCCTTAAAGGACACATACATATGTGGAGGTGCCTCTTCCTTAAAGGACATATACTTATGTTGAGGTGCTTCTTCTTTAAATGACACAATACAACCAACTATCCCCACTGGTTAAGTAATCGATAGAGATTGTGGATTATACGTTTTACTTGGTTCACGGTGGCCTTCCAACACTTGCTTGTTGGTCCATCCGTCCTCCAACGTAGACCCCTTCAGTTTCATGGTATTCGATCAAGCCCGTGACTTGTCGTCTATCCATGTTTTTGATTTGGCCGTTTGCCACCACGGCCATTCATAGTTGATGAACTGTTTGGTTCCACAATTGTATCATGTTGGTACGTGCTCAGATCCATCTTTGGTCCTTCACCGTATCACGCTAGTGTGTGTTCCTAGGATCCATCCGTGGTCCTTCGCCATATCCACATTCCATCCTCGGATCCTTGGTTCTGTCCTTGGATCATACTTGGTACCAACCAGTGTAATTGCGTATCACCGCGTATCACCAGTACCACCCTCAGATCTTCCTTGGATAATTCTCAATCATCCTCGGTTTATCCTCGATACCATCGTATCCGCCGTTGAATCAATGATCATCTTCTATGATTCATCGTCGATCTGATGTTGATTCCCTTGGTGTATCCTGGGACTTATCCTGGTTTTTCCTCGGTTTCACACGTTAGTTTATCCTTGGATTCATATCGAACCATCCTAAGACTCATATCGATTTGTCCACAGATTCGCATCGAGCCGTCCTTGGATTCACGTCAAACCCTCCACAGATTAAACGGTGATACATGTTCGGATCTATCACGATCCCACATCGTAATCTTGCTAGTCCACCGTGTATTCTCGTACCATCGTGTCCCTTAGTACCATCGCGTCCCTAGGTACCATTATGTCCCTTGGTTCCATTGTGTCCCTTGGTACCATCCTCGGATATTCCTTGGATACTCTGTCATCTATCATCGGTTCCATCCTCGAATAATCCTTGGTAATCCACCATTGAATTCCCCACAATCACCCTTTACTCCTTCACGAAATAGATGAAACATCATCGCACCTATATACGTCGATGATCACATCCATGCTGATGTATAAGTATGTTTCCGTGAGGAAGTATTGGATTATGTGGTTGCTCGTGGTATCTTCTATGTTCTTCCTGAGTATGCACGAGTACTCACTTTATATCGCCGGGTGTGTCCCAAGATTCCCTCGATGATCCGTACTCGGATTCATCAACCATCCCTGCACGGATCCACCATCAATCCATATGGATTATCCTCGCATATATCAAGAAGTATCCGCAAATACTTGTTGTATATTCGTGCTTGAATACGCCATTGATCATCATGGATTCATATCAATCCATTCTTGGATTCCTCATGATTTATCTACGGATTCCTCATTATGTATCCACAGATTCCTCAGGATTTATCCACGGATTCCTTTGTAGTTTATCCATGGATTCCCCAGGATTTATCCACGGATTGCTCTGGAGTTTATCCATGGATTCCCCAGGATTAATCCACAGATTCCTCATTATGTATCCACAGATTCCTTAGGATTTATCCACGGTTCCCTCGTGTATATTCGTGTGTGACCACAAAAAATCCTCACATATTTAAAAGTGTTTATCCTCGCGAGTGTGTATCTGCGCGAGACAATCTCTACCTTTTTTTTGCCTTAGGTCAGATTTTTTATATAGGATTCGATTGGGTGTGTGTGTTAGTCCATGGAAGGACGCACACATTCATTTCCACCCATTCATTGGTGCCATTGTGTCCCAACCATTTGCTGGTGGCCGATCGTAGGTGCACGTATGCTAATGTACGAAACTGTTTGTTAGTGCCTGTTCACCAACGTCAGTAACCTTCCTGCTTCCCAACAGTCACACTCCCCCACCAGCTTGGTCGAGCTAGCATCACCTTGTCGAGCTATCTTCAGCTGGCTGAGCTAGCACACCAGCTAGTGGAGCTACCTTCAGCTAACCGAGCTAGTGCACCAGCTGGTCCAGCTACTTTGAGCTGTCAAACTGTTTCCCGAGCTGGTTAAATTAGTAGCTCAGCTACTTGAGCTCATCCAATTCATCTTTCCTCGTAACAAACTTCCCCTTGTCCAAACTGCAGGACGCGGGTGTTACACAAACCATGCACAACCTGGAAAAAATCTGCTCAGTGCTATGGAGAAGATTTACAAGTATTCATCTATTCCTGTTTTCTTATGAAGCAAGAAACCTTTAAGGATGATAATGTTTCTTATGAAGCAAGAAACCTCTGGAACAAGCCAGTACATACTTTGTTTTCTTTATATGCATCCGTGAAAAGTTTATTGTGTGTTCGTTTGCTTGTCTAGGTCTTTGAGGGAACATCTGGAATTGATAACAAGTACACCACCGTGAAATTTACAGGGGAGGTGTGGTACTCTCTTGTTTTTTGCTACATAACGTAATTTCGTTGGTTTACTCATATGTGATTTTTTTTTGCCAGTATTTTTTTCATAGATTTTAAAACTCCTGTCCCTTGGGATATACTTGGACGCATCTGTAATGGTTAAGGGAAGCCCATTGACAATGGTCCACCTATTTAGCCTCTGGATGCATAGTTTGCTCTCAGTATGCAAAAAATTATGCATATCAATTCTCAATTTGTTTTCTCTAGGAATTTCTATCAATCCTAGTGAGAGAACCTATCCTGAAGAGATGATTCAGAAAGGGATATCAACTAATGATGTCATGAACTCCATTTCCAGAGGACATAAAATTCCCCTCTTTTCTGGCGCATGTCTCTCTCACAATGAAACACTGCCCAGGTCTATCGTTAGGATGGTATGGTTAAGCGTTTAGAGAAGTCTGATAATCTCTTTAAAGTATTGCTTTACTTGCAGAGTCTGCAAGATGAGGATATTATGACATAGTTGCCTCATCCACTCATTTCCTACAAATTTGGAGGGTTGATCTGAACAACTTATTGTTTTATTATTATTTCTAGATAAAGCTTGTGCAACGATTTTTTAACCTAGAGTTGTGTAATGCTTTTCTTTTCAATATCGACATTGACATATCACCTTTGTTTGTGAATTTGCAGGACAAGGAAGATGATAACTTTGCCATTGTGTTTGCGGCCATCAGTGTGAACATGGGGACTTCACAATTTTTTAAACGTGATTTTGAAGAGAATGGTTCGATGGAGAGAGTGATAGTTTTTCTTAACTTGGCAAGTATCCCATTTAAGGTATAGATGCCTTGAGAAGATATATCTCTTATTGATACACGACTCCGAGGAGCCTTGGTGAATGGACGGTGGCGGCAGCACGAGCTGGCGGACTCTCTCTTTCGTGAACCGGATTGAGGGGATGGTGAAATGGATCAAACGCACCACAAATTTTATGGAGGAACCTTTGATACAGCTACTGAACTTTTCCTAAGGGGGAAACCACACTCAAAGGCACAAGAACACTCGAACTGGCAAGGGAACTCAATGGAGAACAAAATAACGTCTTTATTGATATAAGGGTAAAACGTGAATACAAGGCTGCAGGGGGACTTTATTAATAGTCCATCAGCTAGGGCTTCTAGGCCAAGACTTCGAGTCTCAAAGAAAGCAGAAATAATACAAGAAAACTTGCAAAAATAAAAACAATCCGAAAAAGGAAACTCACACACATGTGAGTGAAACCCTCTCCACAGGTTGGAGGCTTTGGTTTCGATACTCTTAAACTCTGAAGATTCGACTTAACTAAGTGTAAAGGATGTAGCACGTCTGCAAAAGAAACTCAAGCAAATATGGAAATAATGAACACCATACTTACCTTATCTGGGTGGAAGAGAGCCACATACAAGTTGACTGGTTGGGCGCATTGCCTTGGATTTTTTCAAGTTCTTTAAGTCCATTAGCTTCCTTGAAGTACATCCTGACGTTCTCTTGTGGGCTGGTGTTATCCCAATCGCTTGAATCCGTTGTTGGAGGCCTATTGCTATCCTCTGATTCTTTTATGTGTGGTGTTGGTCCGTTTCCTTTAGGAATGAGTTGTGCTTCTTGGGCTGGGTGGATGAACACGTTTACAGCCTTGTTGAATTCTTCCCTGATCTTCCTTGCCCTTGAACGTGTCATTGGTCCTTCCATTACAATGGGCATATCGGGAGAAGGCTCATCAGGTTCGATGTCCACATCATCTCCTCCCCCTTGAGAAGGTTCTAACCTCAGAACATCTTCACCTACATTGAAAGGAGATAAATCAGCTACGTTAAAACTAGTAGAGATCTTGGACTCACCTGGAAGCTCCAAAAGGTAGGCTTTATTGTTGATCTTTTCCAACACTTTAAACAAGCCATCTCCTCGTGGTGAAAGCTTGGAGGTCCTCTTGTTTGGAAATCTCCCTTTTCTCATGTGGAGCCAAACCCATTCGCCCGGCTCAAAGGTCACTTCTTTGTGGCGTTTATCCACCAATTGTTTGTACTTCTCCGTATTCTTCTCCAAATTGTTCTTGACGGTTTGGTGTAATTTCCTCACAAGATCAGCCTTGCGGTTCCCATCTTGATCTTGGTGTGATCCCGGGGGCAGTAGTGATATGTCTAGTGGTGTAAGAGGCTTGAATCTGTACACTACTTCAAATGGACAAAAATTGG
Organism: Crucihimalaya himalaica; assembly: GCA_004349715.1. Taxonomy (NCBI): domain Eukaryota; kingdom Viridiplantae; phylum Streptophyta; class Magnoliopsida; order Brassicales; family Brassicaceae; genus Crucihimalaya; species Crucihimalaya himalaica. Next base: position 833,440 of record SMJT01000040.1, on the reverse strand, counting down.
AAGCGGAATGAGTAACACGGTTATAAGCAAATTCAATGAATGGTAAGCAATCAATCCAAGTTCTAAGGTTCTTACTGATTGTAGCTTTAAGCAAGGTCTCTAGAGTACGGTTTACTACGTCAGTTTGTACATCCGTTTGGGGTGGCAAGTTGTAGAGAAGAGGAGTTTGGTCCCTACCTTCCTCCACAAGGTTTTCCAGAAGTGGCCCATAAATTTGGTGTCCCTATCTGACGCGATGGTCTGTGGCACTCCATGCAAGCGTACCACCTCTTTGAAGAACAAGTCCGCGATTTGGGTAGCGTCGTTGGTCTTATCACACGGTATAAAATGAGCCATCTTGGAAAACCGGTCCACTAGTACAAAAATGGAATCCTTACGTCTCACTCGTGGCAAACTACAACAAAATCCATGGAAATGTCCTCCCAAGGAGCGTTAGGTACATGTAAGGGAATGTATAATCTGTAAGGATGTGATCTGGATTTAGCCTTTAGGCATGTGACACACTTGGCGCAAAATCACTCCACTTCCCTCCTCATGTGAGACCAGAAGAAGTGCTCCATCAACACAGAATAGGTTTGTCTACACCAAAGTGTCCTATGAGTCCTCCACCATGTGCTTCTCGGGTGATCAACGGAATGCGTAGTCTCTTGTCTCGAAATAGGTAGTCCTCGTGCTTATAATATGGACCAAAGGCTACTTTATCACATTCCTTGTAGATGTTCCCGAAGTCCGGATCCCCCAAATAGGTGACTTTGACATGTTCAAAGCCTAGTACTTTAGCATCCATGGTAGTGATTAAGGAATGTCTTCGTGAAAGAGAATCGGCTACTACATTTTCCTTGCCTTTCTTATACTTGATGGTGTATAGAAAGGTTTCTAAGAATTCCAACCACCTCGCATGCCTTCTCTTGAGATTAGTCTGTCCCATCAAATGCTTCAATGTTTCATGATCCGTATGGATCACAAACTCCTTGGCCAACAAATAATGTTGCCAAACATCCAACGAACGTACTAATGCGTATATTTTCTTATCATAGGTAAGGTAGTTAAGCGTGGCTCTGCTCAAATTCTCACTAAAATAAGCAATGGGACGCTTACCTTGAGTGAGGACAGCTCCTATGCCTATTCCGGAGGCATCACATTCGACTTTAAAAGTCTTTTCAAATTCAAGTAGGCCTAACACTAGAGCATGAGTAAGCCGATCCTTAAGCTTACGAAAGGCCTTTTATTGGGCCTCACCCCATTTGAACGCAACATCCTTCTTGATAACAACCTTGAGAGGAGCTACTATGGTGCTGAAATCTTTGACAAACCTTCGCTAGAAGCTAGCTAGTCCATGAAAACTCCGAACATGTCCTGTAGTTGTTGGTGTTGGCCATTCTTCAATTGCTCTTATCTTCTCATGATCAACTTGTAGGTCCTGCGAACTTATAACAAAACCTAGGAAGACAAGCTGATCAGTGCAAAAGGTGCATGTAACATCCCTATACCACTCTAAAACTAAAAGTGATGGAGGGTGCACAAGAGGGCGTGCACCTCGAACAACTCAACTTGGTTTCTAGCACCTAGCTATACTCCTAGTCTTATCACTCTTAGTATCGCCACCTCTCCCACATGATATTAGGCTTTTCAACCCCTGACCACATGAGAGAGTTGTGTCAGCCCGGACCAAACCGATATATCACTGACACTCACCCATTCTTAAAAAATCAATTTCATACAATATATATATTATTCACGCAAAACACACATAAAATCCTTATACGTAATGGGCCTTTTTTAAAATCATACATAATACATAGTAATCTCCTATTTCACTTCTACCTAACAAATCTACACCAATTGTCCTAATGTCCCAACTCCTAAGCCTCCTAAGGTTTCCTGAAAACAAAATGGTGGAATCATAAGTATCCTAAACCTAATGATACTTAGTGGAACCGGCCCTGCATAAGACAACGTTAGTCTNATAATTATAAACAGATAAATCTTTTTTTCTTTATTGGGCATGTAATTTATTTGTAGTCCATGTTTTTTTCTTTCTACTATTGTGTGTGTTCTTCCTTTGTGAGAAACATGTTATTCATATATGAGTAATATTGAAAAACAAGCATATACTGTGTTAGGATTTTTTTTTTTTTTGACATAATTTACATAATAATATTTGAAAATTTGCATAACTAAAAAAAGGAATGCTAATGTATTTTAGGAAAAAAAAACGAAAATTTGGTTTATTATGTCTATGTTTGTGGCCATACATTACCAACACATCTCTTACATACACCCACAAGTTCAAAACACATAATGAAACAAAAAAAGAAAGATTGTGAGGTTGTAAAGATGTTGTGGTGTGGGAGCCTGAATCAAATAATAGTACAAAGTCCCATGTGCCGAAGAAGACTATGTAGCAGAGCCCAAGGCGATGGAAGAGTCACCGCGAAAAAGAATAAGAAGGTTGTTGACGTTGGTTCTGGCTGGCCTAGCCTTGGTGTTGCTCATCATCTCTGTAACCAGGTCACTTTCACTTTTTTTTTATTATCATCTCAAACTTCATTTTGCTCATTTAGTATTTACTTAGAGATTTTGTTAGGGCTTTGATGTCACAGTTCTTGACGATGGGCATGGTCATGATTATGTTGGGATCCAAGGTACACATTTTATACCTTGTAGTTGTACGTTCAAACGATTGATACATGTGATATGTGCACTAAGGGTTCTGGTATCCAAATCAAAACATATTTAACTTGGTTGATCAACTCGGACTCAAACCGTAAGACTCCGCCCCAGACGATCCGACGTCTGGCGAAAATGTTTCACGGTCCAGCCTTCTTCCCAGCTGAACTTCTAGGAATTTTTGTTTCTAACATAGGTTTTGCCTTAACGAGGCTTAACTCAGTAATTCATTCTTTACTACAGTGGAAGTCTTTCTAACCTTGGCTTAATTCCAGCCAAACACTTGTACCGAATTCAATCATCTTTGTCCCTTAGACTTTAGATCGATCATTTACTCGGCTAAGTCATGCATTCAGTTCGCTAACTGTTGTTAAAACTATAGATAAAAATCAGTCTCACATATTCAATACGTTTACTTTCTTTTATAGAGAACAAGAGAATACAATAGTATACAAAATTCAGAAACTAACTTTATGACTTCTTCCTCTTCTTGCTTGTGTGAATAGATTGTAGAATGATAGAGGCTTGCTTGAGAAATCACCTAAGACATAATTTTGCCCCTACGTTGGTGTTTGTAGTTTCGTGGACGTTTATCTTGCAGGTTACAACTATCGATCTCTGTATTGACACCGTACATAGACCCTAGCAAACTCTACTTTGAGTTTCTCAGAAATTATTTTAGAAGAAAAAAAGATCAGAAAAAATTATGTTTCCCTCTATGTTGTGATCTCCTTATATAATGGCCTAAGTGATGCTTCTTGAAGTGGTGCCTAATCACAACCTTTAATAAATGTGTCTCTTTCTATAGGACACATACATATGTAGAGGTGCCTCTTCCTTAAAGTACACATACATATGTGGAGGTGCCTCTTCTTTAAAGGACACATACATATGTTGAAGTACCTCTTCTTTAAAGGACACAATACATATTTTTTTCTAGAAGTTTAACTTAATTAAATCACAAAGATTAAATTATATAAACCCCAACATTACCCCATATTTTCTGTTCAAACTCGAAAATACCCCACATTTGAATAGAAAATAAGCTATAATATTTCTTAGAAAGTGAATCAATATGCATCGGGAAATGTGTCTTTTAAACTTGAACCTTTCCTAGTAACAACTTATCGGATTTACTTTGTGGGTAATGAACTCTAGTCTTGAATTAACCACGTTTTATAGTAAACCGAGACAATAAGTGAAACACATACTTTATCACGTTTTATAGTCTTGAATTAACCACGTTTTCTAGTTTATATGGTTGTGTTCATTTTGGTGTTGAACATATCCCGACTTCATGAGAGCTCTAGAGAATTTAGCCAAATCAATTCTCATAGGTGCGACCCGACACCACTCTCATATAGGTAACATTAATTAAAGATAGTCCATACAAGGACTTCATAAGTTTACAAACTTTATTTTCTTTTCCTTTCATTACAAAACCTTCAAGTTGTTCCATATATATGTCTTCATCTAATTCACCATTTAAGAATACTGTTTTAACATCCATTTGATGAATTTTTAGATCATATATGGCTGAACTTGCTATTAATAATCTCATGGAAGTAATTCTTGTGACTGGAGAATATGTATCAAAGAAATCAAGACCTTCCTTTTGACGATATCCCTTGCCACTAGTCTTGCTTTATATTTCTCAATCGTTCCATCAGGTCTAAACTTCTTTGTTAATATCCATTTATGCCCAACTGGTTTATTTCCAGGTGGTAATCAACCAATTCCCATGTATGGTTATGGATTATATTTCACTTTGAATCGCCTCTTTCCAATAAGGTGCTTCTGAAGATTCGATTGCAGCCTTATAAGTTTGTGGCTCATATTCACTCAAGTACATAATAAAATATGTACCAAAATCTTTAGAGATTCTTGCCCTTTTACTTCTTTTTGGTTCATTTTCGTCTTCTTAAACCTTTGAGGCAATTTCATCAACCTCACGTACTCGCTTAGTACTCATATTTCTTGGCTCTTTGTATGGAAATACATCTTCAAAGAACTCAGCCTCATTTGATTTAATAATTGTATTTCCTTTAACCTCAGCATTATCAGATTTATGAACTAAAAATCTGTATGCAGCACTGTTTTCTGCAAGACCTATGTAAATGCAATCCACCATTTTTGGTCTCATAACAGTTCTCTTTGGTAAATGTACTTGAACCTTTGCGAGACAACCCCACACTTTCACATTTTTATATGAAGGCGTTTTGTTCTTCCACAATTCATATGGGGTTTTATCACTCTTTTTATGAGAGATTTTATTTAATAATGAATTGGCCGTAAGAATAGCTTCACCCCATAAGCTAAGTGGTGCACCCGAATTGTTTAACATAGAATTCATCATTTCCTTTAAGGTTCTACTTTTTTTTTAAGCAACTCCATTTTGCAATGGAGAATATGGTGCCGTAGTTTGATGAATGATTCCATGTGTAGAACAAAAATATGAGAATTCATTTGATTTGTATTCTCCACCACGATTTGATTTAAGAATCTTTATTCTCTTATCTAATTGATTTTTAACTTCTGCTTTGAATTTCTTAAACATATTCAAAACCTCATCTTTAGTTTCAATCAAATAGATACAGAAAAACTTACTATAGTCATCAATAAAAGAAATATAATAATTCTTTCTTCCTCGACTTGGAGTTGATTGAAAATCACGCAAGTCACTATGAATCAAATCAAGTAACATGTTTGATTTTTCCACAGATTTATAAAAGTGCTGTGAATATTTTGATTCTACACAAACTTCACATTTGTTTGTTATAATATTATTAAGATGGTGTTTTGGTAACAATCTTAAACTCATCATTCTATATGAAGAACGATAATTGACATGTCTTATTCTTGCATGCCATAAATTACTTGAGTCAAGCAAGTAAACAGAAGGAGAGCTATTGCCTGCATTTTTATTAATAATCGGTACAACATTCAGTTTGAAAAGAGCATCGCTTAGATAGCCATTCCCGACATACATCCCACCTTTAGTGAGTACAACCTTATCTGATTCAAATACAATCTTAACGCCTTTGTTGCTAAGAAGAGAACCCGAAATCAGATTCTTTCGAATCTCAGGGATATGGAGCACGTTTGTAAGTACAAGTTCTTTTCCAGAAGTGAGTTTTAAAACCACTTTCCCTTTTCCTTCAATTGTAGCAGTGCTAGCATTTCCCATATAGAGTTTTTCTCCACCAGAACCTTGTTCATATGTTGAAAACATACTCATGTCAGAACACACATGCTTTATTGCACCAGTGTCAACCAACTAATCATTGGAGTTGATCATCATGTTTACCTCTAAGACAACAACAACAAAATGATTTTCAGCAAGGTTTGCATTATTGACATTTCCAACAAAAGATCCTTCCTTTTCATGGCGGCAGTCCTTGGCCCTATGTCCAGGCTTTCCACACACCCAACAAGCACCTTGTGGCTTCTTCTTAAAGTTTGAGCCTTTTGGTGGAATGAATGTTTTCTTAACGTTTTTGTTCTTCTTAAAGCCCTTGAATTTGGAATTGTTTTCCTCATTTACATTGGCCTTTGCTTCCATAGAAGAATATTCAGACTGCTCGTTCTTATGATTTTCTTCTTTGACACGCAACTTGAGAATTATTTTCTCGAGACTCATGTCTTCGTGTAGGTGCTTCAAATAAATCTTCAAGTCTTTCTAAGTTGGAGGCAATTTTTCAATGATGGAAGCAACCAGAAATGCTTCATACAGCCCCATACCCTCATCCTTCAATTCATGAGAGATAATTTGGATTTTCTCCACTTGTTTCACCATAGAGTTGGTGACACTCATCTTAAAATTTAAGAATTTTTCAACGATGAACGTTTTGGCACTTGCGACTTCGGACTTGTATTTTTTTTCTAACGATTCCCACAACTGTTTTGTAGTTTGCAAAATTTGATAAACATCATAGAGAGAATCGTCCAATGCATTAAAAATGTAATTCTTACACAAAAACTCGTTTGTGTCCATGCCTCTGATGCCTTGATGACTTCATCAGGAATGTCACCTTCAACAGGTAATTCTGGTCCATCCGAAGTCAAGCATTGTGCCAGATTCAACGTTGTGAGATAAAACAACATCTTTTGCTGCCATCTTTTGAAATCCACTCCTCGGAAAACAAAAGGCTTCTTAATGTGATTTTTCACAACCACAACAGATTGATCCATCTATCAATTTCAAACAACGAGAGAGATGAGAAGAAGAGAAATTTATGTCTTAGATTGTTGTTGAAACTATAGATGCAAATCAGTCTCACATATTCAATACGTTTACTTTCTTTTATTGCGAGCAAGAGAATACAATAGTATACAAAATTCAGAAACCAACTTTATGATTTTTTCTTCTTCTTGCTTGTGTGAATAGATTGTAGAATGATAAAGGCTTGCTTGAGCAATCTTCTAAGACATAATTTTGCCCCTACATTGGTGTTTGTAGTTTCGTGGATGTCTATCTTACATGATACAACTATCGATCTCTGTATTGACACCGTACAGAGACCCTATCAAAATCTACTTTGAGTTCCCTCTATGTTGTGATCTTCTCCAAAGTGATGCTTCTTGAAGTGGTGCATAATCAACACCTTTTATAGAGGTGTCTCTTTCCATAGGACACATACATATGTAGAGGTGCCTCTTCCTTAAAGGACACATACATATGTGGAGGTGCCTCTTCCTTAAAGGACATATACTTATGTTGAGGTGCTTCTTCTTTAAATGACACAATACAACCAACTATCCCCACTGGTTAAGTAATCGATAGAGATTGTGGATTATACGTTTTACTTGGTTCACGGTGGCCTTCCAACACTTGCTTGTTGGTCCATCCGTCCTCCAACGTAGACCCCTTCAGTTTCATGGTATTCGATCAAGCCCGTGACTTGTCGTCTATCCATGTTTTTGATTTGGCCGTTTGCCACCACGGCCATTCATAGTTGATGAACTGTTTGGTTCCACAATTGTATCATGTTGGTACGTGCTCAGATCCATCTTTGGTCCTTCACCGTATCACGCTAGTGTGTGTTCCTAGGATCCATCCGTGGTCCTTCGCCATATCCACATTCCATCCTCGGATCCTTGGTTCTGTCCTTGGATCATACTTGGTACCAACCAGTGTAATTGCGTATCACCGCGTATCACCAGTACCACCCTCAGATCTTCCTTGGATAATTCTCAATCATCCTCGGTTTATCCTCGATACCATCGTATCCGCCGTTGAATCAATGATCATCTTCTATGATTCATCGTCGATCTGATGTTGATTCCCTTGGTGTATCCTGGGACTTATCCTGGTTTTTCCTCGGTTTCACACGTTAGTTTATCCTTGGATTCATATCGAACCATCCTAAGACTCATATCGATTTGTCCACAGATTCGCATCGAGCCGTCCTTGGATTCACGTCAAACCCTCCACAGATTAAACGGTGATACATGTTCGGATCTATCACGATCCCACATCGTAATCTTGCTAGTCCACCGTGTATTCTCGTACCATCGTGTCCCTTAGTACCATCGCGTCCCTAGGTACCATTATGTCCCTTGGTTCCATTGTGTCCCTTGGTACCATCCTCGGATATTCCTTGGATACTCTGTCATCTATCATCGGTTCCATCCTCGAATAATCCTTGGTAATCCACCATTGAATTCCCCACAATCACCCTTTACTCCTTCACGAAATAGATGAAACATCATCGCACCTATATACGTCGATGATCACATCCATGCTGATGTATAAGTATGTTTCCGTGAGGAAGTATTGGATTATGTGGTTGCTCGTGGTATCTTCTATGTTCTTCCTGAGTATGCACGAGTACTCACTTTATATCGCCGGGTGTGTCCCAAGATTCCCTCGATGATCCGTACTCGGATTCATCAACCATCCCTGCACGGATCCACCATCAATCCATATGGATTATCCTCGCATATATCAAGAAGTATCCGCAAATACTTGTTGTATATTCGTGCTTGAATACGCCATTGATCATCATGGATTCATATCAATCCATTCTTGGATTCCTCATGATTTATCTACGGATTCCTCATTATGTATCCACAGATTCCTCAGGATTTATCCACGGATTCCTTTGTAGTTTATCCATGGATTCCCCAGGATTTATCCACGGATTGCTCTGGAGTTTATCCATGGATTCCCCAGGATTAATCCACAGATTCCTCATTATGTATCCACAGATTCCTTAGGATTTATCCACGGTTCCCTCGTGTATATTCGTGTGTGACCACAAAAAATCCTCACATATTTAAAAGTGTTTATCCTCGCGAGTGTGTATCTGCGCGAGACAATCTCTACCTTTTTTTTGCCTTAGGTCAGATTTTTTATATAGGATTCGATTGGGTGTGTGTGTTAGTCCATGGAAGGACGCACACATTCATTTCCACCCATTCATTGGTGCCATTGTGTCCCAACCATTTGCTGGTGGCCGATCGTAGGTGCACGTATGCTAATGTACGAAACTGTTTGTTAGTGCCTGTTCACCAACGTCAGTAACCTTCCTGCTTCCCAACAGTCACACTCCCCCACCAGCTTGGTCGAGCTAGCATCACCTTGTCGAGCTATCTTCAGCTGGCTGAGCTAGCACACCAGCTAGTGGAGCTACCTTCAGCTAACCGAGCTAGTGCACCAGCTGGTCCAGCTACTTTGAGCTGTCAAACTGTTTCCCGAGCTGGTTAAATTAGTAGCTCAGCTACTTGAGCTCATCCAATTCATCTTTCCTCGTAACAAACTTCCCCTTGTCCAAACTGCAGGACGCGGGTGTTACACAAACCATGCACAACCTGGAAAAAATCTGCTCAGTGCTATGGAGAAGATTTACAAGTATTCATCTATTCCTGTTTTCTTATGAAGCAAGAAACCTTTAAGGATGATAATGTTTCTTATGAAGCAAGAAACCTCTGGAACAAGCCAGTACATACTTTGTTTTCTTTATATGCATCCGTGAAAAGTTTATTGTGTGTTCGTTTGCTTGTCTAGGTCTTTGAGGGAACATCTGGAATTGATAACAAGTACACCACCGTGAAATTTACAGGGGAGGTGTGGTACTCTCTTGTTTTTTGCTACATAACGTAATTTCGTTGGTTTACTCATATGTGATTTTTTTTTGCCAGTATTTTTTTCATAGATTTTAAAACTCCTGTCCCTTGGGATATACTTGGACGCATCTGTAATGGTTAAGGGAAGCCCATTGACAATGGTCCACCTATTTAGCCTCTGGATGCATAGTTTGCTCTCAGTATGCAAAAAATTATGCATATCAATTCTCAATTTGTTTTCTCTAGGAATTTCTATCAATCCTAGTGAGAGAACCTATCCTGAAGAGATGATTCAGAAAGGGATATCAACTAATGATGTCATGAACTCCATTTCCAGAGGACATAAAATTCCCCTCTTTTCTGGCGCATGTCTCTCTCACAATGAAACACTGCCCAGGTCTATCGTTAGGATGGTATGGTTAAGCGTTTAGAGAAGTCTGATAATCTCTTTAAAGTATTGCTTTACTTGCAGAGTCTGCAAGATGAGGATATTATGACATAGTTGCCTCATCCACTCATTTCCTACAAATTTGGAGGGTTGATCTGAACAACTTATTGTTTTATTATTATTTCTAGATAAAGCTTGTGCAACGATTTTTTAACCTAGAGTTGTGTAATGCTTTTCTTTTCAATATCGACATTGACATATCACCTTTGTTTGTGAATTTGCAGGACAAGGAAGATGATAACTTTGCCATTGTGTTTGCGGCCATCAGTGTGAACATGGGGACTTCACAATTTTTTAAACGTGATTTTGAAGAGAATGGTTCGATGGAGAGAGTGATAGTTTTTCTTAACTTGGCAAGTATCCCATTTAAGGTATAGATGCCTTGAGAAGATATATCTCTTATTGATACACGACTCCGAGGAGCCTTGGTGAATGGACGGTGGCGGCAGCACGAGCTGGCGGACTCTCTCTTTCGTGAACCGGATTGAGGGGATGGTGAAATGGATCAAACGCACCACAAATTTTATGGAGGAACCTTTGATACAGCTACTGAACTTTTCCTAAGGGGGAAACCACACTCAAAGGCACAAGAACACTCGAACTGGCAAGGGAACTCAATGGAGAACAAAATAACGTCTTTATTGATATAAGGGTAAAACGTGAATACAAGGCTGCAGGGGGACTTTATTAATAGTCCATCAGCTAGGGCTTCTAGGCCAAGACTTCGAGTCTCAAAGAAAGCAGAAATAATACAAGAAAACTTGCAAAAATAAAAACAATCCGAAAAAGGAAACTCACACACATGTGAGTGAAACCCTCTCCACAGGTTGGAGGCTTTGGTTTCGATACTCTTAAACTCTGAAGATTCGACTTAACTAAGTGTAAAGGATGTAGCACGTCTGCAAAAGAAACTCAAGCAAATATGGAAATAATGAACACCATACTTACCTTATCTGGGTGGAAGAGAGCCACATACAAGTTGACTGGTTGGGCGCATTGCCTTGGATTTTTTCAAGTTCTTTAAGTCCATTAGCTTCCTTGAAGTACATCCTGACGTTCTCTTGTGGGCTGGTGTTATCCCAATCGCTTGAATCCGTTGTTGGAGGCCTATTGCTATCCTCTGATTCTTTTATGTGTGGTGTTGGTCCGTTTCCTTTAGGAATGAGTTGTGCTTCTTGGGCTGGGTGGATGAACACGTTTACAGCCTTGTTGAATTCTTCCCTGATCTTCCTTGCCCTTGAACGTGTCATTGGTCCTTCCATTACAATGGGCATATCGGGAGAAGGCTCATCAGGTTCGATGTCCACATCATCTCCTCCCCCTTGAGAAGGTTCTAACCTCAGAACATCTTCACCTACATTGAAAGGAGATAAATCAGCTACGTTAAAACTAGTAGAGATCTTGGACTCACCTGGAAGCTCCAAAAGGTAGGCTTTATTGTTGATCTTTTCCAACACTTTAAACAAGCCATCTCCTCGTGGTGAAAGCTTGGAGGTCCTCTTGTTTGGAAATCTCCCTTTTCTCATGTGGAGCCAAACCCATTCGCCCGGCTCAAAGGTCACTTCTTTGTGGCGTTTATCCACCAATTGTTTGTACTTCTCCGTATTCTTCTCCAAATTGTTCTTGACGGTTTGGTGTAATTTCCTCACAAGATCAGCCTTGCGGTTCCCATCTTGATCTTGGTGTGATCCCGGGGGCAGTAGTGATATGTCTAGTGGTGTAAGAGGCTTGAATCTGTACACTACTTCAAATGGACAAAAATTGGAAGCGGAATGAGTAACACGGTTATAAGCAAATTCAATGAATGGTAAGCAATCAATCCAAGTTCTAAGGTTCTTACTGATTGTAGCTTTAAGCAAGGTCTCTAGAGTACGGTTTACTACGTCAGTTTGTACATCCGTTTGGGGTGGCAAGTTGTAGAGAAGAGGAGTTTGGTCCCTACCTTCCTCCACAAGGTTTTCCAGAAGTGGCCCATAAATTTGGTGTCCCTATCTGACGCGATGGTCTGTGGCACTCCATGCAAGCGTACCACCTCTTTGAAGAACAAGTCCGCGATTTGGGTAGCGTCGTTGGTCTTATCACACGGTATAAAATGAGCCATCTTGGAAAACCGGTCCACTAGTACAAAAATGGAATCCTTACGTCTCACTCGTGGCAAACTACAACAAAATCCATGGAAATGTCCTCCCAAGGAGCGTTAGGTACATGTAAGGGAATGTATAATCTGTAAGGATGTGATCTGGATTTAGCCTTTAGGCATGTGACACACTTGGCGCAAAATCACTCCACTTCCCTCCTCATGTGAGACCAGAAGAAGTGCTCCATCAACACAGAATAGGTTTGTCTACACCAAAGTGTCCTATGAGTCCTCCACCATGTGCTTCTCGGGTGATCAACGGAATGCGTAGTCTCTTGTCTCGAAATAGGTAGTCCTCGTGCTTATAATATGGACCAAAGGCTACTTTATCACATTCCTTGTAGATGTTCCCGAAGTCCGGATCCCCCAAATAGGTGACTTTGACATGTTCAAAGCCTAGTACTTTAGCATCCATGGTAGTGATTAAGGAATGTCTTCGTGAAAGAGAATCGGCTACTACATTTTCCTTGCCTTTCTTATACTTGATGGTGTATAGAAAGGTTTCTAAGAATTCCAACCACCTCGCATGCCTTCTCTTGAGATTAGTCTGTCCCATCAAATGCTTCAATGTTTCATGATCCGTATGGATCACAAACTCCTTGGCCAACAAATAATGTTGCCAAACATCCAACGAACGTACTAATGCGTATATTTTCTTATCATAGGTAAGGTAGTTAAGCGTGGCTCTGCTCAAATTCTCACTAAAATAAGCAATGGGACGCTTACCTTGAGTGAGGACAGCTCCTATGCCTATTCCGGAGGCATCACATTCGACTTTAAAAGTCTTTTCAAATTCAAGTAGGCCTAACACTAGAGCATGAGTAAGCCGATCCTTAAGCTTACGAAAGGCCTTTTATTGGGCCTCACCCCATTTGAACGCAACATCCTTCTTGATAACAACCTTGAGAGGAGCTACTATGGTGCTGAAATCTTTGACAAACCTTCGCTAGAAGCTAGCTAGTCCATGAAAACTCCGAACATGTCCTGTAGTTGTTGGTGTTGGCCATTCTTCAATTGCTCTTATCTTCTCATGATCAACTTGTAGGTCCTGCGAACTTATAACAAAACCTAGGAAGACAAGCTGATCAGTGCAAAAGGTGCATGTAACATCCCTATACCACTCTAAAACTAAAAGTGATGGAGGGTGCACAAGAGGGCGTGCACCTCGAACAACTCAACCGGGGTTCTAGCACCAAGCTAGACTCCTAGTCAAATCACTCTTAGTATCGCCACCTCTCCCACATGATATTAGGCTTTTCAACCCCTGACCACATGAGAGAGTTGTGTCAGCCCGGACCAAACCGATATATCACTGACACTCACCCATTCTTAAAAAATCAATTTCATACAATATATATATTATTCACGCAAAACACACATAAAATCCTTATACGTAATGGGCCTTTTTTAAAATCATACATAATACATAGTAATCTCCTATTTCACTTCTACCTAACAAATCTACACCAATTGTCCTAATGTCCCAGCTCCTAAGCCCCCTAAGGTTTCCTGAAAAACAAAATGGTGGAATCATAAGTATCCTAAACCTAATGATACTTAGTAGAACCGGCCCTTCATAAGACAACGTTAGTCTACCCCAATTCCCCACCCCATCTAAACTACTCATGCAATCAAACAATGCTAATCTACACTAACATGCAATCTAAACTACTAATGGCGCATTAAACTGTTGCCATGCTAAGTGAGAAGTCTATTACTTCACTCACTAGCTCTACACTACTCTGCACTACACTACACTACACTACACTAATGGCGCATTAAACTGCTGCCATGCTAAGTGGGCAGTCTACTACTTCACCCACTAGCTCGATCAGAAATGATTTAGCTACATGCTTCGTCCATTTCTTCTCTTAACCACTCAAGATATGCCTCTACGCATTCATTTCTACCTTAGCTACATGCCTCGGTATACTTGCTTCTGCTTCTTGCGTTAGCACTCACTCACACTCAACTAAGACTCTAACAACTAAGACTCTAACCTAAACTACTCGACACAACAGGTACTAGCCTCAACGCATTCCCTTCAGAACATGCCTCCACGCATTTCTATATTACTAACCCAGACTCTAACTACTAGATCTTAATCTAATCTACACGACACAATAGGTACTAGCCTCAACGCATTCCCTTCAGAACATGCCTCAACGCATTTCTGATCACACCACTTTAAATAGAGAAAGCTGCGCAACTTTCACTATTGACAGGAACATGCCTCAACGCACTTCCCCCAGAGCATGCCTCAACGCATCTCCGATCATGCATTTGGATCCAAAGCTGCGATCTCACTGTTCTCTCTGATCCTAAGGGGTCCAATCCTTCCAAAGACACATAGTCAATGGCTGCTATACTGTTACTTATGACAGTCTTCCCTTTTCAGGTCGATTAAGCGGCCAAACTTAACCCTCCAACCAACGGTACATTCTGAGAGTCCCCTCATGAGTCACCTTCCACACTGCTTCCTCACTCACAGTTGGGCACAACACACGGACTGATCACAACACAGCCGGTCAATTACCACACGGTTACACTACTGAGGGTCCACATTCCTCCGATCCGTTTCATACGGTCGGGACACCACACGGTTACACTACCTAGGGTACACATACACATCCGATCCGTTTCATACGATTGGGACACAACACTAACTCCTACACTAAGGACTTAACTACTAACTCCTATACTAAGGACTACCACACGGTTTCCTTACTGAGGGTCTAGACTCATCCGATCTGTCTCCAATACGGTCGGGACACAACTACTAATCCTATACTAAGGACACAACTACTAAGTTCTACCCTAAGAACTACCACACGGTCTAACTACCGAGTGTCTACCCTAATCTAACTACCTAGTCTAACTCTAACGGAATAGAGTTACACGCAAATCTAACTACCTAGTCTAACTCTATCGAAATAGAGTTACACGCAAACAATCTAGTTCTAATAACTAGACGACACAACTATAAACTACTAGGTCTACTCCTAAATCTACACACAAATCTAATTCTACCCACATAGAATCTAACACACAACTACTACTACTAGCAATCAAACATGCAAGCAAACAATTCTAACAACCTAATGCAATCAAACACATGCATACTAACAACCTAATGATTAATTACTACTAATTAATCCTAAACATGCATGTTAATCCTAATAATTAATTATCCTAATTAATCCTAATCCATTTGATTAATTCTACTTAATTAATCTCAATTACCTGGATTAATTATCTTAATTAATCCCTATAACCTCGATTATTTTATCTTAATTAATCCTAATTATCATAATTAATTAATCCTAATCAACCTAATTAATTACTTCTAATTAATCATAGTATGCATACTAATCCAAATTCTAATCATGCAATTACTTAATTAATTCCCTAATTAATTAACCCTAGTTACCCTAACTGATCATGCAAATAACCTAACTACCCATCCTAATATGTGCCATCGCAATTCACACACTTCGAGAACTCACCGTGGTTTAGCCGGAAGGTTGTGCGGACGTGTGTGTACTCCTCGCTCCTCGTCAATGGCTCCAACCGCTCGTACCGTGGCTCATACCGCTCTCCAGACGCATTGCTTCTCCTCCGGACAATCTCCGAACCACTCGACCAATCATCGAACCATTCGTCGGATCATGGCTAATCTACTTGACCAATCTCCGAATCGTGGCAAAACACTCTCGCATAACTCTCGGATCACGTCCCGAACATGTCCAGACCGAATACTCTTCCACGGCCGGATTGCTTGGAACTCTCTCTCTCTTTAACTCTCCTCTTTTCTCTCTTTGTTTACGTGAAGGAATGAAATGGTGAATGGAGTGAGGAATGAGGAGGCATGGCTTGGGTTTATATAGACATCCTCACCTCCCATGCACGGCGACACATGGCGGAGGTGCGGCGACACATGGCGACGGCGTGGACAAGTGGCGGCGAGTTGCAGACAAGTGTCCCGGATGTGGACACATGTCCGGCCTTCCGGCTAACCGGACTTACTCTTCCGGCAACATCCGCTACTGTTCTGGCCATGCTCCGATTTGATAATTCACTGTTCTGAAACCGATAATTCTCATGCATGTCCATGGTTCCCCGGCTCGGTCTTCGGTTCACTTTCGAACACGTCTTCGTCGACAATCGATGGTTTCATGCGTTTTGGCTCCATTCTTCCTCAGCATCCGACATGTTATGACACACGCATCTGGCTCCTCTGCTCCTTGTGTTCTTCGCGTTTGGCTTGTTCTTCATCGCTCACCCGTGACCTCGTTCCTTCACGTACCGCTATCACGCGGATCACTTTTTCTTGGGACGGGGTGTTATAGTGCACTTCTTGAAGTTTGCATAAAGACCTTCTTGTCGAAGGGTCTCTATGACCAACTCAAAGTGCTTCAAATAATCAGACAAACATGTGCTATAAACCAAAATATCATCAAAATATACCACTACAAACTTATTGATGTAGGCTCTTACAACATGGTTCATGAGCCTTATGAAGGTGCTTGGTGCATTTGTAAGGTCGAATGACATTACCAACCATTCGTACAAGCCTTGTTTGATTTTAATTGCTGTCTTCCATTCACCACCCTCCTTCATGCGAACCTGGTGGTATCCACTCTTCAAGTCCACTTTGGAAAAGATGGTTGCTTCGTGTAGTTCATCAAGCATGTCGTCAAGACGTGGTATTTGGTGCCGATACTTAATGGTGATGTTGTTGATGGCACGACACTCTACACATCCTCCAAGTGCCATCCTTCTTTGGCACAAGCAATACGGGCACGACACACAAGCTTAGGCTCTCTCAGATGTATCCTTTGGACATGAGATATTGAACTTGAGCTTCTAATTATTTAGCCTCCGTGGGGTTCATCTTGTAGGCGGGTCGGTTGGTAGGGGAGCCCTGGGTACAAGGTCTATTTGGTGCTCTATTCCTCGAATAGGGGGCAAACCAGCTGGTATCTCCTCGGAGAATATGTCCTCATACCGTTCCAAGAGCTTGGTCACTTCCTCGAGTAAGGCTAAGCTTTCCACCTCTGAGTAAAAACTTTCTTTGAAGATCATAAGTTTTAAACCTTACTAACTTTGTGAGAAGATACAAAAAGGTTAGTTTTACTTACTTGGGCATCCTTGCTCATTTTGAGCTGAAGTTCATGCACTTCGGATGATGAAAGGGGTGCATAAGTGTACTTACAACTGAGCCATCTCAATTTATAGGGATTGGGATGCTTGGTGGTGGGAAGACCTAGCTTATCAACAAGTAGCTTGCTGGCCATATAAGTACATGAACCACCATCAATTATTAAGCTACATACCTTGTTGTTAATGGTGCACCAAATATGAAAGATATTCTTTCTTTGGGCAGTCTCCTTAGGGTTTACCATCACGCTAAAGAACTCTCCTGGTGATGAGGAGTTCTCCTACATCAGAGTACTCCAGCCCATCCTCAGAATTTGAGCCATCCTCTTCAGCGTCATCTTGGGACTCATATCCATTTGCGGTAAGGATCATCACCCGTTGGTTTGGGAATTCTCGAGCCTTGTGTCCCCTGTCTTGACACTTAAAATAGATAATGTCACGAGTTCTACTAGGCTGAGAAGACTTACCTTGGTCCGGTTTAAGTTGTGGCTTAGAAGTCTCCACTGTGTTCTTCTTGAACCGAGATTCTATTTCCACCGTTTTACCTTTGTCTTGTGGTTTGTTGGCTAGAGTGTTCCAAGGCTGAATTGTCCGGGGTTTGGCAGTAGCTACCTTCTGTTTGATGTGCTGTTTAGCTTAAATGGCTAGTTGTACTACCTCTTGCATGTCATAGTACGGTTGCCTCTCCACCTTACGGGATATCCGGTCTTGTAAACCTTCAAGGAACTGCGCTATGAGGGTTTCCTCGGACTCATATGTCTCCAATCGGTTAAGGAGTTGTTCAAACTCCTCAAAATACTCCTCCACCATCTTGTTTCCCTGTACCAACTTACGAAAACGTTTATGTGAGTCTATAGAAATAGGGTGGTACATACCTCTTCCTTAGAGTGAATTTCATCTCATCCCAAGTGGTGACCTGGCCGTATCTATGCCTCTTTCTCTCGGATACATCACGTTCCCACCTAGCTAAGGCATTCTCCGTGAATTGGATAGCAGCACAACTCACCTTCTTCTGATTATTGTAGTCGTAACAAGAGAAGCTATAGTCCATTCTTTTTTCCCAATCCATGTAAGCTTTTGGATTGACTCTTCCTGCAAAAGTAGAAGCTGTTAGCTTAGGGTCTACAGAATGTGTCGGGTTGTCTTCACGGTCAGCCCGTATGGTGAGGGTCTCTAGCTTGGGGAACAAATTGGTCTTGGTGGTGGTTGAGGTTCTGGTTCATCCGAGCGTCTCCGAGTTCCTCCTCATCATGTTGCTCACGAGATGGAGGTGGGTTGTTACGGATGGGGTTCACCACTCGTGGTTGTTCAAGTCAGGCCATATGGTCTCCAAGTCGGAAGTGTGGGATGGATAGCTGCTAGGGTGGTAGCAAGGGCATTTTCAGCCGCATTGTTGTCGTTGGTATTGTCTCCCATAGTTTTTACTACAAAATCAATACCAAAACTCGAGTATCAAATTCTCAAAATAAAACAAAAGCAACACAATACGATTTTATTTGTTTTTTTTCTTTAAGAAAACAAACAACAGAAATAAGCAAAGGACTAGCAACCTAACAAGAAACGAATAAGGCTAGTTATCAATTCTATCGCAAAAGCTAACAAGCGGTGGACAAAGAACCCTAATTTTTTTTTTTTTTTTTACTTTATATCAAACAAAAGCAAACTAAATTAGACAGAAACAATCGATCAAACTCAACAAAAGCAAGATAGGGACAAATTCGATCTAACAACTTAACCTAAACTCTCAAACGCAAACAACCTCTTTTTTATGGTTTTCGATTTTAACCTAAACAAGTCTTCTCTTTTTTTAATAGAAACTAACAACCTAAACTAGCCGCCTAAAAAGATGTAAAAAGCAAATCAAAATAGAAGAAAACAGGAATCAACAAGCAAGCAATCAAAATATTTTTAGGGTTTATGCGGCGGAAGTAAAGAAAACGGAAGTGAAAAGTAAGCAAGGGATGGAGTTCACCGGGGTTTTCAGGTGCCTTAAGCTCCGATACCAGATGATACACATCTCCAGGGAGCCTTGTGAATGGACGGTGGTGGCAGCACGAGCTGGCGGACGCTCTCTCTCGTGAACCAGATTGAGGGGATTGTGAAATGGATCAAATGCACCACACAGGCTATGGAGGAACCTTTGATATAGTTATTGAACTTGTACTAAGGGGGAAACCACACTAAAGGCACGAGAACACTCGAACTCGCAAGCGAAATTGTTGGAGAACCAAAACGGTGTCTTTATTGATATTAGGGTAAAACATGAATACAAGGCTGCAGGGGGGACTTTATTAATAGTCCATAAGCTAGGGATTCTAGGCCGAGACTTCGAGTCTCAAAGAAAGCAAAAATAATACAAGAAAACTCTCAAAAATAAAAACAATCTGAAAAAAAGAAACTGATACACATGTGAGTGAAACCCTCTCCACACGTTGGAGGCTTTGGTTTCGACACTCTTAAACTCTAAAGACTCAACTTAATTAAGTGTAAAAGGACATGGCACGCCTGCAAAAGAAACTCAAGAAAATATGGAAACGATGAACACCATACTTACCTTATCCAGGTGGAAGAGAGGCCACGTACATGCTGACTTTAAGCCCATTAGCTTCCTTGAAGTCCATCCTGAACTTCTCTTGTGGGGTGATGTCATCCGGGTCGCTCGAATCCATTGTTGGTGGCCCATTGTTATCCTTGGATTCTTCTATATTTGGTGTTGGTCCGTTTCCTTTGGGAAACTTGTGCTTCTGCCTTGTTGAATTCTTCCATGATCTTCCTTGCCCTTGAACGTGTCACTGGTCCTTCTATTACAATGGGCATGTCGGGAGAAGGCTCATCCGGTTTGATGTCCACATCACTAATGTTTCTTTGACTTCATGTTTCTCAACAGGAAAACAACCCCACTATTGAACATATCATCACTCCTCGTATTACTCTCACTACGGCTAAGTCTTTGGCATATGAATGTGGCAAGCATATCAAGTTATTCTCACAGACATGAGTTCTTATGCTGATGTTCTTTGTGAGGTGACAACCGATATAGACATATTCCTTTTATGATGCATTATCTCCTGTGAGTGATAAAAGGCTTAATATATTGGTTAATGTTAATAAATGCACTAGGTTTCTGCTGCTCGTGAAGAAGTACCAGGTAGGCGTGGGTACCCATGTTACATGTACACTAAGTTGGCTACCATATGCGAGAGAGCTGGATGAATAAAGGGGAGAAAATGTTCCATATTCCAATTCTAACCATACCAAACAATGGTAGTTTCTTCCCTAGTCGTTTCTCTAATTGTAGGTGTATATGTATACATGTTTTGTAATAATCTTTCGATGTTCCAGATATCTAATTGTTGTCTTTCTTCGTTTATCAGATATGGCACATCCCACACCAGATCTTACATGATACATCACAGAAGGACAAATCACATTGACAAGCAACTTCACAATACACAGGTAAAATGTTGCAGACGGTAAAATTTTCCTCAAGAGAGTTGTGGGCTAAATACTACTGGTGTTTGTATTCCACATTATATAACTTCCGAGCAATGTCCTTCCTTCTCTATCTCAGCTCATGAAGTTAGTGGAAAGTCTTGTATATTGGATTGGAAAAAGATGTATCAATTTGGTTGATCACTTTGGTGTGTTGTGCAGAGTGCCATTGGTGAGGGGATGACTCACATTGACCACTCTGATGTTTCCAATATGCTGTATGCAAACTATGCAATTGGAAATGACATACATGCAATGAAAGCCGTTGTTGGAGAAGAAGCACTCTCGTCCGAGGATCAATGTTTCTTTGTCACTCACCCTAAAAATAAAACTTGGGTGTGCATGGAAAAGTTGTATCTGGAGTTTTTGGAGAAAATTTAAAAGGAAGTTTGTGGCACAAGGAGCCTATGATACACGTAACATCTTCCTGTCATTGGACCTGGCATGGACACTTCTCAGGATCTTCCCCTATGAGTTGCTTCACCACATACCGGCAAAAACCCTTGACCAGTTCTACAGTCGAGACACCACCAACTAATCATCCCATGCTCTTCTCCAAATTGCATCTATTTTTGTTTTGCTCCTTTGCGCTTTGGTTTTCACCTCTATTTCCTTCCCAAATAAAAGGCGACTGACCCAATCGTAAGCCATTCTTTTGAACATTCTTGTATCATTTATTTATCATATTTTCAAAAAAACAAAAAAAATAAAAGAAAAAATGTTGGAGACTTGAGCTGTTGTTGAGGACCCTTGGCCATTTATGGATGCTGCTACAATTGGGATGATATATAATAACGGGGGAATTGGTAAAACTAGACTCCAAATTGAGTTTGAATGCAAAACTAGACTCCAAATTAAAAGAAATGCAAAACCTTGGTTTAAAATAGCGCACTAATAGCGCGCCATGGCGCATAGCGTACCGAGGCGAGGGGAGTAGGGCAACACAACTTAAAGGCGAGGTGAGATCCATAATGCGCGCGCCACGTATGCGCTTTAGCAGAAGCGATCGTTGCGTGAGGCAATGGCATCAATGGTTTATGGCGCAATAAAGGAATCAAAAATCTTTTTTGATATTGTAGTTTACTTTAAAAAAAAAGTGTAATAAAAAATAATTGATTTTATTCTTAAATTTTACTTACTTATTTATTAAACAAAATTTGCTGCTAATTAAAAGTAACTCAAAACACTTCCCTAGCCACTTTCTAGTGGTATGAATTAGGTTGATGATGATGATGAGATGGAAGAGGATTTTGACGGTGGAGAGGTCTTTGAGGATACTCTTTTGGATCAAGATAAGTACGAGTATGACAAAATTAGTTTTTAAATTGTTAAAAGTTTAAGAACTATTGTGTTTGGTTTTTTATCTATTTTTTTATGATGTGGATTGGATTTTTAAGATATTTTATTCTGAATTTCTAAGGTTTTACTAATTTTAGAAGGAACCTATCATTTACTATATTCTTTAAACCGATGCGCTTCTTATCCAAGTGGCGATGCGCCATGGCTCATGGCTCATTAAGAGAACATTGGTGTGACGGTGCGCTTTGCGCCATTTTAAACCCAGTGCAAAACTATATCAAAAGGGTAGGAAAATTACGTTAACTCCATTATTTGCAAACAAAAAATAATAATTGCAATTACCGTTTTAACCTTCGCACGGGCTGAGAATTCATGACGAAGTCTCCAACCTCGAGACTTCACAGTGAAGGTGAAGTCTCATTTAGTAATTAAATCTTAGATAAAAAATAATTTCATTGCAATTTGTTATACATAAATTAAGTTTATACAAATACGAACTTTAGAAATTAAAATTTCATAATAGTAAAGCATGTAAGGTTGATTATGTTCTGAACTTCAAAGACAAACAAAAACTTCACAGTGACGTCTACTTTAAGGTATAGAGAGACTTCAAAATCATAGGAGAATCTTAAATTTAAATTAAAAAATCAAAAAAATATTTTGATCAATTTTTTAAAAACAGTAATCAAGTTTAATCGAACCTGAAGATTTAAAAATAAAACTTCATAAAAGTAAACCATGTGATATATGTAAATCATCTTTGGAACATCATAATAGGTTTAGGGTTTGAGATAATGGGTTGGAATAGATGTATATATCTTTAGGGTTAGATTTAGGGTTGATATGTTTTTGCTATAAAATGTCGAATATGCATATAGTTGCTAAATGGGAAAAAACCTTAAAAATACACCAATCTATTTACTTTTGGATGTTTAATACACGAACTTTATTCGTTGCCCGAAAAATACATGAGATTGTATACATTGGTTATTAAATACACGAAGTTTCAAATATTTTGCTTTTTACACACGACGCTAACAGAAAAGTTAACGGCCGTTAAGTATGATAATCATGAACTTTCTCGTTAGCTAAAAATTACATGAATTTCTTAGTATTGGAATTTAAATACACGAACATTAAAAATTTGTGCATTTTACAAACGAGATTTAAAGACATTAACCGATCTGTTGCTTCTCTTCATCTTTGGTCCTCCTCCTCCTCCATTCCTCAGCTCCGGCCTTGATTCCAACAAAGACCACTCAATGATTCCGATGCTGTTCAATTTGCTATACATATCTTCTTCATCATCTGTACTTACACATTTCTTGTATATAAACCCTAAAATGCTCCAATTTCCCCGCAGTCTTGATTGCTTATCAGCGTTTTGATTTAGATTTTCTTTCTTCTCCTTTGTTTCCATGGCATTTGAGTTTATCGTTGCACCCGGAGAAATTTTCGAATTTGATACCGATTGACATCGTCTAGCTTCATCGCAATTTTTCTAAATAAATTGTATCTATCTAGGCTTTTCCGTCTCCTCGATAAGGAAGGTTGAATGTAGTCTCGAGTTTGATTAGATTACCTTGGGATTATGATTGACGAAGACGACAGTTCTTCCACAGCTAATAGCATCGATGGCGACACGGGAGGTTCAATTTAAATATGCATGTCTGATCGATTATTTGGAGTGTTTTACACACTCCGGATTTATCTGAGTTTTATCAAGTTAATTCATTTTAACAACCGTAAGCGGTTTCGTTATTATTTTTAAATCTCGTTTAAAATGCACAAATTTTTAATGTTCGTGTATTTAAATTCCAATATTAAAAAATTTATGTATTTTTTAGCTAACGAGAAAATTCGTGTTTATCACACTTAACGATCGTTAATTCCTCTGTTAGTATCGTGTGTAAAAAGGGAAATTTTTGTAATTCGTGTATTTAATAACCAATATATACAACCTCATGTATTTTTCGGGCAACGAAAAAAGTTCGTGTATTAAACATCTAAAAGTAAATAAGTTGGTATATTTTAAAGGTTTTTTCCCTTGCTAAATTTAGAATATATTAAACTAATTTGATGTCAAATGTATGTATTTATTAGAGATTGTTAACATAAAGTTGAAAATATCTGATTTTAGAGTTTAGGGTATAGGAAATTTTAAAATAATAAGATTAAATATTTTTAAATTCTTATATTTAAATTTTTAAAATAATAAGATTAAATATTTTTAAATAGAAATTAAGTTTGATCAAAGTTGAGGTATATAAATTAAAATTTCATAAAAATGCATTAAATTAAAGCATGTAAGGTAAATTGTGTCTTAAACCCGAAACACAGTTTGAGACTTCACAGTGAAGTATCAAACCGTAGTTAAATCTTAAATTTAAAGAAAATAATAAAAAAATATTTTGATCAAAATTTTTGGTAGATAAATTATTTAAATCAAAGCTAAACATATAAATAAAAGTTCAGAAAATTTCATAAAATTAAACCATGTGAGGTAAATTATTTATGGAATGGCATAATAGCTTTGGGTTTGACAATGGGTTAGAATCCGATTCTAAGTTTAATATATTCCTTAGGGTTAGACTTAGGGTTGATAATTTTTTGATATAAAATGTCGATTTTTCATATAATTGTTAGATTTTGAATATATTAAACTATTTTGATGTTAAATATAAGTATTTATTAGGAATTGTTAACAAAAAGTGAAAATAATTAATTTTAGAGTTTACGGTATAAAGAGACTTTAAAGTGAAGTCTTCACACTAAAGTCCAATAGACAAAAACTACGGTAAAAGCGAAATGTAGGGTCTCGGAGCTCCCACTCGAATTTTATGGTTTCAAAGTCTTCAAACTGAAGTATCCGAAACGGGAACTTTTAACCTAACCCGAGTTTTGCCCTTCATATGTAAACTCAATTTTCTCAAATCTCTCTCTCTCTCTCTCTCTCTCTCTCTCTCTCTCTCTCTCTCTCTCTCTCAACTCGACCAACTCGGTGTTCTTGTCTAGCTTATAGTTGTCTTGTGCCATCTCAATGAGTTCATGATGTGTACAAGCATCACTCAAGAATAACATTCTTCCTCTTTTGGGATTATCGACCTCAAAATACCACTTCCATTCTCTCATCACCCATTCTCCATAGACAACAGGTAGTTGAACCATTATATGAAAAAACAGGTATAAAAAGCTCATCACTGGGAGACCTCGTACACAGTATAATCTGCAAGGTATTTGTCTTTAACCTCACTAGCATGAGATTCTTCTGCATCGTCATCGTCATTGACGTTACCAACACCCTCAACACCATCAGACATATCTGTATCTTCGTCTTCAAATTCTTCTGCATCTTCCTCAAGGTCTTCATCAACATTTCCATCACAATTTTCTTCTAACCTATTGTCCTGATCAGTAACCTCGTCTTTATTCCCAATAGCCATACCGAAGCGACTCGAGACACAAAGGCGTACAACATGCGTTTATTTTCTCGACTAAGGGCCGTACTCATCTATCATTTGTGACATGCATAGGTGAGGTAGGAGAATCCGTATCCATTAGTTGCAATATTAAATTCGGTAACGTATAAGTTAACTCGACTAACTCGGTGTTCTTGTCTAGCTTATAGTTGTCTTGTGCCATCTCAATGAGTTCATGATGTGTACAAGCATCACTCAAGAATAACATTCTTCCTCTTTTGGGATTATCGACCTCAAAATACCACTTCCAGTCTCTCATCACCCATTCTCCATAGACAACAGGTAGTTGAACTATTATATGAAAAAACAGGTATAAAAAACTCATCATTAGCATTCGAGTTTACGACTGAGAGTTCAAGTTGAAGTCTCAATAATGTGAGCTCATAAAAACTTAAGAAGAGTGACTTTTCAAAAAATTATAATACATAAACATCACAGTCTTATACATCAGAAATAAATATAAGGTACAAACATAAGAGAAAGAGAAAAGTAATATTTTTTTATATAATTAGGCTTAAAAATCCTTTTTAACAAAATTAACACCTGAGACTTCACAGTGAAGTCTCGTAATAAATAATTATAAATTCACAAATTCATAAAATTGATTTAAGATAAAATATAACACATGAAATTTTGAAACTCATACATAAACAACAACAATAACTAATACGCATGCAAAAACTATAAAATCTCGAAAATACAAAATAAATAAGATACAAATATATTTTTTTTAAAGTTAGTACACGAGACTTCAGTATGAAGTCTCTGACCGGGGTTCATTGTGAAGTCTCTAGAATATAAGCTAAATGTGTAATAAGTTAAGAAAATGATTTGAAAATAATTATGCGATAAAAACAGCTCAAACTTATACAACATCAAAATCCATAAGTAACACAAATATTAGGATAAGAAAATAAAAATAACTAATTACAAATAAAGTAAAATTTCATTTTTACTAGAATTAACATCTAAGACTTAGCGTAGTCTCACACCAGATTTCATGATGTAGTCTCATGAGCGATCATCCAGCTGAGACTTTGTCGTAAGTCTCAAATAAGGGTTAAGTTTTGTAATTGACCAGAGTTTGACTTTTTCAGAGACTTCATCATGAAGTCTTTTGATAAGTAGGGTATAGTTTTCAATTAACCAAAATTTTAATTTTCCGGAGATTTCAAGATGAAGTCTTATTGTGTATGAGACTTCATGGTGAAGTCTACATGCCTTTTTAAGTCTCCCAAAAAAGTAGAGTCTAGTTTTGCAATTAACCAAATTTGACTTTTTCATGAGACTTCATCGTGAAGTCTCCGAAGAAAAAGAGTTAATTTTGCATTTAACCAAAATGGTCGATTTTTTAGTTCCAGACGTCATTATGAAGTCTCCCAAGTTTCCAATGATTTCAGACTTCACTGAGAAGTCTCGTCAATAGTCAATGTTCAAAATTTTGGTCAAATGCAAAAGGAACTCCTTTTTTTTCACGGAGACTTAAGAACGAAGTCTCGATTAAAACTACCCGTTCCGGTCAAATGCAAAACTCTCCATTTTCGGAGACTTCATTTTGAAGTCTCGATAAAAAGTCATACTTACGGTCAAATGCGAAACTAACCTCTTCTACCCAGACTTCATTTCAACTCCGTTTTTTTTTGTTTTCAAAGGAGAGTTTGTAAAACTAACCCTCATTTGACCATTGAGACATCATGATGAAATCTGGCTTTGGGAAAATCGGCGAAAAGCAATTAAAGATTACCTAAATTCGGTTTGAGATCGTTTTTAGCTTCGTCGATGGCAAAGAATTGCTTATGCCACCAATGCCCAAGAAATTCAGTCGTTATTATGCACGAATCTTGGTAAATCACAAGATCTAAGGATGGTGAATTTTGAAAACGAGATTTCAAAATTTAATTGTTGAAATTAGAGAGGAGATTGACGAAAATGGAAATTTTAGCTCAAATATAGAGTTTTAACATCTCTAAATTCGGTTGTTTAAAACATTTAGTGCTCAATTTTGATTGGTAACGGTGGTTAGGGAATATTGAAGATGACAATATTTTCATAATTACGTGATAATTTTTAGATTGTTTTGTTTTAAACCGAACCATAAAACTTTATCGTAAAGTCTCCGTTAAGTATTATTGTGAATAAACATGCTGGAAAATAGTTTAAAGTATTTTAAAAGTTAGGAAATAAGGGTCTAAATATACTATTAATTTTAAATAAGGGTATAGTTATGCAAAAAAACCCTATAATAATTCACGACAGAAGTAATTCCAAGCAAATTACGTAACATCGACATGTGTTGAACAAATCAAAATCCTTCTATTATTTATGGGATTAAATATATGATAACCCCTTTTTTTTGTTCGTGAACATCTTATTACTTTACTATCGTTTATTTGTCGAATACTAGGTATATACTCGCACTACGCGCCGAGACTTTATTCATATTATTTATTTTGTATTTAATAAATTAATATATTTTGTTTTACTAAAAAATATATTTTTTGTTTTTTAAAAAATACATAAACAAATACACTACAAATTATTATTTTTCTAATTATAAAACTTCCATGATTATTTTTTCCTGTTTAATCCTCTTTTGAATTATTTTTTAATTTTTTTATCTCTCTTGTATCTCTTTTTCTCTCTTCTCAATATCTCTGTAAATTTATTCGTTCTGAACTCAATCTCTTTTTTTATTTTTCCCTTCAGCTTAAGTCACCTAAAAATATTCTATCTGCTTAATCGGAATCATCTGTGAAATTTTTTTCCCTAAATACCATAATCATATTTCAATGATTTTCTTACAATAACTTCATTAAAAATTTACCAAAATAATATTTTCTTAAGATCAACAAACTCTGAATCATTGGTCTTTCTTACAACAACATTGTTTGTTCAATCCATATTCAATTATTATTATTTTTTACTTCTATAATATTTCAAGAAACAATATCTCCAGATTTATCTTGACTCTCTTATCAACAGTGCCAACAAAAAAGCTTGAATCTTTTTTTACAACAACTTTGGTGAGCAGATTCCAAAAATTTTCAATGATATAAAATTCTAACAAAGTTTTGATTCACATAATTAACTCACATATTGGATCCTACTGTAGCTCGGAGACAATTGCTGGTCATTACAAAATCTCCGACTCTTACGTACAACAATCTAATTGTGTGATCTCTGAGTCGTTGTCTTTTCTATCTTTGCTATACGTTTTTGGTCTTTCCAAAAAACATCTTCGATTCGTTTCCAAAGAGTATCCTATGGAGTTTTGAATTTGTTGAAATATTGCTTCTCACCACTAATCTCACATCAGAGAATTTTGAACTTTAATATTTGCATGTAAGAGATTGAGATGCTAATTTCAGCTCAAATTAGTATTTTAGCGTGATTTCAATAGATTTATGTCTTGAGATAGATTTTCAAAAGAAGATAAAAATTCGCTCTATATTGCGTATATTTTCTAATAATATTTTTTTAATAATTATTTTCAAATATTTTATTGATTTAATGTTTAAATTGTATATATGATTTATTTTTATTTTTTAAAAAGAAATTGTATATTCTTGGTTCGGTTTATAGTAAAAATAACTGGATAGTTAAATTGAGTACACTATATTATTTTTTAAAACATCAAATAGACTTCAACTCTAACCAAATTAAATTAATCACTTATATTGTATGAATTTATATATGGCTTAGTTTAAATTGTACTAAAATTAATTGGTTCTTTTAATACATACACTATATTATTATTATTAAAATATTAAATTAACCTCAAATCTAGCTATTACAAATATATGAAATTTTAGTAAAGGTAAAAAACTGATATGTCAAATTTGAGTATGATGTGTATTAATTATTATATTTTTATTGGTTACATGTTTTAATTGAGATGTCATCTTTCTAGTGTCATTTTTGTAATTATTTTTATATTTTACAAAGTAAGTTCATACTTTAAAATTTGTAGCCCTTCTAATTATTTTTGCATTTTACAAAATAAGTCTATTCTTTAAAATATGTAGCCCATCACAATAAATTTTAGCCATTATAGTTATCTAATTATTTTTTGCATTTTACAAAGTAAGCCCATTCTTTAAAATCTGTAGCCCTTCTAATTATTTTTGCATTTTATAAAGTAAGCCCATACTTTAAAATCTGTAACCCATCACAATAAATATAGCTTATGTGTATTAATTAAAATGTTCTGATTGGATAACAAGTTTTGCTGATTTGTCAGATGGAGGATGATTGAAAATGCTGAATGACACAAGCCTTGTTAATGTATTGATTAATAATTTCAAAATTTTCTTCATATCTGGATGTCGATATTTATCTATTAATTTTTTATTACAATTAAGATATTATTGACTAACTGATTTCTCTATAATTTCAATTTTTCCTTCATATCATTGACTTGAGTTATAATTAAATGTTGAAGCTTTCTGTTCCTTAAATTTTGTTTTACCTTTTTTTTTTTTAATTATTTGCACACTGATGTAGAGTTGCCTAAACTAGACCATTAGTTCCTGTTATTCACATTCAAAATTTTCTACAAATGGAAATACAGAAATTCCATAACCAGTTTAATTACTTGCGAAGTAGGTTCTTTTGGTTTGGTAAGAGTAAGACCCAGGCCAGCAGTTGTCTCTGCAAAATACAAGATCACTAATGGTTAACAGTGAAGGACAACATAACAAGAAATATATATAATTAGTGGTGAGTGATGACTATTCACATGATTATTATCCTAAATGATTTGGGTTTGATTCGAGAAATTTAATATAATGTTTTGACGTTTAAAGGATTTAAGAAGAGTAAGTTGGCACAAACCCAAGTCTTTTTATGAGAAAATTGCCAGCAAAATTTTCCCACCAAGCTTCGCTTTGATCTAAATATGGCGATGAAGCCAATATGCCACAGCGAGTCATCACGTTCCGGCTTGTCCAAAACTACGGCGAGCTCCTGTGAAAGTCTGGGAAAATCGGTGATGTTTAAGTACACATCTCTCCGGAAAATCTCTCCGCCTCCTCCAACTCCGCCTCCAGCCTCACCTGTGAAATCACTAGCAATGGACGGTCGTGGGAGCTGCTCAGAGATACCGGTAAGGAACCCACTGGTGAAGCAAGCTGCTTTGGCTTACCTGCAGCCTATGTCAGGGAGGCCACCGGGGACAGTGGTGGAGCAAGGTCTTTTTGGTAAATTCAAAGAGGTTTGCTGTAGAGGGCAGTGCGGGTGTCTCGAGTGGCTCCACGGTACCAATACTGACAAAGAAGATGATGTGATCTATTGATGAGACAAACTACGACAGGTGGAGGATGATAGTTTTCGAATCTGAGGTTTTGGACATGTACATCATGGTTTGTTAAATTCTCTGCTCATGTTAAATCACCAGCATCATCATCAGAGATGTTTCTTGTGAAGAAAGAAAAGGCATAGAAGAGAGTGCTTACCTTAGAGTACCGGAGAGGTGCTTCTACTCAAATACTCCTGGTTTATTTGGGTCACTACAATTGTAATTTGAGTAAGCTAAATTACATTTAAAAAGATTTGTAACCACCCATGTTTTCATAGGGGGCCCATAAACAATTAACTGAAGTCTATTGTAATCTACGATTAGGAGGCACATATTTCACTTTCAGTATCCTGTTGAAATGATTAAGAGTTTCATAGGATAGTTACATCTGCATATCAACTTACTGTATTAACATAAAGTGCACTATGCAAACTGGTGTAGCCTGCACCCAACAGCAGGTGTTCAGAGAATTTCATCAGAACCAGGGCATCCACCAGATGTACATCTTCCCAAGATTCTCAAGTGAGACTGCATCGGCAATCAACCGGCGAGCCTGACCTTCTACCGGTAGCGGAACACCAACAACCACGCCCTGCAACCGGGCTTCAATGCTGCTTATGGCCCGCTGTAATTGCCAAATCGTGTGGTTGTCTCAAGCAATTAGAAAGAAAAAAGGGTAAATGAACTGACATGAAAGAGAATCATAAGATGATTATGCAAACCTGAGCATGTGGGTTCTGAACTTCTACTCCGCTTGATTTGTGTGATTTTGTCCACTCCACAAGAGGATCATGGATGAATGTCTCCAGTATGCTCATCAACGTCTCCCTATGTGTCCTCAGCACTGTAAGAGTGATTTCACATACCCTCATGAAGATGCCCTCATATCCAGTGATGCCCAAACCATCGATCATGTTCTGTGGTTTGGAAAATAACAATTCATTACTATGACAAACGAAAACAAAATACCAACAGAACACACACAAACGATTTTGCAGTTTCTTGCCTGGGTCAATCTGAATGGCACCAACTCAGGCTTCTCCAGTTGTAAGCCTTTGTCAAATAAGCAACTGAAGTCTACATGAACACAATCACCTGAAGTAGAATCAAAGAGGATATTTTCTCCATGACGGTCACCAAGTCCAACAATGTGCCCAACCATGGACCAAACTGCTGTGGTGTGAGCATAAGCTACACGTGACCTAAACCAAGCAGCTGGTTCAGAAAACGTTGTCAAGAACCATTTATGGAAAACCGGAGGGAACATAGGGAGGATCTTGGTCTTCAGCATTTCATACTCCTTTTTAACAGGACACTGATCATATATTCTTTTAATTTGAGGATTTGTTTTCTGCCGATCAAACCTCCCACAAGAAATGTATATATCTTGTAAAATATGGCGGAGTCCACATGTATGTGGAACCCACTCCACCAGACCACAGTCCTCAGTCAGAGGAGCTACTGCAAAGGTGCGGATATATAGCTTCCTTCGCCTGCTTTCGGGATATTTGGATAGTAAGCGGTTTATCATCGCAGTAAATTCCATCATCCGAGCATCTTTCCTGAGATCATCCTTGGGCTTGCAGAGGAATGGATACTCAATACCATCATTTCCCAGCAGAATGATCTGAATATACAATATAGAATCTATTGGTAAGGCATAATGTAGGACTGATTCTCGAAGATAAAATGATTTTATGCTATGGTATAAGGCATATTGAGAGACATATAAAAGTAGATAGAAGCAGAGAGCAGTACAGAGAATCATATGGAATTAGGAAGACACTTTCAATCCGTGAAAAATGCAAAAGCATACCTTCTTTGGGCGCTGAAGGGATGAAAGTATCTCGGCTTCATCAGCTATACCAGAAATAGTTGGTAGATCTGAACCAGAAAATACACTGGCAGAGTGTCGTTCATTGTCGTTCATATCGAATGCTGGTAGGCTAATGGTAAGAGATTGTTGAATTGGCATGATGATATCCAGCGGCATCATTCTTTTTAAGGCACTGAATTCAGTCGCTATATTGATAACCTTGGATCTTGGTTGTCCTCCATGGAAGCACAGTTTAATGAAATGATCAGTCAAACTAGCAAACTGAATGAACAAATTGTGGCCTCTGTCACTTTGGTTAAAACCTTTTCGTGCGCCTTGTATGATTTCTGCAGCTGCTTCCCTCCTAGCAGGAACAGTAGATTTTGAAACAGCTGCCATAATCCAGAGCCCTTGCTGAGGAAATTGATGTAGAACAGAGGTGATGATATTTTTAACCATTAGTACAGTATCCCCATTCTGGTGACAAATTCTAGAAACCAACTGAGGCAACACAGTTAACCACTGATAGGTTGGCAGATCCTTTAAGCAGCCTCTCATTAAACTCATTATCTGCGAAAAGAATAAAAAAATTATATATGAAATACGAGAAGTACCAAATAGTGAACGGCTATGAGAAAGAGTCCATAATCACCACCTTCAAATGAGTACTTTTCAATTCCTTATTTCCCGCTGAGCCACTTGTTTTATAGATAGTACCAAAGTCAAACCATAACGTTAACAACCTCGGAAGTGCTTGAAAGAGATTCTTGTGCCCACTGTGAAGTGCCTTAGCATAGAAGTACATTCCCTTAAATAGGTAATCCCAACCTGCTTTCTCAGTGCTTGAGTTTGACGAGACAGATCCCTTTTTACTGCCTGCAGAGCTCAATAAAGAGCTCTCTTGTAGGCACTTACTTGCATCAACATAAAGTTCATCATAATACTTAGCCAAATGGAAATATCCCTTCTCCCAGGGCAGCAAGTCCTTGACTTGGGTGTACAGATTTAAAACATCTTTCTTCTGTTTCTGCCCACTGTGATGGATCCATTTGGAATACAAAAGAAGAGTCTTTGCAACATCTTTTTTTTCTTTGAAAGATTGTGTGTTACGAACTGTTGGCTCTGGATTTGGGGGAGCCATCAGTAAGCTATTGATAGAAGAAATTACAGTGGAGTCAACAACTCCCTCAGGCATATTCAAGAGAGACTGTTGTAGCTCTATAATGGCACTGTCTGAACGCCTGTTGATCCAAAGAAGTTTTGCCTTTTCCATATGAACATTAGGTGCACCAGAAGCCTGAGCTTCCAAAATTGCCCTGTGAGCTGTCTCATAATGTCCAGCCAAACGGCAAAGCTTTGCATATTGAAGCCAACAGTTCCCAACTTGAGCACCAAGCCCAGATGCACCAAAAACGAGTCTTCGGAAAGCTAAGAGAGGTTCCCTTGTCCACAATGATGATTGAGTAAATCTGAGCCGGTTCTCCCAGTTATCTACTATTTTTGAAAACTCCAGATCACTTGTACTAAATGATTTTTCCAAATATGAATCTCCATTAAGAACCGCCTGGAAGTCCTCTAGCTCCCTTAGCAAGTGTAGTTTGACAACAAAAGGATACGCTCGTGTATATGAGTCCATGCCTGCAGCAGCTAGAGGAGCAATGAGAGCTTGTTTGGAAATTGCTATTCTCTCAGCTACAGAGTATTGATCTTTCTTCATCATTGCTTGGAGAATCTGTGCTACATCTCTGTCGAATAAGGCATTACTGTCTGAGCTACTGAATAGTAAATCCTCTGCATCAGCTCCACCAAGATACTCATCCATCAAGTCCCACTTTCCAAGTCTCCATGCAGCTTGTACACCTTGTGTGCACCACGTTTTCTTGTACTCAGGCACTCTGGAAATTAGTCCGTCAACATGAGTGACCATTGTCTGATGGTGGCACATGTTTAGCAAGCAATTAAGAACATCAGAATGTCTTTGAACTGATGTTGGTTCCATCTGAAGGGCTTGTTCACATGCAGTAAAAACTTCTGCCCAATTACCAGATTTCTTATTTATCAACAATTGGTCTTGCAAACTTAATGATTTGCTTAAACTTGCAAAGCCTGAAAGACCGTCAGGCTCGTCAAGGCAGCTGTATATTCCCATCAGAGAAGAAACATCAGCATTTTCAAAGATGCCTGTCTTCTCAGCCGCGGGATTTAAAGAGCCTGACTTTCCACGTACATGGGATTCAAGGTACATCAATGACCTGGCATAAGCTTGACACCTGAAAGATGCCCTAGCAAGGGTCACCTTGGGAATAGCAAGCAAAAGCTCCAACACATATTTACATTGTACAAGAAGATGATCCTGTTCTGTTCTTAAGGTTGAAACCTGGTCTTTCGATTTGGGTGCTACTTGCCTACCACCTGATGACTGCATAGACGATGAGAGTGCTACTCCCTGCTTCACATCGTCAACCCATTGCCCAAGGTTATCAAGAAGCGTGAAAACAGCTTGAACACAAACTTCACTCTGACCAACACCAAAGCTGTTTATTGTCACTCCACTATTTTCTGACGCAGCAGCATCAAGAACAGTAAGGATCTCTTCTGAAATGCTAAGCCGTGCTGCCTCAGTCCCATGGCAAAGAACATCCAGAACTAAATATGGTAAGAGATAAGTAGCCGTCTGCATATCATGACGCACTATGCCTCGGCAAGCAGCAAATATGCTTACACGGGATCCAGTTGCATGTGCTGTCAATTTCCTTATCCAGTAGGATAGCCACCTTCTGAATGACATAGAAGGCCGATAAATTGGTCCAGCTGATCCAGGGTCAGACACATTTGGAAGCTGAAACCTTGAAGTCAAGCAGGGAGCTATTAGTTCTTTAACATAGTTTGAGAAGCGATACCATAGTTTTTGTCCCCTATCCTTCACTTCATTGTTACCTCCATATCTTCTAGAACCAGATACGCTGACTTGTACATACTCCTGGGGGGTAAACACAACAACATTTCCAGCTAATGATGGCTCACAACCAGCAATCTTTAGTAATTCCTGTATGGCAAGAGCAGCTGAATCTTGTATGATTGTATCCTGTGCAGCTCTAAAAGCTCTTGCCAAATGTTTGTGAATGAGCTCAAAGATAAGATCATCATCTGAGCATTGGATTTTAAAACGACTGCATGAAGCAACTCTCACTTTGGCAGGGTCAATAGCACCTATTGCTCCAAGACAATCTGCACAGACTAACTTAAACCTCTGACCCACTGTAGTTCGAGATTCTTCTGCACATCCCTGTAGTAAAGATGTGATTAAAGAGCTCAATATCTCCATGTCTGAGACAATTTCACCAGCAATCAGTGCAGCAACATCTTCATTTCTGTGATACAGCAATTTGCTTAGCTCACATGCCACCATGTATCTAACATTCAGGTTCTCATGTTTCATACCATTAACAATATCCCGCAATTGATCCTTCAGGCTCATTAATCCACGTGCTTCTTGAATAGCATTGTTCAATTCTCCTAAAGATGGTATGCTAGGTAAGAGGGGAAATTCACAAATGTGCTGCTTTAGTATATCTCTATTCTTCAAAACAAGTTCTTCAAGAATATTCACCACTTCATCTAAATATACATGGGGACCTTCCTTCTCTCTCTCTAAGAAGGGGATGAGTGCCGCAAAAACCTGAGAAATCACATACTTTATGCTAGATGGCGATACAGCAGCCAACTTTCTTGTAAAAAAATGCAAGACCAAGAGACCCTCGCTCTGAAGTGCATCTTTGTCAATGGCATGCATAAGGAGAACCATAAGCTTAGGCACATATGTGCTGAGATAATGGCCCATCATCTCAATGAGCAGCTTGATACGCTTCAACGCTTGTTTTTGAAGAAAAATATCATCTGCATGAAGCATTTTTCTGTCAATACTGTTAAGGAGTCCAACAAAATGGTTTTGTAAGAATCCAGGAAGATCTTCGGCATTTGTTAAAACTTTTGAGATCTTCTTTATTGCCTCAGGAAGTCTCTGTAGCCTGCATAAGCAAAATAGTAAAATCGTATGTCATAAAAAACAAACAAGCATCAGGACGTTCAGTTATTTGTTTAAAATGATGAATGCATTTTCCTCTCGCGGCTTAAGAAAACAAACAACCTCTAGCCATTTCTATTAACATGTATATGTGAATGAGCAATAAAAACACGCAGAGAGAGAGAGAGAGAGCTCAAAAGAACATGGATTCCTTCACGAAATTCTAGTTCTTAAAGCAAATAGGTGGCATGCTCCTCAACAAATACAACTGAACCGAAGATTTCTTACAAAAGAAATTTTTTAAAAACCTTCATGCTATTTCCAACTAACAATTTCAGCTAAGAAGGTACGAAGCTATGCGAGTACATACCGTCTATCTGTCTCAGGTGTATCAGCAATGTCCACAAAGCATACAAGCTCATCTAAGAGTGCAGGCAATGCAGCAGAAAAAATTTCTTGGTTGTCAGAACCAATCTGTGAGTGATACAATTGCAAAACTGAGAGCAGATTCTTGTCCTCTTTTTGATTCAGAGCAAATGCAAGAACTCTGGGTAGCCAATTTACTATTAGAGGTACCACATCTGTGTCTAATAACTTTGCCAGTTCGTTTAAGGTATTGGCTGCTTCAGCATTTTCCTGCCAATATACCAAGAGCTTAGGAAGAACAACAGGGACCATTTTCCTCACAAGTTCTTCAGTTTCAACACCCAAAACAGCCTCTGCAAATTCTCTTACCACATTTGGACGGTTGGTCAGCCTGGCAGATAGATTATCAAACAACTCATTTTGAATATGAGCAGCTCTGGAAAGTAGAGTTGCAAATCCCCCTTTCACATGGATGTAGCATGACCGATTTATTAACCTTGACGCATGTATTCGGACGATCAAGGTTGGATGATCAAGCTGATCAATCAGCAGGAAAAGACAAAACAAGAAAAGCTCACTGGTAACATCAACAGCTACCATAACTTCAGCTGTCGTTTCCAATAGAGTCTGGATGACGAGAAGATCCTTAGCTGTTGCTAGAGAATGCTCAATCAAACTAAAAAAATTGCGTTCGCAACTTTTCTCCATAGCATCTTCACCAAGAAACAAACAGCTCACAATGGGATGCTGTACAAAGATACCAATCTGAGCACAGAGTGCTTCCCTTACATCTGTATTTGCATGAAGTAACAGATATTGAAGGCATCTTATCCATTGAGACTTTGTTCTGACCAGAATATCTGGGGCTGTGTGGCCAAGAATCCTCTTTATTACTTCTACGCAGGCTAGCTGAGTCTTTTCAGAAGACTCGTCATAAAGAAGATTAAAATATAAGGATTGAAGGTTAAAGTAATCATCATGATGATACATTTCCAATTTCACCATCTTTGGAGTCTCTATGATTCTGAAATGCTTCTCATCTTTGCTTTCAAAAAATTTATCACACTTTGAACATTGGAACCCTTGAAGTAGACAATTCAGAGTCTCATCTTTCTTTAAATCTTCATGTTGGAATAAATGGCATGCGGTTTTCTCCGAGCCGGTTGTACTTGATCCATAAAGACAAGACAAGAAGCCAAGAGACTGAGGAATGGTCTTCTTAACCATTAATTGCGTTTCTTTCAACAAATGCCTATGAATTTAAGACAAAATAACAGTTAAACTATGTATTTAAGAGCATCTTTAGAAGGACTTGTGAGCAAAAACAGCTATCTGAACTTGGTTCATTATTTCGTTTTTTACTCATCAACTTACTCCAGCATTGGGAATATATGAAGAAGGGCATCAAGACCAGAGAAAAGAACTTTGAGTGGCATGGAGATAACAGCAACAGCTCTCACTTGTTCAAAATCATCAGAAAGAGCCCGATTGAAGATATCAAAACCACTCCCCTCTTGTAAACCAAGCTTTGTCCATATCCCCACAGATAAACACTTAGACTTTACTAGAGAGCTAGGCTTCTTAAACAGCATGAGGTGCGTCCAAGGAAGCTTCAGCAATAATTGTATGGCAACCAGATCATTCCCTTTACTTGTATAACCATACTGTGAATCCAAATCTGATTAAAGGCGAACACATTAACAAATGATAAATCCAAAATTGGTATAAAGCAAAAGATTCAACACATTATTTGGCATGGAAAAACATGTCAAGACTTCAAGGAAAAGGAGAGTTACCAGGCATGAGCAGCAAATTGTGAATTCCTTCCAAGTAAATAGAAATATCAAACATGATAGGATTTTCTTTTGCAACCTACATACGAATCTTTCAAAATAAAAACTGGAAACGAAAAACTCTAGTAAAAGAATTGGGACTGGGGTGTTTCTGGTTACCTGCTCAGCTATCCAGGGAATCCAGGCAAACATCTGGCGAAATAAGCGATGAGTCATGTCAGTCCAGGGACAGAAACAAAATGCATTGGTGAGCATGCTAAGTGCCACTATTGAAATTTCAGTCCGTAACAGACTAAGTCCAGGAGGTGGAGGCTTTAAAGATTCTACAGTTGAAATAAACATCTCACGCAGACTAGCAGCATCATTTCCATCAGTCTCATAGGAAAATTTAGGAGCAAAGTAAACCCCTCGTTGAATATCGTCACCAACCTTCTGGCGCTTCCTTTTGTAAGTACTTCCATCCTTAATATGCCTTTTTTTTCCAGTGTTAATTCCCTGGACAGGTCTATCACTTGCTGCTGATGTATGACTACCACATTTGGTTGTCTCACCTCGAACACAACCAGGTCCAAGAGCTACAAGAACTGCTTTAAAACATTCTATCAATTGGAAACAAGGTTCTGGAAGATGAAGCAACTCTAGAAGGCAATGTAGCTTCCATATACAAGGAGGACAAGATTTCACAATCCGCACATAAGCTCTGCACAGGGAAGCCTACATACAAATACCCCATGTGATTTTCCCATAAAATTGTTGAAAGAGGAGCAAATTGATCAGAAATTCATAGGCCTGGAACATGTGTATGGGAAGAAACAGATCCAAATATACCTTAAGCTCCTCACTCTTTGTTCTCTGTAAAGCATGAGGGAAGACCAACACTAAACTTTCTGCAGTTAGTTCGACAACGACATCAGAACAGCTGGAATATATTGCCGTAAGGAAAAGTCCAATAGTAGAATCATAAATCGGATTCCTGTAACAAAAATCCAGAATTTAAGTTCAAAGTGAAGGTAGATCTATATTCTGAGACTTCATAGGAGAAGATTAACTGAACCAGTGGCAAAAGAGCAACTTAACAAATATTTTTTTCCACACTCAAATGTGAGGAAGGTAACAGAGAAGAATCAATAAAACTTAATTAATATTCACAATCATGTCAAAATAAAACAAAAGAGCTGTGTTTTGACATGTGGGAACACACCTGTACACAGGAAGTCCTACTTCATCTGCACTTAAAAGGAGGATGATTGACTGTATCAAACCCACATGAGGGAGGATGTTGAAAGTAAGGATGGATCCGACAAGAGAAGCAAATTCAAAGCATGCCTTCATATAAAATCAGATGGCAGATTAGTGTCCCAAAAATCATCACATCTTCAAATTAAATTAAATGCACCACTGACACTAGTAACCGATCAGATAAACCCAAATCAACAAGCTTATGAACAAATAGTAACTCACCATCTGCAAATCTACACCACCACCGCATACTAAAGAACAAGAAGCCTTAACAAATGATGTATGGATGAGACCCTGGACGTAGAGTGTCCCCTCAGTTAGGCATTTACAGATGAGCTTAAGGATACAAATAGCAAAAGGTTGCCATCGTTTGGCTCCTAATAAGTTTAACACAAGACCATCCCCATCTCTGGGCTTATTAGAATCTGGCAGATCACAGAGATGACAAGAATCACCCCAAATTCCAGAAAAGCACATACAGAAACACCTAAATGGAATGTGAGATTCACAGATTTCTGGTTCATGTGAGCGAAGTGATGCAATAGGTTGCATATCTGGAAACATAGAAAAGGTACGGTAGTTCAGTATAAGTTGAATAATTTTGAAACCATAGTACCAAGGAAGAAAGCCAAAATCTTATTATCACCTTCAATGGCTTGCAAAGCATCATGGAAGAACATCCGGTACGCCTTCCTTGAGTTGGAACGCAGCAACATTAAGAGAGATCCAACAGTTTCAAGTATTACTCCATGCCCAGGACTGCAATTGATTTACACAAGAAAGCATTAAAGCAAAACTCATGAAGAGTGACACCTATTAACCATTGTCTTCTCCAGTTTGTTGTTTGGTTATTGGCAAACAATGAGGTCTTTTCTGAAAAGTTTTTAAACAGACAAGTTTTGTGCCTGCGTCATTCTACTACTGTGAGGTACCAGTGAGGATAGTAAAGTAACCCAGAAACAATAGAGTCGGAGATATGACCTATACAGGAACTAGGCAAACCCAATTTCTAGTCAAACAACTTACACAAATTCTGGTTCTGCAAAGAAGGGGATAATACGACCAATCACAGGGAGGATAGCAGCAGGGCTTCCGTGATAGAAAACTCCTGGAATGTTCCTTGCTGTGTGACCAACAAGCTTCAAAACAGCTGTAACTTCCCTCCCGTTGCCTGTCCACGCACGACAAGGAACTATAAAATTGCGTTTCTCAAAAGTAGCTAAAAATTCGAGAGAAAATGGAACTCAATCGATACACTGGTATCCAAAAATAAAATAAAAAAACAGGTGAAACGTATCCTATCAAGCTGTGAAGTTCATCAACATACAGATACAGGAGCACATGAAACCGTAAACATCCTAGGTTAACTTAAACCAATTCCAGTAAAATCCAAGCTAAGAATTATGCAAGGGAACGGAAACAAGAGCTCAAAGAGAGACAGTAATTACCGAGAGAAGGAACAACGTAGGTATTCAAAAGATTGGGGATGACAGCCCGAAATCGAATCTCAAGAGCATCTTCGTCTCCGGAAGAGTGACGGAGGTTGTTAGCCGGACTGGAGGAGGATGCGGCGACCCGTTCACGGAGTTCGTGAACCAAGCTGGAGAGATTATTGTCGTTGGCCATTTCACAATTGCAGAAGCTACGCTCGCTCCAGTCTCCTCTTCCTCCTTCCCTCCCAAATTTTTTTCTTTTTTTAAGTATAAACAATAAAAAATAATGTGTAAGAAAATGATAGGTTGAGAGTCCCTGTAACGTTCATGAAACAGAAAGAAAGAAGCAAAGAAGCAAAGAAGAAGAACAAGAATGTGGGGAGTAAAGTCTAATGCAGCAAGTGGCTAAGGAGAAGAGATTGGGAATGAACTAGAGGGTTTGGCCTACTTATAATTAATACTATGTCGTTAAGTTATGCTGCCCTAAGTTCACTCAGTATTTAAGGGATTCCCAAATTAATATGGCTTCCATATCAGAACATTAGAACATTAATCAATTTAATTTCATCTCTACGGTCGTTTAGGTCTTTCTTCTATCTTCACTCTCTTCTTCTACTTCATTTCTTCTCTTCCTACTCTTGAATCTAACAAAGTGGTGCTTTCATTAAGAGCAGGTGACGATGTCTTCCGCACCTGGTAAGCAGATTGGATCAAATGAACTCGAGGCTCGTGATATGCTCAAAATTAATACTCTAAAGTATCTAAG
Source organism: Crucihimalaya himalaica (assembly GCA_004349715.1). NCBI lineage: Eukaryota > Viridiplantae > Streptophyta > Magnoliopsida > Brassicales > Brassicaceae > Crucihimalaya > Crucihimalaya himalaica. Next base: position 790,954 of record SMJT01000040.1, on the reverse strand, counting down.
CAGTCGCTGTAATATTCTAGGGGTCGAACCACAAAGACTCAGAGAATCACACAATAGATTTCTTTGTGGTTCGACCCCTAAAATACTGTAGCGACTGCTTAGATACTTTTAGGGTATTAGATTTGAGCACATCAGCCATTATACCCAGTGCAAAACGGATTTGTCCGGACCATTCTCCATAATTCAGCCCATTGAACCTTACGACAGAGTTAGCCGATGCATTCAAATTTGATGAACTACAAGCATTTAAACATGCTTACCTATTAATGCTTTGAGACTTTTATATAGATTCTAGAGGTCTAACTTAAAACATGTATTTAACCAACCTTTAGGCAATACTTAAAAACAAGCACTTTCAATGATACTCATTTATTTTTTATATACTTCTAAAATTAATCAAATCACACACATAAATCAAATAAACATGTTACCTTTGGGTATACATATTATTGATTATAGTGGAATTGATTAATCCTTTTAGTATTATTAACTATATTCAATATCCACCTTTGGGTGATCTCTAAGAATATCTTATATATAAAAGAAGAATGAGACTCTCCAGACGATGACACGTCAGCACAGGAGAGAGTGACACGTTGCAGTATATTTGTAAAAAGTTGTTTTCTAAAAAAAATATGAAAAGTTTTTCGTATGAATTATCGTAAATGCAATATTTATTTTTATATCTTATCATATTTTTATCTCTTATCTCAAATCATATTTTGTTTTTATCTCTTAAACTTTATTTTCGTGAAAGAAAAAAAAACACAGTTCCTCAAACTCTAATATAACTGTGCGGAACAACGAATTAGGAACGAATCATGAATAAACAGAAAAATATATACGTGGAACTATGAATTTGAGTTAGACCCACCTACTACATTTACATCTGGATTAGAGAAAATATGTTGTAGTTGATATATCTTATAAGAAAGAAAAGCAGAAAAGGAGATCGAATGCTAAAAAAAAAGGGAGATCGAACTATACTTCAAAAATTGATATAAAAATACTTATTTGCAAATTACACTGTGTGACGGCTCTTTATTTACATATACGGATAAAATAAAAGAATTTTAAATGACCAAAAAAAAAAATTCTTACATATATATCAAAATTAAATACACTTTGTATGTAAACCGTGAATTTTCATTCTTTTGATCTGTAGTTTCTCTAGACCCGGAAACACATTCAAATGTCACCAATAAATCACCAAATACTTGGCAACAAAATTAATTATTTATTGCTGTAAAAAACATATCTATTATATATTATCTAATTTTGAAAAAAAATCAAGTAAAATATTTGGCCTTCAACTATATAGGACTATCAAATGGGTTGTTCACGTACATTTTGACTACGGACAAATAGCGATCATGTTCATTAAAAACTATATCCATTAACGATCATGTCTAAATGGGTTTTCCAATGATTAGAATAGAACATATTGTTATAAAGGTAAAAAATCGAACAGATGAGCTGTAATTTTTCCTCAAATCTATTCATCATCGGAAGATGTCGAGCCTCTTCGAATTTCAAGTTCTACGTATACGTTATAAACCTGGTCTTTTTAAAATTTAAGTGTTTACCTAGAAAAAAAATAAGGAGCAAGAAGGTTTAAATTTGCTGATGTTATATGTTTTACAAAGGAGCTCGTATCAAGCTTAGAAGCCGAGAACTTGATGCTAATATTTTTGAATAAAACTATGTTTTAAAGTTAATAATTTTTTCGAATGTTAAGAGTACACACTACTCATATTTAAAAGGGATTAAGTTTTCTGAGAATACATAATTGTTCTATATATGTAATCACCGGTTAAAAAACCTATTAAAATAGTTTATTACGAAAAATTGAATATTTTCTCCTATCTAATATATTTATTTTCCACTTTCAAATGTTTTCACACAAATATAAAAGTTTAAGTTAACTAAACAAAAACACATTATATTTGAAAATGATATGTGAACGAAATCCTAAAACAAAATCCGCGTGTATGCGCGGGTGCTCATCTAATAGATAATAAAATTAATTGATCAATCAAAACCTTAATGTCATTTAATTTTAGCATCTCTTTAATCATGATCAATTAATAAGTTTTTTTATTTTCTGATATCTATATGTAATATAACAAGGCCACTTTAATGACTAACAAGTTATATACTATATAAACATTAAAAATTTAATTAGTATAATTTCTACTATATTGTGTTAATATTTCATAACACAATTAACTTCCTTTATAAAATGCAGCGGAAGCATTTTATACCATGACCCACGATTAATTTGATTTAACAAAGAAAATCAAATATGCTATAATTCTTTTGCTTGTGACTTTACGGCACCGTTAAAGGTGTTCGTAATTGATTTGATATTATCTCAATGCAAAATAAACCACCACTAACCGTATAACGTCACAACAGATCAAATGAAAACAATTCATGCCTTAAACCTTAAGCAAAATTATCGATAATAACCTAGATTCCATTATGAAACAAATTATTTCTAAGGAACCATTTTATTAAACGGCACTAATGTTTATTCACTGTATTTTAATTATGACTTTTCATAAGAAACCGTCACATAACAAAAATCAGAATCTATCAATTCTGAACATGATTCTACATGAATCATTATGGACCAATAACTCATCATGCAAACACATTTTTCAACGTGAACTTCGCCATGATCATGCACCAACCATACGTGTATGTGTGAAATCACACTAATATCATTATATGCAATTTTGACAACAATTCATTTACAGAATCCAATCGTTCTTTTATGTGCCTCATAATTAAATTATTTGTACGATCATGAATGCATACATAACGAGTATAATTGCACAGCAAAAATTCCAGAGACTATATAGAACCTTTAACACTTGCTTTCATGGTGTCGTACAAACAGACATGGTGAATTAACAAATCTGGTTTGCTCTGATACCAAATATAAATTTATACTTTTATGATTTCTGTTATAAAATCTAATTTCCAAAATCATCTAGATTTATATTAATTCAATCACAAACGCTTCTTATAAAAGAAGAAAGATTAACCTTTATCCATGCTTAATATGGCTGGTTATGGAATCAAACTTCAATTGATTTCTTCTTTCCTTAACCTTCCTCCTTAATTGATTCTTTGATAGATAAGAATCAAATCCTTCTCTTGTGAATTTTGTTGTGTTATAGGTTTTTCATTATCTCTCATTTTCTTAATTATCTCTAATATATAATATTAGAGATATCATGATAAAACACGTTATTTTGGCAACAGTCACATCACTTTACTCACTACACATATATAATGTATATGTGATCATTAATGAAGGATGTTCATGAAATATAATATGGTAAGGGAAGATGGTTATCAATACACACGAATTCTAATTTATTAATCGAAACCGATCCATCACGTTGTCGTCTTTAATATTAGAATACATAATAATATGAACTTAAACTTTATAATTAAACCGATAGACACATAGACCACATACAATATAAAATATTCTTACATAAACTTCTTCGGATATGCATATATCAACTTCTTGTGTTTTTTTGTGTGTGTGTGTTTTTTTTTTTTTTTTTTTTGTTCAGTTTTTACCTATTTACAAGAGATTAGCCTTACAAAACTCTACTTTGGTCACTATTAGGACTCAACCATTAGAATCTTGAATTTTTACCAATAAATTATTTTTTGTGGAAATTTGCACCTCCTTTTAGTTTGTCTCAAATTCATATTACACTAAGCCAAAAAAAAAGAAAAGAAAGGTTTAAAATATCACGGTGAATGAATATAACTGATTTTGTGTTTATATGATACCAGAATTAAAGATGGAAACTTCACAAGACTCCATAATTTCACTTTAATATATAACTGTTTTGTTGTGTTTAATTCAAGTATCTTTAAATTTGTAATGCCACGAGTCGTGGCCCATGACATGGAATAATATTAATATCAGATGATGTTAGATACAATAAAAAAATGTAGTCATTCAAAAGAACATATAGACTTTGTGTAATTTCTGTATAAAAATTAAAAATATTTCGGCTATATATCATAATCTTATAGTATTAAAAATAAAAAGTGTTGTCATTCATTTTCAAAATGGTTGATTACTGTACTTAATAAATTTACTTAATTAAAAAAAATTCATTCAATTTTAAAAAACAAAAAAAAAACAGAAATTACGCTAAAAACTTTTTAAATTTTTTTAAAAAATTACTATAAAATAATTAGAAAATAATGAAAATATCACTATACAGTTTTACTGTAATTGTGTGGAGATAATCAAAATGGATAATTGACGTTATTTTCATTTATATAAGATTAAAAATGTCAAGATGATGACATAAAAAGAAAAAAAAAATATAAAGGATTACGAAATTAGTAAATAAAATGATATTTTCTGAAATTTCTTTTTTCTTTGGTTTAGATAAGGTTTATTATAATTTTTTATGAGAAAGCTTAAATTATGATAACCAAAGAATATAAAACCCAAAATGAAAAGGCGTAAACTTTTGCAGAGCAATAAGAAAGAAATATGCTAATAGTTATTATTACTCACCATATGCAGAAAAAAATGAATGCAATGTTTAAATGAATTCCTTACATATATGAAGGATGCATGCATCCATCAATAATGTCCTTTACAAATATGAAAGATGTTGAACTACGATTGTAATGTTGGAACCAAACATAATACACAAGAACTAGAATAAATAAACAATTGCTCAGATTTCTTAATTTTTTTTTATCAATTATAGAGGAATAGTCAGCAGTAAAACATATTTAGAAACGCGAGATATCACATTAAACATTAAACACCATTATAAAAAAACTATCATCATTATGTACCGTTTTTCCCGCACATATTGCGATTAGCTCCCTATTTAATAAATAAGAAAAACAAATTACAGAAAATCATAGTCGCATTATTGTCCTTGCAAAAGTAAAGGAAAAAAAAAGTAAAAATGGATCAACCTAAACCATAAACCCTAGTCGCATTACCTAGATAGGTAATTAGGACCGACCATTTCTCTATATATATCTTATTATATAATGTACAGTTTTCAAAAGTTAGTAACTCATAAGATCGTGACACATGTTGTGTTAATATTATTCAAGATTTCGACATGTGTCAAAAATGAAAAATGTAAAAAAAAAAACTTATCATAAGGAAACCATACAAAAAGATAATTAACCACCATTATTCGGAAAACGCAAATCCTTTAGAAAAATGGAAATTTCATAAGAAAATTATACAAATTAGTTTATGAACCCCGACGCACGGAGATTTTAATTTAAATCTTTTATCAATATAAATATAATCAATAGGATTTTTTAAAATATTTTAATTTAGTCATGTATCTTTCCAAAGTTAGTGAAATATTACAAACACTTTTCATTACAATTTTTTACTACAACTATTTTTTGGTTGAATCCTGAGTTATTGGAGTTAAAATTCCCGAATGTCTGCTTTCTTTTTCGTCGCATCACACGACAGTGGAAGTCGTCTTTTCTCTCATGTCCCCTTATCGCTTTTCACATTTTTAAGATCTCCCTTTTTGCTATGTTACATGTCAGAATCAACAATTATGGTAGTGTTTTTTTATCACCTTTTGCTCTGTATTATGCTCCTTCTTAATAATTTCTCCTTCTTCCTCAAAGACATAAGACTACAAATTTTGATGCAGAACCAATTGGCCTCGTGTTATTTTGTATAATATATTTTTCTGTCTGATTTCTTCCTACTTTAGACGGCAAAACATTTGACCACAACTCTGTTTCATCTATATTTGAATCGTGTATTTAATAAGATTTGTTTCCCCTGCTCTACAACCTACTATGTTTCTGATTGTTTTCCAAATAGCATTATCAAATATTATTATCACATAGTTTTCATTATTTGATTAGATTTTTTTTTTTTTTGTGATATTTATGATAGTTTTTTGTTTTCTTTCAGATCACCTTCCTTTTTTCAATCTTTGTTAATTTCCTAAACATAGATTAGTATTTAGTTCTTCTTTTTTAGGCATTCATTTAATTTCAAAAATTACCATTTTCAATTTAGAAAACATTAATTAATATAGAAATTTTTCTTAATTAAATTATTTATATTATATTATAGTTATAAATAATTTAATTCTTCTTATTTTTAAATCGGTATCATGAATTGATATTTTAACATTATCAAATATTAAATATGTATTATCAAAATTTGAATGTGTTTTATCTTGAGGACTGAATTACTTTTAATTTTGAAGAAAACCTTATATATTTCGTTCTTATATTTTTTAAATTTTTAGTTTTCTTTATTCTGAAAAATAATTATTGTAACATTAAATATATGATAAGTTTTTTTCCTCAAATATTTACACATTATATGTTAATATAGAATTATCTCATTTTATATTTATCCAATTTTGATTTACATTTTTTCATATTTTTGTGTTGTATTTTTATCATTTCGATTTTTAAAATTTGAAGTTATTTTTGTAAATTATTGTTTTCCTTAAGTCTAAAATAATTATATAAAATATAATTTAGTTTTAATTTTATTTTTATTTGATTTTAAAATTTAAGATGTGTGGATCCCACAGAACAAATAATGAATGATGATGTGGAAGTTTTTTTATTGGTTTGATGAATGCTTCAAAATGATGATGTGGACACCTTAGGAGGAGAGAAAAGAGGTTTATTATATATATAAATTACAAATTCTAAAAACTGATTAATTTTATAAGAAAAAGATTGTACATTACCATTATTCATCAAATTATAATTCAAAATTATATAAAGTACAGTTTTCAAAATTTAGTAACTCATAATATCGTGACTTGTGTCATGTTAATCGATTCAAGATTTTGACATGTGTCAAAAATGAAAAATATAAAAAATATATAAAAAATATTTATAATAAAGAAAATATACAAAAAGATAATTAGTTACCATTATTCGGAAAATGTAAATCCTTTAAGAAAATGGAAATTTCAGAAGAAATTTATACAAATTACCAATTCTAAAAAATGATTAATTTTATAAGAAAAAGATTGTACACTACCATTATTCAGCAAAATGAAAATTCTAAGAAATTATAAAAAATATAATTCAAAAAAAAAAAATATTTACCATTTACTTCATATTTTCCTTTTAGAATATAAAGAAAATTTCTAATCGTAAAAGAAAAATAATTGTAAATATTAAACTCTATGTAAACAAATAAGTACTTTCATATTTTCTTAACAAGAATATAATTAACTACCATTATTCATAAAATGGAAATATTTTTGGAAAATAGAAATTTGATAAAAAAAAATTATACAAATTAAAAATTCTAATTGAAACTTTTTCTGAAATATTGGTAATTATATGTTGTAAATTGTGATTGTGTTCATAATTCTAATTTTAAAACTCTTATAAAATATAAGTAAACGTCATGATTTACAAAAAGTTCATAATGGTATATCATGTAATAAAATACATAACAACACTTTAATTCCGAAAATCTCCTTTTAAATATATAGTAGATATAATTTTACAGATGATTTTATTTTATTTTTTAATATTTTTATTTTAGAATTTTCACATATTTTAAAATATTATATTTTAACTCGCGTATACGCGGGACCTAATCTACCGTATATATATATTTTCATGTTGTTCCCTTGATATCAAATAACAGAACAATACTTTATTTCAGCTTTTGGATTCACAGATAAGAGTATATGTTATAGGTTTTCTAATATAAAATTATGCAATTTGATTTCATTTAATTTCCTCCCGGTTTAATGTCTTGCTAACCGGTTGAGTAATTTAGGTTTTTACATTATGGCTTCGTCACCGCTGCAGCCAACGAAGAGTTAATCAATAAGAAAAACATTATTCTTCTTCTCTTACGACTCCATCGTCATCATCACACGAGCCCAGGTCATCTTTCTATTCTCAGATCATCTTCTAGAGTTGTGGTATCCCCTTTCTTCGAGTCCGTAGAGGATTTCTAGATTGGGAACCTATCTTACTTCTCCGGTCTCAGTATTGCGCGAAAACATGTTGGATATCAATCTATTTCGTGAAGAGAAAGGTAACATTCCAGAGATTATCTTAGAATCGCAACGCCGTAGATTTTCCAACGCTGAAGTCGTCGATGAGATTATTAAGCTCGACAAAGAATGGCGTCAGCGTAAGTTGTATCCACGATCGATCTCTTTGCTCGCTCTGAATCCTTACGAATTTGAGCTTTGAAACTTATTGCACTTTATTAATTTGTTTCAGGTCAATTTGAAGTAGATCTCTTCAGAAAAGACTTCAACAAGCTCAATAAACAAGTCGCGCAGCTCAAAATTGTTAGATCCATTTCGTATTATTTGAGAATTTACTTACTAACCAAGCCTCACATAATAGTGTTCTATCAGTTCTGGTGTTTGTTGTCATATTCGCTAGTGTGAATATCATAGATCATGGAGAATGATTTTAGTTTTGTTTGAATGAAATTGATGGAGCTGGTTTAGTAATAGTGAAGTTCTTTTTTGTGGTTTCTCTGGAATAATAGGCTAAAGCTGATGCAACTGAGATTATTCGACAAACCGAGAAAAACAAACAAGAAGCTACCGCGAAGGAGCTAGGTAGAAGTTCGTGAAGCTTATGCTGCTTTGCAAGCCGAATTGGAGGCAGTTGGAAACCTAATTCATGACTCGGTTCTGATTTGTATCGATGAGGTTAGTGTCGCTGTCTTTCCTTCAAGTTTTGTCAGCATTGTGGTGGTGACAAAAAAGGTGAGAGAGAGATTTAAATAATAAGTGTTTTTCAAATGCAGGCAAATAATCTTGTGATTATAGTTTGGGGTGAAAGGCTGCTTGCTTTGCCTGGTCAGAAGCTGAAAAACCATGTTGATCTCATTAGTGTTCTCCGTATCGTAGATACCAAGATAGGTAAGCATTGACTCATGACACTTCTTAAGTCATCTCATCTTCTCAATTTCGTGTTTTCTCGGGTATCATTGTAATGCTATTTTGGTCTCATGCAGGTGCTGATATTGCTGGAGGGAGAGGCTTTTTCTTAATAGGAGATGGTGTGAGGCTTAACCAAGCTCTTATCAACTTTGCGCTAGACTTTTTGGAAGATAGAGGATTTACACCTATACAAACTCCTTTTTTCATGAGGAAGGATGTTATGGCCAAGTGCGCACAATTGGCACAGTTTGATGAAGAACTTTACAAGGTCTTCAATCGTGACAAATATTTTGTTTAATTATTAAGAGTAGTTTTGAGGTTTGATTTGTTGTTTTGTTCAGGTGACTGGTGAAGGAGATGATAAATTTCTTATTGCAACTGCTGAGCAACCTCTTTGTGCAATACATCGTGGTCAATCGATCCATCCGACCGAGCTTCCCATAAGATATGCTGGTTACTCGTCCTGCTTTAGAAAAGAAGCTGGTTCACATGGAAGAGATACACTTGGCATTTTCCGTACACACCAGTTTGAGAAAGTTGAACAGTTTTGCATCACGGGTCCTAATGATTCGTGGGCAATGCTCGAAGAGATGTTGAAGAACTCAAAAGAGTTTTACCAAGCGGTATGTAATTTAAGTTAATAAACCTTCAGGAAAAAAAAATTTCTAATGAGCCAAATTGTTATGATATGATGATTCCTGATCTGCAGCTTAAAATTCCATACCGAGTTGTGTCGGTTGTCTCTGGAGCTTTGAACGATGCAGCTGCTAAAAAGTATGACTTGGAAGGATGGTTTCCTGCGTCAGGGACTTACAGAGAGCTCGTGTCCTGTTCCAACTGTACAGACTATCAGTCTCGAAGGCTTGATATCAGATATGGTCAGAATAAAAGTAATGAGCAGACGAAGCAGTATGTGCATATGCTGAATTCGACACTTACTGCAACAGAGAGGACCATTTGCTGCATTCTCGAGAACTACCAGCGAGAGGATGGTGTGGACATCCCTGAGGTTCTGCAGCCGTATTTGGGCGGCAAGAAGTTTATGCCCTTCAAAAGATGAAGTCAGCCCAGCAGTTTGGTTAAGCTTCACACCATATACTAATAGGAAAATATCTGTGCTAATGCAGTAATGCAGTTTAATAAGAAGCTAGTATATGTTACTCTCTTTATTTCATTTTGAGAGATATTTAAAAGATTTTTACAAACATTAAGAAACCACATCTGATCTCATCAATTCTTCATTCGATCTTCGATGTTGGTAGGTTCAGGATTGAAGAAATTATGACATTTTGTTTAGATTTTGTAATCCCTCTGTTTCCCTGGTTTGGGGCAGTTGTTTTTATGAGTTTTCAGAATTTGTTGGTTTTGTTTTCGGAAAGATTTAGATTCTTATTGAGTATTGTGTTCTTCTATGTTTAATCAATAAAATGTTTAGACGACAATAAAGAACCTCAAACTTTTTTTCTTTGTCATCATTAATTAAGAACTAAAAAGTGAGTACAAGAGCAATAACCCAATAAAAAGAACACAGGTCAAAGGACCTAACAAGATTGAAAATAGAGAGAAGTTAAATTCATCCTTCTTTTTCAATGCGAGAGAGAAGCGAAGCAAGCCTTCCAATTGATAGGTACTATCTAAAGTGCCCATCCTTAGTCACACTTCTAGCAATGTCCCGAGCTGAAGAGTTGGCTTGGGGCAGAACGAGTTTGAAAGCATGACTATTGAAACTAGTAACAAGACGATTAATCTTATCAAGATAAGTGCGTAACCGAGGCCATTGCCGAGGGTTATTAACAGCATCAATGACAGCTCCGCCATCTGACCAATATTCAACTCTTACAACATAAAAATTTCGACCAAAAAAGACATCTCAATAGTGTAGAATTTGGCTCGAAGAAAAGCATCTCTACTCTAGTATTGAAAATAGCAGCATAGGTGTAACCACGTACAGTTAGTCCATGATGATGTTACATATAAGAACTCCTTCAGCAGGTTTGAACCAGCGTTTCTCAATCATGTGTCCGAGAAGCTCTAATGTTACCTCTTTCGAGTCTCAAAGTATTCTGATTTACTTGTAATATATGCTTTAGCTTTTGTGTCTTTTTATTTTATTATGAATGCTCTATTATAATATAATGTTTTTTATTGATTACTATTATTTGTAATAATTTAATGTATGTTTTTATTGATCTTAGTTAATAAGTACGGTAATGCAAAATACAAGTAATTTTGAAGTAAAATGTGAGGATTGATTCAGAAAGCAACACCGTTCAACCTCAAACATGAAACTTTGGCGAATAAACTTGTTTTTGGAGATGTTCTAAATGAAGTTTTTTTTTGGAAGATACTCTAACAACTCATTTTCTTAATGAGATTCCAAAAAACAAAATATTGCCAAGGTTAAACTAAATGACAATACTGTTTTTATTTTTTTTTTGTCTTAAACGATGTCAGAATTGAAGATGAATTAAGATTTAGTAATTTTATTTCAATATAACTTATGTATCTCCAATTTTATACTGCGGCAACATGGAATAATATAATTGATCATGTTAAATACACTTTTCTTGTGTTATCGATATGATCTTTACCAAAATCAATTGGAATATATACATATCTCTAATCTTTAATTTAAACATAATAGGAAAATATATTTGCTTGCATTTTAGTAAGAAGTTATATATTTCTCTCTTTCTTTCATTTTAGAAAACATTTAGATTTTTTCAAAAAAATTTAAAGCATCTTTAAAAGAAATCTCACCCGGTCTCGTTTATCCTTCTTCTAATCTCAAAAAATGTTGGTGGACTGAGGATTGAAGAAATTGTGACATTATATAAGCTTTGTTTGGATTTATAATCCCTTTGTTTAACAGTTTAGGACTGTTTCCTGTAGAAGTTTTCAAAACTCATTGGCTTTGTTTTCGGTAGGAGTTTAGATTCTTGGTGGTTTGAGTTTTCCCATGTTTAATCAATAAATAGAGCTGTCAAAATGGGTGGACTGTACATGGTCTGCCCACGTCTATAACATTATGGACCGGTCATGGACAAGCCTATCTTCGAGCGGATTTAAATGGACATGGACAAAATGAATAATGTGCGACTCATAACACTTAAAAAGCTAGGTCAAATTGATTTGGGAGAAAATTAATATTCATCATAATATTTCTCTCGTGCAGCTAATTATAAATTAATAGTTTAATAATGAAATTTTAATGGAGATTTTTTTCAAAAAAAATATAGTTTAGTTAAAATTTATAAAATTTCAATTTATTTTGGAGATTTTTATATAAATATGAATTATAAAAATTTAAATTTAAATTTATTTATAGTTCCATTATGAATTTTTTTAAATGTTTTCAGAATATTTAAATTTAATAAAATATTAATTCATGGACAAAATGGACAATGGGCGGCTCATAACACTTAAAAAGCTAGGTCAAATTGATTTGGGAGAAAATTAATATTCATCATAATCTTTCTATCGTGCAGCTAATTATAAACTAATAGTTTAATTATGAATTTATTTTGATTTTTGGAGCTTTTTATATAAATATGAATTATAAAAATTTGAATTTAAATTTATTTATAGTTCAATTATGAATTTTTTTATTATATTAAAGCTGTCAGTTTTTCGTCGGAAATATCAGTGATTTACCGTCAATAAACTATCAGTAAAACCATCGGTAATTTGTTGGTAAAAGTCATCGGTTATTAGTGGTCGGTTTTCGTCGGTGTTTTATCCAACGGTGTACCGACAAATTTACTGACCACTGACATCGTCAGTAAGCCATCAGTATTTCATCCGTCAGTATTTTCTGACGGATTACCAACTGATTTTTAATTACTGACAAGCTAGAACCGACAGACAAATCCGTCAGAAAACCATTGGTTCAGGCTATTATCGACGACTTACTGACGGATTTGGCCGTCGGTTTCTGTTCATTTTCTTGTAGTGCAATGACTTTTGTAATACTTTAGTTTGCATTCTGATTTAAGTTTAATGACTTAGTTTTGAAATGGGGTCCATTGGACAACCCATTTGGACATGGTCGTTAATGAGCATTGTTTTTAATGGACATGACCCTTGTCCTTAATAAACATGGTCCTTAATGGACACGATCATTATTTGTTCATAATCAAAATGGTCAATATTGGACCGGTCCAAAATAGACGTGGATAACCTATTTGATAGCCCTATCAATAAAGTTTAGGACAAGAAAAATAACTTCAAAACCTTTTTTGATGTTTTATGTATTACAAAAACAACCTCCATATTTCGAAACCTCAAATTTGAGATATTATGTTTTTATTTTATTTTAGTTCTTAACATTACATATCTCCCAAATAAATGTTCTTTATTTTTTACTCATTTTGAACCCTACAATTTTATATCACATAGTATTTTACATATATAGTTAAAATTTTATTTTTTTACATATAAATTAATGAAACGCTTTAGAACGAAAACAAAAAATATCGAGAATAATATTATTTATAAAAAACAAATTATGATCGAACTTAATTATGATAAATACTTAGAGATTATAATGCAAGATATAATATTTTTAAGTTAAATTGATGTTGTATTTTTGGAGGAAAAACATCTTCAAACTTCAAAGTTGAGGTTTAGCAACCCTTTAAATGAAATGTTTTCTGAAATGCCCTAAGAACTCATTTTTTATTTATTTTAAATTAAAATATCTTTTTAATTTACCTAATAATATAAAAACTTATAATAAAAATAGCTTAAAATTTAAAAAAAATATTATTTTCATTCAAATTGCATATACAGTAAAACCTCTATAAATTAATAAAGTTGGGACCTCAAAAATTTATTATCTTATAGAGGTTTTAATTTATCGATAAATTATTAATTTATTGATAAATTAATAAATTATTAATTAAAAGAGATAAAAAATTTCAGTCCATAATCTTTTAAATTTTATTTATTTGAACTTTCTTATGTTTTATTGTCAATATTATATACATATTCTGTTAATATTGCATTTTTTGTTATTATTTACTTTTTTTTTTGCCTTCTACAACACTTTTTTTTTGCTTTAATAACTTTTTTCGTAATTCATTAAACATTTTTCACATAATCTTATAATTTTTTTACACTAAACTTAGCAATGACTCTTCATCTAAAAGATGTTGCAAAATCAACTATGACAGATTAAATACGCAAAATATTATGTGAATACAATACCAAAAGTTGTGGATACAATAAGGAAGATTAGAGATGAGCTCCACCGAAATTCTAGTTTTAAAAATAAACAAACAACAATATATTAATATTTTATAAAATTGTCTTATATGTATGCATAAGATTTATAATTATCAATTTATCTTATTTGGAACCATATATTTACATAGGAATTTCAAAAAAATTATTATTTTATTATTTTATTGAATTGTGTTAAACTTTACACTGGTCTGGCCCGAAAACCGAATAAATTTATTAATTTATAGTAATTATTAATTTATAAAAGTTTTATTGGGAGATTTTCGTCGTAAAGAAAACAAATTAAGGGAATTTTTTTTATTCGCCATTTACAATAATTAAAATTTGAAGGAACTATTTTTTTTTTTCAACCTTGAAAGAACTAATTAGAAAACCAATTTATAAAAAAAAAAAAACTCAAAAACCCTAGTTCCCATTTCCATATCCTTCCCTGCAGAACGTAGCCGCTGATAGTCCCATCTTCTTCTCCACAGTTCCAAGTCCTTTCCTGACTACGTTCCCAGTAAGTTCCAAATTTTCAGTTTTGATTAGATTTGCAAATTCTTTACAAAATCAAAGTCTGAATTTAAAATTCATTCACAAGCGGGATGATTCTCGATTAAAATTGGGTTTAGAAGAAGTAGTTGTAATCGATGAACAAGTTACAATCCAAAATTGGTTTTTACTTTCTTTTGCTCCGTAACTAACCATGGACGATGACCCAACTTCCTTCACAATCAAATAAATAGTTGACTTTCCGGTGATTCTCTTCCGGATGTGACCGGAGTTGGGAGAAAAAGGGGATTTTTTGGTTTGTTTTGTGATTAATCAGAACGTTGTTTCTCTATTTCTTTCCATCTCCAAACTCTCAATTTGGAGTTTTTGACTGATTTGATAAAATTTCATCAAGCTTGTGGATCCATTCAAATTTCTGTTTTTGCTTTTGATTCACAGAGAAAGAGCACGAAAACATGTTGGATATCAATCTCTTTCGAGAAGAAAAAGGTAACAATCCGGAGATTATCCGAGAATCGCAACGCCGGAGATTTGCCAGCGTTGAAGTTGTTGATGAGATTATTAAGCTCGACAAAGAATGGCGTCAGCGTAAGTATCCACTATCCCTTTTGCTCGCTATCATCGTTTCTTTTCTAACAATTTTGAGCTTTGATGTTATTGCAATTTCTGTGTTTCAGGTCAATTTGAAGTTGATAGCTTCAGAAAAGAGTTCAATAAGCTGAATAAGCAAGTGGCGCAGCTCAAAATTGTTAGTTTATCTCAAATTTTGTAGGAACCTTCTCTTCGATCCGTAGTGGTTTTACTTCAGATCTGGAATTTTATATGAGTTTACTAAACCAAGTCTCGCGTGATATTAGTGTTCTACCAATTCTGGTGTTTGCTGTTATATTGGTGTGAATGCCATAGTTGGGGAATGATTTTAGCTCGTTTGAATGAACATGATGGAAGTTGGTAACAGTAAAGTTTTGTTTTTGGTTTCTTTGGAATAGAAAAAAGAAGATGCGACTGAGATCATTCAGCAAACCGAGAAAAACAAACAAGATTCTACTGCAAAGGAGGCGGAAGTTCGTGAAGCTTATGCTGCTTTGAAAGCCAAATTGGAGACAGTTGGAAACCTGATTCATGACTCGGTTCCAATTGATAAGGACGAGGTTAGTGCCATTTTGTTCCTTCAAAGTTTGTTCGCATGGTGGTGAGAGAGATCTATAAGTTTATGGTGTTTTCATATGCAGGCTAATAATTTTGTGATTAAAAAGTGGGGTGAAAAGCTGGTTGTTACACCTGGTCTGAAGCAGAAAAACCATGTAGATCTCGTTGAGCTTCTCGGTATTGCAGATACCAAAAGAGGTAGCATTGACTGACACTTTGGCGACCTCCTCATTCTGTGTTAGTTGATTTGTGTGCTTTTGGGTTTCATTGTAATGCTATTTTGGCCTCAGGTGCTGAAATTGCTGGAGCTAGAGGCTTTTTCTTAAAGGGAGATGGTTTGATGCTTAACCAAGCTCTTATCAACTTTGGGCTAACTTTCTTGAAAAAGAGAGGATTCACAGGATTGCAGCCTCCTTTTTTCATGAGGAAGGATGTTATGGCCAAGTGCGCACAATTGGCACAGTTTGATGAAGAGCTTTACAAGGTCTTTAATTGTTACAAAAAATTAGTATAATGATGTTGTTAGAGTAGTGTGATTCAGAGAAGATTGTTGTTTTGTCCAGGTGACTGGTGAAGGAGATGACAAATACCTTATTGCAACTGCTGAGCAGCCTCTTTGTGCATACCATCTTGATGAATGGATTCATCCGACCGAGCTACCCCTAAGGTATGTATATAACAAACATAGTAACACCTACTTGCAGCGTTAAGATGATAATTTCTTTCATGTATTAGACATATCCGCCAACATCGTAATTTTTTTGGGTCCAGATATGCTGGTTATTCGTCCTGCTTTAGAAAAGAGGCTGGTTCACATGGAAGAGACACGCTTGGTATTTTCCGTGTTCACCAGTTTGAGAAAATTGAACAGTTTTGCATCACCGGTCCTAATGAGAATGCCTCGTGGGAAATGCTCGATGAGATGATGAAGAACTCAGAAGATTTTTACCAAGCGGTAATTTTGATATCTTAAGTTAAGAATACTTACAAATTTTTTAATAGTTTCAAAGTAGTCAACTGTGTGGTTTCTCTGCAGCTAAAACTTCCATACCAAATTGTGTCCATCGTGTCTGGAGCACTGAACGATGCAGCTGCAAAAAAGTATGACTTGGAAGCTTGGTTTCCTGCGTCGGAGACTTACAGAGAGCTTGTGTCATGTTCCAACTGTACAGACTACCAGGCTCGAAGGCTTGAGATCAGATACGGACAGAAAAAGAGCAATGAGCAGACGAAGCAGTATGTGCATATGCTGAATTCGACACTTACTGCAACAGAGAGGACCATTTGCTGCATTCTCGAGAACTACCAGCGAGAGGATGGTGTGGATATCCCTGAGGTTCTGCAGCCATTTATGGGTGGAGAGACATTTTTGCCTTTCAAGGCTAAGCCTGTAGTTGCCGATACCAAAGGGAAGAAATCGAAAGCTTGATTGATATGTTATGATTAACGATTTTTCTGTTTTCTAAAAATCGATGAAACACTTCGATAAAGTTTCTTTATTTTGTGGAATCTTTTTTGGACTTGAGTTATTTTATTTACCAGGGACCCTTTTTTATCATCTGGTTTCTTTTAGTAATTTTTTCTTTTCTTGAGCGAATCATTGTTCTTG
The DNA here is from genome assembly GCA_004349715.1 of Crucihimalaya himalaica. Lineage (NCBI taxonomy): Eukaryota > Viridiplantae > Streptophyta > Magnoliopsida > Brassicales > Brassicaceae > Crucihimalaya > Crucihimalaya himalaica. The sequence goes on along the minus strand of SMJT01000040.1, from coordinate 773,509 downwards.
TTAACTCAGCTAAGCTTCAATGAAAAATAGAATATGCAATCTAACTACAACAAATAAAGGTTTTGTTATCCCGTTCATGTTACTTAAGCGAAAGATGTGCTAAATTTTTGAATCAATTTGACCAAACTTTCGGCATATGAAGAAACTTGAGTTTATATTTCTTAAAATAAGTCGAGCATAGCCAAAAGAAACTCAGATGCATATCAGTTTAATATACGAACTCTGCATTTTTTTGAAGTATATTCATAAAATTCATGTTGATGATAACAAATGAAAGAATCATGCAACACTTATTCAGTCTCTACTAGTATTACAAAAATTGGACAATCTGCAAGGTAAAAAAGACTCTTTCTTTCATGATCTACGGATTCTGCTATATAATTGTCTGCTGAAGCAATGAAATCGTCTCCACCCCATAGGAACTACGAGAGCACCCCAAGGGCGCCTTCAGTATCCAGGGGTCGGTCCTTTATACAGTGACAGTGAACAGATATAGCTTCAGCACGACTGAAAGCGCGAGCTGTAGAAGAAAAATGCTGACCACAATCAAGAACCATCTCTCTCCTGCAGAGTTAATATGTGCTTTGAGGTTCAATGCAACAAATGTTGCAGACATGAATCCAGCTAAACCCACAATTACCCATCTGAAGATCTCTAGTGGTACAACAGAGAGACACTGCAGAAACAAAAAAATTATAGTCTCGGGTTTTTCTCATTAGATGTCTCATTTGGGAGTAAAAGAGGAATTTGTAAACTAACTCACCAATGCAGGGATAAAGACGAATAGGGAATATCCGTAGAGACAGAAAAGTTGGACTAAGCCTGATGGTGCAGAGAAGTACTTGAGAACGACATATAATGCGAGAGGGACAATGGTTACATAACCGTAGAACACTCCAGCAGACCAAGTCACCAGATTAATGTCGTAGTTCCATTCCAGTTTCTTCAATTTGTGAGCTATATATGTAACAAATGTTCCTATGGATGCTGCGACAAAGATCAAGGTTGTGCATATCCAAAATGGCCCGTACCTATAAAGCACAACGTATTCTCTTGAGAAAATTGGAAAAGCAAATGTCAATTCCGACTAAATCAGTCCACTTATCTCAACATTCCGAACAAACTGTAAAGAAGAGACTCTTACAGATCAGGGTTGTTGACTGTCTTTTCTGTAAATGTTCCTCTGAACGGAAAAAGCGATTCTTTGAGTCTCTCTACGACATCTGAGGTGTCCACATCAAAGTAAGGCTTGTAAGCACCAACAGTGAATCTATGGAGCCAACCACCAGATTGAGATTCATCCGTACCATTCACGGGCCTAGAAAATGTATCTGCAGCGGGTCGAAAGTTAACAATATAAGCCCCAAGACATACAAAATTACAAAGCCTGGCACTGGCCAATAACCTCAACATAAAACAAGTTGATGAACAAGTCTGCACATCCTACATATCTCAATCAACTTCTTAACTAATGAAGAGTAAAACTCCCTAGAATCTAACCAAAGCTAAAGGGTAAATTACCGTCAGCATCTCGAGAAGGATTAGTACCACCAGAAATCTTTCCCTGAGTTGCAGATGGAGGAAACGTTTGTAGATTTGAGTCTGCATTACAATGTATCCCTCAATCAAATCACAGAACAAAATACATACGCAATTGCTAAATCTTATATTTATCCCTCTCTTTCTGTGTTAATCAGAATGTGGAGCCATAATATTCAAATCTTATAAACCTTAAGTCTTTCCAAATAAAAGACTAGACAAAAATCTCACAACAACATTAAAAGTTCCGTCAACACACTGAAACAAAATGCCTCTAATTCCAAACCTACTTCGTTCCATCACAATTACAGATTCAAACTAAAAGTATCCTAAAAATTCTCACGAAAATACGAAATTGTTTACCTGCGAATTTGACGGTGACATGACCAGGATATGGAACGGCCTACGATGGATCATGGAAACTAGATCTGATCAGATGAGATAAGAAACGAGAATCGACGATACAATCCACTGATAAGTGCAAAGAGAACAACGATCAAAGAAACATAAGAACGAATCAGAAAAAGAAAGAGCTTACGGGTACAGATCCAGAAACTTTCTGGTGATCGATGTTCGTGTAGCTCCCACCGGACATCATCTTCGTTCTCCTTTTCTCTTCTCACAGCAGAAACAATTCAGATACACAAAACCTCTTTCTCGTTTAAAAGCAATAAAACCTTTTTCTAATATATATTGCCATATTGGACTTTCTGAGAAAGCAAAAAAAAAAAAATCCTAATTTTTTGCATTTTAACCTCCATCTAAAATAAGTGCAATATAACATCAAAAACTCTGATAAAATAAAACTTCACTAAAGAAAAACTTTTGATATTCTCTACTAAACTTAAAAATGGAAAATAATAAGTATCATAACTTAATTTTTAAAATACTCTCCCTCTTAAAAAATTTAGACACTTATTAAGAAAAACAATTAAATCTTTTGTTTTACTTCTAACTAGGGAGTTATCTCGCACCATGTGCAAAGAAAATATAGTAAGAGATGATGCCATTTTGTTTCTGATGGTTGTAATGTGATATTTCACGTTTTCAAATTTGTTTTATTGCTCACTATTCATCCGTTACTGATAAAAATTAAAAAATCTTAGCAACTGTTTATTGATCAAATTCTTGCATGTTATGTTTAGTTTTAGTATAAAAAATGATGTTCAAAATCCTTTATATATAGTATAATCTTTATTGAATATTTTTATATGTTATTATCTTGACATTTTAAATCTATTATAAATAGAAGATAACGACAACTATACATTTTAAATCTATTATAAATAGAAGATAACGACAACTATACATTACAATTATCCATACACAATAGTTAATATTTCATAAATTTTTCAATATATCTTAATTTGTTCATTATATCAAATATATATATTATATACATATATAAGTCTTGGTAAGACATAATACGATTTTTAAAAAATATTATATCCCAATATTATATATTTCGTATTTTTTTTTGTAGCAATATAAATTTTCAGTTTCTTTAAATTTCATAATTCTTATATAATTATCTTACAATAAAGTCAAAATAATTTAAAAAGCAATTTATTTATGATATAATAAACTTTATCTGAACCAAGGAAAGTGAAATTTCAGGATATTAACAAAATTTCGTGATATTTTTATAGTAATTTAACTTTTATACGATTATTCTTTTAGTTTTTTTTTAAACCTATATGAAATTTTTTAATTTAATAAATTTATTAAGAATAGAGTGGTAATGAATTACAGTAAAGTTCGCTAAGTTTATCCAAGTGCCTTGAATAACTATTTCAGAGTAACGACCAATGAATGCCTATCTATTAGAGCATCAATCTTTGATCCTGAAATTGAAGAAAAAACGAAAACAGATCAATAATTGCATAATTCTAAAAAATAAAATTTAAACCTCAAATTTTATCTTACAGAAAGAAATATAAGTAATAATAGACAATCTCATCTATAATAAGGTGAAAAAAGTTTTCAAACATATTTGATATTTTTAATTTCTTGAGAATTTTGACTTGTATGGTCCACTGGTAAACAAAAGAATTCAGTTCTGATACACCAACAACGTGTATATTTTGATGAATCGTTTCTGATAACATTAAAATGTAGTTTACGCATAATAAATGAAAATTTTAGCAAGAAAAAGATGTTCTTAAAACTTGTATTGTTTAATAAAGTTTATATAAAATTGAATAATAACTTAATTTTGGATTAGGATTAATTCAAAATTATCAAAGAATCTTTCATATACATTATATCATTTTTTGTATAGAAAATAGACATTTAAGAAAATATTATTATGTGTTAGAATAACGTGTAGACATTTTAAATTTAAATGCCAAAAAGTTTAAATTTGTAGATTCATTAAGGGTAGACTTGTAATCAACCATTCTGAGGATGAATGTGATCATTCCGTACTTTTTTTTAATATATAAGATTAATATGTTTAATAATTTTTCATTGGTCAAAACATTTAAACAATAAGAATAAAACTGAAAATTTTAAAAAATATTTGCATTGAAAATCTAAAACAACACTTAAATTAAAACAAATTTTAAAACTTAAAACTACAAATAAAATGAAACAGAGGTAGTATATTTCTAGAAAAAATGTACAACTTTTTGAAATTCCAATTTTATTATGAAAATTTTATATGAAAATCCGGAATATATAAAAATCTAGTTTTATTATGAAGTCCAGAATTTATGAAAATTTTAGCTCTTATCCATTGACATGGAGTATGTAGAATTAAAATCTGGTTTTATTATGATGGAATGAGATTATTAGTTTATTGTATAATCCTTATGATAATCTTTTTATACAATTTTGATATAGAAAAACTGAAACTCAATCGAACAATTGAATCACACAAACACACAACTCAATTAACGTTCGTTAAACACAAATCCAAATCTCATGAGCTAAGAATCATTAAAAGAAGAATAGAGTCTTAAGTAGCAATGAATTTATCACTCTCATGGAATTAGAATGAAGAAAAAGAAAATAACAAACTCAACACAAATCTTATGAATAATCCAAATTTGTCTATTGCGTTTTTTTTACACGTCTTTGTCACCGTCTGGAGCTCCAAATGATCTCCACCGTTGAGTCAATGTCTAATCTTCACCCTCCACGTGTCCATCCTTCTTAACCCTCTTTTTCCTATATCAAATCTTTTCCTCCCAAACAACCATGTCCTCGTGGTTGAAAAGATGGATAACTTTGCAACAAATCATAAAGAAACTCCCAACTAGTCTCTGTTTCAATGGAGTTTCATTTTCATCTAAAAACCCTCCAGGATCACAGACTCGGTTGGTTTGAAGTGAAAGATGAAATTGTTTCTTATCTATATCGACTCCAACCAAAAAACGAGTGGCATATGAAACATGTGTAAGAATCAAAACCATATGTTGATTAAGACTGGTTGTTGAATAACCCACGTGAAAACCTAAGAGTAAACTAGTTGTTGTCAATTTCACGATCAACAATAGTAGGCCCTTTTTTCCTTATGTATTGAACAAAAGTTTTATTGACCATTGTATCAAAATCAGATGCATTATCTCCCGTTGTTGTTTCCGATCTTCTCCCATGATATCCTCCTCCTTTTCCTTTTATGTTTCCATAATAAACTGCTGAATTTTCTTGTGACTAAGATAATGTTCCATTGTATCTTTCTCATCACAAAAGATACACCAGTATGTTTCTCTCCTATCACTCAATATCTCAGGAGACAAACACAACTTCCTCTTTTGCTGGAATATGTGGTTTCTAATGAACCTATTGTCGAACACTTTGTAGGAATCAAAGTGCAACTTACCGTCACTCGGATTAATGGTTTGAATGTCCTTAGATATATCACTAAAGAACCAAGTTCTTTCCAACCAATCTGCAACTACTGTATGGTCTCTCTCTCGATTCGTGAAACTCGTTATCTTTATTTGGATCATGAAACCATAGTTTTCCTTGTATTAATTCTCTTGGTTGTGTCGTTGCTTTGAACTTAAACCACCAAATCTTTGAAAATGTTTTCCTTCTCTTATTTTGCAACAGTTTTGTTCTCCCTGAGTAAATCAAACACTTGGCATGCAATATTAGCAACACGGTTAAGATCAAATTGCGACTTCGATCGATGTGTCCTCACAATTGCAAACGGAAAATCATCATAAACATAGTGGAAGACCTTTGATTCATCATTAACATCCGGAAATTCAATTGGAGACCCACTTGTAAATTCCAAGTGAGTATTTGATACCTGATGTCTGAGGAGCGAACACATATGTTGAACCAAATTATATTGCAGAACTGAAACCATGGAACGATTCTCTGCTTGTTCTTGAATACATAGATTCACTTCCCTTTCGTTCTCTGTATATAAATCGTGTCTCTCTTAATTCGATAAATCTGTTTCAACTACCTCTAAGTTGCATCCAATCTTATCGTTAAGAAGTTCATCTTCATTTGCTTCTATCTTAAGAATTCCCACGTTCATGTCACGAAGATAGTGATCTAGAGTTTTCGGTTCGATGCAGAAAATACAAAGTCCCTTCGACATTCTCTCTTCATCTATTCCCATGAAATTCTCCGATGAAGCTTGTTTATTCGCAAATCAAACGCTTCTGCCGATTCACGAACCACATCCTCTTTTAGCATCGTCTTAACTCTTGTTTCTGCCATTGATTCATGAAACAGATGTTGTACTTTGGCGTTTAAAAGGAGACACATTCAAACCTAGTTTCAGCTCGAAGGAAACATGGCAGGAAACTCGATGAGTTATGCCCTCAAAGGTATGGTTTAAAGGCATATGGTTCTCTAATGCAATGTCAAAGTACACCTTCATGGCTTGGCTCGCAATTCTGAACAGACTTTCAACGGGGGATCAAATTCAGAGGTGGAACACAAGTGCCTCGACAGCTTGTCTCTTCTATCAAGATCCCATCAAAACGAGAAACTATCTTTTCTTCTCCTGTAACGACTTACATACAACATGCTAGCAACGAACTATACAACAAACTGGGATGAAGTTGTTTCTTTGCTCGTCGAAGATTCACATGATTAAACCCACATCTTCCTTTTGAGGTATGTCTTCCAAGTATCGATTCATACTATTTGGCGTGAAAGAAATAACAGAAGACACGGAAGGGGCCTCTCCTTCTCTCAGATCATCCGATTCATTTACAAGCAAGTTCATAACATGATATGCTTGCTAGCTACAAGACATAGGTGAAGCAAGATACAAAATTGGGCTTCAATTTTGGTTTGCTACTCATTAAGCTTTGATTACATCACTATTGTAACATATATCAGTCAGCTCATTCAATCGCTTGTAAGCACTTGATGCGAACACAATTTTTTTGTTTGAATATAATTTAAAATTTTTTTAAAAAAAATATTAGCAACACAGTCAAGATCAAATTGCGACTACGATCGATGTGTCCTCACAATTGCAGATGGAAATCATCATAAACATAGTGGAAGACCTTTGATTCATCATTAACATCCAGAGATTCAATTGTATACCTACTTCTAAATTCCAAGTGAGTGTTTGATACCTGATGTCTGAGGAACGAACACATATGCTGAACCAAATTAAATTGCAGAACCGAAACCATGGAACGATTCTCTGCTTGTTCTTGAATACATCCATTCACTTCCCCTTTTTTCTCAGTATATAACTCGTTTTTCTTTTAATTCGGTAAATATGTTTCAGCTACCTCTAAGTCGCATCCAATCTTATCGTTAAGAAGTTCATCTTCATCTCTTTCTATCTTAAGAATTCTCGAGTTTTTGTGACGAAGATGGTGATCTGAAGTTTTCGGTTCGTTGCAGAATATACAACGTCCCTTCGACCATCTCTCTTCAATTTCTTCCCATGAAATTCTCAGATAAAACTAGTCTATTCGCAAACCCAATGCTTCCGCTGATTCATGAACCACATCATCTTTCACTAATTTAGAAACATATCATTTATAATAATAATAATAATAATAATAATAATAATAATAATAATAATAATAATAATAATAATAATAATAATATTAATAATCTCCTTTCACTTATAGTAGATAATAAACAAAAGTTATTTAGTATATTTTTCTTTTTAATATATCAAAGAATATAATTATCTTTATTGATATATACAGTATATATAAATATATTTATGTTAACATGTGGCAAAATCTCTCATCCATACACTTGACACTTAGTGTTAATTACTAACTTTGAAAAATCATAATTTCTATAATAAGATATCATTAGAAGTACATATATTAGTTTTTATGTAATCTATTTATTATCAAACATATAAAGAAAATATAGTAATAAATAAAAAATCTATTATTCATAAGTACAAATATATTTCATTGGTGCAATATCACAGTTAGTGATAATTAAATATAATAAGAATTAACAAATAAAATTTAGTTTTAAATATTATTACTATAATGTTCAAATATATTTAGGTAAGAAAATCATCCTATATATTTTCTCTTGATTATGATTTAAGGAATGAAATTGAAATTTTGCTTCTTCATCTTTGACTTCAAAATTACTTTTACGTATGTTTGTGTATATATAACACCATTTGAACCAAAATATAAAACATCAAAAACAAAAAATAAGACAATCTTAAAAATGACTACCAGCAAAAAAATGTTAATTGTATTTGTCCTTACTATCCTCTTTGTCATATCTTCTGTTCATTGCTCTGATAGCAATCCTGGTACTAGTTAATTATTGTACTCCCCTCCCTGTTTATTTTTATTTTTTACATCATGCACATGTTTTTTATATTAAATATGTAAATATATATATATATATATATATATTATAACCTTTTATTTGATTTTAATGTTAAATAGATGAAGGAAGAAAGCAACCGCATAAACAATGCTACAGTCCAGATCTGTGTACGGCAGGAGACGGCGAATGTGATTTGTGTTGTGTTCGTACAAGTGGTATATACTATGGTAAATGTATTAAAGGCCAATGTCGTTGTTTACTTAAGACTGAATAATCTAATCAACTAATCCTATATGTATCCGCTAATAATATTATAAGCTAATCTCTGCCGAAGTTTTTTTTTCTAATTTTTGTCATTAAGAAATATATTTGCATCTTTAATAGTCACGAAATAATAGTCACGAAAGAGGATTAAAGAAACTGCTTTGAAATCGATAGAAGATATAAAAAAAAAAATTAAAAAAGTTTAGGAAATAATCCGGACTATGCTTCCCAATCTATGAACACGATCAAATTGCTCATGGAACTAATGATCGGAACCTTAATCCCCATGAATTAATAGTTCTCTATCTAATTTCCCAATTTTCCTGATTTCTGCGGTTTACGATATAAACCGATAAAAAACCAAACTAACAAAAACTTAAACCGAATTAAACCTAAATTAAACCCAATTCAATCCAATTAAAAACTAAACCAACCCAATTCTTCTCTCTCTTCTTCTCTCTCTCTCGTCACTCCAATCTTAATATTTTCTTCTCCGATCTCAATCTCTTCTTCTCTTCTTTTCCTATTCAAATTAAGAAAGAAAAATTAGGGGAGAAAAATAAGTCACCTAAACAACAATCCCCACAGCAAAGTATATATTCACACTTTTTCTCAACCCAGCAGGATCTTGAGGATACACAGCTTTAGTCAAGATTCTCAATAGTGAAACAAGAACACCTACACATCCAAAATTCCCAAAAACCTTCTAAGTTAATCTAACCACAGCAACCAAATCATTCTGCATTATTGATTATTCAAATCAGGGAGATGAATTATTTACCGGAGCCAGCAGTTCCGGCGACAACAGCTTGCATATACCTCTCAGGCATTTCACCAGCGGTGCCGATTAAACCTCCCTGCATAAGTGCATCGGCGAGACCGGATAACGCAACGGCAACGGAAGTAACATCGAATCCGGCGTATAAACCGACATGTCCTTTAACATAAACCAGATCCAAAACAGGAACCACAAGCAAGGCGATGACGAAATGTAAGAGGCCAAGATTGATTCTAAAGCTAGCGAGGCTCTTATGAGCATAGAAGACAACGATAACGGAGAGACAGAAAAGACCGACGAGCATATAGATAACGGCGAAGATCCGATCAACGACGGTGGAAGGATAGAGGTAAGAGAAGTAATCGACGGCAGTGATGAAAGCGTTCCATGGAAGAAGAAAGCCAACACCGAGCGAGAAGTAGATGATGTAAGCGAAGTGGAAGGAATCAGAAGGAGTTTTTCTGATAGATCCTTCGTGAGGATTGAGGAGAAGAGAAGTCTCCGGTCCTGGTTCCGAGTCAGTTACGATTCCGGCGGATTTATCGGTGGTGGTCATTTGAAGTTGGAGTGACGAGAGAGAGAAGAAGGGAGAGAAGAATTGGGTTGGTTTAGTTTTTGATTGGATTGAATTGGGTTTAATTTAGGTTTAATTCGGTTTAAGTTTTTGTTAGTTTGGTTTTTTATCGGTTTAGATCGTAAACCGCAGAAATCAGGAAAATTGAGAAATTAGATAGAGAACTATTAATTCATGGGGATTAAGGTTCCAATCATTAGTTCCATGAGCAATTGGATCATGTTCATAGATTGGGAAGCATATGGTTCTCCGCGATACTTCTCGTGGGGAAATAGATCGTTTTCCCACAATTGAAGAATGAAACGTCAACGATACAAAAGCAAACAACATAATAATGAATTAGATGCTCCATACCTACATACCTACTTGAACCCAACAACTTTGAAAAACTTTCTAAGATTTTAGCAAATGTAGTGGTAAGACAAAATCATGGTTACTAATCATGAACAAAAATTGTGTTGTCAAAATTAACGTTATAAATTGCACGGTAGATCACAAATCCATTTTGCAAAATTAAAAATATTTAAGATTAAACAAAATTTTAACTCTCTAAGTAATGGGGATAATTACTTGATATTTATATGTCATTCCCTTCGATGTAACCATCTAATTCGAATTTGGTACTTGGCCTTTACTCTTTACTAAGAGAATCAAAGACGTGAGCATATGAGTGCGTTTTGGCATTAAGTGCAAAGTTGGTCTAGTTCATTTGGTTGGTGTCTCTCTTGTAACTCCTCAACTTCTTACCTTCACCTTTATTTTCTCTCACCCTTACTTTCAATCAATCTTCTTTAATTGCTTCAAAAAATCTCATACTTATAGCCGTAACTGGTGATGTGGTAGGAATTGACGCAATGTGACAAATAAATGTTTGAAAATGTTAGTGAAAAAGAGTACAAATATTATAACACATTAAGAGTACAATAAACTTAGTTCTACAATGTCTAATTGTACTTAGAAACGAAGAAGTAATTAATTTATCTTCTGAAGTAAAATAACTCATATATCATAAGTCATAACAATAACGAAAGCTTTGACTTTACATAGAAACATGTTGAGATTGTCAGGAAACCTAGCATGAACCATATTGAATCGATGACATTCAATAGACGAATCGAGAACTACAAATTAGAGATTCCGAGTGTATCTTTTAAGCGTGGAACGGACAGCCGTACACGCCGATGTGATTTTCTTGATGGGATTCTCGGCTTGTCAGCCTGATATACGAGTGTATAGTTTTTTATAGGCAGCATGATCAAGACTTTTACTAAATAAATTGGGAGCCAAAAAAACCATACAAAAGAAACCTCTAATTAAAAAGGAACCAACCCACTCGTTCAATGGAAATAAAACGTAATTGGAAAAATGAGACGTTGATGAAAAAGAGGTTGTGAGGTACAAGAAGCAGAAGTTGGTAACGTTGGCGGGAGAAGATCAAAGAGAGAGAGAAGACCCAATCCAAGTTACAATGACTAAGTCTTCTTTTGTTATTCTGTGTTTTTTGCAAATAAGTTAAGTACACTATGTTGCTGGTTTGTAGGAACTGAGTTAGACACGTTAGAATTTCCGTTTTGCATTTGTGTCCCACTTTGTAGGAACGACAGTTCCATGTGCTTCTATAAAGAAGCTAAGATGAAATAAAAAGACATACTAACAATTTTTCTAAGAAGTATTTATTGTGTGTTTACTAGCACAATCTCTTAGTTCTGAAGAGTTACCGCATCAACATGGTATTAGAGCACTTCTATCTACCAATAATTTTTTTAATGTTACACTCATTTTCTTTTGTTTCACATCAACGTGACACCATTACTTTCCAACATTCTAAGCGCAAGTGCAGCGAGTAGTGACACAAAACTCACTTGTTGAACCAATGACAACCACAAAGGACTGGTTAGACAAACTAATGGCTAGTTGCGGTATGATGCAAGATGAAATGCAAAAGTTGATTGTGGCCATGATGGACATAAAAGAGGATATTACAGACAAGTTCCAGAGGATGGATGAGTTCTTTGGACGATTGATGAACGTGGTGACGAGTAACCAGGACAATGGAGGTTCTTATTCACGGGGCGGCCGCCGAACAAAGGGAAATCAACCCCAGGCTTCAAGTCATCAGGGAGAAACCCTCAATCCACCACACTGCCATGGCAAGCTTGATTTTCTGCGATTCCAAGGAGGAGACCCCACGAATTAGCTAAGCAAGGTCCGCCAGTAGTTCGAGTACCAGGAGATACCTCGAGAACAACAGGTGAGCTTCACGTCGTACCATATGGACTGGGTGGCTAACGAGTGGTGGCAAGCGATATCAAAAGCCTTGAAGGAGGACAACATTTTAATCACCTGGGAGACCTTCGAGGAGGAGCTATGGGCGAGGTTTGGACCGACTGATGGCGAAGACTTCCATGAAGTTCTCTCACGGATCCGTCAAATAGGCTCGTTGAGCGATTACCAACAGGAATTCGAGAGGCTGCAAAACAAGGTCAAGGGATGGTCACAACAAGCCTTGGTGGGAACATTTATGGGAAGATTTAATCCATCGATTGCTGATAGCTCAAATTTTAATCCCAAACTAATACCCCAAGTGCAAGGCAGTCGAAGTAGTAGACTAGGTATCGATCCACAGGGACATAGAACTAACGCACTAAGTATACGAGAAACTTCTTAAGCTAAGACGATATGATTTTGTTGTTTTAACGTGATTAAACTAATAAGATCTATTCCTACCAATTGAAATGCAAATTAGCAATTAAAAGCGACAACTAGACATAGAACAATAACAATATAACAAGGCTAGAACTAAAATGACACAAGCAAAGAAAATCAATTAAAGATGACGGTTTTAGATTTTTACGAAACAATGGATTATGGATGGGATTTCGAATTATGAATGCTTGACAATTTGTATGCAATGAGATGATAATCAATTAAACCTCCTTAGAACATGGAACACTTAACAAGATAAACCCACTCTCATGGCATTTATCACTTCATAAAAACCTATCCTTGCTAAACTCTCATTTGCAGAATTTGGTCTAAATGAGCATTAAACATGAGTCCATTTCGTTCACAATTCACCCTAACATCAGCTTTCGTTGGCTAGGGAAGAAAAGCCAATTTAGTTTTGGTTCCGGCATTTTATCGAACACCTTTCGGGCGATAAATTGCCTAAATTCAAGATATGGGTGATCAAACCATACCAAGCATTAAACACACCCTAAATCGAAGGATCTAAGCATATCTCATCTAAACCAAAGCATAACAATCATCAAACATCACAACTCTACCCTACCATAATCCAAAATATAACTACTCACTCATGATGCAAGAACAAGAAAAACTACTCAAGAAACAAGACATAATTGAAGATAAGAAGTAGATGAATAAAGATTTAAGACTTCACAAAGATTTAAGAACAGAATTTTATCATAAATTCAAAAGTGTTCTAAGGAGAAGAAAAACGTAGGAAAAAAAGAAAAAAAGAGTAAAGTGTGTCTTCTAATACAATGATTAAGGGATAATATTAAGTTTTTAATCAGTTTTGGGTTGACCCGACATAAGTCCCGGGCCAAAATCTCCGAAAGGAGCAAAAGTGGGATTCCATCGGTCATCTATATCGGTCGTTTGACCGATAGAAATCATCTCAGAAACATCCGTAGCTTTAGTCCTCACGTTAGCATTTTATCGGTCATCCATATTGGTCGGATGACCGATAATTCTTCTTCCTGAGACTTCCCTTCTTTTGGCCTTCATTCCTATCGGTCCTCTATATTGGTCGAATGACCGATATTTCTTCAGCCTGGGACATCACTAATTCTTGAGACTTTCTTTGGTTTTATCGGTCCATCCTATCGGTCGGATGACCGATAATTCTTCTTCCTGAGACTTCTCCGGATTCTGGGATTTCCTTTGATTCTATCGGTCGGCTTTATCGGTCGTTTGACCGATGGAGTTCATTTTGAGCTTCTTTTTCAACTTTTCTTCATTCTGAGACTCCGTAATGTTGCCCGTGAGTTGTTTAACCTCCTCCTACTCCAAAAGTGCCTACAAAAGACATAAAACAACACACAAAATGCATATATACACCCTAGGACTCTAAAATGCGCACTTAACACTAAATAAGACTCTTATGAACAAATGCAACACGAAACCTTGCAATATGTACACTAGACTGTTCTAAAAATGAATGAATAATCACACAAAACTAGTATATATCAATTGCTGATGGCATTTGTATGTTTCGTCCAAAAACGTTAAAAGAAATTATCAACTATTCGTGCTTGATGTATAATCAGCTTCAACGACAGAAGAAGGGAGCAACACCTCCTTAACCACCAATACAGAGTTTTCAGCCACATAATCTCACGCCTAGGGGAGCGACTGAACAAACAACAAAGAAACTAAGTTAGGATGAGTTGAAGCGGAAGAAAAGCCTCAGACTCTGCTTCAGCTGCAAGGAGCGTTACACACCGGGTCATAAGTGTAAACAACCACAATTGTTCATAATGAAAGGAGAGCAGGACGATGACATGGACCTTGTTGATGATCAGGAAGAGGAGATGAAACCAGAGATCACGATGTACTCATTGACAAGGTGGGATACTGTCAGTACATTTAGGATCCGAGTAGCGATTCGAAAAAAGAAGCTCATTGCTCTGATTAATAGCGGCTCTACACACAATTTTATCAGTGAGAAGGTTGCCCAAGAACTAAAGTTGGTGTGGAAGCCGATGCCTCCGTTCACTGTTCGAATGGCCAGTGGATCACTGTTACGATGTTCTTGCAATTTTGAGCGGTGCAAATCTCCATGGGAGGCGAGACATTCACCGTGACTCTCTATGCTTTACCTTTGGCGGGCCTAGATTTGGTGATGGGCATGCAATGGATAGACAGACTGGGCCCAACTCTTTTTGATTAGAAGGTCCATACAATGGAATCTAAATAGGTTGGCATAATGATAACACTCCATAGGCTACAGTCCACCGTGATACAGACCGCTGCACACGACACCATGGCAAAAAAGTAAGACGAGGACAAACCATTTTCACCATTAGTATTTTTCGACCCAACAAACACTCCCGACGAGTTACAGAACCTCTTGAAAGAGTTTATGGATCTGTTTCAGTCTTTGAATCAGCTCCCACCAAAGCGCCAAATCGAACATCGAATCACCTGAAGGAAGGTACCAACTCGATTCATGTTCGACCGTACCAATATGATTACTGTCAAAAAGATGAGATTAAGCGGTAGGTCCATGAGATGCTAACAAAGGAAATTATCCGATCCAGTGAAAGTCCATTCTTATCACAAATCTTGTTGGTGAAGAAGAAAGACGGTTCTTGGAGATTCTATACCGATTTTCGCGCCTTGAATGTGGTAACTATCAAAGACAGATTTCCAATTTCCACCATCAATGATATGCTCGACGAACTACACGGTTCGACGTTATTCACCAAATTGGACCTTAAGGCTGGTTACCACCAAGTTTGAATGCATCCTTCTGATATTCACAAGACAGTGCTTCAGACACTCAACTGACACTACAAATATTTGGTGAAGCCCTTCGGCCTCTACAATGTTCCCTCTACATTCTAGGCCTTGATGAATGAGGTCTTTCGACCATTACTTTAAAAATCGGTACTCTTTTCTTTGATAAAATTATCATCTATAACAGGTTTTGGAAGGAACACGTGAGGCACGTCCGATTTTTTTTTGGACTTCTACGGCAACACCCGTTGGCTGTGAAATACAAGAAGTGTGCATTTGGTCAACGAGAATTAGATTATATGGGCCATATCATCTCAGATCAGGGAGTGAAGGTGGACCGAAACAAAATTGCGACAATGTTTGATTGGCCTACACCAACCACAGTGATGGAATCACGAGGGTTCCTTGGCCTAACGAGGTATTATCGAAAATTCGTCGTAGACTATGGCTTGTTTGCGAGGCCACTGACCAACATGTTATGCAAAGGACAATTCACATGGATTGAGGCAGCAAACAAGGCATTCCAAGACCTGAAACACGCACTAAAAACCACTCCCACATTAGCATTTCCACATTTCTCGAAGCCATTTGTTTACTCAAACAGAAGCATCTGGGAAGGTATTCGGGTTGTTTTCTCCCAGAATGAGCAGCCAATTGCATTCATGAGTCATACTCTGAATGTTTCTAAACAGGCGTGGTCTACTTACGCGAGGGAAATGTTGACAATCGTTATCGCAATTTGTACATGGCATCCGTATCTCATTGGCTAGCGATTCATTATACAAACGGACAACAAAGCTTGCGGTACTTGTTGGAACAGTGTGTACTCACGATGGAACATCAAAATGGATGGGAAGCTTGTTGGGTATGATTATGAAATCACTTCCAAACCGAGATGTTCAAACACATTAGTGGATGCGCTTTCACGGGTCCATGAGAACCCCACACTTGACGCCATTTTTGTGAAACAGTCCTCGGTTTAGAATGATATACGCTCTCTGATCATTTCAGATCCTTATCTACAGTGAGTTGGAAAATTGACCACAACAAATTTGGGGAGCCGTTATGCATGTAAGGACAGCCTTGTCTGCTATCACAATTGGGTTGTTGTGCCACCCATTTCTTCTGATCATCACCCAACTCATACGTGAACATCACGATAGGCCTTTGGGAGGCCGTTCCGGTGTGCTTCGCACATACCGCTGCTTGGGTCAACAATACTTTTGGCCTTTGATGCACCACATCATCTGTGAGTATGTCGCAGCTTGTGTTATTTGTCAGAAGGCCAAGTATTTTTCTTTGTCACTAACGGGTCTCCTACAGTCGTTACCTATCCCTTCACATGTTTGGGAAAATATGTCTATGGATTTTATATATGGCTTGCCGAAACCAGATGAGAATACAACATTGATGGTGGTAGTCGATCGTTTCACCAAATCAGCTCACTTGATTCCATTATCATACCCCTACACGGCAAGAATAGTGGTTGACAAGTTTATCAATCATGTACTGAAGCTCCATGGCGTTCTGAGGTCTATTGTAAGTGACCGAGATCCAATATTTATCAGCTCATTTTAGAAACAGTTCTGAAAACTTTCTAGTACCTAGTTGAGAATGTCAACGACGTATCATCCTCAATCCGACGGAGAAACTGAAGTGGTCAACCGATGTATAAAACAATTTCTAAGATGCTTTGTCCATCACCACCCGAAAAAGTGGGCTGAGTATTGGTACAACAACACATTTCATTCATACACATGAATGACTCCTTTTCAAGCTGTCTATGGTCGTCCACTACCTCCAATTCTCGTGTATGAGATTGGCTCAGCATTGATCGAGGAGCTAGAAGAACAGTTGGCATCCCGTGATGAGCTTCTCGCGGAGCTGAAACAACATAGAGTTACAACCAACAATCGCATGAAACAATTAGAAGACTCAAAATGGTGGGATGTTCAATTCGAAATCGGTGAATGGGCTACTCCAGAGTCAACCATACAGTCAGAAATCGCGGTTTTGCCGAACCTCACAGAATTTGTCTCACCATTTCTATGGACCATTTCAGATTGAAGCACAAGTTGGAGTTGTTGCTTACAGGTTAACACTACCGAAAAACACTAACATTCATCCTGTTTTCCACGTTTCTTTGCCCAAATCATGGAAAGACGATGAAAATCCGATGGCACGAGAACTAGCTCCTCTATGTAACAATATTGTTATGAAGTTACATCCGTAAGCATTCTTGGGTGAACGATGGAGCGGACAAGACAGAAAACGAACAAAGAAAATACTAGTGCAATGGGATGGGTTACATGTGGAATCTTCTGATCAGATTGCAACAAGTTTTACGGAGTTTGATCAGAAGCTTGTGGGCAAGCTTCCCTTCTTGAGGAGGGGAGTATTGATTAGGTACAAGAAGCAGAAGTTGGTAACGTTGACGGGAGAAGATCAAAGAGAGAAAGAAGTCCCAATCCATGTTACAATGACTAAGTTTTCTTTTGTTATTCTGTATTTTTTGGAAATAAGTTAAGTCCACTCTCTTGTTGTAGAATTAGACACGTTTGAATTTCCGTTTGACATTTGTTTCCCACTTTGTAGGAATGATAGTTCCGTGTGCTTCTATTTAAGAGAAACTAAAATAAAATAAATAAATAAATAAAAAGATCTTTATTGTGTTCATTAGCACGATCTCTTAGTACAGAAGGGGGACCGCATCGGAGGCTATCGTAGATGTCAATCATTTAACCATTCAGCATTTTATAGAAGTGTCTCGTGGGACGTTTCACAATTTTCGGTTTAAAGGTCTTTAATTTATGTTCTGAATGGTGGTCGGATCTACAAAGTTAATTATGAGGAATTGAGGATTTTAAAAAGCAGTAGTATGATGGTTTAAGTACAAACGTTTATGAGATCTTCAAATATATTCAGATCCACGTACGATCTCATATCATATTCATATTAAATATTTGGGAATACTTTTTCTTTTAACATCATATTCATTTTTTCCCTAATGTAAAAAGATGGAGCAAAAGTGAGGACTTAATCTAGTAAAAACCATAAAAACCTAATACTTTAATGCTTTATTTTGTTAAATTACGGTGCCAAATAACAAAAGAAGCTTCGAGCGTATCAATTGCAAGATCTTCTACTTCCTAATGCCTCACTCACCCAACGGTAGAATAATAAATTAAGTCGCCGACTTTAACCCCTCAACCCTAAATATTTCCTTTTTTTTTTTTGGGTCTCTATCTCTCTCTCGTTGCAACATCTCAAAAAAACCACTTATATATTGAGTGACCACCGAGAACCCTAACTCTATCAAAGTTTCAATTTTCTTCTTTTCTCTCACAAAAATTTCCTTTTTTTCTCTCTCACTTGCGTACTAACTCGTTTTTTTTTGAAGAAACCCTAGATAGACCAAATCTGTTGCATTCCAAAGATGCAATCAAACGAAGAATTCGTGATGTTTTTAGGTAAAGGTGCTTACGGTTTTGTTGATCTTTTCAAGTACACAAAAAGCGACGGCTCTTCGTTTCACGCCGCCGTAAAAAGCTCCGACGATGAATACTCTCTCTTTCAAGAGTTTCAGATTCTTTCCGAACTCAGAGGATGTCCGAGAATCGTGCAATGCTTTGGTAATGATTTGGAAGAGGGTTTCGACTATAAAGGATACAAAGTCTACAAGTTGCTTCTCGAGTACGCAACCGAAGGGAGTTTAAGCGCTTTCATGAACAAATACACGGATAGAAAATTACCAGACTTGATGATTAGAGACTTCACACGTATGATTCTCGAAGGTTTGGTATCGATTCACGAACACGGTTATGTTCATTGTGATCTCAAGTCAGATAATCTCCTTGTCTTCCCTTGTGGAGATTCTTACGAATTGAAAATTTCTGATTTTGGAATCTCATCAAAAGTCGGAGAAGTTCCTGAGTACTGGACATACGATTTACCGTTTGTTGGAACGCCTTATTACATGCCACCTGAGTCTCTACACGACGGTGTTGCTAAGCAAACCATAGATTTGTGGTCATTAGGGTGTTTAGTGTTGGAGATGTATGAGGGTATGAAGCCATGGAAAGGGGTTGAAATTGAAGATCTTGTGCCTATGCTCTTTAATGGTAATGCTCCTGAGATTCCCGAGAGTTTGCCTTGCGATGCAAGGGAGTTTATTCAAACGTGTTTTGAAAGAAACCCTGAGGATAGAGGAAGTGCGTCTGAGTTGTTGTCGCATCGGTTTTTGTCTCGAGAAGAGATAATTGATGATGGCGCCTTCGTTATGATTGAAGCTGAAGCTGAAGCTCAATATCAAACGACCTTCAAAGAGACCAAAAAAAAATCGAAATTGAAGATGATTTTTCCATCTACGTCGCTAAAGTTTAAGAAACTTTTAAATAAATTCTTGAGGCTGAAGAATTTCCTCTGAAACTGTGTGCTGATGTTATTTTTGTAAGTAGATCGAGTTACATATAGATCTCATCTCTTAATCTGTATGTAACTACATTAACAGTTTCATCAGCATGTCTTTGTCTCTCTATTTGTGAAGTTTTTTTTTGGTCATTCTGAATCAATATACCATTGGTGGATTATTGTCAAGTCATTAGGTATCCAGTGAGATTGTGGTGTTTGTATGCGAGTCTTTAACTATGGTGATGCAGGTTTTTGAAGACATGTCTTTGAAAAGCTTTGTGACATGGAATCAGATGATGCCTTTTTTTGGGCAGAGTTTAATATAAGCTTCTCAAAGAATTGTCTATATATGTTTCTTCTGTGAATGTTCTTTGTTTAGAGGACATGGGAAGCTTATATTAAACTTCATTTTTACAAGTACACTCAAGTACTAATTTCGCTTCACAATCAACTAAATCCGTACTTCTTTTTTTTTTGTCTAGACCCCATTCAGATCTTCATTTTTATTGCAACTGAAGTAAACAAACAAAACTACACAATAACCAGAAATTCTCTAAGCCCAGAAACTCAATCTGGCAACAACAAGAAGCTTTATGCGGACCTACAATCAGATCTTTACTAAACAATCAATTGTTCTTGAAATGAGAAAGACTACGATACTTGCCTGCTCCAAAATCTTTCAATTTGAGATCGCCAAACAAATGACTTTGGTCTTGCTTGGCCTTTGGAGGAACTTGCGGAATAACAATCTTTATGAACTTTTCAACCTACCCTTTGTGACAAACAGAGTTCTTATTGCTAGAATAAGAATCCATGTGGTTGCTGTGATTTTCTCCTTGATCATTAGTAGCAACGCCGAGCTCAGAACTGTCTTTAAGATCTGAGCCTGCAAGCCTTTAAAAAACCCTAAGACCCCTTCTTTTTTCCATATAGCATAGATAACCCCGGGAATCGTTTTACCGATTCGTTTTCGGGGCTTCTTCGCTTCATTTTCCTTTGAGTCATCTGCTGCTTGAATCATCACTTTGCACCTACGAAACCCATGAATGTATATATATCAATATCCCCTGAAGAATCTGGATCTATGCACACCTGTTAAATTTCATGACTTGAGTAATTCGCCGGAAGCTAATACCTGATTGCTGGATATGTGATGATTGTGGCAGCACTTTTTGAGACGGCACCTAACACAAACGCCATAAAGGCAGAGAGGACTACAGGGGAAGAATCTTTCTTGGCTTTTGCATTTCTTTTTTCAAGGAGGTTCTGTTTCAGCTGATCAAACACTGTATACTACAAGGAGAAGCTTACTGTTCAGCTAGTCACGCTATTGCAGGTAACGCCTAGCAATAAATAAGACAGTAAACATGAAGTTGGTGGTTTGAAATTACAATAGTACCTGAATTGCTGGATTAGAGGTCAATAAAAGAGAAATCCCAAGGCCATCAAATGCATTTCCCCATGAACCATCGGTTAAGGTCTTCCACAACCCTTTTGATTTTCCGAACTCGCTTGTTTGCATCCTTGATGAAGCAGTATCTAGAGGCTACACAAACATGGAACTTGAAGTTATTATGCACAGAGAAGACAGAATAAGGGTACGAAACAAGTCCTAGAGCTGACATTCGAACAGAGAAACTAAAAAGATTCTTAATTTCTGACCAAAACAAAAAGCCCACAAAATTTCAAACATAGCACGGTTTGAAGCAGAGCTGAGCGCAAGATAAACGTACTTGGGTCAATACAGAGGTACAAGCCCCAGCAGCAGCAGCAATGAGCAGGTTCGCCTTTGTTCCAATTGACTTTGAACCTATCCTTTCAGAATGTAACCTCTTGAAATAGCTATACATATAGAAATAGATGAATGACGAAATGAAGGACTGCAAATTCTTAGTCCCTAGGCCTTGATACAGCGAGAGAACATTTCCTGATGAAATTGCTTCCCAAAAGACATCTGACAGGTATCTGAAAACGTTACAAAACAGCTGCTTCAGATATCAAGAATCTCAAGATTCTCCAATGACAATAACAGATGGACCATATATATTTTGCTACCTAAAAAATGTGTCCTGTATACAGTTTCTTACAGTTGAAATGACACAAAATAGCTTCAAGATTCTAAATTGTGGGTTCCAATAGCTCATATATTTCACTACACAATAAAAAAAACCTGTAGTTCTGACCCATTAGAAGTATAAAACATGGAGACAAGAATGAAAAAGCTTCAAGTCCTATCAGAAAATCAAACGAAAGCTTTAGATATCCAAAAGCTGGAACTCATTGGAAAAAGCCTTGATCAAAGAACTGAAATTTTCTCATAATCTAACCCAGGTAAACGATTTAGACGAGGATCTACAAGGATCAACACAGATATCAAAAAACCTAATCCAAAAAATCCATATAACAAGTCCCAGTATACAAAGCCAATATCATCATTTGCAGCAAGAATCCAGCTCCGGGAGACATAACAAACGCGCAATTCAAAATCCAGATCATCGTCACAATCGAAGCAGCCATAGAAAGAGAAGAAGGAAGGAGAAACCTGTATTTCTGCTGACCGCGAACACGAATCTCGGCCTGGAACTTGGATTTACAGGTATCAAGAGGGTATAAAATGGTAGTGCTGAGAAGCGATCCAATGGCTCCGGAGGTGGCCTCGGAGATAGATTCCAAATCCAAATCAACACCCATATCTTCTTCTTCTTCTTCTTCTTCTTCTTCTTCTTCTTCTTCTCGAGAGAGGTATGGGATCATAAAGTTCCGTCTTGGGATTTTAAACAAGCCGACGTGTAACTTGTTGACATGACATATCACTTGTTTTAGTTTTTTTTTTCCTAATTATTTTTTTGGTTTAGTCGGTCAAATGAAAGAATCTAACAGAAAATTGGGCCACGTTCTTTTCATGTTTAAAATGGACTTCAGCCTAATAGTTATTGAGTTACATCTATCCAATCTAAATACGTACTTCTGATCTGGTTTGATTTGTACAACTAATTAATTTTTTTTTTGTTATTTGGTTTTTTATTTAACTTGTTTAGAATAAATATTCGCTAAATCAACTACTCATCTAAAATTTAATTATTTACAAATTATTTGATCCGATTTGTTACTTGCTAAATTTAAGTATTTATTATTTGAATCTAAAAAAATTAAAATATAAAAAATCTAGTATATACAAAATTTCAAAAGTTAATAAGTTTTGTCCCAGGTTTCAGTTTTATGACAATTAGAAAAAACAAAATTATAAAAACTCATAATAATTTAAACTATTAATCTATTATAATAATTTAAACATTAGTATTTTAATAACAAGTAACAACAAACAAGTAACAAATAATGAGTATCAAATAACAAATATCAAGTAAATTTTAGCGAGTAACAAGTAACGAGGCAAATAATATAATTTTTTTGTTAAGCTAGTTACTTGACTTGGATTTGCAAATAAACTAATTTGTTGGTTTGTTACCCGACTTATCTAAAGCAAATACTTGTTTTTTCAAGTCGGGTACGAGACAAGTAGCAGGCATAAGACATATAATGAGTATTATGTCCAGTCTTAATAATGATAACTTTCGAATTGTGAAAAGCGGATTAGACGTGCGTATTATGAAAATTGAACAGAATAAATGCAGATTGATTAACAAAACAATATAACAAGTTGTGCAAAACAATTTTTTTGAATAATATAAGAAAATATAAATAAATGGTTAAAATTAGGCCTACAATTTTAGTTTTCGGGTCGATTAGTTTGGTTATTAGTTAAACTAATACATTTATAAAGGCGCTGAAATTAATTGAAAAATATTTGGTTCACTTTTGGGATAATTTTGGTTTTGAATTCTTTTTAATTGCGGTTACTGCATTTATTTTTGGCTAAATTAGAGGTTTTAGTTAAAATTCGGGTATTTTGATTTGGTTTGGGTATTAGTGAGAACCGGTCTAATTTTGGTACAATCTGGTTATTTAAAAATATAGTTACTCAAGAAACTGATTGTGATGCGATCATGGCCGAGCTGAGAGTTGAAGCCGAGATGGATGTCGAAGGAGAGGCCGAGCTAGGAGTTGAAGCCGAGATAGACGTGGAAGGAGAGCTTGGAGCTGAGGATGAGCTTGTAGCCGAGGAAGCATTAGCCGCACCAACTGGTCCTATGACTCGCTCTAAGACCAAGAAGTTCAACCAAGCCGTTGGAGGATTGCTTAAGGGAATATGGAATCAATCGGATCACTCTACCAAGTATGGAGAAGATGTGAGTCAAACCACTCTGGTTTTGATTCAAGCTATTCAATGAATGGGTAAGTGATTCAATTGTACTCTTTTTCCCTTGTCAAGTTTTGTCCCAATGGGTTTTCTTGACAAGGTTTTTAATGAAGTTCAATTTGGTTTACTTCACCATAGCCCAGTTTGTTGAATTAAATCAGACCCATGGGCCCCTTTGGATGTCAAAGCCACAAAATTCAAAAGAGGAGGAGCCATTTTTATCATTCAAACCTTATTTCAAATTTTATGTCATTTTCGAGGTGTCTTGGAGCTTGTTCCAAGACTCTCTTTCTTCTTCTTTATATTCTCTCTTGAACTATCTTGAGAACTCATCTATCTTTTTAATCAAAAACCTTTTCTTTAAAGTATTAATCACTCTTGGTGTGTCATAATCCATGAGAAAACTATTCTTCACCTTGGTGCGTAATATCCAACGTCGAGAATAGTGGTATATCGAAGGCCATTCCGCATCCTTCGTGCGACCAATCGATCCACACATCTTTGTTCTTGAGTCAATGTGTCGTCTCTAGATCAAGTCTATCCACTCCAGATCCTTCAAGTGCCGAATATTGGGATTGATCTCCTCACGAGATCGCATCAAAGTGGTATCAGAGCACACTTGAAGGTGGTGTCTTTCCGTCTGTCATCTTGTTCGAATTTTCATAAATTATTTGGTAATAGATAAAATTGCGAATCCAACTGTGTTTGAATCGAAATTGAGATCTAGTATTTTAAAAAATTTGTTTCCAGAATTTTTCGTTGGAATTGATAATTTATTTTGTCAGATCTAGTCGAACAGGTCAGTTCGGTTTAAAGGAGTTTGTGGTCATTTGAAGAGTCTTTTTTTGTGTTTTGACTTGTGCTATCAATATCTGTGACGAAAGAGACTTGTTTGCTGGTGATCTATTGATTGTTTCAGGAAAAATGGTTGAGAGTGAAGACGAAGAGGCAAACGTCCGTAGAAACAATAAGTTGTTTGGTCGATGCAATTCACGGCGCAGATGATCAGAATGATGATGAGAACTAGAAGCAATTCGGCAAGGGCAAGAATCAATATCAGTCTGACCGTCGTGAACAAAACCGTGACAGGCCGAGACAAGATCAGAGGAGAAGAAGCCGAGATCGGCGAGAGAAGCAAACCGAGATGACGCAACCGATGAGTATTATATGCAATCAAAGCAGGTCTTCTCACAGAGCCAAGAGGAGACAACGGCTGTTAGTTAGAGAAAAAGAGACCAGCCGGGAGATGAACTTGGAGGCCTTAAGCTTCGGTTTTCCACCTTTTTCATGGCAAGCCGATCCCGATGCCTACTTGGAGTGGGAGAAGAAAATTGAACTGGTCTTCAATTGCCAAACACTACACCGAATACAATAGAGTGCGGGTTGCTGCTACAGAGTTCTATGATTACGCCCTTAGTTGGTGGGATCAGCTCGTGACTCAAAGAAGACGCAATGAAGAGTATACGTGGAGACATAGCGGGAGATGAAAAGTCTCTTGAGAAAGCGGTTCGTGCCAAGCCATTATCACCGTGACTTGCACCAAAAACTAAGAAAGCTTACACAAGGACCTCGCTCTGTGAGGAATACTACCAAGAGATGGAAAAGCTTATGCTAAGAGCCGATATTCAAGAAGATAGAGAGGCAACCATGGCCAGATTCTTGGGTGGGTTAAACAGAGAAATTCAAGACCGTGTCGAGACACATAACTATGTGGAGTTAGAGGACATGTTACACATGGCCATTCTGTTTGAACACAGCAGCTTAAGAGGAAACTCTACTCGTAAACAAGTTATTGTCAACCCAACGGCCAAGCCTAGCTATCACAAGGAAGAAAAAGCCGAGCTATTCACGAGAAGCTAAGCCATCCACATCCGTCAAAGAAGAGCCTAAGTCGTACGCTGGAACTCAAGAAAACAAAGAAAGAAATGAGATAAGATCACGTGATGTGAGGTGTTTCAAGTGCCAAGGACGTGAGACATGCTAATGAGTGCACCAACAAGAGAATCATGATCATCCGCGAAGATGGAGAAATCGAGTCCGAGGATGAGAAACCAGAGTCACCTAATGCATTAGAGGAGTATGAAGAGGACACCTGTTTGCAGGAGAACTCGTTGTGCAAGAAGAGTGCTAACATTCAACCAAGACCGCCGAGCAAGAGCAAAGAGAAATTGTTTCATACAAGATGCCAAGTCAAGGGCAAGGTCTGCAGTCTCATTCATAGATGAAGGAAGTTGCACCAAATGTGGCAAGTGAGACTATGGTTAAGAAACTTGGTCTGAAGGTCGTGACGCATCCAAACCCTTACAATCTACAATGGCTAACCGAAGAAGGTGAAATGAGGTCAAGAATCAAGTGAACGTGCCTCTCTCTATTGGAAAGTATGAGGATGAAATTCTGTGTGATGTCTACCAATGGGAGCTAGTCATCACATCCTTCTCGGAAGACCATGGCAATCAGATCGGAGAGTGTCTCATGATGGGTTTTACCAATCGACAATCATTTGAGTTTAAAGGGAAAAAGATCATTCTCATTTCGTATGACGCCTTAAGAGGTTTATGAAGACCAAGTCCGACTCAAACAACAAGAGGAACAAGCCACCAAGCGTCCAATATTTCTTATGCTAAAACTGGTGATGTTTAAGAAAGCCTTATTCTCTCAACAACCGATGCTATTTTTTGTTTTTAAGGGAGCTCTCACGAGCTTAACTGACCTTGTGCACCGGTGTTGCGAGATGAGATGAAGTCTCTTTTGCAGGATAAAAAGCCCATTGCCTATTTCAGTGAAAAGCTTGGAGGGGCCACTCTTAATATATCCGACTATGACAAGGAGCTCTACGCTTTGGTCCAGCATTACAAACATGGCAACATTATTTGTGGCCGAAGGAGTTCGTTCATTCACACAGATCATGAATCACTCAAGCACCTAAAAGGACAGCAAAAGCTCAACAAGAGACATGCGAGGTGGGTTGAGTTCATTGAGACATTCCCGATATACGTCATAAAATACAAGAAAGGTAAGGACAATGTAGTTCCGATGCATTGTCCCGGAGGTATGTCTTACTCTCTACTCTTGAAGCAAAGTTGTTGGGTTTGATCAGCTAAGGACTTGTATGAGATGATTCTGACTTTGGTGAAACATATAAGGCGTGTGAGAAGTTTGCTTTTGGGAGATACTATAGGCAATGATGGTTTTCTGTTCTATGATAAACGTTTGTGTGTGCCTAATTGCTCTATGCGAGATTTGTTTGTTAGGGAAGCTCATGGAGGTGTCTCATGGGGCACTTCGGCGTGACCAAAAACACTTCAGGTGGTACAAGATCATTTCCATTGGCACACTTAGAAAGAGATGTTGAACGAATTTGTGAGAGATGTGCTACATGTAAACAAGTAAGTCTAAGGTTCAGCCACACGGTTTGTATACTCCTTTACCTATTCCTACGCATCCTTGGAATGATATTTCTATGGATTTTGTTGTTGAGCTGCCTAGGATTAGGACATGTAAGGACTCTATATTTGTGGTTGTTGACCGATTCTCTAAGATGACACATTTCATAGTTTGTCATAAAAACTGATGATAGCATTGCACGTTGCTAACCTGTTCTTTTAAAGAGATAGTTCGTTTGCATGGAAATGCCTAGAACTATAGTCTCGGATAGGGATAACGAATTTCTTGAGTTTCTTTTGGAAAACCCTTTGGTCTAAGTTGGGAACTAAGCTTTTATCCACTACATGTCATCCCCAATCTGACGGTCAAACGGAAGTGGTTTAATAGAACTTTGTCTACTTTGTTGCGTGCATTGATCAAAAAGAAACTTGAAATCATGGGAAGATTGTTTGCCGCATGTTGAGTTTGCATTTATAATCATTCTGTGCATTCTGCTTCTAAGTATTCTCCTTTTGAGATTGCTTATGGTTTTAATCCCTTGTCTCCCTTGGATCTAATCCTTTGCCTTTGAGTGAAGAGAGCTAACTTGGATGGGAAAAAGAAAGCTGGAAATGGTCAAACAGATTCATGAGCAAGCAAGGAAAACATCGAGGAGAAAAACAAAGCAGTATGTGAGAAAGAGCTAACAAGGACGGCGTGAAAGATGAATTTCAATGTTGGAGACCAAAGTTTGGGTACACTTGAGGAAGGAACGATCCCAGCTGAAAGAAAGTCTAAGCTAATGCCAAGGATTGATGGTCCTTTCAAAATCACAAAGAAGATCAACGACAATGCGTACCAACTCGATCTCCAAGGTAAGTATCAAGTTGAGTCCTAGTTTCAATGTTTCTGATTTAGTTCCTTTTCTTGCAGATGACAACAGATTTGAGGACAAATCTTTTTCAAGAGGGAGGGGATGATCCGATCATGGCCGAGCTGAGAGATGAAGCCGAGATGGATGTCGAAGGAGAGGCCGAGCTAGGAGTTAAAGCCGAGATAGACTGGAAGGAGAGCTTGGAGTGAGGATGAGCTTGTAGCCGAGGAAGCATTAGCCGCACCAACTGGTCCTATGACTCGCTCTAAGACCAAGAAGTTCAACCAAGCCGTTGAGGATTGCTTAAGGGAATATGGAATCAATCGGATCACTCTACAAGTATGGAGAAGATGTGAGTCAAACCACTCTGGTTTTTGATTCAAGCTATTCACATGAATGGGTAAGTGATTCAATTGTACTCTTTTTCCCTTGTCAAGTTTTGTCCCAATGGGTTTTCTTGACAAGGTTTTTAATGAGGCAAATTGTTTCACTTCACCATAGCCATTTGTTGATATATAATCAAGACCCATGGCCCTTTGTGGAGTGTCAAAGCCACAAAATTCAAAAAGGAGAGGAGGAGCCATTTTTATCATTCAAACCTTATTTCAAATTTTATGTCATTTTCGAGGTGTCTTGGAGCTTGTTCCAAGACTCTCTCTTCTTCTTCTTTATATTCTCTCTTGAACTCTCTTGAGAACTCATCTATCTTTTTAATCAAAAACCTTTTCTTAAAGTAGATCATCTCTCTTGGTGTGTCATATCCATGAGAAAACCTATTCTTCACCTTGGTGCGTAATATCCAACGTCGAGAATAGTGGTATATCGAAGGCCTTCCGCATCCTTCGTGCGACCAATCGATCCACCATCTTGTTCTTGAGTCGTGTGTCGTCTCTAAATCAAGTCTATCCACTCCAGATCCTTCAAGTGCCGAAATTGGGATTGATCTCCTCACCGAGATCGCATCAGATTGGGTTAACTCAAACCAAACAAAAACTCTCGATAATCGAAGCATATTAATATAATGACGATCGTATCAGCCGAGAGAACTCAAATTAATCCAAAAACTAAAAATCTCGGTTTGGCTTCTTGGTTCGATTGTTTATTCTAGCCTTAGTTAAAATATTTTACTACATAATATATTTATTATAAACTAACTCATCCAAATATTTAAGATTTAAAAAATAAAAAAAATACACAAACCATACTTACAAAATATAACCACGGCTAATGGATGAGTATCATACGCAAACACACTCATGTCGTTCACCAATCTTTCTTATGGCCCTGGATAGGCAACACCGGAGAGGACGGGGAAGGTGCGGCTCATAATTATGTTACCATTTATGTACATAAAAACGTCCTTTGCATTAACTAGTTAAATATTAATAGAACAAAAAACTAAACCACAGACGGTCCAAATACATGTTCATGAAAATGCAACAAATATCTTTTACTCTTATATATTTTAAAAAATTAGAGTAATTATTTACTCAAAATGAAACCACCAACACCTTCTTTTTATTGCCAGTTTAACATCATAATTTTTTTTTATCTCATGAATAAAAAATTCATATAATCATAAAAATATTTTGTTTAAGTTGAGATAAATTTATGTCTGAAAACTTATTAATTTATTCTTGCGATCATAAATATCTAATATGTTTATTAAATGATTCTTAAATATTAAACACTCAAAAAACATATAAACACTAGATAATTAATTTATAATAACTGTTAACATTAGTTAAAAATAATACATGAAAAAGGTTTGATCAGAAATCAAACAACAAATTGACATTTTTCGTTTTTAGCTATACTAACAATCATTAATTTATTTACATTTATAAAATATACATTCACCACTTTTTATAATTTTATCATTTAAACATGCGTACATGCTATTTTTTTACCATTCATATATATCCCCCACTGCTTATTACGCAGTAACCGTATTTGTTCTGCATTATGTGCTTCTTTCAACCGCACTGTAGTAAAAACCGCACCGTACCTATATAACCGTTTGTCCCGCATCGCTCAAACTTCTGTCACCATTCGAAACCTATATATATTGGACCACCTTTTTTACCTTTTACTTGTTCTGTTTTGTTTTTAACCATGAATCGCATATGCTATATGACTTATTATTATTTTACAAAATAATTAAGAGGTTCTGGGGTTAGACCCGTAAAAAGATTTTTTTTGCAGGCGTTACATATTTGCAAATGTGATAATCTTACTATAAATGGGATAACCTCGACTAATAGTCCAAAAACCCATATATCAATCAAATCATGCAATTGTGTTACAATATCAAAAATAAATCTTTTGACACCGGAAAATAGTCCTAACACAGATGGGATTGATATAAACAACTCGACTAATATCAACATACTTGACTCTACAATTCAAACATGTGTGTATTTATTCATAAATTGTTTAAACATTTTATTAATACAGGAGTATCACAAAAATGAATGAATCATAGTAATTTTAAATTAATGGATTATTAAACCATTTGTTGGTTTATAATAGATATATCATTTATGTATTTGTTAATTTCACCGTCAAAAATTATATTAATTTCTTTAGATCATAGACAGCATAACAATCATTTAAATTTTAATCATTGAATTTATAGGAGATGATTGTATAGCAATCAACACTGCAAGTTTTAATATCAACATCACACAAATTAACTGTGGACTTGCTCATATAATAAGGTAATTGATGATATTAATTAAATTTATTGAATTACATCTTTGAAATTATATATAAATAGAAGGTTTTTCTTGCAAAGAAAAAAAATAATTTTCTAAATTTGTGTTATGTGATTGGATAATAGTTTGGAAGCTTAGGAGCTAGTGGAGCAAATGATGCAGTTACTTATTGGTGTTCAAATGACTCATTGCACTTTTAATAAGACGATGAATGGAGCTAGAATCAAGACTTGGCGGGTTAATTTTCTCTTCTATACTAATTTTTATATTTAAACTAATAAATTTATGATTTACATATGTTTTGAATTTAATATTAATTTGATATTTAGGATGGCCAAAGATTTGCAAGAAACATAAGTTTTGAAAACATCACGCTTATTAATGCAAAATCTAATTATAATCGACCAACAATATATTAATAATGGACATCTTGATGCAAACGAGGTAAAATATTTATAATAAAGCTATATTATACATTTATACCGTTTTGAGAGTATGACTAAATTGACGAAAAAAAATTTGACTAAATTGTAAAAACGGTTGTATTTATGTTTATTAGGATTCAAAGTGGTGATTAGCAGGCTAAAATATGTTGGTTTTCACGGAACAACATTACATGAAGATGATATAACGATAAAATGTAGTGTCATTACACATTGCGAAATTGTTGTTATAGATAAAATTAAAATTACTATGGGAGGGAAATAAGCCTAAAGTTGAATGTCAAAATATTGAAAGAGAGTCCAACGATGGTGACTTGATGCGTGACTGCTTTAAAAGTAATAATACGCCATTTTAAATAAAAATATTGATGAAAAGATTGCCAATATCTTCTATTATAGTAAAAAAAAATATTTTTGTTTGCCAATATCATAAAATGTCTTGATGAAATCAATACATTGTCGTTTATTTTTATTTTTATTTTTTACTCCAAAAAAATTAATACAAACAAATATTGATGATGCGCTTTACAAGAGATCTTTGTCCATATTGACTTTAATTTTCATTGATTTAGTTGTCTTTAACCTTCTGATTTAAGAATAAAAAGAAATAATTTTTGTTTTTATTATGATAATAACTAAAATCCTAATACGAAATACTTAAAAATTTTGTTAATACTATATTTTATTAAACAAAAATAATTACCTGGAAGTTACATAAAAAAAGTACTCTATAAATTTTCACTTGTATAGACAATATAATTTAATGAAAGTCACATGTTCTATATAGTTACTTTTAATTTTGTTAATATATTTTATATATTATCGAACTCTATATTATTTGAGTAGTTATTTTTTCAAAACTGCTAACATAGCACTTTATATATTGTACAAATATCCAAACCATAATATCAAAACTTTTTTCAAATCAGAGTTCTATTTGAATCCTTCAATCCCACATGGTAAAAGACGGTTATGATGCACACAACATCAATCAATTGATATCTAAGAATTTGTTGTCCCGAAGATCAAAACCAAACCCTTTGTTTTGATCAACATTAGATTGTCAAAATTTAACTATCTCACAAGGCTGATGCAAAAAAAGGTAAGGTTAAAACATTATAGATTTTCAAGAAGAACATAATGAACATTATTTAACACTTAAAGACTACAAAATTTTATAGTAAGTTAAATAATTTAGACTCAAAATTTATGTTAATGTTATATGATTTTAGGTTAAAACTTAGATTCTAATTTGGTTTTTGTTGATAGTGCTAACTTAGAATTAGATTCTGAGTTTGGAACTATCACGGTAGATGTATGATTAGACATGTTTGATTGATTATACGTGAGGTTTTATATATTTTCGAGAACATGACAAGTTCATTGTTGCCCAAGCATTGGGATTGATGGTTGAGTTTTTAAATGTAGTGTGAAAGGACAATTATTAACTATAGTGAAAAAGAGCTAATCAATTCTACCATGTTTTTTGGATAGTAGTTCATGTGGAAACACATAGATAGTTAGTTGTGGTTCATCTGATAGCTCAAAACATATTGAAAACAAATCTTTAGAGTTAACGTATTTGAAAATCTTATATATATATATATATATATATATATATATATGTATTTACATGTTGATGTTGGTTTTTATTTTAGAATTTTCTTAATCCAATTGATCAACTCTCGACTAAAGTAAAACATCAAATGACTGCACATCAGATTTATGAAAATAATGAGAAAGTATCTAGAAAAAACTCGTATAAAGCTCTTATTTTGGATATTTGCAGAGAGTTTCAACCAAATTGATTATTACTATATATTTATTTTAATAGCTTTTATATCTAAGACGATACGGAATCCAAATCGGAGGGGTTCAAAATCCTTATTGACATTACAAAACACAAAAATCATAATTCTAATTTGCTTTGAAAAAAAAAAGAAACATAAGAGCAACTTCTTATAATCCATAGTAGAAACATTTTGAATCATTGAAAAATTGATTTAAAAAATTCAGTTAAATACCATATCAAAGAAACAAAATCAATACTTAACCTTTCAAAGTTTATACTTTTGTACCCTTCCATACCAACCAGAATCACTAAAAATTGTCATTTAATAATCCAATAATCTAACCAAGAAAACGAAGTTTGTTATATTACTTTAAACTTGTATTCACCATTTAACTTAAACAGAAGTTAGTTATATATTATATTGTTTAAAAACATTTTGTATTATGAAATTTTTGTTTTTGCTCCATTGTATTCAACATTTAGGGGGGGGGTGTATTGGACTTGACATTTTAGAAGATTTTGGAGTATTCTTAAATTCATATGTTATTCAACTGATGATTTTAAAAATCTCCACGAATCCTATGTTATCTATGAATGATGTGTATTGTATATATCTTAGAGCAAGTACAACAACATATATATATATATACTAGAAGAGAGGAGTGATTATAGGAGAAGATGGAGGAGATGATATAGAGAAGTCAATATAGAGAAATCTTAGGGATATATGATATACACTTTCCTTAATCCCTTACACACCTCTTCAAGATGGAGGTACCTCCGTAACTCCAATCTTGGCAATGAGTTCGATAAACCGTGGTCGTGGTAGTGGTTTGGTAAGTGCATCTGCGAGTTGATCTTTAGTTGAAACGTGAGAGACACGCAAAGCACCTGACTGAATGTTGAATGTTGTCACGGACAAAGTGATAGTCTAATGCTATGTGCTTCATACGGGAGTGGAAAACTGGATTGACACATAGGTAGGTAGCTCCAATATTGTCGCAGTATATGACTGGTGTGGACGGTAGGGATATGCCAATTTCGGTAAGGAGGTGACATAGCCATTGAAGTTCTGAGGCAATGTATGCTACTGCTCGATATTCAGCTTCGGTGGATGATCGAGCAACCCCACGTTGATTTTTTCGAAGACCAGGAGATAAGTTGTCCACCAAGATAAATAACATATGCATTTGTCGAGACGAAGTCATCCATATCGCCAGCCTAATTGGCGTCAGAGAATGCATAAAGACTGAGTGGTTTACCCGTTCTGAGGAGAATACCATGTGTTGTTGTGCCAGCCAAGTACCGAAGGATACGTATGACAGCTTGACAATGTAAGTTTGTGGGGCGATGCATGAATTGTGACAAGCGATTGACGGCATATGCAATGTCTGTACGAGTGAAAGCGTACTGTGAACTGCCTAGAATAATTCGATACTCACTGTGATTATCGATTGGATCTCCATAACTAATAGACAGCTTCAGAGTCAGTGACATTGATGTGGAAACATGTTTAGCATCAACCATCTTCGTCTTGCATATCAAATCAATGATATAATTTCTTTGCATCAAGTGGAGGCCAGAGGATGTTCATGTTGCTTCGATTCCGAGAAAATAGCTTAAGCCCCCGAGGTCTTTGATAGAAAAACGATATGCAATAGAGCAAATAATACGATCGAGAATCAAAGTTACTGCCTGTGATTAAGATGTCATCAATGTAAACCATGATGTAGGTGATGTCACATCTGTGTTTGTGAATGAAGAGTGAGGTATCTACAAGCAAATTCACATATCCAATTGAAATAAGGTAGCAGCGGAGTTCTTGATACCACGCACGCAGAGCTTGTTTCAGTCTGTATAGAGCTTTCCGGAGACGACATACATGGTGAGGTCTATCTTTGTTGATAAAACCCGGTGGTTGAGATACATATGCTTCCTCCGTTAAAGTTCCTTGTAAGAATGCATTATTGACATCCATCTGACGGATGTCCCATGAGCGGTTGACAGCTACGTCCAAGACTAACCGAACAGTTGTGGACTTGATCACTGGACTGAACGTTTCAGAATAGTCAAGACCTTGTTGCTGGTGGAATCCTTTTGCAACAAAACGCGCCTTGTACATGTCAACACAACTATTGGGAAGATACTTAGTAGTAAAACCCCATTTACACCCAAAAATGTTTTGTGTTGGAGTTGGGGGCACCAGGTCCCATGTATGATTGCGAATTAACACATCTATTTCATCACTCATCGCATATCGAAATCGAGGGTCACAAAGAGCTTAATTCACGGTCGTGGGGATTTGGGGTTTTTGAGTGTTGGCTAAGAGAGTGAGTTTCGTTTTTGGTTTTGTTATATTATTCTTGGAACGAGTTTTCATCGAATGGTGATTTTCGGGAGGCGGATGATCTTGCTGTAGCGAGAGAAGCGTAATTGGGTTGATGGAGGTAGGAGATGATGTTATTGGGCTTGTATGGTATGGTCTAGCAGAGCGAGGTGGATTGGTGGTTGGGCTAGTGTTCAATGGGCCTGAATTAGGAGATATTGGGCTTAATTGATTTGTATTTGAGTGTGATACAGTTGGGGAAGGAGATGGTGTATCGTGACCGTGAGAAGCATCTTCATGTTGAGACGACTTTAGAGAAATCAATGGTGCTATTGGCAAGTCCGGTGTCGGCGGTGTGGTGAAGGGCAGAGTACGGGAACCAAGACGGAGAAGACGAGATGAGTGGCCGGTAATTGAGCGGAACTACGACGGAGCCACTGGTGGCGAGTCAATCAATGGTGGTGAAAGCTTTGGTGGTGATGTGGGAACGAATAGGAAGCTTTGTTCATCAACCGTGACATGTCTGGATGGGTAGACTCTCCCTGTAGCAGTTTCTAAGCAGAGATATGCACTTTGATTTAAGGAGTAGCCGATGAACACACAACGAACATACCGATCGTCCAGCTTATTCTTTGTGTATGGACAAAGCCAAGGGTAACACGCTCACCCAAATATTTTGAGCTTGAGATAATTCGGATAACGACCAAAAAGCTTTGCATACGGTGATAACAAAGCCATAATTGGAGTTGGCATTCGACTGATGAGGTATACAGCCATCGAAAAAGCGTATGTCCAATACGATTTCGACATTGATGCTTGCCCAAGCAATGTCAACCCAGTTTCAACAATATGGCGGTGTTTGCGTTCTAAGATTCCGTTGTGTTCTGGAGTATGCGGTGGTGTGGTAAGATGAGTGATGCCTTGAGATATGAGAAATGGCCAAAGTCCGTTGTACTCTCCACCATTGTCAGAGTATAAGCTCCCAATTTTGCACTGAAAATGATTCTCCACCAATTCCTTGAAGGCAATAAACGTCTCTCGTATATGTGATTTTTGTTGGTAAAACCCTGTATACTGTGTGAAGTGACCGGCATAGATCAAATAATATCTGAATTTGTCAAGATATATTACTGGAGACGTCCAGACATCAAAATATATGTATTGAAGATGTCTTGTTGATGAGATAGTGTTGGAGTGAAAAGGTTGCTTGTGACTTCTATTGATAAGGCAGTCTAAACAAGACAACTGTTCTGTAAGGAACTTGAAATTAGTAGAGAAAATTGAGAGACAACAACTTTTAGAACCGACATAGAAGGATGACCAAGCCTTGAATGCCAAGAGAATAGACTCGTTTTCACAATAGGCGACGCAAACCGAGAAGTAACATGGGCTGAACTGATGGGCCACTCGTATAACTCGTCTTTAATCCTTCCTTTGAGTAATTGGGCACCCGTGCTGAGATCTTCACATGAAAATGTGCAGGAAAGAATTCAACGGAAACTTGATTAGTTTTGCATAAGCGATAAACATAAATCACATTTTTGTGAATGTTAGGCACAAATAAGACGTCTTTTAAGTCTAAAGATCGAGATGATGTAGAGATTGAAGTGGAACCCCTGTGCGAGATGGTGAGGCCAGAACCATTTGCGATTGTGAATTCTTCTCCACCACTATAAGGCTGGTGAAGAGACAGATTATTGAGGTCAGTAGTGAGGTGGTGCGTAGCACCTCTGTCAAGGATCCAATTATTAGCATTGTAGGGAGGCACAATGACCAGATTCGCTCTCGGCTGCCATGTACCATAGGAGTTAGTTGGTGATCCTTGATTTGGTTGATATGTGTTGTGTGGGAGCTGAAGTTGGGCAAAACGTCGCACACTGCAGCCATGGACACCACATATTTGACATCGACCATTGTAAGGTCTTAGAGTTCTTTGGTCTTGTCTTGGAGAGGGTTGTTGTTGATGCCAAGTTTGATTGTTGCGGTTGTAAGAGTGGTTTAGACCTTGGTTGTTGTTACTGTTGTTTCCGCGATAAGTTGCTGCATTTGCCGTGACTGGACCAGACGGAGAAAGGACGTTAATGACAAGAAGCTTTGCTTCATGTTGTAGTAGTTTATCATGGTGTTCAGGAAGAGTAGGTGTAGTGTCGTGGCTTTCAAGCTGATGGATAACAGGTTTGTAATCAGCAGGAAGACCGTCAAGGAATTGTTCTAGTTGATCCTCATGCTCAACGACTTTGCCAAGTAACGTTAACTGGTCATAGCGAGTGGTGAGACCTTGAAAGTACTCATCAATGGTCTTCGTATCTTTCTTCTATCATTTGATTTGTTGCCTTAGTTGTTGGATATGCCGACGACTTGGTTTGGCATATGTATCGGTGAGAGTGGTCCAAATCTCGCGTGTGGTTGTGGCACGTGAGAGAATAGGTTGGACTGTGGTGGAGATGGCTCCAAGGATTGCGCTGTCGAGAAGCTTATCTTGTCTTTTCCATTGTATGAACGCAGGGTTCATTGATACCGTGCCGGCAACAGTGAGAGTGGGTTGTGGAGCGAAGACCGAGCCATCGAGATAGCTGGTGAGATCATAACCATCAAAGAAGACATGGATCTGGCGGCTCTACATCAAGAAATCTGAAGTAGTGAGCTTGGATACATTGGATGTATTGACGTGGAGGAGATTGGTGGAGTTGGCAACGACAGCTTCAACAGATGGCCTGTTTGAAGTGAACATGTTAAGGAGGAAGCGCTGCTGTTTAGTAAAAGAGAAAGAAGAAGAAAAAAAAATTAGAGTATTATGTATCGAAAATGCTCTGATACCATGTGAATAATGTGTATTGTAAATATCTTAGAGCATAGTACAACAACATATATATACTAGAAGAGAGGAGTGATTACAGGAGAAGATGGAGGAGATGATAGAGATAAGTAAATACATAAAAATCATAGGGATATATGATATAAACTTTCCTTAATCCCTTACATTATTAAACATGATATTTATGTGAAATTATCTTAAATAATTCACAATCCCTTGTTATTCAATCAACAATTTGTAAATCATATCAAATCTACTAAAAATATCAAAAACATTTCATAGAAGATTACATGAACGGATTATAAGTGACTTTTTGTAAATTGTTAGTTGAAAATATAACTAAAAATATCTCACCCCTAGAGATGGGACTTAGAAGGATTTCAAACAAAAAAACATTGTCGGGAAATAAGAGGATAATTTGTGACTCTCATCACTCCCTTTTCCTTTCTGCCCAAAATTTCTGTGCAAATTTGTGCTTCAGATCTACGATATTTGGAGTTGATCTACACAAATCTACTCATATATCGTCTCTAACTCATCTTTGAAAATTTGCACAGTAAAAGATTATATTGTTCAATCTTTATTTCCGTTGTGGAAGTAAAAATATTCTAAATTTTTGCGTGAATCATTGTCTTTCGAATAAAGCATGAGTGAAACAAAAGTCAAAGTAATAGATGGTGAGAGAGAGAATTAGAAAGAAAATTAACTAAGTCAGTTTTGTGTCCTAGTCTCTTCTTTCTACAGTACAAGACCACATCAGTTTCACCCTTAAATTTTGTCTCTTTTTTCTCTCTCTCACTCACTCAAAAAAGTTTTGAATTTCTTATGTCTTCTTGCTTTTTTTTGGTCACGAACTAGCCATTTTATTTGTTTAAAAGTCAACTACAAGGCCGACTTGGCAAGAACATCTACATCGCAGTTATTCAAACGAGGAATGAAAGAAAAGCAAATAGAATAAAAAGCTTTCAAGGAATCCCGAATATCCTTAAGCAAGCCATAAATGTCGTTATGAGTCTCCGAATAATTCATTAGCTGTACTAGCTGAAGGGAGTCCGAGTACACTTGAATATCATCAAATCCACGGGACTTTAGATTATTTAAGGCATCACTCAAAGCCCAAGCCTCTGCAGCCAGTGACGAGAGGACATGAGACCAAGTATTAGTTCGCACTGATTCAACCGCCCCATTGTTTGATCGAAGGATCCAAGCAAGCCCGCTACTCCGAGTTGTACAACTCCATGCAGCATCTATAAAACATGAGTAGCGCCTCTCAATCTTAGATATCAATGTCGTCTTCCTCTTCTCTGCTGGTATGGTTATTTGAGCTCCTTCCCAAATGTTCGCATCCATAATAGCTTTGTCAACAACTTCTGTTGCTATAAACACTTCATTGTTAAACACCAATTTTTTCCTTGAAGTCCATAATCTCTAATAGATCCATGGGAATATAGATGAAGTAACACCCATCGGTGGTAGGTTGATTACATGACTTGATATGGATATAAACTCAAGCAAAGAAGAAGTATCACCCACAAGAAATCCAGTAATCGGGGCACAACTCTAAACATCTTTGGCATAGGCGCATGTTTTAAAAACATGAATCACAGATTCAGGTTCCCCACATCGAAGGCAAGCATCACATTGAACATTTTCCTCTTAGGCAAAGAGTTCTTTGATATTCTCCATAGTAAATTTCGGATTTTTGTAAGGGTTTTGGCCTTCCAAATCAGACCCTACCATTTAAAATCTTTCTCAACCTGTTTAGATTAGAAATAGTGCGAAGACCATACTTGATATAGTAGTATAAACCGCATTCTTGACAGGAAGCCAATCTAGAGGATCATTTCTCCTCAATGCGCTAATCGGTAAAGCCCGAATCTGTTCCTCATCTAAGCTGCATGGAATCGGAAGCGGGTACGCGGAAGCGGTAACGTTCAGAAGCGGAGAAGTGAATATTTTGAAAACGTTAGGAAGCGGGTACACGTTGGAAGCGTATATATATGTATACATATATTTGTAATGAAACATTAAACATATACCATATTAAAAATATACCAAACCACACAAATTTAATAAATATAATTTAAAACTCACTAAAAATAAAAATAAAATATATTTTTTGTTACACCAAATAAAATTTGATAATTCAAAGTCAAAATTTAGATCACTCCCTTTATCATCATTTTCCTTAATTTTCTTTAAACAAAATCATTTCAAAATTTTGTATTGTCCATAAAACACCATTAAACCTAAATGTCTCAAAACTTATTACTTAATTCAATTTAATTAATCAATTCCACCGTTGCTATTGTTATATTTTTAAAACTAAAATACAAAAGTTATAAATCGTAAACTAGTTTAAGTTTTTTCTTGAAAAATAAAACTAACCAAATTAATTTCCTTTTATTTAAATATATGTGACATTAAAGTTTTTAAAATAGAAGCGTAAGCTTCCAAAACGGAATCGCAAGCTTCCAACGAGTTTACAAAGTGGAATTTTTGAAAGCGCCACAGAAGCAAGATTTTGAAAGCTTCTGAGAGCTTCGGATTCCAACTCCGATTCCAAAGCGGGAAGCGGACCTCTGACGAAGCTTCCGTGCTTCCTAGGTCCTCATGATGAGGAATAACTCTTCTTACTTCCTCCCAATTCCAAAGATTAGAATTAGGTAACTTCAGCTCAACAACTGTCAAGTCATTTACATGGAACGATGGTGGACCAGTACGACGAGTAGGTGTTGAGGTTGACAACCATGGGTCATTCCATACATGATCATTCGAACCGTCTCCAATTCGTCATCCTAGGCCAAGTTTTAAAAATTTTCGACCCGCAAGAATACTTCGCCAACCATGAGAGATGTTAGAAGAGCAGTTTACTTCCATGAACGTGGAGCCATGGCAATACTTCCCAAGTAGAACCTTAGTGAAGAGAGACTCTGAAACTTTAAGTAATCGTCATTTAAACTTTTGTTTTTCAAAAGTGTTTATGAAGGTAGTGTTTGTTGTTGTCTCCTTGATTCTCTATATCAGGACAAAAACTTAGTTTTGTGATATATCATGGTTTTTACCCTTTTTTAGCCATGATATAGGTCTTGTTATCAGAGTCCTTCTAGTGGTTTTGTAGTATTTTTGAGTCTTTTCAGGTTTTAGCACGTCTGGAGCTTTTTGGCGTTCGTTGAATAACTTCCCACCGTTGGATTGAGCTCAAATTTGGAAACAAGACAGATCTTTGGATTAGCTTTCATTTGTAAGTGGTTTGAGGCCATTCTAACGGTGCGATCAAAAGTTATGCCAGTTTTCGTGAAGGCAGTCCAGTCTGGCGAGCACAGAGTCCTGGTATCGACCGACACCAACCTAGTATCGATCAACACCGACTGCAGGAAAAGAAAACACGCGATTTTACAAGTCTGAAGATTTTGCAACTTGGCCCAGAAGATTCTATTATTTACAATTAAGCCCAGAACGTGTTTTAGCATTATATTTAGGGTTTTTAGCCACTTTGAGAGAGAGCTTTTATCATAATTCTGAATACTTTGAGAGAGATTGGTTCCGGGTTTTTGTGGGAGACAATTCTGAACCCTTGTTTACTCTTGATTTATTCTATGCAATTCTATTCAATTATGATTTCTGTTTTATTGATCATGTTTGAGTAGATTCTTTGTTAGGTTTAGGGTTATTCAAAGGTGTTTAATGAATTGTTAGGTTGATCTGAATTGATAGGAGAAATTCAATAGAGTTCTTCATCTAGACTTGTGATTACTGCTTATTCTAGCTTCATGACCTAGAATATGATCTTAGGTTGTTTGATTGGCACGAAAGTGTGATTGATTGCCTGAACTAGTGTTAGATGAGCAAAAGACCTATTCGCAAAGAAATTTGGTTTAGGATTTTGTGAACAATTGAACCTGATCATTAATGCTTGTTTGAATTCATAGGATTTGCAAAAAAATTGGAATTCTAGGTTTAAACATAGATAATCTTCGCAGCGACGGTTGGTTGATTTTACATTTGTGTTTCAAGTTCAAGAACAATGCTTAATATTGTCCTGACATTCTATTTGATCTGCAAATTCTGATTTACCGGAGAATTTCCCTAGGCTTAGCGTTTTTCCTCCATTGAATTTCACAACTTTTATATTCTGCTGCTTATTTCATGCATTACTTTGTTCGCTTAGCTTAATTCGAGTCTTAATATCTATTGAGTGAATTCTTGAGTCTTTGTGGTTCGACCCTAATATACTGCAGCTACTGCTTTAGTACTCTTAGGGTATTATATTTGAGCATATCATTTTGGCTACCAGACATCACTTGCCAATTCAAGGTGTAAGATAGTGGCTGACTTACAATGAAAAAACTGGCTTACAATGAAAAACCTATCGTCTCTCGTCCTCAACACAACTTTAAGGTCTTAGCATCAGCACTGACTCTTAAACACACAAAATTGTGTTTTAAGAGTAGAAAATGAGTTTTTGAGTATAGAATTGCTGCCCAATTAAACACGTTTCAACTTCCATTAACAATGTTTTGTGTTTACTATGTTTCATTTAGGACCAACTGAAACCATCCAAGGCGATATGGGGAGGGTTACATGTCTGCTTTCCACAGGTTAGACATATTTCATATCATTTTAAGTTACACTGATTTATGTGTTGCTTAGTTTGATTGTGCAGCCGTCATCAACCATGATTTGTCGTATTTGAAGTTTGAAAATCTTGGTGCACTTTAGCGACATGGATTTGCCCGTAACAGATTCTTGTCATTTGATAATGATCATTCACCTCTGCCTCCGGCTAACCAGCAATCAACAGTTTATTAATTATTGAAGTTTATTAAATATGATTTGAAGTTATGGCCTCATAGGTGTGTACAATTGATATCTCTTTTAATTCATTTCAATGTCATCATCTCTTAACTTAACTTTTCTATGCCTAAATTGTTGAAGCTTTTCTATGCCTAATTCATTTCAATCCCACGAGTGAGGAACACTGACCCACAATCATTCTCCTTCATGTTTACACTTCGTAACTACTTATATGTATCGGAAATAAGGTATGTTGTGTGGCGATCACTCAATCATAATAATACTCATTTGTGACGGTGATTTGTGTTATATTTTTAGTGGTTGTTTGTTTTTATTACATTACCTATGATATTATATTCATACTTTTTCTTTGTGACATCAAACTTTGAGATTTCGTACTCGTAAGCACCAATTTTAAACAATCCCAACTTTGAAAAAAATCACCTATAAATTTTATTTTTTTGCTTAAAACAATGACACTCAAATATCTCCGATCACAAATCAATATTTCCCACCAAATCAACTCAAATATCCTCAAATTTCATTCAAATATCTCCAACTCTCTCAAAATCAAAATTTCATCAAATCTCCTAAAATCATGAATCTAATACACCCCCTTTCATAAGAGGGAGATGTATAGTTCAATGTATTCAAAAACCAAAACAAGAATTTAATTTATATTTAAGGAAGCAAACAATTTAATCACAATTTAAATGTATGTAAAAGGGGGGAAATGTGCATGATTTAGATGTATGTAGAGGCACGTAATAGTGTATATATACGTGATGGAAACTAACATTTACCAACACTATCTAACTAATACCTACATATTCAATAGATCTTCATCATCTCTATTTCACAATGGTACATATCAAATCAATATATTTTTTAATAGTTATTGTTTGTTACTTGTTTATTATAATATTTTTTCTTCTATGTTTTAGAAAACCATACTACGTATATCCATATTGGTAGGTTTTCTATGTTTTGGTCTTGTCAACAGCCAAAATTACAGCGTACTCAGTTTTGGTGCAAAAGGAGATGGTCAAACCGATGATTCAAAGGTAACTATTTTGTTTATCCAAAATATATAATTATATTGATAAATAATCTCTCATATATTTAATTATTAATTTTCTAAAAATAAATAAATAATTAAGTAATTATATGAAAGGCTTTTCTACAAGCATGGAACACTATATGTGGTGGGGAAGAAAACGTAAAAACATTTCTTATTCCATCTGGAAAAATATATCTACTCCAACCTATTGAGTTTAAAGGTCCATGTAAATCTACTTCCATAAAAATCCAGGTTCGTATACAATCAATTAATTCATGATAAATTCAGTAACGTTTTAATTAGGAACATAAATTTTTTTTGCTTTTATGTATTTTATATGAAGTTGGATGGTCTCATCATTGCACCCATCAACATTAGAGCATGGTCCAATCCCACATCTCAAACGTGGATTAGTTTTTCAGCTGTATTTGGTCTAATGGTTGATGGTTCAGGAAAAATTGATGGTCGTGGTTCGTCCTTTTGGGAGGTAAAAATTTGATATATTATAATTTATGTTAATTTTAATATATTTTTATTCATTGTTACATCAAAATCATGGAATTGTGTGTGATTTTCAGCTCAATCTAAAAGCTTCTCAACGACCTACGGTGAGTATATCAAATTTATTATGTGTTTTTCGTGAATTTTTTTTCTAATTATGAGTCATAATCATTCACTTTAAACATTTTT
This sequence comes from Crucihimalaya himalaica, assembly GCA_004349715.1. Classification (NCBI taxonomy): domain Eukaryota; kingdom Viridiplantae; phylum Streptophyta; class Magnoliopsida; order Brassicales; family Brassicaceae; genus Crucihimalaya; species Crucihimalaya himalaica. The sequence continues at coordinate 728,575 of SMJT01000040.1, read as the reverse complement.
TTTGCAGGCATTACATATTTGCAAATGTGATAATCTTACAATAAACCGGATAACCTCGATTAATAGTCCAAAAAACCATATATCAATCAAATCATGCAATTATGTTACAATATCAAAAGTAAATCTTTTGGCACCAGAAAATAGTCCCAACACAGATGGGATTGATATAAGGAACTCGACTAATATCAACATACTTGACTCTATAATTCAAACAGGTGCGTATTTTTCATAAATATTTTAAATTTTTTACTAATACATGAGTATCACAAAAAATGAATGAATCATAGTGGTTTTTAAATCAATAGATTTTTAAACCACTGGTTGGTTTATAATCGTAGCATATATGTATTTGTGTGGTCAAAAATTAATTTTTAATTCTTTTAGAGTATAGATGGCATAACAATCATTTGAATTTCAATCATTATTATTTTAGGAGATGATTGTATAGCAATCAACACTGGAAGTTTCAATATCAACATCACACAAATTAATTGTGGACCTGGTCATGGAATAAGGTAATTCATCATATTGATTAATTTATTGAAGTACATATTTAAAATTATATATAAATAAAAAAACTTTCTTGCAAAGAAAAAAAATTATTTACTAAATTTGTGTAATGTAATTGGATAATAGTGTAGGGAGCTTAGGAGCCAATGGAGCAAATGATGCAGTTAGTGGTGTTCAAGTGACTCATTGTACTTTCAATAAGACGAGGAATGGAGCTAGAATCAAGACTTGGCGGGTTAAATATTTCTTCTATCCTTATTATTATATTTTATATTTAAACTAATTAATTCATCATTCAAATATGTTTTGATTTTGGTTTTAATTTTAATTTTTAGGGCGGACAAGGATATGCAAGAAACATAAGTTTTGAAAATATCACGCTCATTAATGCAAAAAATCCAATTATAATCGACCAACAATATATTGATAAAGGACATCTTGATGCAAACAAGGTAAAATAATTATAATAAAACTATATTATACATATATGGTGTTGTGAAATTATAAGTAAATTCTAAAAAGTATGTGTTTGTGTTTATTAGGATTCAGCAGTGGCTATTAGAAGAGTAAAATATGTTGGTTTTCATGGAACAACATCCAATGAAAATGCTATAACGCTAAACTGTAGTGCCACTACACATTGCGAAGACGTTTTTATGGATGATATAAAAATTATAATGGGAGATGGAAGGAGACCTAAAGTTGAATGCCAAAATGTTGAAGGAGAGTCCAATGATAATGATTTGATGCGTGACTGCTTTAAAAGTAATAATATGTCGTCTTAAATAAGTTTTCTATTATAGTAAACAAATACACATGTATTTTTGTTTGTCAACATCATAAATTTTCTTGATGAAATCAGTACATTTTTTCAACTCAAAAACAATCAATACATACAAATATTGATGGTTTGTCAAAAAAAATAAATATTGATGATGCGCTTTACGAGAGATCTTGGTTTATGTTGACTTTAAATATCATTGACTTAGTTGTCTCTACCTTAATGATTTACAAATAGAAATATTTTTATTATAATAATAATTAAAATCCTTACACGAAATAATTATAAAATGTGTCAATAATATATTTTCTTACAAGTAAAAATGTTTACCTAAATATTTCTTAATAAATAAAAGTAATATATATATATATATATATATATATATATATATTTCACTTGTATACACAATATAATTAAATGAAAGACATATGTTTTATATAGTTATTTTTCAATTTGTTAATATCTTTTATATATTATCGAACTCTATATTTTTAATTTGTTAAGCAATTTGAGAATTCTCTCAAATTGCTTACATATCACTTTATATACAATTATACAAATATCCAAATCACCATATCATAAATTTTCTCGAATTGGAGTTCTATTCGAATCCTCCAATTCCACATGGTAAAAGACGATTATGATGCATATAATCATATAATAAAAGTCAATTAATATCTAAGATTCTGCCCCAAGATAAAAACTAGGGGTAATTCAACCCAATCCAACCCATTATCCAATAGGTTATATGCTAAATGGGTAATGGGTCAACCCAACTTATTAAGCAAATAGATTGGGTCAAACCATGACCCATTAAATTTAATGGTTTAATTACTCAAATGGATAAACCCAATAATCCATTATATTTAATGTGTTAAATTTCTAATTATCATCATCAACATACCATATTTATCATCAGCATACCAAAATTTTCCCGTCAAAAATGAAATTGCACAATTGTTTCTTAAATAACACAATTTTACAAATTTCCTGCCAAAAACGTGATTCCTTAATTTTTCCGCTAAAACGTGATTTCGTAACTTTTCCGCCAAAAATATGATTCTATAACTTTCTCGCCAAAAATACGGATCCACAATTTTCCCGCCAAAACCGAGATTCCAAAAGTTTTCCGCCAAACACGTGATTCCGCAATTTTTCTACCAAAAACGAGACTCCGTAATTTTCCTGCCAAAAATGTGGATTCACAATTTTCATGCCAAAACAGGATTCCGTATTTTCTAGCTAAAATGTGATTTCGTAACTTTCTAGCCAAAAATATGATTCCATAATTTTCCCGCCAAAAATACAGATCCGCAATTTTTCCGCCAAAACTGAATTTCCATTATTTTCCCGCTAAAACCGAGATTTCATAATTTTCTCGCCAAAAATGTGATTCCATAATTTTCCGCCAAAAGTGCGGATTCACAATTTTCCCGCCAAAACATGTTTCTTTAATTTTCACGCCAAAAATACGAGTCCGCAATTTTCCGTCAAAACCGAGATTTTATAATTTTTCTGCCAAAAACTCGAATCTGCAATTTTCCCACCAAAAACTTAATTTTCCCGCCAAAAATATGAATCTATACTTTATATGTTTGAAGATGTTGATAAAATGTTTATAGAAAAATTATTGGGTAATGGATAATCCAATTTGACCCATTAACCCATTTCAACCCAACCCATTTTAACCCAACTCATTTGACCCATCAATCCATTTGATTCATTAACTCATTTGACCCATTATTATCAATCCATTAGGGTTTATGGGTCGGGTTGGGTTGGGTCGACCCATTAACTTTGACCCATTATGACACCCCTAATAAAAACTAAACCTTTTGGTTTGATCACACATTAGATTGTCACATTTTAACTATCTCACATGCCTAATGCAAAAAAAGTTAAGTGAAAGCATTGTAAATTTTTCAAGAAGAACATAATGGTGAATTTTTAAGACTATAAGACTATAAGATTACAAGATATTATAGTAATTTAGATGATTTAGACTCAAAATTTATGTTTAATGTTATAATATTTTATGTTAAACTTAGATGTAATTTTTAGATCTAATTTAGTTTTTGTTGACAGGGTTAGCCTAGAATTGGATGTTGAGCTTGAAATTGTCAATGTGGATGGATGATTAGACATATTTGATCAATTATACTTAAAAAAATATCATAGAGAGCATGGCAAATTTATTATCACTCAATCATTGGGATTGATTTTAAGTGCAGTGCGAAAGGACAATTATCGACTATCATGGAAAAAGAGCTAACCAGTCCTATCATATTGTTTTGAACGGTAGTTTATGTGGAAACACAGAGATAGCTAGTTTTAGTTCATCTAAAAGCTCGAAACGGAGATAATGATAATTTCACACTTTTATCAGATAGAAAACAAGTAAGTTGCTTCAAAGTTAACATATTTGAATTTATTAAATATTAATTTTGTATTTATATGTTGATATTGATTTTTATATTAGGATTTTTTGAATCCATTTGATAAATTCTCGGCAGAAATAAAACATCAAATGTGTGCACATCACATCTTAGGAGATGATATCTGGGAAAGTCTCGCATGAAGTCCTTATTCTGGATATTTGCAGGTAGTTCAACCAAAATGATTATAATTATTTATTTATTTTCAATATTTTTATAAATAAAGTAGCTTAGAATCCAAACTGGAGAGGTTCAAAATCCTTACTTCAAGGCATTACAAAACATAAGAATTACAAAACACAAAATATTCATAATTTAACGTTGTTCAAAAAGAAAAAAGAATCATAAGAGTAGCCTCTTTAGAATCAAGACTACTTCCATTAATATAGTCAAACCTGTGAAATTGTGCATTGCGCAAGACGAGATAAGACAATGACAATTAACAAGAAACATTGAGAAACATTCGGAATTATTGAGAAATTGATTTAAAACATTCATTTAAATACCATGTCAAAGAAACAAAATAAAACTTATACATCTCAAAGTTTATACTATTGTACTTTCCATACCAACCAAAATCACTGAAAAGTTGCGATTGAATTCTCCAAAAATCTACAAAATAAAATAGAGTTTGTTATATTACTTTAAACTTTTATTTCAACACTGAAATTAAGGGAAAAATTTTATGAAAATCTCAAACTTTTCCAATACGTTAAATTAAATCCCAGACTCAGGCCGCGTCGAAATATATAGTCAACTTTTGTTAACTTTTTGATTTAATATCGAACTTCTGTTGACATAGCCATTTCAAGCATGTCGTTAAGTGAAATAACGGAAAAAAATAACGGGGTTAATCTTTGTTATCAACTTTTATTAAACAACAAAACGATGTCTTTTTGTTTTTTAAAAATTAATGCAACCTTCGGAATCGAACTCCTCACCTTTTTTCATAGCCAACAGATACATTACCAATTGAACTGAAACATTTTTAGGGAGACACAAATAATTTAGGGATTTCAATTTTTTCTTCTTCTTCTTCTTCATTACATCTTTAGTTTCTTCAACTGATTCCATCGCCAGCCGAACTAATTGGCTTACATCGTCGTCGGGTCAGGTTAAATCGAGATTCGGGTTTAACTGCCACCACAGATTCATTCCGGCGAAGACTTTGATTCTGAAGGGTTGCATTAATTTTTATAAACAAAATGTCATTTTGTTGTCTAGCGGAAGCTGATAACGAAAATTTAACCCCGTTAGTTTTTTCCGTTAATTGATTTAACGATGTGCCTGAAATGGCTATGTCAACAAAAGTTTGATATTAAATCAAAAATTTAACAAAAGTTGACTATATATTTCAACGCAACCTGAGAGTGGGATTTAATTCAACGTATTGGAAAAGTTCGGAATTGTTATAATAATATTCCCTTTAAATTAACCAAAATTAGGTATATACTTACTAAGAGATTAGAAAACTCAAAGTTTTCAACATTTGCACTAAATTTGCAACTTGTGTTGGAGATTGATAACAACATCAATCATATAACCATTGTTGTGTGCATAACCATACATCAATCATATAAGGAGTTAAATAACTTCGAAAGATCCAAGACTCTCTTACTAGTACTACAATCGGATTTTGAAACAACTAAGAGACTTGAATTGCAAAAGCATGACATATTGGAAATTTTGAGCAGTTAGACCTCCATCATAGTAGAATATTATAAGGTAAACCCAAACTGTTTTCAACCCTTATTTTAATTTTTTTTGGTCAAAAAGATTTCTAACTCAGTACAACTTTCTTTATTGCTCTTTAAGCTAACCATCTTATTGTATGTTCCATCCATCTACTCATAGCTGTCATCATTATCACCATGTGATAAATTACACATAGCAATTGGCTGCTCAAATGTTTCATGACCGTTTTTGTTACCAGCTGCATCACCCTCATTTGGTTTGCTAAGTCAAAGACTATATTAATCATATAACTTCTTCATCACATTTAAATTAGAAGCATAAAGCTGCATACTTTCGATAGTATCTTTACCATAAAGTTGGTCGAAGCAAAGAGAAACAAATTGCATCTTGTTTAAAGGATCAAAGAAAAAGACGACAATCACAAGCTTATTCATATTAATAAGTCATATGATGTGCTTGCATTCTGATCTACGTATCATTGTTACCACACTTGGTGATCAAATTCCTTTCAATGTTTACAATCTCATTGCAACAAAGTGTGGAAGTTACTGATTTGGAAGATGAAAATACCAAGTTATACTTGTAACAGATTTTTAGAAACTTCACTAACCGTTGTATTTCATTCCAATTATTAGACGTTGGTGCTCCAATTCGCTTTGTTTTTGTTTTTAATCGTTTCTAGGAAATAATCACAATATAAATTGTCATCACTCAACATATTCTCAAAAGTCAGTTTTAACTTAAAGGCAACATACAATACAATATGTTGATTCCATCTTGTAGCGCAATCTAAAGGCAAGCTACATGTATAGATATTTCTTGTCTTACACCGCAATATAAATAATTTTAATTATGTGAAAGATGAGTGCACATACTTCATTGCATTCTTAATAGCAAAAGGATTGGGATTAGCCTTTTCTTAGACCATCACCCAAAATCAGATTTAGAGTGTATGCACAACAACTCATATGTATGAAATCACCATCTTGAACCAATGTATTTGTTCCTCTCAACCTCAACACAATCTTTACTACCCTTTCCTTCTCGTTATCATTTGCATTATCAAGAGTAACAATGAAAATTATCTCAATTCCCTAATATTCTAAGTAACTGATAAGATGTTATTCAATGATATATTTTTATGATCGGTGATGACTTTAAAGCTAAGAATTCTTTTAATCAGTTGCCAATTTACATCAATTCAGTGAGATGTGACAACCATGTAGTTATATGAGATTGTAGGAGACATTTATATATCTATAGCGAGAGACACTATCTTTTTGTCAACATTAAACAAATTCGTAAGAGCAGCTACATCACATCAATATCTCTAGCACATGTCTTTCTTGAAAATGTCTTGTATAGAACCAACACATTGAAAGAGAAACGTTTTTTTTTCACCTCTTAGATTCACAAATAAAAATGGCATCTCATTGACTACAACTATTTCATTTAATGATCTCCTAAGAAAGATGAGGATCATTATAAATAACCTTCGTATTACAGGTTCTATCACCACTCAACACCTTTTGTTTATCCCTTTCATCAAAAGTTTTGTATAACTTGCATCTTTAAATATAACTATTAATTGGACTAGTGCCTACTGTTTTTGAGTCACAACTAATCTATGTTCCATAATATGTACAATTGCTCCTACTATAATCATCTTATCTCTAAATAACATGTTGTCATACTTCAACTCTTTTAGGAAAAATATATTTGGTTTTTCGGTGGCAGAGCAGAGTATTTGATGCTTTTGACCTTTTGTTTTTAGAGCGAAGAGATTCTGGAAGTATTGGTTTTTACACTCTTTATCGTTGTGATCTTTAGAAAATATCTATAAAACACAATCAGTCATAAAAAGACGAGCGAGAAGACATCAAAGCCCCAAACATCAAAAGACATCAAAGACATCAAAGTAATAATAGAAAATTGAGACATCAAATCCCCAAACATCGAAAGATTTTGTAGACATCAAATCAGACATCAAATCCTAAATCAAGCATCATAAATGATTGAATAACAACAAATTATGTTTAGATTTAGATTCTACTAAAATCCATAATCAACTTTGTTCTTTCTCATTCCAAAACGATTTCTTTTACATCCTACTTGTTCTTTCTCATTTCGAATCGATTTCCATTTCCCAATTTGATTTTTTTTTTCTGATTCTCTGAAATTTAGAATAATAACTATATATATATATATATACACACACACACATATATATATATATATATATATATATATATATTTTTGTTTGTATATTCTATATTAAGTGAGAGTAAATGAGAGCCAATGAATTATTCATGAATTGAGAAAGTATTTTTTTTCATCAAGTTCACACTCATAATGTTTTTTGATACATTGTACATTCATTTTTATAAAAGTCATAGAAATTAATCGAAATTGGATTTTTCATAAATATTGGTTGTACCTAATCAACCAGTCATAAAAAGACATATTAGGGGGGGGGGGGGGGGGGGAGTGTATTGAACTATGTACTTGGTGTGATTCGAGCTTGAATAAGATTTTAGATGATTTTGGATAATTTTAAAGAAGTTGTTATGTTTTGGTACGAAATTCCTCTAAAATTCCATCTAAAACCATGAAATTTTAATCTTTGTATTTTTAACTAAAAAACTCCTCTAAAATCTTCTAGAATTCTTTGCGGTCATTAAAATGTTAATACTGAAACGATTTTCAATAACAATATATTTGGAAGAGTTTTTTCAAATCACTAATTCAATAACACTTAATTTTAAAAGACATTTACAAATCATATATTCAATAACACTGGATTTTTAAAAACTTTCTAAAATTCATGTTTAAATAACAAATAATTTGTCACTCTAATCCAAATCACACCAAATGCACAATTCAATACATCTCCCATAACTAAATGGTCAAATACAACAACTTTACTAAATACTAGGGAAGGTTTCACGTGTTGCATGGGTTTAAATTAATGTAGTAAATTATGCAACAATATATATTTAAATATATATAAAAATGATTGATCCGTGTAGCTGTTGTTTGCACATTCCGCTTAGGTAAAATAATTTGATATTAAATTTACAACATATATCATGTTTCTATTTTCTTCCTAAATTAAAGTAAATAATGTTAGTCATATTATTATTCAATTATTTAACAATAATACTGTCAAATAGTTTTTTTATCATGAGGTTGTCTTCTAATAATTATATTCTATCAGTATTTCACAAAGTTATTACAACTTATTATATATTTCAAAATTAATTAACACTTATATAAAAATAGTTTGATGAAATTGTGATGACAAAAATAAGCATAAATAAATAATTAATTATTTTACTTTAAATCTTGGTTGAGTCATTTTAGAAAAAGTGGAGAGACTATGTGGATCGTCCAATAAAAAGTTCTATTTTTCTCTTCCACATTACATTAAAAGCACAAGACAAAAAAATTAGAGATTCTACAATATAAGAAAGAAAAAAGCTAGCATGTCTAATATGGTTCAAATATATATAGTTAATGACATTAAATAAGACATACCAAAAAAAATTCTAATTTTTAGGAGATAAACATTAGTTAATTTAGACAAATTAAAATATAACATATTACATTAAATAAGTGATCTTACATTCCTCATTGATTCTATGCTCCCAACTACATCACTTATATAGAAGAAGAAATCAACCTGAAAAGAAAAACAAATTGAATTTTGTCTAATTAATTCATTAGTTATTTCAAATTGTATTAATAAGTTAATTTATGGTCAATTAAGAGAAATTATTGTCTTTTTATATGTTTTTTATGAATGAGAATATCAAGTGCTATAATAGAGAAATATTAAAAAGACACATATTAAAAATTTATAGTCAATTATGTTATTTGATTTTCTTTCAAATGTGTTAATGAGTTAAGTAATTATCAAATTCTATTAATTGTTTAAATGTGTAGTTAAGAGAAATTCTTGGGTTTATATACGTTTTTTAAGGAATGAGAATATCAAAAGGTAAAATAGAAAATAGTGCAAATAAAGGATAACACATGTCAACTTGAGGTTAACCGAAACCTTCTTTATTATATAGCACTATAAAGAAGTGATATTATATTCGTGAGGTGCTCTATGCTCCAACTAAATTATTTATATAGAAGAAAAAAAAACTATATTGAAATTTGCATTGTAATAGTGATCTTATGTTCGTATTGGTTATATGCTTGCAACTACATCACTTATATAGAAGAGGAAATCAACCTAAGAAAACAAATTGAATTTTGTCTAATTAATTCATTATTTTTGCATATTGTATTCATGAATTAAGTTATGGTCAATTAAGAGAAATCATTGTATGAATGAGAATATCAAGTGGTATAATAGAGGAATATTGAACACATGTTCAAAAGTTATAGTCAATTATGTTGTTTGACTTTCTTTCAAATATGTTAATGGGTTAAGTTATTGTCAAATTGTATTAATTAATTTTAAATGTGTAATTAAGAGAAACAATAAAAATGAAGGATGCCACATGTTAGGCTGTAGTTAAGTGAACTCTATTTTATTTTATTTTTTTGGGCAACAACAATATATTAATAAAAACTGGATTAAACAAGCCACTCTGATGGAACATTGTTTACAAATGTTATATATCGCGGAAAAACACGAACATTTGGTGCCAATTTATCTGTTGTTTCATTATAAATGCGAGAAATTAGAGAAAGTGAAAAAAAAAAAAAAAATTCTCCTGTCATGCTCTATTTCGTCCAAATAAAGTGCGAAGACTGGCCATTCAGCCGAAAAAGACACCATATTCACCAACTCCGAACAGCTCGTCATGAATTTGCTAACTTTTCTTTGGTCCTTGATCATACTCTTCATTGCCTATACTAGTGCCTCAACTTCTGTATGCAAGGCAGAAAGACTTCGTCGAAGGTTGACCGCTCCCATCGTTGGCGATTCACCTGTGTGATGAATACAATACCATCCTATACTTGAGAAAACGTCGCTGAATGAAACATCGCTGAATGAAACATCGATATCCAAAATTAGTAATTTCTTGTTAGAATAGGAGTACAGGTCCCTGAATTTCTAAGTCAGACTCCTTTTAAGCTAAGCCCCAAGCTTGGACTTCCTTTTATGCTATCTCTAAGATCTCACGTGGATCTCGATCCACATTCTCATACATTTTATCATTCCGGGCTTCCCAAATATACCATATTAACCAAGGGTAGTTAGTATGACCCACTTCCGATGGAAGTCTCTGAAACAAATAATCTATATTCGTAAAGACCGAGCCTGATGGGAAACATCCTGGTGCCGTGGGGATCTTTAATAGAGCCCACGTCTGTAAGGCCGGGGGACATTCAAAAATGGCATGATTTATTGTTTCCTCTGGAGCCCCATATTAGGGACAAGCAGCGTCACAACTTATCCCACATCTTCGTAGATTGGCGGTAACATATACGCACCCTTAGATAATCTGCCATTGAAAGTGCCTTAACTTTGGGGAACATGGGAGTTTCCAGCAGTAGGCTAGTAGAGGGCTAATATTTGGACCCATGCTATCCATTAATCTTGCTTTCAATACCCTACCTAGTTGTTCGACATGGTATCCCGATTTGACATTACACTTTCCGGAGTTCGTATAATGCCAACCTACCACGTCCAGTCTGAGCACCGATCCAACGGGTATCACACACACCAAGGAGATGTCAACCAGGTCAAGTACAACCTTAATCTTGGTCATATTCCAAGCATTGTGAATCCAATAAATCCTTTACTATGAGATCTGGCTCATTAATATAACCGATTTTTAAAGCTGGCCTCGAGGATTGAGCTTGTATGCAGGTATCATTCCGTATTGAGATTGATCTTCTCGAACCAACCCTTTTAATAAGTCCTTTCTTAACCAGAGGGTAAGCAGATACTATACTCATCCATCCATAAGACGGAGAATAAGATCGAGCTATGTCTAAGGGATCCGTTTTCCTAAAATATCGTCCTTTGAACACCTTTGCGAATAAACATTCGGGAACCGTAATTAAATGCCACAGTTTTTTAGCAAGTAATGCCGTATTGAAATCCTCTACATGTCAAAAGCCGAGGCCACCATTTGATTTGCTATGGCACAATTTATCCCAAGATTTCAAATGCATACCTCTTGAATGACCATCTGAACTCCACCAGAAATTTGCAACCGCACTTGTTAATTTGGAAGTTATTGTTTTCGGAAGTCAAAAACAAGACATCACATAAGTAGGAAACACAGTTGCTACCGGTTTTATCATTACCTCTTTACCACCTTTGGATAAAAATTTTGCAGACCAACAGTTTATTCTACTTGTAGTAGCTCCAAAAACAGAGGCAAATAATTTTGTTTTAGATCCTCCTAAACTTTCTGGTAGACCCATATAAGATCCTATACCGCCAATATTTGTGATGTCCAACGCTGTCATAAGAGTCATTTTAAGAGACTCATTTACCTTATGCTCAAACTGAACTGATGATTTAGAAAAATTTATTCGTTGTCCAGAGGCCTCATCATACTTAGTTCCTCTTTAGTTGCTTTACAAAAGAATAAACTATCATCTGCAAACAACATACGGGATATCGGAGGACTAGCCGTAGCCACTTCATACAAGTAAGTACCTTATTCTGTTATACTTTATTAATATTCGCAGTCAACACCTTTGTACATAAGATAAAAAGATAAGGTGAAAGTGGATCGCCCTGTCTCAATCCCCGCTCCAGAATAATTAAACCTCTTGCTTGTCCATTAATAAGAATTTTATAGCGAACTGACTTGATACACGTCATTATCCAAGTTACCCATCTCTCACAAAAACCCATTTTTCGTAATATTGTCTTAATAAAAGGCCATTCTATCCGAACATAAGCATAACTCATATCCGTTTTGATAGCCATAAACTTCCCTTTACAAGACGGGTTAGTGCGCAAGCCATGGAACATTTTATGCGTAGTCAATATGTTATCTGATATTAAATGTACCCGCACGAATGCCAATTGCATCTCTGATATAAGAGACGATAGAATTCTTTTAAGCCTTTGACAAAGGACCTTTGAGATAATATTATATCCCACACTGCAGACACTTATTGGTCTCATATCCGTCATCCTAGTTGCCTTGCCGTCTTGGGAATAGAACATCTATTTGTTAAATTTAACCGACCAACAATACCATCATTCTCCCGAAAAGAATTCACCAAATTTACGAGACCGACTTTACTTTATGCCAAGCTTTCTGGAAAATAAGGCAATCATTCCATAAGGACCAAGAGCTTTCTCCAGGTCCATCATAAATGCCGATCTTACCTCAATTTTTGTTGCTTTTGCTGTTAAAACCTCATTATCTTGTGCCGATATCATACGCTTCACCTCCTGTACACTATCCTCAATATTCTCAGGATTAGTGGTATTAAATAAACTTTAAAAGTAAGATACTGCCACCTTCTGAATATCACCCTCCTCTGATACCCATACCCACTATTCGATTCCTCGCTCGTCTTTGTTTTGTTTGAGCATGAAATTTGTTTGAGTTTTGGTCACCCACTAACAGCAAGCAATTTACGACTTTTTGTTGCCAGTATAGTTCTTCGTCCCTATACCCATCTTTCAACTGCATTGTAATTTCCGCTATCTCTTCCGGGGTTTTCAAGTCATCCTTCTGAGCTAGTTCTAATTCTGATTTCAAATCCGCGATTTTAGCTCGACCATAGGGAATTAAATCCTTCCTCCACCTAAAGATTGCTAGTCTGCAATTTACCAACTCTTCCACAAAATAACTGCCATTGTCATCCTGCCCGTCTCTGCTAAAACACCAACCATCCAATATAGTTTCCATCAGACCATCTTTCCCAATCCATCTTTTGTCAAATATAAAGTTTTTCTTCCCACGACGAATTTTATCTTCAATTTGAGCCACCAATGGCTTATGATCTGAGGCCATCATTGGTAAATTGTCCACCCACGATTTGGTAAACGTCTCATGCCAATCCTCGTTGGCCAAAGCTCTGTCTAAGCGACAGCGTATCGGGTTTTTATCTTGTCAATCCTTCCATGCTAAACAGTTCCCAAGAAAAGGAAATTCAAGGATACCACAATTTTTAATCATTAAGTTGAAAGAGATAAATGAGGATGCATGTCTCATTTTACCTCCTCACTATCTCATGATTTCCGGTAAGCTCATTAAAATCTCCAATTAAAAACCAAGGAGTCGTCCTATTTAAACTGATTATAGTTAACCGTTCCCATACTTGATCTCGGTTTTCAGGACCGAATCACCATAAACAAATGTTAAATAAATTGTTTTTTTTCTTTGAAAATAAATTCTGCATCAATTAGTCGATTATTCGAAAATAAAATCATAACATTTAAAGTATTATTATAAAAAGAGTTTAACCGTTTGGTCGATAAAAAAAAAGACTACACCACCACTACAGCCAATAGGCTCAATCGTTGATAAATTATCATATTCAATGATATTGAAAATTTTCCACAAACGCTAAACATTGTTATGTTTCCGAAAGAAATAAAAAGTCGGGCCGATGTTGTTTCCACAAATCCTGAGGATATCCAATTGTTGCCTTTTTTCCTAACCCTTGGCAATTCCAACTTAGTATTATCATCTATCAACCATTAATATTATTATTTTATTTTATTTTATATTTTTGGGCCTGAACTGTGCATGCTGCACCCATATTTGTTGCATGGTTCTTCGGGATAGGATCATGAACATCTTGCTCGTTGATTTCAGAGGCTGGCTTACCCCAAAATCCTTGGAGTTACTATGATTCCATCTATTCCAACGAATAACATAGTGAATATAAAACCGATTCCAAATTTTTGGAACCATAAAAAGTACCGCACTTACATGTAATAGAACACTAATTATATAAGATAAACCATCATTTCACGTATTATTACCACTACACTAATGATTACTTTATACCTTCCAAAGCCAATCGAACTGAAACGAGCACAACCTTCCTTGGTTGTTTTTAAAACCAAAAAGGAAATAATATTATTATTAGAAAGCTACGGTTCAAAATCGCTGAGAAGGCTTTGGTTCCATCTTCTCTGCCAAGTAACATGTCGAATATACAACCGATACCCAACCTGTGAAAATTTAATATGTACTGCCTATACATATATCAAAACACCGAATTTATAGAATATAAGCAAATTTTCTCTTATTATGACTACTTGAATATTGATTATGTTAAAGCTTACAAAGCCAATCACATCAAAACCAAGAGTAGAACATGAAACAAAAGAACTACTACAATCATCCGACGCAGCGGTTGGTAGATTATTGAAAGATAAATAATTCTGGAAAATCTTCAAAGATTGTAATAGAACAAGGACCAAAAATTCATACCACTGTCCTGGAAAAAACTGAAAAATACAGAAAAAGCCCCACACCCCTGCCAACTCCTCCCTGATACTCGCATCAAGTGTAGAGAAAGCTTCTCCCCTTGGTCATGACCAGCTCCTCCCGCTAGCCCTGCAGTCTTTGTAACCGTTCTTTTGCGTGGTGATATTAATACCTGAACATTCCGCTTCCGAGAATTGACCCCTTTCAAAATGCCTCTATTCTTAACAATTTTTGTTCGTTTAGCTTGGTCCTTGGCTACAGCTCCCCTCCCCGAGTTTTACTCTCAGCTTCCCCCTGCATATTTGCCTCTTGCACACCAATCTGTTCAGAATTCTCTGTTTCAGTTACCTATTCCTCATGGTTGCATTCCTCATTTTCACCTGCTAATTCTCCCTCATGAGTTACCTCAGATTCAACCCCTTTTTCTTACATTATAGTGTCCGTAAAACCCATTGGTTGTTCCTCATTAAGAGGATAATCCTGAGATAAGAGCACACTCAAATCATCTGAATAGAAAATGTCCTGTTGCAACATCTCCAAGGTACTCTCATCTACTCCATGCACTTCCTCATTACCAGGAAACAAATTTTTACAAACCTTGTTTGGAAGTGGAACCAGAGAGGACTCTTTAGGCACTTCTGGAACTGCACATGATCCATTATCAACTACCTCCTCAATCTCAGTCTTCTCTGCAACAATGCCAAGGAAAGCATCCAACATATGTTCATGGTCCAGAAATGTATGTCCAATATCATTGGGTTTCAACTGATTTAGAACAGCTACTGATATCGCCATCTGAGAGCTTGATCCCTTCTGGAGAGCCCCAAATTGATTCCTAAACTGTTTTGTCAGTTCTTCACCGGAATGGTGATCCCTTCTTCCCTTACTCAGGGTTGTTACCATGTCCATATCTGAAGCGGTAATTGCTTGCTTGAGACCCTGCAACCCTTCCGTTGTCCATAGGTTGTCTAAAATGGGGTCCTCCTGAAGCAGCCCCATTTAAGCTTGTGTCACTCTCATGAATTAAACTGTGTGTTGCCGCACCTTTGTAGCTCTGCAGCTTACTATCCGGCTTAGGGTCTTCAAGTAGGATGTCAACCTATCCCTTGCCCTTGTCCCCATAAGTGGACATCTCGTCTAGTCATGACAAAGACTGTGACATCTCCGATAAAAACCAAATAATTGCTCGTACCTCAACGAGACAATCGTCTCTTCTCCATTACTCCACCGAAGCCTTAAAACTTAGAGGTTTGAAACTATCTATTACAACTTGGACCTTCCCATTGTCGAAATCCACTTCTACAACCTCATCCAAATAAGATCTGATGCAACGAAAGATTTCATCAGCCACAAGTGCAAAAGAACACCCATAATATGAACCCAAAACTTAATGATAAAACGATATCTTTGGTCCACCACCAATTTCCACATGACCACAGAGAGCATCCATTGATCAAAGTGAAAATGTTCCATTTTCTTAACCTCATATATATCTTCTTCGTGGCCCACATCTGCACCAACCACTCTCTCCTCAAGTTTCCAGATGCGTGGTAACATAAACAACAAAGCCTTCATGTCCTGCATTGCATGATTCATAGACCTCCCGATAAGTGTCTTAGCATAACCCTCAATTAAAGCCGAATTATCAAACTGTAGGACTTTAATCTTAAGCTTCAATCCTGAGCCCATGGTGTTTCCAATTGAAACTTGTTTCAACAAGCCTCTTTGAGACATCACTCTCTTCAAGAAAAAACAACCCCAGAAAAGAAAAACACCGAGATAATCAACACCCACAATAAAACCGAGAAGGTAATGACCAATATAGTCAACACCCACAATGAAACCGAGAAACCAGAAATCAACAATAAAATTGGAATCTTTACGCCTTCGTATATCATTAAGGGCATGTAAGATAGGATGAGTGAAAGTAACAAACCTTGAGTTGGCTTTATACTCGATCAATCGAGACCATTCTATCACAACTAATACAAACCGCAAATCCGGAAGACAAATTATTCGCCACTACAATCAAAGCCCAACAAAAATCATGAGATCCACCAGCCTTAATCACGTTGTATAAGCTTCCAAATAAGGTAATATGAATCTTTCTCGGGTCTCCTTTTACAACAAGATGTAAACCCTTAACCTTGCATATTTCGTTGATTTAGTGTGAACCCAAATCATATCTGTGAAATATAAATCTCTGTGTAAAAATCTTGACTTTGATTGACCATTTCTTAGCAAGATAACCTCTTTCCTCTTAATGATAATCATGACCGTACATTTCGTCTGTAGATCCAAAAAATTTGGTATTTTTTTTTTTGGTTTAGAAAATAAGTTTTATTCAGATAGCAAATGGTACAAACGCTAACTTAGCGAGAGAGTCCACTGTCAAATTATTCTTTCGAGGAATAAAAGAGAAAACAATGTTCAAACAAGACTTTACAAGGTCTCAAATATCTTCAAGCAAACTAAGGATCTCATTGTGGGAATCCGATGAGTTCAAGAGCCAGACCAACACCTGGCTATCTGAAAAAATTTGAACATCATCTAGATGCTTCTCCTTAAGCGACATTAACTTTGCCCGTACAACCATTGTTTATGCTGCCAATGTTGTGCCAACATTCCTTGTTACCGTAGTCGAACTAGACTCAAACGAATAGTCTATCCCTTGGGTAACCCATGCAAAGCCGCTTCTCAGTGAAGCCGCCTGCCAAGAAGCATCCATGAAGCAAAGAAATTGTTGTCAAATTCCACTCCTAGGCGTATCCTTATCTAGGTTATTGTCGTCCAACTCGCGGGGTCGTTGTATAGCTTCTTGTGCTGCAGCCCAAGCTTTCGCTTCCAATATGGTCTTCGTGACGATCTCCATCGGTGTGAAAACCTTGTCTTTGAAGAGAAGCTTGTTCCTAGCACTCCAGATGTTCCAACAAATCCATAGAAAAGGAGATATCGAGGTGCCGGCCGGCGGCAAAGCTACCATATCCTTGACCTTAGTGATGAGTTCGAAAATAGAGCCTTTTTCACCAAAAGACTTCAGGGAACTTGGAGCTGACATCTAGAACTCAGCTACAAAGGAGCAGTCTCTAAAAATGTGAAGAGTTGAATCCAGCTCCCCACATCTGTTACATCTTGCATCTTCAATTATCCTTCGTTTAACTAGGTTTTCTCCTGAGAAGAGTGAATTCTTCACCATTCGCCAAAGAAAATGACGGACTTTAGGGAGAGCCTTTGCACACCAGATAAGTTTTTGCCAAGCAAAATCTCGTTCTTTTTGGCTAGCAATAACCATCGATTGCATCCCATATCCAGATTTAGCCAGGCTAAAACAGCTGGGTGTTTTAGGAACTTGATGGGATCGCCATTATAACAGCCTCATATTGAGGTAATGAGGCTCTTATCTTATCAATACACCATTGGTTGGAAATATGATCCTTCAAATTACTCACAAAAAAGATCATCAGCATGTGTTGGTGTTGGGCCTATTGGAAACATAGGCACTTCAGATGATAACCATGGTTGGGACCAAATGTTAATATGACCACCATCACGAACACGCCAACCCAAAACTAATTTAAGCACTTCTCGACCAACAAGAATTCTCCTCCATCCATGTGAAGAGTTTGCCGGGCATTGGACCTCCATAAAGGAGGGATCATGACAAAACTTCCATAAGATGACCTTTGCAACCAAGGAATTTGGCAATTGTAGAAGTCTCCACCCCAGCTTAGCTGGCAGAGCATTATTAAATGCTTCAAAATCTTGAAACCCTAGGCCTCCAGCATTTAATGGCTGGATAAGTTTGTCGCAAGCGATCCAATTTATTCTTCGTTTATCTGGTTTATCATCCCATCAGAAGCGAATTAATAGCGCCTGAAGCTGTTTGTAGATAGAAGCTGGTAGCTTGAAGCAAGTCATCACATAAGAAGGCATCGATGCAGTACTGACTTCAGTAATACTTGATTTACTATTGGCGATAAAAATCTTGAGGTCTAAGAAAAGGCTCTTTGTCTCATCTTATCGACTATATATGCAAAACTATCATTCTTTTTCCAGCCAAAATTCTCGGGCAGACCTAAATATTTGCCTGCACCTCCTTCCATAGCAATGCCGAGGTGATCCATGACCTTTTTCTTCTGACTTCTAGGCACTTTTGAAGAAATGGTGATTGAAGATTTTTGAAGATTAATGCATTGGCCTGAGGCCATCTCATAGCGCTTGAGAATTCGGAGCAGCTCGTCACAATTCGCCTGGTTTGGTTAACCAAAAAACATAGTGTCGTCCGCGAAGAGAAGACGATTAACCCTGGGGCTATGAATCGAAACTCTTATCCCTGGTAGGCGTCCTTCTTGTTGACCTTTAAGACATAAACCTGACAACAATTTTGTACAAAAGATGAACAGATACGGGGAGAGAAGTTCTCCTTGCCTTAAACCCCTAGATTGTTTAACCATCCCTTGGGGCGAGCTATTGATGATGAAGGAGTATGAAACAGAAGTTACACACTCCATAATCCAATTAATCCATACAGGATGGAAACCAAGTTTTGTAAGAACATCTCGTAGAAAGCTCTATTCAATACGGTCTTAGGCTTTACTCATCTCGGTTTTGACCGCCATGGATTTATACACCCTTGCATTAGACGTTCTCAAATAGTGAAGAGTCTTATGAGTGATGAGGAAGTTATCCGAAATCACTCTTCCAGGAACAAAGCCGTTTGATTTTTTGAAATCAAACTCAGTAGAATTGACTAAAGACGCTTTGGGAGGATCTTTGCTACAATCTTGTAGTAAACATTGCATAAAGCAATAGGCCTGAACTCCGATACCTTTTTCAGAATATTTCCTTTCGGAATTAACCTAATATTGGTAAGATTCTAACTTGCTGGAAAGGTCCCAGAAGTGAAGAATTCTTGGATTTCTCGTACTAGATCACCACCAATAAAGCTCCAAAACGATTGGAAAAAATTGGCAGAGAACCCATCCGGCCCTAGTGCTTTCTTTGGGTTAATCGCAAACAGCGCTAAGCGAACTTCTTCTGGATTTGGAATTTGAATGAGCTTATCGTTCATCTCTTGCGAGATACGTGGTGTTAAAACTTCATTAACCACTTCAATGTCATCTATAGACTTGCTCGTGAATATATCACAAAAATGTTCCAAGATTAACCCCCATAAACTCCCGCTCAAATGGTTGTCCGTGTTCCTTCTCTAAAACCGTGAGTTTATTATGTACTCGCCGGGCTTTAGTGACCTGATGGAAATAGGCGTAGTTTCTATCCCCCTCTTGCAACCATAGGACTCTACTGCATTGCTTCCAAAGCGCCTCCTCTGCCTTATAAACCTCATCCAAATCGGATTTTAGCTTGTCGATGAGAATATCATCTGGAATACTTACTGAAAGTGCTTGTTATAGTTGGTCCTGTAAATCTTTCATTTGTTTGTCCGTATTAAATTTATGCTCTTTCGTCCAAGCTACCAATGTCTGTCACAAGCCATGATTTTCATTTCAACCGACTGATCTCTGCAGTCTTTCCACGTATTATCAATCAGCCTATGGACGTCTTCATTAGAGCATAGTCGTCGATCAAAGCGAGCATTCCTCTCCGTTTAACTCTCGATTCATCAATGAAAGTAACTAAAGGCCGGTGATCAGATCCTTCAAATCTCAAGTATTGTGCTCTTCCAGCAGGAAAATCTTCTATCCACTCAGCATTTAACATAGATCTACCGAGACAAACTCGAACAAAGTGATCATAGCGCATACCATGCCATAAGAAGGGATTACTGCTAAGATTGCGGTCCCAAAGACCATTTTCAGAGAAAAAGCTCCTGAAGTTTACAACTGAACTTTTCTGCCGCTTAGGCCCTCCTTTTTTTTTGGTGTGATCGACTAAATCACTAAAATCTCAGGTTAACATCCAACCTCCCGTGCGAGTAGATGCAAGTCTAGTTAGACTATCCCATACTTCCTTGCGTTTAGTACTAACAGGATGCTTATAAACAAAAGTAATAAAAAAATATTTTATTTTTATACACCGCCCGAGTGTCTATGAAATTCGTGCTAGACGAAATTATCTGGAGATCAACATCACTTTTCTAGAAATTGCTAGTCCACCACTTAACCCATTTGGTGGTACCGTGATATGATTACCATAACCCATCCATTTGAAAACATTAGAAACAAAGTCATCGGGATTCTTTGTCTCCATGAGCAACATTAAGTCTGGTAATAAAGAAAGTCGTATTTCCTTTAGACGTCGAACTGTATGGGTGCTCCCCAACCCTTGACAGTTCCAACCGGTTGTAATCATTGAAAATTAGACGATTTTCGGGAAACTGTCAAACCCTCACAAACAGCCGGCGCTAAGGCCTTATTAATATTAGCTACAAGAGTAGAGTTATCAACCTCAAAATGAGGTACTTGAAAGGAAGAAGATCTTCCAACCGAACCAGCACTGCCTCCCTCACTAAAGCTGGTCTTTTTCCTAGGAGAAGTACGCCTTGGAGCTGTTAACCGTTGCTTTTTCAATCCTCCTGCAAGAGGGCTTACCGATCTTCTGGGCTGAGAGTGAGTTTTTGGCTTCACACGACGTTTTGAGCTAGGTTTAGGGCCTGGTTTCTTTCGCTCCGAACAAACTGATTCACCGCCTTCTTCAAGAGGTTGTTGGTGCTTCTGTACCTCCGTAGTTGAAGGCAAGGCTGGCGGCTACTCCTCTTGAAATAATAGATCAGTTACCAAAAGATCATCATCTTCAAAATCCATACTTGTAAAGTCAAATGCAGCTGTCAAGTTCTTCTTTGCTTTGGGCGATTGATGTCCTTTAGAAGCTCCTGATGGTGGACCACTCAATGTGATGGTAACATCCATTTCCCCAGAAGTACCTAACCGATTGAAAACAAAAGTAAGAGGAAAAATAGAATTGTCCATTCTCTCCAACGCAGGCCTTCATTCTCTCACTTTTGACGAATCTTCTACCTCCAGTGGACGCTCAATCCGGCCTAAGGCAGGTCGTCGTGATGTTGTAAGTTCTACCTATGCTTTCATTACATCTGGAGGAACACGATCTAGATGTGTTAAGTCAGTAACCAGGGGCACATGGGTATCTTCATGTCATGGAGGTGGAGGAGGTAAAATCTCAACCCTTGATGCAGAATGTGTCTCAATGGAGCTCTTAGGAACGAATTTGGACCTGATGTCCCTAAAGTGTTGGATCTCGTGGTTATCCCTCGAAGGCTTGTGTAGGTGCTCAGCTTGGTATTTAATGTTTTTGTCGACAAAACCTGAAGCAGAGCCCTTAAAGCTAAAGCGACTCTCTTAAATAGTTGAACGGGACCTCTTCTCTTCGCGGTACCGTTTATCTTCATACCTACTTCGCATATCGTAGTCAAGCTGTCCCAATTGTCGACAGTAGTCATGAGTCTTTGAGGTTCACATATGTCTATTAGGTGAGGGGGCCTAGATTGGTAGGAGCGAGAAGCTGTAAGACGGTTCAAAGGTGATGGGGAACGAATCCTTTTATTTCGAACGCTAGCAGATGTTTTTAAGCCTTAAGTCTGATCTCTAGTCTTTCGAGCGTCCCTTTTTTGCTTTGCAGCCTCCATTAATTGACGAGTGTTAACTTGGTTAATGTCCTCAATCTTTGGAAAAAGGGATTTTCCATCACGTGCTAATCGCCCTGGGCAGTCACTCTCCTCATGGAGCAGACTCATACAAGTGAAGCAATGCTTCCTAAGTTCCTTGTATTCAAAGTTTATTAAAAACTTCTTCACCTTTAGGAGTACGAATTGATTTCTTTGTTACCAACAACTTGAAAGCATTGAAATCTACACGTACTCTTGCTTCTGCAGGTTCCGAATCAACTGTAGAACCAATCTTGTCACCTATGGACTTCAATGTCTCTGTATTCCAATACTGGAGAGGGATTCCATGGGTTAGTATCCAAATTGGAATTCTTGAAGGAAAGGCATCTGAATCTATCGGTTTCCATCTTTGAAGCACAAACATCCATTGCTTGTAGTGAAAAGGTGCTCTCCTCAAAACCATATGCAGATCGTTTTCGGACTTGAACTTGAAGATGAACTTATCTCTTCCTAGTTCTCTGCCGATTACACTTGCCTTTGTAGGCCATATCGAAGGCATAAAGTCAAGGAGGCCCTTAAGTTTTTGAACATGTGGATTAGTAACTTTGCCAATAAGCGTTAAGCGATTTGCTGCTATTAGCTCCGAATTATCCACATCGAGAATAATAAATAGATCCTCATGAAGCCAGGAACGTGAACGAGATGCGTGCATGACTTGCTGTTGAGACATGAAAACATGTCGTAGATAATATCTTATGAACAAGGGTTGAATCACGGCGAGGCAAATGTGGCCAAGCAATAATCAGGTAACCAATCTGGACTGACCAGAATCAAAGTGAAGAGAACACCAGATCAGAGGAGAAAGTAGCTCAAAACAGTGATATGAAACAGGGTCTCAAAACAACGGTAGAGTGTAGATGAAGCAAGCTAATATCGACAGCGGATTGAGGCTGTAGTTGCAAGCAAACGAAGACGAACGAAGCTAGAGTAGATCCAATGCCGAATCACCCAAAGAGGTAGAGTGAACGAGAGACAAGCCTCTTCCTGATGATAGAATGGATCTGAAGCAAGCGAGAACAACATGGATTGTATAAAACAGTAAAAGCGATGGACGGAACGAGTAGAACAGGTCTGCAGAGCCACCCGAACACGCAGGGCACCACCGATCTAGGTTCCGTGAACAAGGATCTCTTCAAGGAAAAAATCAAGGTTGATCGCCATCGGAGTCGTCTGCAGGAGGGGCTAGGTTTATACTCTTGAACTATGCTATAACCCAGAAAACACACCGAAAACCAATATACCCGTTTTTTGTATCTTAAACCCCAGAAAACACACCAAAATCTCACTACGAAATCTACCATCATAAACCAGAGGATATGCGTTTCAGATCCGAGAGGATCTGTTGACCATAATCACCACTATCACCCAACTCTATTTTATTATATAAGATTTTTCTTATATAAAAAAGGGTTGACTACCTATTTTCACTCGGTATGTTCCACATAAGAACAGATCCACCCAAAGTTTCACCTTCTGTTCACATCCACCTATCTCGCAACTTACATCCTATTTCCACCTAATACGCAACTTACATCCTATTTCTACCTAAATCTGGGTTAGTTTCGGTTTACTATTTATCAAACAAAACTTAACCATCTAAACCAAAAATTAAACCGATTATAGCTTAATTAATTAATTAATTAATTCCCAAATCAAAACTCATTAACCCATTGATATTCTTCTTTCCTCTTTCAAATCTGGAACCAGAGGCTTCCGTTTTAAACTCTAAAAAGGAGAAGCGTCTTTCTCACAACATCAATCACAAATTCAAACTCCAAGAACAAGAACCATTCCGATTTTGAACTCGGATTTTGAATCTCAGAAGCGAGAAAAAGAGGTTCAATTACAAGCAAGAAAGCAGCTACAAAGCCGAAGACCATTTTTGAAACTTTTACAGAGTAGTGATTGTATTTGGGTTTATCTGGGTTTTATACAGATTAGTGATTGTATTCGTTTTTTAATCTTTATGAATTGTAAAGTTTTGATTTTTTTCGCTATATGTTCTGTTTTTAAGCTTCTATGGATATGATGTTTATGTATCTCAAGAAGATAACACAAAAAATGCCAAAATCAATCCAAGATTCACGGATTTTTATAAATCAACAACATTGAATCCAATTAGATCTAAAACATCAAAGGTTGAAACTAAAAATTCCTTCTCTATGATGATCTCTATGAAAACTCTCTCTCTCTCTCTCTCTCTCTCTCTCTCTCTCTCTCTCTCTCTCTCTCTCTCTCTCTCTCTCTCTCTCTAGTCACAGCCGACACGTAAGCAAATCAACGAACCATTCTTCGCCGCCGTTCGTCTCCTTATGCAATTGTTTGTCGATGATGACGAAGAACGGTTGGACAGTTCCTAAGGGAAGCTCCTGAGATTTGATTTGTCAAGGAGAAGTTTTGAAAAGGAATCAATACTCAGCCGAAAGTAAAGATCGAGAGAGCCAAAAGCTTTGATTCTTGGAACTGAAGAAGAGCAACACAAAAGCTCTAGGACTGCTTTTGTTTGATACGAAGATCGTGAAGGTTTTGGTGGTATTCCCCTGGTTGTTGTTTCTTATTTTATTGTGCGTTGTCAAAATCAGATCTGAAAAAAACGAAAGGTCATGTTTTTGGTCGATTGGTTCTATGGAATCTTGGCCTCGTTAGGTTTGTGGCAAAACTACTTTGCTCCATATGCTCAAACTACTTTGCTCCATATGCTCAAACTACTTTGCTTCAATTCAGAAGCCTCTGATCCCAGATTTGAAAGAGGAAGAAGAAGAAATCAATGGGTTAATGAGTTTTGATTTGGGGATTAATTAATTAATTAATTTATTCAAATGTAATCGGTTTAATTTTTGGTTTAGATAGTTAAGTTTTGTTTGATAAACAGTAAACCGATACTAACCTAGATTTAAGTGGAAATAGGATGTAAGTTGCTTATTGGGTGGAAATAGAATGTAAGTTGCATGATAGGTGGATGTGAATAGAAGGTGAAATTTCGGGTGGATCTGTTCTTACGAGGAACATATCGGGTGGAAATAGTTGGTCGACTCTTAAAAAAAAAACAAAATTTACGTTAAAAAGAAACAGTGTTTTGTTTTTTACGAAAATGCCACTAATTTTTTTTTTTTTGTAAAGCTTTCTAATTTTTTCTCCTCCTTCACGGCATATCGTCACCGCCACATTTATCCCAAACTAGAATCTAGGGTTTTCTAAGGGTTTTTAATCTTCGTGCTTCGCTCCTTCTCTCACTCTCTATCTCAATCTCCAGTTTAAGTTATTTCTCGTTTCTTTATCGAATCTTTTGATATTTAGGTTAGTTTTGCTTCTCGTTGATGTTACTCTTTCTGTTGCTGTATATGGTTCTGATTCGTCATTTTCTTCACGATCTTGTTCTCTTTTGATGCTCATGTTTCTGGGGTTATATAATGTTGTTACGAAGTTCAGTAATCTTGACCCAAACTCGTCAATCTTTGCACTTTTCGAGCCTCTAATTGTTGGTATTTGATTGTGTTGCAGTTTCAGATGGCGAGATACTCAGCTGGTACGGTTGATTGTCCTGGTTCACCCAAATCTGTACGAATCGTTGTGGTTGGTGATAAGGGCACTGGAAAATCAAGCTTGATTGTCGCTGCAGCCACTGATATTTTCCCTCCCAATGTCCCTCCTGTTTTGCCTGATACCAAGTTACCTGTTGAATTCTTCCCTGACAATATACCCGTCACCATTGTCGACACTTCCTCGAGGTATATCTCGTTATATAAGTTCACTGCATTGCTGGATAGTTTCTCTTTTGATAAGGCTACTTTGAAAGGAAATTGATGCTAGTTTAGAAAAAGAATTCGGCTTTTGGTGACGGCAGATGAAAGTGGCCTTAAGTTTAGGCTTTTAAACTATAAATGAACCGGGAAGGATACTATAAGCTCATACGATATCGTCTTCGGGATTGCACAGTGCCAACTATTTAACCTGTTTGCGGGGTTCCGAAAGAAGGGTCTAGGGTATTCACGCTTTGACAGCTTTGTTGAGGTTAAGTATCTTTTGATGTTTTTTTTGTTCGTGGGTTCAGGCCAGAAGATAGGGACATCGTTTCTGAGGAATTGAAGCGTGCAGATGCAGTAGTTTTGACATATGCCTGTGATAAACCTGAGACTCTCGAACGTTTAAGTGAATACTGGCTTCCAGAGCTTCGGCGATTAGAGGTTTGATTTTTCTCTCTCTCTTTTCAGTTTGGTCATGTCAATCTGGTTGTAGATAGAAGGTGTACAATATCTTGTCTATTTATCATATCATTGTCCTAGTGGTAGAAAGTGTAAAAGATTTGGTGTGACCTAAACTTTTTTCTGCCTCTTATTAAGATTGGCTTGTGATCTTTTTGAATAGGTTAAAATTCCTATTATAGTAGCAGGGTGTAAGCTTGACTTCAGAGACGACAATAACCAGGTCAGCCTTGAACAAGTGATGTCACCTATAATGCAGCAGTTTCGGGAGATAGAGACATGTATCGAGTGTTCTGCCCTGAAGCAACTCCAGGTTTCATGACTTCTGTATTCCTCTTGAGATGTAATATTTTCTTAGTTCGAACAAGGCACAAATATTAGTCTGAGGTAGTTTAGGTATGTGCTCGTCTCTTGTCTTACTAAGAAAGTTTCAAAAGACATTGGATGTGCTAAATTTTTGCCTGAAACTGAATGTTGTTGTGATTGGTTTGGACTTCTATCAAGCATGAATTGGAAATGCCTAGTCAGAAAACAACATTCAAAAGTAATTGCAAATTATATTTCAGGTCTGAACTACCATCCTAATGAAAAAGCTTTTCTGTAGGCACAAGAAGTTTTCTATTATGCACAAAAAACTGTCCTTCACCCAACAGGACCTCTGTTTGATCAAGATTCCCAGGCACTAAAGCCCCGGTGTGTCAGGGCATTGAAACGTATCTTTATACTCTGTGACCATGACAGAGATGGTGCTCTTAGCGAGGCTGAATTAAATGATTTTCAGGTTTTTATATTTCCCCTTCTCGTGTTTCATGTGCTTTGCTATTTCATCATGAAATTGACTTAGGCCTGTCCTTCAGACTCTTAAAAGAAGCGTGGACTGTAATTATGTTATCCCCATGACGCTAATAGTTGTTTTACAATAGGTCAAGTGCTTCCATGCACCATTGCAGCCTTCCGAAATTGAAGGTGTTAAGAGGGTTGTGCAAGAAAAGTTGCCAGAAGGTGTGAATGAAAGAGGACTGACAGTGACTGGCTTCCTGTTTTTACATGCACTTTTTATTGAGAAAGGGAGGCTCGAGACGACGTGGACTGTACTCAGGAAGTTTGGGTATAATAATGATATAAGACTTGCTGAAGAATTGCTTCCGTCTTCATTATTCAAGCGAGCGCCCGATCAGGTAAATTTGCAGAAATAATATCCATTGTTGCTTCATTATTGTATTTGTTGGTGTTTCAATAATCTGTTACTGGCTGCGCTGTATATCGAATATTAAATTTGGAACCTTATTATACATAAGAATATTGGATGCCGGCATTACTGCAACACGGTTATCTTACAGCTCACATCAAATTACCTTCCTTGGGATTGTGCAGCTAATGTTTGTGTTCATTGTTTTTGTAGAGTTTTGAGTTGACAAATGTAGCAATCGAATTCCTGAAAGGAATGTATATGTTGTTTGATGACGACCAGGTAAGTCTCCT
Source organism: Crucihimalaya himalaica (assembly GCA_004349715.1). NCBI lineage: Eukaryota > Viridiplantae > Streptophyta > Magnoliopsida > Brassicales > Brassicaceae > Crucihimalaya > Crucihimalaya himalaica. The sequence goes on along the minus strand of SMJT01000040.1, from coordinate 700,448 downwards.
TTCTTTATTAATGTCTTAGTGTTGAGTTGACAAATATAGTTCTCAGACTGAATTAGTACTTTGCAGGATAATAATCTGAGACCTCAAGAGATCGATGATCTTTTTTCAACTGCACCTGAAAGGTACCTTTTCCACCTCCAGAAGGCAAAGAACATGTAATTTTGATTATGGTAATCTCCATTATATTGTTGCGCCATACTAATGTGAATGGCAGTCCTTGGAAGCAAGCACCTTATGAGGATGCTGCGGAGAAAACGACCCTTGGAGGTCTATCATTTGACGCTTTCCTGTCAATGGTAATCAATACCCCTCTTTTACATGCTTAATAACATAAGGAAGCATTTCTTGTTGACAAAAAAAAAAAAAAGCATTTCTTGTGCATGCATTATACATATACTCAGCCTTCTTTGTTTCATTTTTCTTTGATTTTGTTGATTGACAGACTGTCACAGAATTCTCTCTCTTAAACGTAATCGTTTATGTATCTTTATTTTGTGTAACATACGCAATTTATCGTTGGATTATATGTGGTTTTGCGATTGTGAGTGGATTTCTTATCTGGGCCAAGTTTTGTTCATTTGTTCATTGAACTAATTCAAAGTTCATATCTGTGCTAATCTTTCAATTTTATCCTTGCAGTGGTCACTGATGACACTATTAGAACCGGCTCGGAGTGTGGAAAATTTGATTTACATTGGATTCCCGGGCGATCCATCGACTGCCATTCGTGTTACTAGGAGAAGACGTTTAGATCGCAAAAAGCAGCAATGTGAAAGAAAAGTTTTCCAGTGCTTTGTTTTTGGACCTAATAACGCTGGAAAATCTGCATTGCTGAATTGCTTTCTTGGAAGGTTTGTCATGTTAACTCGTTTCCATTTCCACAATACACAGAAGAGATTATAATTTTATGTTTATAAGCATGGAGGCGTTTACATACTGTCAGAGCACAAATTTTCCTCTTTTTTTTCAGATTACCCCTCCATCTGGTTTACAGTTATGTTTCTCTATGATCTAGGTCATATGCTGATAACCAGGGATCAACTACTGATGAGCGTTATGCAGTAAATATGGTCGATGAATCTGGGGTAAGTCAGTATACTTATGCGTAAATATATATGTATTTTAGTTTGGATATATTGTCCTTGCAAAGAAATTTTCAATGAGCAAACTACTGAACAAAAATGACAAACTTGAGTGTTATTTAGGGGACTGTGAGACGAGAACTAGCTAGATATCTTTGATGAATTTTTTTTTTCTATGGAATACATGTTTTCTTAACTAGGGAATTTCAAACAAAACGTTACAGTCGTGCTACTTTTCAAGAGATTAAAGATGTTATTTGGTTGTACACTTTTTGGCATGCTTCAAGGCTGCATTCTTTTGAGTTTCTTTATGTAATTTTGGTCATTAATCTGATAATTGCAAATCTCTGAGTGTAGGGTGCAAAGAAAACTCTTATCATGAGGGAAATCCCAGAAGATGGAGTTCAAGGGCTATTTTCATCCAAGGATTCCTTGGCTGCATGTGACATAGCTGTCTTCGTGTATGACAGGTGAATTTCTTGATGTTTCATTGGTTTAAATATGCTTTAAGTAGATACCTTTTCATTCTCTATTTGTAGTTTGTGCGTACAATTGAGTTCATTGTTTTCTCCAGTTCGGATGAGTCGTCATGGAAAAGAGCGACTGAGTTGCTTGTAGAAGTTGCAACTTATGGTGAAGCCACTGGATATGAGGTCCCTTGCCTCATGGTTTCAGCAAAAGACGATCTTGATTCATTTCCTATTTCCATTCAAGAATCCACCAGGGTAGGGTTCTTATTTATCTCCGAGTCAATTGGAATAGCTCGAATACTTGCATGCATACATACATACATATTTATGATGGATCTTTTTGCAGATGACACAAGATATGGGAATAGAGCCTCCAGTATCCATCAGCTCCAAATTGGGGGATTTCAACAACTTATTCCGCAAAATCTTAACTGCAGCACAACATCCACATTTGAGTATTCCAGAGACAGAAGCGGGAAAAAGCCGCAAACATTACAACAGGCTAATCAACCGTTCTCTTATGGCCGTTTCAAGTATGTTTTCTTTTCCCAGAGTCTTGAATCTTGACATGATTTTTCTCAGAAACAAACAAACCCGTAACAAAAAAGCTACAGACTCATGTTTGGGTGAAGTCTAATATTAGTCTCATGATTTGTGAACAGTTGGAGCTGCTGCTGTGGTTGTTGGGTTGGCTGCTTACCGTGTGTATGCCACAAGAAAGAGCGCTTCTGCCTAAGAAGATTAAGAATGAACAATCTAATCTCTTAAGGTGCAAACACGAGAAGAAGATAGCAAAGCTCTTGTTCTGAGTTTGTTTATCATTCCCAAGTTTTAAGCAACTTGATCCAGAGTACTGCTTTTAGAAGTTTAATGGAAATGGGCTTTGTTTGAAGTAATTGTGGAAGAAGATCTGTAGCAACACAAATATATAGGGTCAAGATAAAAAAAAGAGAACATTGTCAATAGACACTGTGTTGAGAATTTCTTCAATAACGGTAGAACTTTGTCTCCTTGATCTGTTATCTTGTTCCTGTTTGCTCTGTTCTCCGAATTAACGAGCCAACACTTTAGCTTCAAAGAAACAAAAGAGGAAAAGAAATGTACACGTGCAACCAAATTTCATAGAACTCGCTCAATATTTCCCGTTCATTTATCTCGATGTATCAATCCTGCCTAGACTCTTCTGTCTCTTCAACGGTGAAACAAGCCTAGGCCCCAATCTTGATGGTGAAAACGATCTTCTGAGCTTTGCTACAGGTGATACTTACCGAGTTTAGCTGGTGATATCTTTGCTTTAGGTGGAGAAATCAAAACTTTGGGAGATTTCTTAACTAAGTTCCAGTTTTTTTTGGTGGAGAAACCGAAGCGATTTAGGTGGGCTCTTGATCTTGGCCTGAAACTTGGAAGCTGGTGAAGTTTGAGGAGACTTTATCAAAATCTTATGTGGCTGCTTATAACTGGAGACCCTGTGATTTTGAACTTGGCTGTTGCGTCGAAGAAGCCGAGATAAACAGAAAATAACTTTCATTTAACTCAAGGCTTGTGCTTTGGGCAAACACGGTTAGTCCAAAACCGAAAACTATTACTATCATTTCCAGTTTCCCTACCTTTTCTCTGCTATTTTCTATTTGAGGTCTTAGGGAAGCTCTCTCTCAGCACTGGTCTCATGGAATATCTGTTCTTTGGGCCTATGGCTTCTACAGTGCCTCTTGTGACCTGTGTGGTTCGTAGGATCTCGTTTATTTTCCTACATTTTCCTGCAACAAAAATGAGAAGTGAACCTTGAGAGGATGCTGGAAAAATTTCCAACTAGAGATCTTCTATTACTAGCATTCTTGATCATACCGACGAATGTATTCCGGGCAAACAGTTTGTGTTTTTTTTTCTTGCTGATGAGTTTACCTCATGGTTACTCGCTTGCATCTAAGATAGTCTTAAGTAAGCTTTGGTGCTTCTAGGACTAAGGCTCACACCAAAGACAACTTTGTTTCCTCCTGCTACTGGGTTTATATGCTTCTTGTAGTCTTTCCATACATTTGTCAACTTTCAAAAAGATCCATGGTCTGATTAAAGTACTCTAGGTGAATATTTCCAAAATATAGAAAAAGATCTGAGTTTTATGTTGTATTCCACATGTCATCAACAAAAGACCATCAATTAAGGGCTTATATGTTAAGTTGCTGAAAAAATAACATCAATCTGAGAAGGAAACTGTTAATTCAGTTTGGTTCTTTCTGTTTTTTTTTTTTAATGGTGGGAGGAGTAACAAAACTCAGAAGAAAAAGAACACAAACACAACGAGCTTCCTTATGAATTTGTCTTGGGGTTTGCTAAATAAAGAAGTAAAATATTGGGAAGGAGCCTGAGAAATTGAGCTTTTGAAATTCTTGAAGATAAAAAAAAAACAAAGATGAGAGATCAAAACCATTGCACAAGATCTCTTTAGAGTTAACAAATCGAGAACAATTCGAAGATAAAAGAAAAGCAACATAAATCCTATTTTGAAGTTGAGTGTAAAAGAAACATACGACGACCTGAATGTAGAAAACAAACACTTTCACGAAGACAGTGAATAAAAAATCCAGAGAGGAAGACCACTATTGTTCCCTCCGAAGAATGTCAGTGGTGGATGAAGAAGAAGAAGAAGGTCGTATCGCTACGAGGGAGGGTCTTCTGTTCTTGAACTTAAGGGGACTCCACACCACCGACTTCTTCTGCAATGCAATTACCGTAGGATGGCTCAGCTTCCACAAGCTACCTCCTCCACCTCCAAGAGGGCTCTTCATGAATCTGCTACTTTTCATTGCATTCGGAGTCACCAGATTGTGGTCTGGAGAGAAGAGCTTAGAGTATCTCGCCTTTCTCGGGTCACCACCTCGGAATGAAGGAGGTGGGCGTGATGGAGTTGTCATAGATGATGATGATGGTTCTGGTCTTAACGTTGCAATTGAGACTCTTCTTCTGGGCAGGACGGTTTTATTACCTGATGCAATGGCTGATGGAGGAGCTGGTCTGAATGCGATGGAGCTTCTTCTTGGTTTCATTAGTGTATTCACGTCCATGGATGATGATCTTCTGAGGCTGTTATTATTCTCTTTGAATGTTGTGTCCGAGAATCTCTTAGAAGGACCCTGAGAAATTTGTTGGGGCATGAAGTTTGTGATTCTTCTGAGTGGCATTCGCATTCTTGTTGGAGCCAAAGGCGGTTTTTTCTCTGTGATTGTCGGAAGTGTCTCTCTCAGATGTCTAGATGTTGTTGATGATGATGATGCTGTTGCTAGAGCTCGTGTCTCCTGCTTGATTCTGGTCTTTCTTTCTTCTGCTAGTTGAAATTCCAGATCTCGAACCTAAAACATGAATTAGTTTTTAACAGTTAGTTAGAAGAAGACAACACTGAACATATCGAATCCATTAATAAAGCGGACTACCTTATCTTGAAGTCCTCTGCATATGTGTTCTCTAGCAGTTAGGCGTAGCTGTAGTGACTGCACATTGTCCTGCAGTTTCTTCGTTTCCTTTTCCTCCTGTTTCAGCTTCTCGTTCTATTTTTTGTTATAAAGGAGACAACACAAAGAAAATCAGCATAAGATATGTTAAAGCTTTAATGAATTGAAGTTCAAGGAATCACGTTACCATTTGTTTTAACTTGAGTAGCTCAGATACATCCGCCTGTTTCCGGGCAGGTCCACTTTCAATTCCCCGGACTCTACTTGCAAAGTTTAAGGAGCAGAGTGTCTCTCCATGATCGGCGGAACTTGGGCTAATCTGGACAAACATTAATGTCTTGCAATCTCCACCTGTATCACAATCAAATAGACACACCATGGAGATGAATAACAAGATGTCTTATAAATCATGGCCCAAAAAAAAAAAAAAGTTAGGACATTTGTTACTTTACCCAAAGAGTTTTGCAGCATATGGGTGAGCTTTGAGTTTCTGGAGTTGCAAAAAAAGGAGGGAAAAAAATGTCATGAACATCAACCAGAAAATCTCATATGCGAATATCTTGACAAAGGAGAAGGAAGACGGGAAATACCTGTAAGGAATGTGGCTTGTTTTGGATGCAAGAGCAGAGATAACATCACCAAGTGCCGAAAGTGACTTATTGATAAACTGAGATTCTTTCAGCCTTTCTCCTTCAACTTCTACCTTCCCTACTCGCTCACTGCCAGCTAAGTCCACTAACCAAAGATGACTTCTCGTTCTCTGACCATTTATCAAATTCTGTCCCTTCACTGTCACTCGCAGCAAGCTGAATAAAAAGAATTCACTTGTCGGTAAAAGTATGGAAAAGGTTTTGTTTCACATGATTTTAGTTTCTAACCTCTGCTTACCAATGAGAGCGGCTGCTTTGTTCATTTGCAGCTGTTGAACCCACAGATCTAACACAATATCCTTTCTTAAGCAGATCCCATACTCCATCTGTATTGTAAACTTGTGCTTCGACTAATCCTGGGACTTCTTGTGTCCCTTCTGCTGATTGTTTAACCTCCAACCTTCATCAACACAGCAAATACTGTTATTTTTGTTTTTTTTGTTTTTAACAAGAAAGAGAAAAACTGTGAGGCGGTTTAATCTACTACCGAACAACATAATGGAAGACCTACTTTTTAGGGGGCTGGTTTGATTTATCCGCCAAGAGGTCCCTTATCTTCTCATTATAAACCTCCAACATGCTAACCGATAGCTCAAACTTCATGAGATGACTTTTGCTTTCTGAACAACGAAAAAGTTCTTCTAAGGTCCTATAGTTCACTCCTCTATTCTCTGGTGTTCCCTCCATGGTAAATGTCTTGCCAGTTCCAGTTTGGCCATAGGCAAATATGCAGACATTATACCCATCCAGTACCGAAGTAACTATAGGTTTGGTCTGAGCAAAAACAGTCTCTGCAAATGAAAGTACAGTCAGATTACAAGACTCGTTGGTGTAGTGTTCGGAGAGCAAAGGTTTAGCCAAATAAGTTGCAAAGGTAACGTCACAATTTACCTTGGCCATCTTCAGGCTTAAAGACATGGTCAAACTTAAAATGCTTCTTGGAGGAATCAGATGAAAGTATCTGGAGCTCGTTTTCCTGTGTTGGATCAAACTCAGCTACAGAAGCACAACCATTTGCTGTTTCAGATTGGTTTAGAGGTCTGCATCTGCAAAAGACCCTAATATTTCCTTTCAGTTCGATCACTTCATTGTATAATCGTTTCCTCTCTGATGACTCTTCCAAGTACTGTTTTTCCAGAGTTCCAAGCTTAATAGATGCTTTTAAGTACTGTTTTTCCAGAGTTCCAATCTTAGTAGCTGCCATTAAACACGTTGACGCATATCAGTTACAACCAAAGCAAACAAGTTTTGTGTTAAGACAATAAGGTACTAACTCAAAAGCTGGAGAGCCCTGGAAAATTCTGGTTCTACAAAGGCACAATTCTTGATCTCTTTCACTTGGTTCGATACCAACGCATGTTCATCCTTCAAGACCTAAGACATGATATAGAAAGGGTGAACATAAAACACTGGCAGAAGCAAATCTGTGGAAAATTCATATTTAAGTTCATCTTGAACAACCTCAACTTACTACTGCAACTAACAAGGAACTATTGTAATTGTGTTTATTCAAGAGAAGGACAAAGAAAGTAGTACCTTAATTTTGTTACTGAAGTCGATAATTTTCTGCAAAATTGGAAGTGTTGGTCCATTGGCAGTAGAAACTTCTTGGCTTCCACTTGTAATAGAATCCTCACTTTCTTCCACTATTTCAGCCAAATCAGTAATGCATCATATCAGAGTCATAGACGCAAGTGAATCTCAAGATACAGACTATAGTCTACTAACAAAGAATCACTTTAATTCTACTTTTTTGACAGAGTTTCAGATTCACGGGATAAGTTAGCGACCCAAAACCTAATTCGTTGATAATTGAAGGAGAACCAATCTTTTTCTGAATTCCAAACAAAATGCTAAGACCTAATCGGATTCTCACCACATTGAAAAACATACAAGAACCAGGAATCTCAGAAATAAGGGTTATAAGATATCTACAATCAAATGTACAATTAGAGACTACCAATTCATAATATACAATCGAAAAAAAAAACTCAGTTTCGTTTCTAAATTCTCTACGAAATTCACAATTCACGACGAGAAAGCCCAAGAAAAAACCTTACCAGCGTCGGGAGTGTGATTATTAGCAGAAAATTCCTTCGATTCACATGAGAAAACACCATCTTTGCAAATTTCTTGATGTTGATCTGGATTAAGCCCTAGATGATGAGCGAAATCACAGATAAATCATGAATCTGTAAGCATAATCAGAAGTACGACGACATAAACATGATATAGTAGTACCTCCTTCCATGGCGGAGTTGCGCTAAAGAACCCAAAGAACGAGAACACAAAATTCTGAATCAGAGAGAGCGAGAGAGAAAACACAAGAGAGAGATTGAGTCAAAGAATGAGAGAGAGAGAGAGAGATTGAGAACGAGTGTAGGTAAAATGGGGAGAATTTGAATTTAGATGAATAAGAGCCGTTGGATCTAAGAAGCTTTGTAACGTCTATATTATATATTACCATTCATTCATCATAGAGGAGCGTCAGAAACCGGATCCGAATCCAGATCCGGGTTTATGGGTTATTGAAACGGATCCTAAGCCTTGAAGTTTCAAACCTCTCGTTCATCTTGGAGCGTTTCAACGAAGAAAAGGATAAAAGTTTTTACAAATTAAGAAACAACCCCTAACCTTTTGGTTTATTTAATAGAAATCCCTAAATATGATAGTTTAACATAGACAACCCTTTGTTCTAACTGTTTAAACAAATCAATTTCAATTTCATAGAATTTCGACATCAAGATTTGCCATGGCTTATTCTTCAGTACCAAGCTGTTTCCATGGCTATCTTCTCCATAGTTGTTCGTTCTCCACCACCCAATATTTCTCGCCTTCACTCTCTTACGGCTTCTCTGCTTCTCCCAATTCGAGACTAAGAACATGTGTCAAATTCGAGAAGTTTCAGGGTGAGTCTCCTCTTGAACAGACCACATCAGCTTCTACTCCCTCTGTTTCACAGGAACTACCATTAAAAGCTCAAGACCAACCAGAAGACGATGAGTTTAGTAATTTTTGTCCATTTGTTTTCTTTATTCGATTACACTGTTCTGTGAATTGGGTTGTCTACAATTTTTGTGATCGTTGTGAAGGAAAACTGCTGAATTGATTCAGATTTGATTAGTTTCCTCAGTTGCTTTAACATATTTGTGTGTCTATAGGAACATTTGGCTAAAAAGATGTCTTTTTGTTACTGTTTTTTCAGCTGTTTGCCTAATGATTTGGAGGGAGCTGTTAGGCAGTCAGGTGAAGCAAGTGCCGCGTTTGTGAACTCCGGAGGAACAAGAGCTATTGTAAGGGCTAGTGAATAAATCTGTAATCTTTGTTGGGGGAAAATGAATGAGATTTGGTATCAGCTCTGAGATTATGACTCTCAAATCTTGCAGGTGGAGCTCTTAATTCCTCAGCTGCAGTTTTTAGACGATGAAGGTGCGCAAGCTGAACTTTGGGACCTTTCGCGGGTTTTCTTAGAGACTCTCATTAAAGAAACAGGTTGTGAGGTGAGCTCATGGTTTGTGAAACCTCTTTACATGAAACATTTGATCGAGTCAGCCAATAACTCCTAGTGCTTGGAATTGTTGTTGCTAGAGAATTAAAGCCGTATTTCCAGATGCTGGAGCTGCTGCATTGCTAAAATACCGGTGGAAGGATGCATCTTTTAAATTTGCTAGGTAAGTTGCTTCATCCTGAGAGCTTAAAAGTTTTAGTTCAACAAAGTCTGTGAAATGGAATAATATGCAGTCATGCTTCTTGTCGTGATGCAGCTTAAGTGACCGGAAACCAGTGGAGAAAGAAGATGAGATCATTGTCATGGTTGTTCCTGATTACCAAATGCTGGAATATGTTGAGAAAATTGCAAAAGGGCTTGCCGATGACCCGGTAACTAAATCTGTCAAGCGTAATTTTGACTTTACCAAGAACCTTTTCTTCTAACATCAATAAGGTATTTCTTTGTGTTCTATCAAGCCAAGACCTCTCATTATGTGGAACCCTCGTCTTATAAGCGAGGAAGTCGGGGTTGGGTTTAACGTGAGAAAACTAAGACGTTACTTCCTAAGGTAAAAGGAAAAATTATTAATGAGACTTGACAAGGTTTTTTGACTTAACATCAATAACTGTTCTTGTCATTTTGGCTCTTATAGTTCTTTCACTACGGTTTACTCTATGAGACCTCTGGCTGCCGGTGCTGTTTTCAGGTGTTATCCTGGGTAAGACTCAGACTTGGTTCTTCTTATCTGATTAAGTCCATGTAGATACGGTTTGACAATTACAAGCGGATCATCTTTTATCCTTATTTATTCTCCAGAAAATGGAAAGTCTTCTATGATAATAAAGACAGACCAGGCCGGTATCTACTCGCTAAAGAACTCATCGGTCGACCTGATGCTGAGGATCTTGAGGTTAATTGAATACTAGAGTTGATTCCTGTGCTTATTGAGTTGAGAAATTCTTACATCATGAAAAGAATTGGGTGCAAATCCTAGTTACATAGCTTGTTTTGCTTCAATTTCATTGATGAAATGTTTTCTTTTTGCAGATAATATATGGGGGCGTAGAAGAGAAATCAGATGAAGAAGGGCCATCTTTATTGAGTCAAGCCGCTGGAATTTTTTCATCCATTAACAGGTTTATGAAATCAATGTGAAGATGGTATCCTCTCCGCAGTGTTAAATTGTTTGGAATTAGATAACCAAAGAGTATACTGTATATCTTTGTATGCTAAATTGGTAATACATCATAATGAATATAATTAGTACTCGCAAAGGGTTTTATATCTTCTATGCTTCATTGAATCTCTTTCTGGTCCAGAGCTTTGATTCTAGTCTACCAAATTCATACCTAAAAATGCAGATACCATGAATTAATAGTTGATACAATGTATTATCTTCTGTTACATAGCTATGATGATAACTTCATGGAGATATTTCCGTTATCCTGGTGCTTGAGAATTTGTGTTCACCTTTTTGTGTTGCGGCCAAACATAGCTGGGAACTTCAACAGCATAAGCAGTTTATATGTTTGCTTGAAGATTCCAGTTGTTGCTTCTTTTTGCTTCTGACAACGACTGAGCTTTTTGATGATATGTGCATATTATAGCAACTCTGCCTAAGCCAAACAAGTGTAAGGTTTGTCCAAGACACCGGAGAACTGAGACAACATGTTAGCCTTCAGGATATAAGTGGCTGAGTGAATCAGCTGCTCAGCTGCAAAAATTTCACTATTTAAGTGTCACACCATGAAAATTACAAGCACCAAATCACAACAGTCAGTGCAGGGCAAACAAAAGAGTCAGGTTTCATGGGCAATGAACGAGTCTTTGCTTCTTCTTTAATAACCACACACAGGGTTATAAGTTTTAACTCCATGGACATTTTTTGATAAATTATCCAAAATTATAAGTTATTGAAAATGGTAAATTATCCACATAGAGAAGCGTGCCTTAATTTTGACGTAAGCAATATATGATTTATTTTTGGTGAGCTGTTTAAACAAACTAAAAAAGGAAAACATGATTAACGTCTATCCAAAATATGTGGTTTAGGAACTTTAGAGCCGTAGCCATCACAATTCACAAGTCCCATTCCACAAAATTTTACACATTTCCATCTTCAGTGTTTTTAACTTAGATATTTGTGACGTCATTTTCATTAGTTGAATTTTATGAAATTGTATTTTCTTATCGTTGTGAGTTGTCAGTTTACCTCAAAAAGCAAAAAGATGGAGTTTTCTTCGGCGGCACAACGTCGTCTCGAAACCGTTCGATCTCACCTCGTTTCTTCTCCGGCCGACGTTGAAACATCTCTGCTCCTCAACGCCACCGCTTCTGCATCACCTTTCTTCAACGGTAAGCTTTTGAATTTCCCACTTGATTTCTCTGTTTCTTGGGTTTGAAATCTTTCAGTTGTTTTCTCTAGAGGATAGCTATAGTGTTGTGCTTCCAGAGAAGCTGGATACTGGAAAATGGAATGTCTACAGGTCCAAAAAAACACTCCTTTCTTTGTTTTTTACGTTTGGTTTTTTGATAAGTGTATATGATTGTGATATTACCATGGATTTTTTGCCGTTCCAGATCTGCAAAGTCGCCTACGAAGCTCATTAGCAGGTTCCAGGATCATCCTGAAATCGGGACTTTACATGACAATTTTGTGTAAGTTATGATTACTACTTCTTTAAGGTTGTTTTCATTGATTGGTTTAGTTTATGACCTTACGTTTTTATGAAATCAGACATGCTGTTGAAACATATCCTGATAACAAGTATCTGGGTACACGAGTTCTGTCCGATGGAACCATTGGAGAGTGAGTTTTAAACTGTTTCTTTTGCGTTGAGATTTTAGTTAACTTTTGAGCTGAGGTAGTTTTTTTTATGTTTCTGTGATATGCTTTTTGGAAGGTACACATGGATGACATATGCAGAAACAGCTTCTGAACGACAAGCCATTGGTTCAGGACTCCTGTTTCATGGAATTAACCAAGCAAGTTTCACTCTACTTTGGATGTGTTCATTATAAAACTTTTGCAATATGAAAAAGCCTAAGCTTTTATCAGCCACCTTCTTGTTTTATCAATCCATATGTCCCTTTTTTTTAACAGGGAGCTTGCGTTGGACTCTATTTTATTAACAGACCAGAGTGGTTGGTGGTGGATCATGCTTGTGCAGCATATTCATTTATCTCTGTTCCTTTATACGATACACTTGGTAACCAATCTAAATTTGAAAATTTTCTCTTTAATTCTTGGGTTTTGTAAGCCTTATCTCTTCTTAATATGATTTTCTGGTTATGCAGGTCCAGACGCTGTTAAGTTTGTTGTGAATCATGCTACTCTGCAGGCTATATTTTGTGTACCACAAACCTTAAATACTGTAAGTGTCTTTAGGTTTGTTAATGTGCAAGCTATTATCTTATGAAAATTATTCCAAGTAGTTTCAATCATGAGTTGTGTGTTTTTTTTATTGGGCTACGCAGTTGCTAAGCTTCCTAGTGGAAATCCCATCCATTCGTCTTATTGTGGTATTTACTTCTCCAATGTGTAACTTCACTGTAAGTTGATATGTATACTGTAGTACATTTTTCACTTATACATATCTTTTTTGCACTGTGATAAGGTGGTGGGAGGAGCGGACGAGCATTTGCCATCACTTCCTCGAGGAACTGGAGTCAACATTGTATCATACCAAAAGCTATTGAGTCAGGTAGCCTTCTACAATGGGTTTTAACTAAACGTTTGTTGTTATCTTGGCTTTTGCTTGGTAGTTAACGCGACTTCATGTTGCTACTGGTTATGTCTTTTAGGGTCGAAGTAGCTTACATCCGTTTTCCGCTCCAAAACCTGAAGACATTGCAACCATATGCTACACAAGTGGAACCACAGGAACACCAAAGGTGAGTTGTTTCCAGTTCTTCTGGTTGAATGGTGCATGAATCACTTCAAAGCTAAATACTAGACTATATAATTGATTTCATATGTTCTTTGTTTCAAAGGGTGTTGTGTTGACTCATGAAAACTTGATTGCAAATGTCGCCGGTTCCAGTGTGGCAGTAGAATTCTTACCTTCGGATATGTGAGTTGAACATTTCCCTAGTTACATAGATATTCTTATAATAGAAAAATATTTAACTCAGATGTCTTCTATCTTTAGTTACATATCATATCTTCCTTTGGCGCACATATATGAACGTGCAAATCAGATTATGGCGGTGTATGGTGGTGTTGCTATCGGTTTCTATCAGGGGGTATGTAAGCTCATTTCTTGTTACATATGAGATGAACTTGTGGTACGGAATCAGACTAATGTATATACTTCTTTGACAGGATGTCCTGAAGCTGATGAACGATTTTGCTGTGCTAAAGCCAACTATATTCTGTAGTGTCCCTCGCTTATATAATCGAATATATGATGGGTAAATATCACTCTTATGCTTCCCATGTAATACAATTACTTAATGTGGTTCTATGTGCTAATTTCAAACTCCACAGAATCACAAGTGCCGTAAACTCATCTGGGGTTATGAAAAAAAGACTTTTCGAGGTTGCTTTTAACTCAAAGAAGCAAGCGATCATAAATGGTATTGTCTCCTAAAAGAAACAGTACCTGTTCATTATTTCTTTCTTTCTCATGTGTGGTTTCTTCAGGACGGACTCCGTCTGCATTTTGGGATAAACTGGTCTTCAAAAAAATAAAAGAAAAGCTTGGTGGACGGGTTCGCTTTATGGGGTCTGGTGCTTCTCCATTGTCACCTGATGTCATGGATTTCTTGAGAGTGTAAGTTTTCTTTTCTGTTTTAACTTTTCTTCCGGTGATTCCACTCTCACTGAATTCTAAAAATCTGAAACTCTTCTACAACATTGTAAATCGACAATGAAAATATGGTCTGTGCTCATCATGATGTACAGATGCTTTGGATGTTCGGTGCGTGAAGGGTATGGTATGACCGAGACTTCTTGTGTCATAAGCGCTATGGATGAAGGTGACAATTTATCTGGCCATGTCGGATCCCCCAATCCAGCGTGTGGTAAGCAATGTGCTATTTTTAAAGACATATTACAAACTTGGCAAGACCTTTGAATCCAATATGTATGACAGGTGTTTGTGTTTAAAAAATGTTTTTTTCTCAGAGGTAAAACTAGTGGATGTTCCCGAAATGAATTACACATCCGAGGATCAACCATACCCACGTGGTGAAATCTGTGTAAGAGGGCCAATCATCTTCAAAGGCTACTACAAAGATGAGGAACAAACGTAAACACATTTTCCAGTAGTATTTACGACTCTGGTTATAACTTATATGTATAGATAAGTGGACATGGATCTTGATACATCTAAATGAGCAGGAGAGAAATTATTGATGCGGATGGCTGGCTACACACAGGAGATATCGGGTTGTGGTTACCTGGTGGTCGGCTCAAGATCATAGACAGGTTTTATGAATTGAAACAATCTTTGATTTTTCTATTCTTTGCGGGGGGAAAGAGTTGAAATCTTTGTTAAAACTTCAATGTGCATGACAGGAAGAAGAACATATTTAAGTTGGCGCAAGGGGAATATATAGCACCAGAGAAAATCGAAAATGTTTATACCAAATGTCGATTTGTTTCGCAGTGTTTCATACACGGTAAGCAAAAGACTCTGCTCTCTACCACACCACAGTACAGGCTTCTTCTTCACTTGTGCTATTTCTCAACCGAGCCAGAATGTGTATTGTAGGAGATAGCTTCAATTCCTCTCTAGTAGCTATTGTTTCAGTTGACCCAGATGTTATGAAAGAGTGGGCTGCATCAGAAGGCATTAAGGTACTATTTCTAACTCAATGATATTATAGAGTTTCTACTACTGCTTTTAAAGCAAATATCTCAATTTGTTAGAATCTTTTCTTGATGATTGCAGTATGAGCATCTAGGACAGCTCTGTAACAATCCAAGAGTGCGGAAGGCTGTTCTTGCCGAGATGGATGACGTTGGAAAAGAAGCTAAGGTAAAAACTTTGCCTCAAATAATCTAACTTGTCACAAAAAAACAATCAACTCAACAATTTTAAATTTGTGGTAATACAGTTGAGAGGATTTGAGTTTGCAAAGGCTGTGACTTTGGTGCCAGAACCATTCACCTTAGAGAATGGACTACTGACACCAACATTCAAGGTAACCAATAACAATGTGAAGTTGATTACCACTATGAAAGTAGTTGTTACTTACCTCGGAATCTCTAAATTTATGTGTTTAAACAGATAAAGAGACCTCAAGCAAAAGCTTACTTTGCAGACGCAATATCCAAAATGTATGCGGAAATCGCAGCCTTGGACCCTATCCCTTCTAAAATGTGATGATATACATTACTTAGAAGTGTTCTTTTTTTTTGTATCACAAATGTAGTTATAGAACTGTTAAAAGATGGGATTAGAGGTAGATTTGATGATACTAAATAAATCAGATTCATGCTGTATTTGTCATTTATACCATCTTTCATAATAAAAGAAGCAGACTAATCCTGAAATAGATGATGATTGATGAGTGTGGTCATGAGTTAAAGAAACCAGAACAGGTCCGTACAGTTTGATTTGGTTTTGATTTGGTTTTGATTTAGCTATCGCTCGTATGGCTGACGAAGCCTTTTTAGAACAAGATAAAAAAATTGCGTGCAACTAAACCTGCACCATGAAAAGGAAAATCAAATTTTAGACTGATTTGTTTCTTTACAAATTTTTTCTTTCCAGTTTCAATCCAATTACCTTCAAATTATTCATCTCCAAATCTGATATTTTGTATTTAGCTTGATTGTAATAATTATTTAACTTATTTTTTTATTTATTATGATTTTTTATTGAATATTTCAAATTTTAGATCGAATATATTTTGAAAATTAGTTATTGATTTTTCAGGATTTGAAACCCTAGATAGACCTTGATAAGTTACTGATTTTTCAGGACTTAAACCTTTAATAGACCGTGATAAGTTGATCCAGTGGTCTTAAGTCTTAACCATGCAGTACCAGAGACGAGATAGGTCTTCCCAGAATAGTCCTAAGAAGACATGATCCCAAGCAGTTACTTGACATGTTCTTATACCACACAAGTGGGAAAAGTGGCTCACAGGCCGAATAACTCTCACATACTAGAGACTCTATCAGGTTCGAACATGAGTTTGTGTAACGACAACGGAGGTAGAAAATTCACTAACTCACTTGTTCTTTACCCAATAGATTTTTTTTCCCGTTTTTATTATTATATAATAATCAATATAGTTGGGAGGTATAGTCCTTACTTATTACAAAGAAATAGGGGAAACAAAAATAAAATATAGACAAATCCAAGTAAAAAATTAGCCATGGGATTATTAACCGAACCGAGATTTTGGGTTTTCGGTCGGTTTTGGTTATAAGGGAGTACCAATCGGCAAAAATAAACTTTGAAATCGATAATCAGTTATTTTTGTTCGGTTCGTCAATGCCTCAACGCATTTCGGGGAGAACAGCTAGTTCTGGGTTCGAGTGGCATATCTCATCCATATCTCATCCGCTGTTTTTTCCGTACTTGATCAAACAACAAAAAATTCAGTTATTTCAACTACGTTAAATGATCTTTCAAATTGGTCTCGGTTAACCGAAATCAAAACAAAACCCTAATAATTCTAGTAAGTACTCATCATCGACATCAACATCTACGTCGGATCTTAGAGGATATCTAGTGACGAAAAAATCTTTGAGTCGCCTTGAACCAAATATGACTTTAGTGTTGTTCTTCTGTTTCAAACTATATGTTGTTTTAGTTTTATTCACACATATTAAAAAAACAATTATTTTTTTTTGTTTTACTTTTTATTAATATGTTAATAATTTTTTCATTGGTCAAAATATTAATACAAGAGGGATAAAATTGAAATTATTAACAAATATCTGTATTGAAAATTTATAACAACACTAAATTAGAACAAACTATGCCGTTATAAACTAACGCAAACATATCACATTATGTAATAAATGTAACTAGCTATAACATTATATATCTTATATATGTTCGTAATTTAATGGTTTTATATGAAAACTTTCTTACAAGCAGGCTATTATCGATCAGGAAAAGTAAAAGATGAATTCATTTTCCCACGTTCCTTCGGGTTTTAGAATTCACCCGATAGACGAAAAACTTGTAGACTACTACCTTAGAAAAAAAAATCGCATCAAAGAGAATAGAAATCGATTTCATAAAGTATATTGATCGTTACAAGATTAAGCCATGGGATCTTCAAGGTTTTCTCAATCCCATCAATTTCATTCTTCATTCCTTTGATTAATTCAATTTCCTAAGAATAGTTTAAAAAAAAAAAGTGACAATAAGAAAAAAAAAATTAATTGTATAATTACAAATTTATTTCTAATATCTAAAATAAAAATAATATCCCAAAATTATACATATATGACAACTTATTGAGGTTGTATAATTGCTCCATATATGCTTTTGACTATAACATATAATCTACACCACCTAAATTCAAATATGAGTAATGCTTGTTATTTTATTATAAATACATCAATGTTTTAGAACAATGTTTATACATATGAGAACTATTTTCTATTATAATATACAAAAAATAAAGTATGTTCAAAAGCAAATTTCAATTTTTCTCCATCACAAGTAGATTTTATAGGGTTTCTTAATGAAAATTGGGTATTTTCAAATATAATCCCATGGAGTATCTGTTACCACATAACCCTAAAAGAAACTCGAAAACATCTAACGGTGAGTATACTAGAAAGCCACGTGTATGTGTCAGATCACATATAACACAAGCTGTCAGTATATAACAAAATAAAAAAAAATATGACAAAATAAAAAGAGAAGTGTCTATTGGCTTACAAGTTCTCAAGTCGTCCTTTTATTCAAGTTTCGCGGCAGAGTTCCTTATTTTTTACAAAAAAAAACATAGGCAAAACAAAGTAAAAGACCACTAAAAAAGCAATAAATATCTCGTGATCCGCCTTGAACCACATATGAGTCACAGAGTATGTCACAACTCACAAGACTCAAAACACTTGCAATCTCAAAAATTTGTTATTTGGTGATTTCTTCTTCATAGTTTTCCGCTATGATTGACCTCTTTAATATT
The DNA here is from genome assembly GCA_004349715.1 of Crucihimalaya himalaica. Lineage (NCBI taxonomy): Eukaryota > Viridiplantae > Streptophyta > Magnoliopsida > Brassicales > Brassicaceae > Crucihimalaya > Crucihimalaya himalaica. The sequence goes on along the minus strand of SMJT01000040.1, from coordinate 682,202 downwards.
AAGCAATGCAACAATCCGCTTTTTATTGCTTTTCGTTTATTTGGTAATTTCAGTGCCTTGTAATTTTTCGTGGTGTTATATTTTCCAAAGCCCACAATCAAATTTTTTTAGAAAAACTTCAAATACAACATAAACTAGATTTGAACCGCGGGTCGATGTTTGTTTTGCTATATTATATTTTCATTTTCTTTGGATTAATTTGAAGTTGCTGAGTTTATTCTATTAAGTAAATTGCATGACAATTAATGTTTAAAGTAGGTAAATTGTTTTTTGTCAATGTTTGTTTAGCAGGATGACTTTAAACCAATTTTGCTTTTAGTTTAAATATTTTTGTTGTAATTTTTAGTTGTTGTTTGAGTTTGTTAGATAATTATTAAGATTTATTATTTTAATTTAATTGTAAATGTTAAAATTAATTATATGTGTAATACATACATAACCTAATGTTATCTAATGTTTTACTTTCAAAAATAGTACACACCAGAAAATCGTTCTGCTATATAACCCTGTTTTATATTATTTTAGCTTTATATTAATGATATATTAATATCGATTCAAACCTTTGATGTCATATAAAACATAATATTTTAAACTTTATTAAATTTAAATATATCAATAATAACATTTAAAAAAATTTAAAAGTTTAAAATTTACTATTTCCGAAGTTTGCTGGTTTCGAAACTCTATATTTTAAACTTTTGGTTGACAATTTTTATTGTAACGGTTGAATCCCAATATTATAAGAGTTGAAACCTGCATGTTAATTCCTAAGTAGACAACTTATAGAAAGAGAAGAAAACTAATGTTGAATAAGTGGCTCCAAAAGATGTTAACAGTTGTAAGAGGAAAGTGTAAGAATTATTTTGGGGTCACACATGTATAATTAATGTGTTAGGGTCATTATTTAAAGTAGTCAAAACTTATGTGGTCAATTTGGTTTAAAATAAAAGACTATGGGGCATAAGTGTTATGAAAATTTTATGTGTGGATACATTCAGTAATTTCTAATTTGATGAAGGGCCGAATTAGAAATTATTTCTATTATAAATAGAAAGGTTATGGTCCCCATGGAAACCCTAATCAGAAATTCAGAAAACTCTCTGCATCCCATCAACAGAGATCTTCAGCTATTTTGGGTTCGTCGTGGAAGAGCCATTACCGAATTCAGATCATAAGCCATGGATCCAAAAGGTACGCTTCTGCTATTGTAATATTATTCAGAAACTGACATGAAATTTATTATGAAATCATAAGAAATATTAACAATTGGTATCAGAGCCATCATGTTCAGTTTCTGATTGATAATCAGGTTATTTTGTTGATTTTCGGATTCATTAATATGGTTGAAATTATATTGTTGAATCTGAATTTTTTATTAAAGTTTAGATGTTAAATCTGTATTTTGGGATCTGTGGTTGAATACTTCTTTAATATATGTTTGATAAGCATGTGTAGATCTAGTTTTGATGTTTAACCTAGATCAAAGCATGTTCAGTTTTTTCATGAATTTAGGTTGTTTTTTGGTTATGAAAAATTGTTTGTTGTTCATAATGGTAATTATTTTCTGAAACTGAAGAAATTTTTTTCGAAAATTTTTTGAACATTTTTCGGATCTGAGCAAATCATCCTGGCGGCTCTCAAGTTTCATTTGTTGGTTTTGTTATTAGGTTAAACAAAACCATAGTTGAAAAAAAAATTTAAAAAAGTTTTGGGCTTGCTGGCCTAATAAAAATAAATAAATAAATAAATAAAAAATAAAAATTGGGGGATTTGGGCTTGGGCCCGCGGGCTCCATTAAGAAAGCAACAATTTTGTTGCTATCATGATTTGAATCTGAGACCCGCTGGTCTATATCCTCCTTCTTCAACCATTCTGCCAAGTTAACTTTCTTGCATTTGGATCCCTAGACATAATAAACATTATGGTCTGAGCAAGAATAAATTCATAAAAATTAAAGTCATTTTAGTTAATAAATAAATTTTAAGGTTTTTAATTAATAAATAAATTTTATTGTGCAAGTTTAATATTTGAAGTGGATTAATTTATGCAAGATGTCGCCAAAGTGACCTCTCTTGTGGATATTTTTTCATGAATAATTTTAAATGATGTATGTATGTATATTCATGCGAATACTAAATCGACCTAAAGGTAGGTTTGTATTTGGCCGAATTACATATATATCTGTGATGATGAGCATGTGACAATTATTAGGAATAATCATGTGAACGATAAATCGGTCCAAAGAAAGGTTTCATTTATAATGCATTATTGTCAGTGTTTGATCTTTACAACAAGAGTATCACTAGCAATTAATAATATTGTCCAAAGACTTGTTATTAATGTTGCATTTGGTATCTTGAGATGGTTTGTACAATTTTAATAATTTATTTATTGATTATATTTGGTAACTAATTAAAGATTGTTCTCTTTTATTTTCAAGTATCTGCAAACTTGGGTACAATTCTAACACTTATTGGTTCCAACTACAAGGATTGGAAAAGTAAAGTTAAGATTGTCCTTGGGTGTATGGATCTTGACCTTGCGTTAAGGATGGAACAACCTACTTCTCCTATAGATACCAGCACTGCTGAGTATAAGGCAGTTTATGAGAAGTGGGAACGTTCTAATCGCATTGGTTTAATGATCATTATGGACACCATTCCAGAAAACTTTAGAGGTGATGAGGAGATCAAAGATCTCAAACAGTTCCTTGCTGAGATGGACTTGCGTTTTGCAAAAAGCGATAAGGCAGAAATAAGTATGCTTCTGTGTCGCTTTAGTACCATGAGGTATCACGGAAAAGGAAACATAAGGGAGTACATTTTGGAAATGTCCAACATTGTTTCAAAACTTAAGGGTCTCAAGACTAAGCTTCCAGAAGAAGTACTCATATTTTTTGTCTTGAACTCTCTTTCTCCTAGTTTCAATCAGTTGAAATCCAGTTACAACACACAGAAGGAGAAATGGTTTCTTAATGAGCTCATTTCATATTGTGTGGAGAAGGAGAATAGGATGAAACTGGAAAAATCTGAAAGTGCTCATATGGCTTACACCTCTAAGGGTCAGGGCAAAAGAAGAAAATTAGAGGTTGTTAAGAATGATGCTGTTAAAGGTCCAAATCAAAAGAAGCAGACTAAGGTTGAAGATACTTGCTTCTTTTGTAAGAAAGTTGGACACATGAAGAAGGACTGCCAAAAGTACCACGCTTGGCGTGGAAAGAAAGGGTTGTCTGAGCTACCGAAAACCAACTGATGCTGAAAGACGCATTCATGTGGCTAATGGATTTCCGGTGGATGTGGAGGCAATTGCACATTTTAGATTGTTATTTAGTACTGGTCATTTTCTGAATTTGAAAGACACTTTTGTTGCACCGTCATTTAGACAGAATTTGGTTTCTGGTTCTTATTTAGACAGATTTGGTTATTCTTGTCTTACTGAGAATGGAAAAACTACTTTGTCTTTAAATTCAGTTTTAATTGGAATTGATACACTCTTGAATAATCATAGTCTTTATATGCTAGACACTATAACTTCTCATCATGAAAGTTTAAGTGTTGAATCAAGGGGTACAAAACGTAAGTTCGAAAATGCAAGTTTAGGAACTCTATGGCACAAACGCTTAGGTCATATCTCTAGAAATAGAATTGAGCGACTTGTGTCTGATGGTATTTTGAGTTCCTGTTGATTTCACAAATTGTGAAGTCTGTGTGGATTGCATTAAAGGAAAACAGACTAAGAATAAGAGATTGGGTGCATATAGAGCTACAGAAGTTCTTGAGTTGATACATACAGACATTTGTGGACCTTTCCCTAAGGCATCATGGAATGGTCAACAATATTTTATATCATTCATAGATGATTACTCTCGATATGCATACATGTTTCTTATTCATGAAAAGTCAGAGTCTTTGGACGTGTTCAAGAAATTTAAGGCTGAAGTTGAGAATCAGCTCGACCGAAAGATAAAGTCTGTCAGATCTGATCGTGGTGGTGAATATTACGGTCGGTATGACGGTTCAGGTGAACAACGTCCAGGAACCATTTGCCAGTAATATCTAGAGGAGTGTGGAATTGTTCCACAATATACCAGCTTCGGTCTCCTAGCATGAATGGTGTGTGCAGAAAGACGTAACCGCACTCTTAAGGATATGGTAATGAGTATGATATGTCACTCAACCTTACCTGAATCACTCTGGGGAGAGGCACTAAAGACTGCAGCATACATTCTTAATCGAGTACCAACTAAGGCAACTGCAAAAACACCTTATTGAGCTTGGACTGGTAGAAAACCAAGTCTAAATCATTTTTCACATATGGGGATGTCCAGCTGAAGCTAGGCCTTACAAGCCATTTGAGAAAAAGTTGGACTCCAGAATTGTGAGCAGTTACTTTATTGGTTATTCTGAACGATCTCGGGGTATAAAGTTTTATGATCCCACACAAAAAAGAACATTTTCGAGACGGGAACAACTACGTTCTTTGAGGATGTTGAATTTGGGGGAGAAATGAAGTTAGAGACGTCATCTTTGAGGAAGAATCGGTTCAGTTTCTAAGCGATTCATATAGTTGCTTTTGATGAAGCAAATTTGGAACCTCAAGTTGATAGTGAAATTCTTCCTCCAAATCAAGATGACGATAATATCGATCATGAAAGTCAAATTCAGAATCCTCAAGAACTAGTGCAACAAGAACAAGTGCCTTTACGGCGATCCACTAGAGAAAGAAGAAGTGATATTCCGGATGATTACAAGTATTTCTTATGGAACAAGAGGAAAATCAAACCCAATTGGAAGTGATCCTATCAACTTCCGTGCGGCCATGGGTAGTTCCAATTCGAATAAGTGGGTCGAAGCTACTAAAGAAGAGTATCAGTCAATGCTAGACAATAAGGTTTGGGACATTTGCTCAATTACCAGAAGGAATGAAACCTATTGGTTGCAAATGGATATTTAAGACCAAAATGGATTCAAATGGTAAGTTAGAAAGGTATAAGGCTCGTCTCAGTAGCTAAAGGCTATACTCAGAAAGAAGGGATTGACTACAAAGAAACATTTTCTCCAGTCTCATCAAAGGATTCTTTTAGGACAATCATGGCCCTTGTTGCGCATTATGATTTTGAGCTTCATCACATGGATGTTAAGACAACATTTCTCAATGGACACATGATGAGACAATTTATATGGTGCAACCAGAAAACTTTTGTATTAGGTGATTCAAAGAATATGGTGTGCAGATTAAATAAATCCATCTATGGGCTAAACAAACTTCTCGTCAATGTACCATAAATTTCATGAGGTAATCATCTCATTTGGTTTTGAGGTGAATTTAGTCGAAGATTGTGTGTATCAGAAGTTTAGTGGGAGTAAGTGCATTTTCCTGGTTTTGTATGTCGATGACATACTACTAGCCACTAACGATATGAACATGTTACATGAGACCAAAATTTTCCTTAAAGGTAAATTTGAAATGAAAGATCTTGGTGAAGCATCTTTTGTATTAGGAATTCAGATTCACCGAGATCGAACTCGTGGGATTCTAGGATTGTCTCAAAAAAGCTATATCGATAAAGTACTCAAGAGATTGGCATGCAGGATTGCAAACCAGGTGAACCCCAGTCGCTAAAGGAGACAAATTTTGTCTTGATCAGTGCCCTAAAGGAAATTTAGAAATTCAGGAGATGCAAAAGATTCCTTATGCATCGGCTTAGGGAGTCTCAATGTATGCTCAAGTTTGTACGCGTCCAGATTTAGCGTACATTGTTGGAGTTTTGGGCAGATACTTAAGTAATCCAGGTTTGGACCATTGGAAAGCAGCCAAAAGGGTCATGAGGGATCTGAAGAGAACAAAAGACTATACGCTCACATATCAAAAATCAGATAACTTGGAGATCACTGGATATTCTGATTCTGATTATGCTGGATGTAAAGATAGTCGAAAGTCTACATCAGGTTTTGTTTTTCTGTTGGCCGGGAGCTATTTCTTGGCGTAGTGCCAAACAATCACTCGTAGCTTCCTCACAATGGCAGCAGAATTTGTAGCAGTTTTTGAGGCATCCAATCATGGACTTTGGCTAAGGAATTTTGTCACTGGGCTGCGAATTCTTGAAGGAATTGAAAGACCACTAAAGATATAATGTGATAATAAATCAGCTGTTATGTACTCCAACAAAAACAGCAGCACGACAAAGTCCAAGTTTATTGATATTAAGTTCCTCGTTGTTCAAGAAAGGGTACAAAGTGGAGAGATTTCCATAGAACACTTAGGGACAAACTCCATGATAGCAGATCCTCTTACAAAAGGTATTCCACCAAAGGTCTTTCTTGAGCATACTGCTCGAATGGGTGTTTCAATGTTTGAGGATCATTTGGTTTAGTGGGAGTTTTCATTTAGTTTTGGGTTTTATGTTTAAGTTGTGTTTACGCACAATTATTTTCTGATCAGTAATAAAGTTTCTTTTGGTTTACTCTTTGTACAATAAAGTTAAAGGATCTCAATAAGGTAGGACCAGTTGAGAATCGACATGTGTTGATCACTTTTCATGTGATTTTCATGCCACATTTTTTTATGATTGATCTATGTCATTTGATTATATTGATTTCAGTGACCATGGAAGGTTTAGTTATTTTTATTATAACGAAGACCGCTGTGATCCTATGTTTATATAGTCAATGGACGAGATTGTTTATGCTCTGATATATAATGACATTTTTGAGCTCATAAAGTCTATCACATTTTCAGAATACATATGTGACCCAGTGGGAGATTGTAAGAATTATTTTGGGGTCACACATGTATAATTAATGTGTTAGGGTCATTATTTAAAGTAGTCAAAACTTATGTGGTCAATTTGGTTTAAAATAAAAGACTATGGGGCATAAGTGTTATGAAAATTTTATGTGTGGATTCATTCAGTAATTTCTAATTTGATGAAGGGCCGAATTAGAAATTATTTCTATTATAAATAGAAAGGTTATGGTCCCCATGGCAACCCTAATCAGAAATTCAGAAAACTCTATGTATCCCATCAACAGAGATCTTCAGCTATTCTGGGTTCGTCGTGGAAGAGCCATTACCGAATTCAGATCATAAGCCATGGATCCAAAAGGTACGCTTCCGCTATTGTAATATTATTCAGAAACTAACATGAAATTGATTATGAAATCATAAGAAATATTAAGAGAAAGAGCATATCTCGACTTATATCTCCAGAATAAGAAAGGAAATAATAAATATTAATAGAGGAATCAACCACAAGAAAACATCCATTTTAGATTCGTTGTTAAGATCAAGATGATATTATACAACCAAAGTTATATGCTAATAAAATGCTACCCAAAAGAAGCTCTTCGAATTAATGTATATTTCCTCTTAGAGAAACAGAGGATGAGTCATCTCATGTTGCAGCACTAAGGTTTGCCTGTCAAAACCAACTTATCCCACAAACAAATCATTTGTCTCGGCGACGATAATACGCTGTCAAGTAATTCTCTATGCAACCAAACTGACAAAACTTGAGGCTGTGAATGTAGTCCACTGCTTTTGTACCATTGTTGAATTGTTCTACCCACATTCCCACACTTACATCTTCCATTTTGAACATCTGCAGTATCAAAAATGAGAAAGAACGGGAAACAAAAAACCTTGATTCTTTTAAATGTTACATGATCCCATCATTAATCAAGCTTCTATACTACCAAACTTGTTTCTTCACCAGCTACCACGGCTATAGGTGAGTGACACTGAGATGAGCTCTGGTGAATTCCAAGTTATCCAAGATTTACTACATCGAACTGTGCATGTAACCAATGATATGTTATGATCATTGGTGACATAAAAATTACAACATTGAAGGTTACATAGAAGTAGGGCGTGTTCGGCTGCAAGTCGCTGGCGACTGCGACTGCGATTTGGAAATCGCAGGTCGTTGTTCGTTTATCAATCGCGCGACTGGTCATGCGACCGGTCACTATGTTGTTCGTTTAGTAATCGCGCGACTGGTCGCTGCGACTAGTCGTTGTGTTGTTCGTTTAGCAATTGCTGCGATTGATTTTTAAACCTATCTTTTAAATGAAGAAATTTGATTTATAATTAGTTTTCAATATTTTTTTATTATTTACTACTATTACATACAGTAAATCCTCTATAAATTAATACTCTACAAATTAATAATCACTATATATTAATAAATTTCTCTGGTCTCGAGTCGGACCAAAGTAAAATTTAACACAATTCGATAAGATAATAAGATAATAATGCTTAATGAATTATCAAAAAAAGTGATTAAAGTAAAAGAATGTCGTAGAAGGCAAAACAAAATAAGTAAATACAAAAAAAAATAGAATATTAACAGAATATATATATATATATATATATATATATATATATATAATATTGACAATAATACATAAGAAAGTTCAAATAAAATAAAAATTAAAAGATTATGAAGTGAAAATTTTTATCTCTTTTAATTAATATTTTATTAATTTATCACATAAATAGAGGTTTTACTGTATATAAAAAATAAATATTAAAATTTTTATAACAAATTTTTAAGCCAAATATGATGAATAAAGTCATAAATTTATCAATGAAAATATAACAAAAACATAAAATAAAATTATTTTGGCAGTCGCTGTGTTGTTCGTTTGGCAGTCGCTGAAAAAAACAGCAACTCAAATTTTCAGTCGATGCTCGCCGCAATCGGTCGCTGAATCTTGCGACTGCCAAACGAACAACGCTTGGTCGTGGTCGCTGGTCGCGGTCGCCAGCGACTGCCAACAAACACGCCCGTAATAGCTTGTGAGCACTTACCATTTATTTCTGATGCAAGCTGTATGCCCGTGTTAACTATAAATCTAGCTCTTCTCCAAAAATCAGACTAAGCATTTTGTAGCAAAACACCAAGATGGTACAACAAATTTCGCTCACATGTTTGCAGGCTGCAGGTCTCATCGCTATATAGACGGATAGACAAACTCTTCAGCTCCTTGGCAAGCTGCTTGATAACATGGGAGAATATTGATTTCTTGACAAGTTTATAAAATATTTTTTTATGAGAGAAACAAATTCTATTAACAACACAAGTTATATCGTAATTTATAATATGATGTTTCAGCAAATTGTACTCACAGCAACATACAAATACTAAAACTTTTTACTGTTCTTGAGGTTTCTGACAGCCATCACAAGTTGTTGTCTTTCTCCTTCTACCTCTGCAAATGCCAGGCTTATCTCTCAATATCTCTCTTCCATTTCTTTGAACTCTCTCTCCATTGAAATGTTTTTGTTCTTACAATACGCCAATTCATCTGATTACTTTGTTAGACTCTCTGCTTTGTGTCCGTATTCATGTGACCTAGCTTCCATCTTGTCATTGTTGTGTTAGATCGTAATAAGTCAAATATTCACGACAAAAAAGAACATGTCATCTTAGTTAGTTTATTGTCCACGTACCTTGCATCTAGGATAATAGTGTGTCTAACAACTTTTTTCATCCATCATGAAAGCCAGTTTCTCTGTAACAACACCAACGGAAAATTTAAGCAGTTCAGAGGAAAGAAAGAAGAAAAACCTCACGAGAAGGTTCTTAGTTGAATGAATCATCATCCCCTATAGCAGCGACGAGATCCAGAGGAACATCAATCCATATGGAGATCCCATGTCTAGAGCTGTCAAAATGGGCGGGTTGTCCATGGTCTGCCCACGTCCATGACGTTAAGGACCGGTCATGGACAAGCCCGTTTTCGAGCGGGTTTAAATGGATATGGACAAAATGGGTCTCGACAAAATGGACAATGGGCGGCCAATAACACTTAAAAATCTAGTTCAAATTGATTTGGTGAAAAATTAATATTCATCCTAATCTTTCTCTCATGCAGCTAATCATAAATTAATAATTCAATTATGAATTTTTAAATAGATATTTTTTATAAAAATATTTATAGTTTAGTTAAAATTTATAAAATTTCAATTTATTTTGGGGCTTTTCATATAAATACGAATTATAAAAATTTAAATTTAAACTTAATTTAGTTCAATTATGATTTTTTTTAAATGGTTTTAGAAAATTTAAATTTAATAAAATATTAATTCAGTAATTTTGAATTATTTTATTATATTAAAGCCGTCGGTTTTTCGTGGAAAATATTAGTGATTGATCGTCTGTAAACCATCGGTAATCTGTCGGTAAAAGACATCGGTTAATAGTGGTCGGTTTTCGTCGGTTTTTTATCCGACGGTGTACGGACGGTTTTTCTGACCACTAACATCGTCAGTAAGCCGTCGGTATTTCATCTTGGCCGTCGGTTTTTTTTCATTTTCTTGTAGTGTAATGACTTTTGTAATACTTTAGTTTGAATTCATATTTAAGTTTAATGATTTAGTTTTGAAATGGGGTCCATTGGACAGCCCATTTGGACATGGTCATTAATGGACGTGGTCCTTAATGGACGTGGTCCTTAATGGACGTGGTCCTTAATGGACGTGGTCCTTAATGGACGTGGTCCTTAATGGACGTGGTCCTTAATGGACGTGGTCACTATTTGTCCATAATCAAAATGGTCAGTATTGGAACTGGTACAAAATGGACGTGGACAGCCCATTTGACAGCCCTACCATGTCTTAGAAGTGAACTGTTCAAATATTTACGATCACAAGAGAACAAACAGGACTATTGTTCAGGCGATAATCCACCCGGCTCCCACACATGGTTAGCTCGTCCAGGATCGCATATGCTCCTAAAAGCTCGAAAATTATAGATAGAAACTACTGCAACTTATATAGAACATACAAATTTTTCAAGCTTTTGACCTCACCATCTCTATCACAAGCTACAAGTCGATCCATAGATGATAGCTGCTTTAGCACTTCAGTCTGCAGAAACATGTTGGAGAGTCATTGTCACAAATAATTATGTGGACATTCAGATTGGTTTTGACTTAGTATCTTGTAACTGAGATCAATCCTCGATCAGAAATTAGAGCATGAATGCATTTGTACAATAGAAAAATGCAGATCAAAGGATTGAATTTACCTCTGAATTCTTGAAAAGCCTTCTCATCAGCTTCCTTTAAAGCTTGAGTGGACACATTTCCACCAACCGCCTCTGTGATCAAATCATCACTACAGAATATATAAAAGTAAACTAAAGTTAAGGTAATGTGAAAGGACTTGAAAACATTCAATGTGAAACTATCAAGAGGAGAAGAAGAATAAAGTGGCAAGGATGACCTTTTCAATCATGCTGGCAGAAACATCCACTTTTCCTTGTAAATTGGCATTCTATCGACTCAAGTTTAAGAGCAAATGTTCTTAATTCATACCTTCTGGATCTTTGACTTTGGAGCAATCCATTATCACAAAACCTGACAAAATTAGACAAAATCAAAGATTATCACAAACGATAAGTATGGTAAGCCATCGATTCTAATAAAACAAAAAAAATCACAATCGTAATAAACAAATGGGACATAAAAGAAGGAGATTGATCCCAAATCATGGGTAAATACCGGGAGAGATATGTGAATTACTAAAGATTACTCTTGCAAAAGAAGTTAAACTGGTTTTGGATCAGACACTTCCCAAACCCTAGCAGCCGTAAGATTAATAGATCCGGCGAGATCTAAAGCGTGGTGAGACAATGCGACAGAGGTATTAGGGCGAATAGGCTGGAAATCATAGCTAGAAAGATCGCTTCCTTCTTCGAATCTAAAATCAATTAAAATCTAAGTTTCGACATCTATTTTCGAAAGCCATGAGAGTCTAGACTTTGTGCTATGATTCCCAAATTTCCTCGATTGAAAAAGCTAAAGTGCATCGAGAGTTTTCAAAAAAACTGGATTTGAGATACATAGAAACTGTGTAGAAGAGAGGCGACTGCAAGACACGAGAAAAGAAACTTTTTTTAGGTTTAAGAGATAAAGGTATTCGGGTTAGAATAAATGAATCCGCGTGTCTCTACCCGGGTCGGATAAAATATGGGCTTGGATTTATTAAAAAATGACACTCTTACCCATAAAGTGCTTAAGTATTGTTATAAAAGTAGTGGCATTGTATTGTAATAACTTACAAAACAAAAGTTTGAATGAAAATACTGCTGCTGCAAAAATAATAGGTAGATGTGACAAAAACAAGTTGACGACTAAGGACTTGCATTACAAACAACTCTTTGTCGCTAAAGGAATTTCGTTAGAATTCGCACAAACTATTACATGAGACAACGTGAATAAAACCCTTGGAAAAAGAGCTAGTAGGATTGAAGCTCCCAAAACTTAAGTCCAAAAGATACATAAAACCCAAAAAAGAGAAGCAACAATGAGAAAAATAAACTAAAACTCACGACCTAAAAATTTAAAAACTTCAAAACTTAAATTCTTGAGCATCCTTAGGTCGGCAAAACGGTGATACTTCTCTAGAAACATACTGAAACCGTCAATAAAGTGTGAGGCCGAAATAATCGAACTAAACGACATAGATCTGGTAGGAAGAGTCAATAGCTGATCAGATCTCGCTCAAATCTGAGAGTTGATTCGAGTGGAGGAGACCAAAACCTAGCCCGCCTAAAATTGTATCACTACCAATAGCAAGCACTATGGATGGACACGGTTAGAGTCGTAGAAATCTTTGGTGATTAGATGAAGAAAAGACAATAGTACAAAACGACCCAAAACAAACAAAATTTGGACAGAACAAGAATCATGCGGAGACCAAGACAAACTATGGGTATAAAAGACAAAAACTCGACTCTGTCGTTGTGAGAGCTGTCCAAAATCGGACACCAGAAATCTAAACGGAGGAAACAAACTCTACTTCACATTACGAACAACTCATGAAGCGCCTAATAGAAGTTTTGATAAGGAAAGCCGATATTACATTTAAAGTAATTGTTCTTTTAGGATTATCATTTTTCTGAAAGGCTGACAAGTGACAACCAATGATGGGCATCCTCATAACCTATTGCTGAAATCTGCATAACCTAAAATTTACACCATAAGAAAAAATTTACTTTATTATTTGGAGGATTAAAAAATGCAAGAAAGATTCCTTATCATAGTCAATTTATGAGAATGTCAAATGGTAATAACTAATAGATTGAATAATGCCTTTTTTTTTTGTCAACAATTAAATTTTGCATTTTGGACGTATTTAGATATATATATTGGAGATATATTTTCATTGTTTTGGTTTGGAGGCTTAGTCTCAACATCTTTATTATTTCTTCTATGAAAAATACTTGGGTTCACTCTTAGGGGTGAACCTCTCTTATTCACCCCTTCCTAATTAACCAATCAGAATTTACCATGTAATCTAATTAAACAAATTAAAACAGTTAATATTATCTAAATAAATTATTAGATTAAATATTTAAAAACTCAAATTTTAATTGTTAGGGTTTACGAATTAGGGTTTATGGTTTAGTGTGTAGGGTATAGGGTTTAGTGTTTAGTGTTTAGTGTTTTGGGTTTAGTGTTTAGCGTTTAGGGTTTAAATTCAAATTTTAATTATATTCAAATTTTTTAGGAATTTGACGAGAGTTATGGTGATTTATTGTAAAGCTCTATTATTTTGAATATAATTAAAAATTTGAGTGTAAACGCTAAACCCTAAATCCTAAATCCAAACAAATAAAATTTGAGTTAATGATTTAATTTAATTAATTATTTAGATAATATTAACTGTTTAATTTGTTTAATTAGATTACATGGAAAATTCTGATTCGTTAATTAAGAGAGGTGAATAAGAGAGGTTCACCCGTAAGAGTGAACTCAAGTATTTTTCATAGAAAAAATAATAAAGATGTTGAGACTAAGCCTCCAAAGTCCAAACCAAAACAATGAAAATATATCTCCAATATATATTTGTTTTTTTTTCTATTGGGCTGACAACAAAGGTCTTCAAACCCATTACAAAAATCTGCATTGCCTAAATTTTACACCATAAAAGATATTATTTTATTAACGAAAAAAATTCAAGGTAGATTATTTTTCATAGTCAATTTATAAGAATATCAAATAGTAATAACTTAAATTATATATTTTTGATGTATTTGGTTATGTATTAAAGATATATATATATATATATATATATATATATATATATATATTAAAATAATCAATTGCGGAAAGACGCGTGCATAGTTAAATAAGTCAATAAAAAGAAACAATTATGAATGATAAATTAAACATATATGACAACTTATTGCTCCTTTTTTTTTTTACTATAACATATAATTTTGTATTATTTTCGTGTTACCACCTAAATTTAAATTTGCGTAATGCATATTATCTTTTTTATATATCTTAAATTTAAATATATTAATATTTTATAAAAATGTTAATACATATGAAAATTATTGTCTATTAAAATCTATAAAAAAAAAAAGAAGTGAAAAAAAGCAAATTTCAATTTTTCTCAATCACAAGTTTCTTAATGAAAATTGGGTATTTTCAAATATAATCCCATGTATCCGTTACCACAAACCCTAAAAGAAACTCAAAAATATCTAACGGTGTATATACAAGAAAGCCACGCGTACGTCTAAGATCACATAACACAAGCTTTCGATATAAAATAAAATAAAATAAAAAATATGATAAAATAAAAAGGGAAGTGTCTATTGGCTTACAAGTTCTCAAGTCGTCCTTTTATTCAAGTTTCGCGGCAACGCCTCTCTTCTCTCTTTCTTTGTCATCTAAATCCTTTCTCTCTCTCTCTCTCTCTCTCGCTTTAAAACCTCTTTCGAAATTACTCATCGCTCTCGAAGAAGGTTTTTTGAGCTTTCTCTTCTTCTCCGAGTCACGCGTTCCTATGTGCTCCGTCGTTGATTCTCTTTGAGCTGTGTGATTGGTGAGTAGATCTGCTGTTTTGATTTAGGGTTTTATAAGGTTTTTTCAACAGAACTAATTGGAATTTTTTTCTGGAGAATCTTATGGGGATATTGGTTTTGGGATCTGTGGATTCTGGTTCGGCGATGTGTTTTTTGATTTCGAAGTTCGTTTTCAAAAAAAGGAAAAATTATCGGAGATTTGGCTGCGAGCTTGTTAATTTTTGTTTCTGTTTGGTTGATTTTTGAATCTTGAAGAAACGAGTATTGGTAATTTGAATCTGGGTTCTTCTTTTGAATTCTCAAAGTTGATTCCGATTTGTGTAATTCTTTGTTTTCTTTATCTGCTATTTTTTTTTGTTGAGATTTTGAGTAAAGTTGTTGAATTTCTAACCCTCAGTCGACGTACTGCTGAAAATTGAAATCTGGGGTTTTGTGAAGAGATAAAAAAATTTCTTTAATCAATTGTAATTTCGTATCTTGGTCAGATCAGTTTCACGGGTTCGTTGTAATCACTGGGAGTATTATGGCGCCCAGTAAGAAGTCGAAGAGTGTGAACAAGCGCTTCACCAATGAAGCTTCTCCGGATACCAATGTTGGAAGCTCCAGCAAAACCAAGCAACGAGTGAGTTTATTAGTCGTCATTAACCAAATCTATTTTTTCCTGTCTTGTTAAGAGTCACTTGGGACTCTCTTCTAGTGCTCTTTTTGTATCTTGGTTTCTTGAAAGATGAATCAGATGTTCACTTGTATTTTTTGTTAACTATGGTTTTTCTCACTGTAGAAGAAGAAACTGACTGACATGTTGGGACCTCAGTGGACCAAAGGAGAGCTTGAGCGTTTCTATGATGCTTATCGGAAGCATGTGGGAGACTGGAAAAAGGTACACTGTGTTGCACGATGTGGTGTTATGTAAGTACTTTCTGAATCTTTTGTATGACATCAAAGTCTTAAGACTACTTCTTCTCTGGAAACATCTTAGGTAGCTGCTGCAGTGAGGAATAACCGGTCTGTTGAGATGGTGGAAGCTCTTTTTTCTATGAATCGGGTATGAGTACTAGATTATCTCACTATTCAGTTTTGTTTTAGTATTGAGATGGAAATTATTTGCCAAGGCTTCATTCTAAACTTAGAACTACATTATGTTAAACATGAATACCTTTTCATTCATTTGATTTGCCTTTTCTTCCAGGCATATTTATCCTTGCCCGAGGGAACTGCGTCTGTAGCTGGGCTCATTGCAATGATGACTGATCATTACAGTGTCATAGTGAGTAGTTTATTTTATTAGCTTAAACTTCATGTTAAATGACTTCCTGCTTGAAAATTCGGGTGGAAAGCTGAAGAGTTATTAATCTCCATACCCAGTATAGTCAATCACATTAGTGAATTTTTTGTTAACATATTTTTCGGAAAACAAGGAGAGATGTGGCTAATTGGTTGGGTCAGATTGTCTGTTTAGTAAAGTTGTGTGGTCCAGTTTCTACATGCTTATGGTAATTTTTGTAGGAGGGAAGCGAAAGTGAAGGAGAAGACCATGATGCTTCTGGAGTACTGAGGAAACATCAAAAGCGCAAACGTGCTAAAGTTCAGGCTAGCGATTTTCAAGAGGAAGTTATTCCACCACATTCAATTACATCAGAAGAAGGATGCCTCTCATTATTGAAGCAGACACAAGCTTATGGTACAATCATTATTTTCCCCAAATCATTTTCTTAATATTTATGGTTTGAAAGATGCTAAAACAAATGATTACTCTGCGGTTTATATTGGTGAGAAAATGAACAAGAAGCTGCCTTTTATCTTACTTTTTTTAGTTTACAGCATTTTATAGGGTAACCATGTTTCACGGAATTCTGTGTCAGCATAACAAATTCATGTAAATGAATATGTTCAAGAACGTGTAATTTGTTACTTTATTTTATGTAGAAAAAAGGCGAAGTGCCACTGGGAAACGTACACCTCGGTTTCTTGTGGCAATTACATGCGAGACGGATGATAGAGAAGATTCTACTCCCCCAAGTAAAAGAGCCAAGAAACAACTTGATGCCGATGATGATGCA
Source organism: Crucihimalaya himalaica (assembly GCA_004349715.1). Classification (NCBI taxonomy): domain Eukaryota; kingdom Viridiplantae; phylum Streptophyta; class Magnoliopsida; order Brassicales; family Brassicaceae; genus Crucihimalaya; species Crucihimalaya himalaica. The sequence goes on along the minus strand of SMJT01000040.1, from coordinate 665,318 downwards.
TCAAGAAGGGGAGGAGGATCTCCATATAGAAGAACAGAACTAAGTGACAGGACACCAATTAGGCTTGGAAAAAGGGTATTTTTATAGCTCTAGCAAATTAAAGGTTATTAATCATTTCTTTTCAGTGTAGTCATTATTCATTGCATTTCTACTGTTTTTGCTTTTGCCAGTCACAAGCACAGGAAGCTCAATTCAAGCACCATGATAGTTCTATGTTTGAGAATGGGGTGAGAATAAGCCGAGATAGGAGGCATAAAAAGGGTGCTGCTGATAGAGATGGTGCCTTGTTGATGGATATGGAAGGACTTGCTACCGTGGAAGTTTTCCAGAAGGGAAAAAATGTGAGAGTTGAAGAAGCAGAAGCAAATGATAATGATGATGATGGATTAGAAGCTTTGAATGCATTGGCTGATATGTCAGCTTCACTGGCTCCGTCTGGTTTGATGGAATCAGGTTAGCATCGAATGGTTTTATATTCTGGGGTTCTGCATTAAGGATGTATATTGTGCGTGTCAAAAGAAGAGACCCATTAATAAATATCTGTTCGCCTTTCACCTTTCACATCAAGGTACATCTCTTTATATTTTCTACTTTATTGTGTTGGATCCAGAATCATCTGCACAACGGGAAGAAGAAAGAATAGCTATCAACGTGGATGAGATATCTAACACTCTAGAAACCGTGTCCACGAGCTATCACAGAGAAAAAGCAAAACAAGCAGAACCAGAAGATAGTCTACTACATGCAATTTCAGCCGCAGATAAAAGAAAACCGAAGTCTGTGCAGGAATCCGTTGATGGTAATGCTGTTTCCATCGGGGATCTTGGAACTTCAAGAAGAAAACGCAAACCAAAGGTTTGAAAGACAGTCTTCTCTTTGATTTCCTATTTATCGTGTTGTTCCTTTGTGCATCACTTTGCTATATGCAAATTACATATTATGTCAGGTGCTAGGTGTTGAAGCTTCAGAAGAGGCTATTCAGATCAAATCTCTATATACTAAGGTATTTTGAAATCTATATATATGCAAAATCCGCTTCTCTCCTGTTTGCATTTTTTTGGCTTGGATTTAGTCGTACTCTGCAAGCTGTGTTTGCTCGTCTACAATGTAATTGTTGGATCCTTGACAAATTTCTTTCGATTGAAGCAGCTTATGCTTTAGTAATTTTTGTTGATTTTTGTTTATAGCTTGTGCTTCCTCTCATGATTTTGTTTACTGCATTGCAGGAATCGGCTGAAGATGATAATTTGAAGACTCTGGTCAAAGCAAGATGTTCTGGTCAAGGTCCAGCAAAACAGCTGAAAACTGCAAAGACCTCGGAAGAATCTTCTTCAACTAGTGATAAGAAAATAACTGGACCAGATGCAGTAGTGTCAGCTACACAAGTTTCAGGTTCGGGTCCAGTGACTTTGCCACAGAAACCTCCAAACAGGCGTAAGATCAGTTTGAAAAAAAGTTTACAAGAAAGAGCTATATCTTCTGAAACCACTCATGACAAGCCACGTAGTTGCAAAAAAATTTCAGAACATGAATTATTAGAGGTGGAGTCTCCAACTTCATTTGTCTTATACGAATCCAAAATCTGGTCTTTTATTTGCTTATTCCATTTACAGGAGAAGGTTTCGACTTGTCTGTCAAATCCATTGGTACGTCGATGGTGCATATTTGAATGGTTCTACAGTGCTATTGACTATCCCTGGTTTGCAAAGATGGAGTTCACTGATTATCTAAATCATGTGGGGCTTGGTCATGCTCCAAGACTTACTCGTCTTGAATGGAGTGTCATTAAAAGGTTTGGTAAAGTTCCTGTGTATGTCAATGTAAATATAAGCTTGAAAAGGTTACTCATTCTGTATTTTTTCAGTTCCCTCGGAAGACCTCGGAGATTCTCTGAGACATTCCTACAGGGTGAGCGGGATAAACTCCAACAATATCGTGAATCTGTGAGAAAGCATTACACAGAACTCCGTGGATGTGCTAGGGAAGTGCTTCCTACAGATTTGGCCCGGCCTTTATCAGTCGGGAATAGAGTCATTGCCATCCATCCTAAAACACGGAAAATTTGTGATGGCAAGATTCTTACTGTGGATCATAACAAGTGCAACGTTCTGTTTGATGAATTGGGCGTTGAGTTAGTTATGGTAAATCGCAAGCTATACCAATTCCGTTGACACGATTTACTCCTTTGTGATTTATAGATATTTTGTCCACTTTTTGTATATCTCAGATGATCTAATAAATCCCTTTTTTGACAGGACATTGACTGCATGCCTTTAAATCCATTGGAATACATGCCAGAGGGTCTGAGGAAGCAAATCGATAAGTGCTTGTCTATAAGCAAAGAACCACAGCTTCACAGACACTCAACCTCGGATGCATCTGTTCTGTTCTCTCCTTCTGTGCTTGAAAATGTCAACTTTTCCATGAATCCTCCTCCAAAACAGGTAAACGAAGATTGATGTTTAACTCGTGTGTCAAAGCTTTGATCTTCGTCTTTCTTTCCGTATATTTTTGCTAAACTCTGTGAATAATTCCATAATTCTCTGCAGGATGATATCAGCGAGTCAGTTTTGTATCGTAAATTGTTAGCAACCAACACTACTGATCAATCTATCGCAACCAATAGCAAAACAAGAGGCACTGAAATTCAACGACCTCTGACACTGCTGCGTACTTCAGATGTGCAGGTAATGCATCTGTATGCCTTATTTGTGGGTATAGTAGGTGACAAATGCTATGCCAGTGGAAACTGTCTTCAGATTGCTCATTTTCAAAGTATAAGACTTATTTTTTCTAGTTTTTTGCCGAATCAAGTAGATCAATATCTGGATTGTTCATTGCTAATAGTAACAGCTACAGAAATTCTCCTGTCATAACTCTGCTTTCCAGGAAATGGAGCCAGAAATTATTGAAATTGTCAGTGGTTCAAAGTCAATAGCGCAAGCAATGGTGGATGCAGCTATGAAGGTAGTTATAATATATCTAGATAATTCAGAGTCTCTAAATACAGAGAAGCCAAAGTCATACAACTCTATATTTTTTGGTTTAAATTGTTGTCAATTTATGGTTTTAGGCTGCATCGTCCGGGAAGAACAACAACAACGAAGACTCAGGGAATATGGTCCAACAAGCTTTAAACTCAATTGGCAAACATCAGCCTCTAGACAAATCTATAGTGTCTGGTATCAAGCATCAAGAGCATACCAATGGCAGCTTGGATCATCATCTCTCAAACACAGCAGAGCCGATTAACGGTTTCATATCGCAGGACGGATCAGGAAAAAACAAAATACAAATGCCTTCAGATCTTATCACCTCTTGTGTTGCAACTTGGCTCATGATTCAGGTAAATTGAAAAGGAATTTCTTGGATTAAAGAAAGTCTAATCTAAATCAAGAATTCAGAGTTTTCACTTGACTGGATCGAAATACCTGCGGTTGCGGTTTTGATATGAACTTTTCTGTGTTATATCTACCTGCAGATGTGCACAGAGAAGCAGTACCCACCAGCGGATGTGGCTCAGCTAATGGAGACAGCAATGAGTGGCTTGCTGCCACGGTGTCCACAGAACATGCCGATCTACAGAGAAATTCAGACTTGCATGGGATGGATCAAGAATCAAATCATGGCTCTTGTAAGAACATAAAACAGTTGTGTCCTTTATAGTTAACCTGACATCTTCATCTTAAAAAAAAGATGTTGATGTCACCTGGATATCGGGTTTAATTGTTTGGATTGTAGAGTTTAGTTTAGTTTTTAGTTGGTTCATAATTTGAACAGCGCCAAAAGCTCTTGGTAATTAGTAACCATTGATTCTGTAACTTTGGAGCTGTTTCTTTCTCAGTTTTGTCTCTCCTCCATTAATGCTTCTGTCAAGCCCTACTCAAACGGGTATTCGGTTCGGTTCTAGGTAGGAAACAATCTCCTACCGGGTATTTCGGGTCTAGAGGTTTAGGATCTGTCAGGTACTTAGAAAATTTCGGTTCGGTTCCAAGTCGGTTCAAGCACAGAAGTAGAAGAACCATAAAATACCCGAAATTTTTTGGTTCCGGGTACTTAAGACCTGAAATAACAAAATTATGCCCAAAATTAAAAGAATATCCGAAGTAACACTAAAAATACTCGAAACTCGAACCCGAAATGGCAATAAATTATCCGGAATGTAAATAATATACCTGAAATGTAACTAAAATATCTGAAATGAAAAAAAAAATACCTGCAACAGAAAACCGAAATGTCAATAAATTACTCAGAATGCCAAGAGAATACCTGAAATACCAATAAACTACCAGAAATGTAAATAAACCCTAGTATTATATCTGTAATGTATATAAATGTCGGCTATTCGGTTCGGGTATTTCGGTTTCCGGGTAATACCCAGAACCGAATCGATATACGTGGATCCTCACTACAGGGTCCAATAGGTATTTTGGTCATAACGAACCGGTAATTTCGGGTCGGTTTTGGTACGGGTATTTCGTTCTGGTTTTTATACCTAGAGCTACTTTGTGAAATCGTTACAATGATTTTTTTTCTTGGGTCTATTTGGATCCTATTAGCTGAAATTTATTCCCATGAAATAGACTTTAAAAGAATCTCAAATATTAACTATTCCTTAATTATGATGATTCCAATTGAACTTTTTTTTAGAAATTTAAAAAGTAAGTTTGCTAAAAAGTTAAAACCCGTGAGTCAAACTTAAAAAATCATGGTTTAGACCCAAATTTATAGTTTAATAAGTTCATATTAATGTTGCTGCTATTTAACATTGTGTTTTTGAACTCAAGGGGTTTGTCGCCGAGGCATCTCCTCCCTTGTGGGCTCCTGATCCTAAAAGGAGCCAAGTAGTTCGAGGCGAGAATGTCTTCCATGAACGTTTCGAGTTCCAATATAAGGGGGACACCCTTTTTGTAAATGACAAGGATGCATGATGTCACGGACTGATTTCTCGCAAACCAATTCGTGCGACCTTAGGATCGGTCCCCACTCGTGGATGCTAAGTCAACCTAACTCTCGAAACTCAAACTTAGAACAAAGAGAGAGTAAGAAACGTTTTGAGAGAGAAAGTAGAGATTTTATTAGAGAATTGCTTGGTTGGTTGGATTTGTTGGATAATCAAAAAATAAGGGATCCCACCCCTTTATATACAAGAGCTTCCCATACATGGACGACTAGGATTAATCCGATCTAATGGTGGAGAGTGATTCTTTAGATCCTTCCACCTTATTCCACACACTCTAAGACACTCATAAGACTCTCTAGAACCGTCTAACACGTTCTAGGACTCTCTACCTTATTCCGTGACATTCTACAATATTTTAAGACACTCTACCACGTTCTAGAACATTTCGGAGTAATCTAGAAACATAGAGAAAGGGAGGGAAGCTTGAATATAACGAGTATGAGTGTTACATTCCCTCCAAATGCGCCCAAAAAGTCCGAATCCCTTATAGGGGAAAATTTTGGGCGTGACATTCTCCCCCACCCAATTCGGCGACGTCCTCGTCGTCGTCTCGTCCGCACCTTCATCCGCACCTTCATCCGCACCTTCATCCGCCCAAGTCTTCTTCTTGATGCTTGTCCTGTGTTTTAGCTCGGTAGGACTCTCCACAATCCACATAGCTGAGACACATTGAAAATTCTCCTTACCTTTATCGTCCACCATTGGAACCGTACACGCCGAATCCTTCTCCGTGATTGTGCACAATTATCCTAGTTTTGGACATTCCCTCATCGGGTGTGGCCCCTAGGACCTTCTAACACGTTCTTGGACCCTCTACCTTATTCCGTGATATTCTACAATATTCTAAGAAACTCTAACGTTCTAATACATTCCTAGAGAAAGCTAGAAACATAGAGAAAGGAAGGGAAGCTTAAATATAACGAGTATGAGTGCCATATTCCCTCCAAATGCGCCCAAAAAGTCTAAATCACTTATATGGAAATGTTTTGGGCATGACAATGCGCTGACCTCTGCCGCAACTTCAAGTACACATCCGAGTTGTTGTCGAATTCGTCTGATCTGGTGTTCAGCCAAGAGTACTCCGACTTCTCCCGAGCTTCTATGCAGGTATGAACCGAACGTAGTTCACTTTAACCGAACTACGTATCGCTCACTTGTTGGAAGTTTTCAATATCTCTCCTTTACGAGACCAGACCTAGCTTATGCGGTCAACAGATTATCTCAATTTATGCATAAACCGACGAGTACACATTGGGTGGCTGCTAAAAGGATTCTACGATATCTAGTTGGCACCATGTCCCATGGCCTCACGTTTCACCGTGACTCACCTCTCACCTTACATGCCTTTTTAGATGCTGATTGGGCGGGTGATACAGATGATTTTGTTTCTACAAATGGTTATTTGTTATACATTGGCCGTAATCCGATATCTTGGTCTTCAAAGAAACAAAAGGGTGTTGCAAGATCCTCGACCGAAGCGGAATATAAAGCTGTTGCGAATACAATTGTCGAGGTGCGTTGGGTGTGTTCTTTACTTACTGAACTTAAGATTGATATCCCAGCAATTCTGGTAATATATTGTGATAATATTGGCGCGACGTACTTGTGTGCCAATCCCGTCTTTCACTCGCGCATGAAGCATATCGCGCTTCACTAATAGGGTCCAATAGGTATTTTGGTCATAACGAACCGGTAATTTCGGGTCGGTTTTGGTTCAGGTATTTTGTTCAGGTATTTCTTAATATCATGTTTGCCTCTGATGTAGATGATGAACTATGCAAACGCCGTGTTTCTAAAGTACGATCGAGGTTAAAGGAAGCTAAAAAAGCAGCCGAGATGTCAAAGTATGCTGACGTGGAGTTCCAGAACGCTAAATTAGCACAGACTGAGCTCAAGAAGCAATGCGAAGGGTTGTCGACAAAAGCTAGTTCGGTGAAGAGCGAGAATGAGCGGCTGGTTCAAGAGCTAGTGGCATCGTGTCGGCACGAGGAAACTCTTTTGATGGAGGTGGAGAAACTTGCAACAAAGAAAGAGAAACTTGCAACAGAGAAAGCTCGCCTTAAAGCCAAACTTGCTTCAGAGACGAAGCACCTGAGGAAGTCTCAGTTTAATTCTGTCGAAACAATCTCGTGGAAGGCTCAAGACCGATTGGACAAGGTGAAGGCTTATCTCGAGGAGCAAGAAGCAGTTGTTCTGCTGAAAATTCTCCGACTTAACTAGATTATCGGGCACAAAGATTCCCTCAATGTTCTGGTCGGCAAAGGAGTTGTTGCGGTTGCCAAGGGATTTCTAGACGGTCTCGAGGCTATACTCGCGAAGGCCTACACTAAGACTAATGACATTGATGTTATTGAACTCGGGGACACAGACCTGAACATGACTCCTGATCCGGTCCTAACTCTTCTGACTCCAGACCAACCTGCTGGTGACGAGTACAGTTGGAATGTGGATCTACTCGGAGGTTTCAAAAATTCGGATGCCACCATCAAGAAAAAAGAGCTCTGAAGCTTGAAGTCTTGAACATCTAACTATCTATTAAGTATTAATTCTCAACCTCTTTGTCTACTTTTTATTAGCCAATTATGTTAATAATATATTATGCCGTAATTGTAGATCTCATTTACCATGTTTTGCACTCTGTAAGTCTGTATAAAAGCTTGTACGCTTAATTCATTATTGAATACAATCAATATTCTAATCTCATATGGTATCAAGAGCAAATCGATCATATACCTAATTTTTTTTTTTTCCACACCGCCGCACACCTATGGCCTCCATGAACACTCACATCGACACTGAATCTGTGCCCATCACCACTGATTCTGTTCTCAGCATCAATATGAGTCATGTCACCAAGCTCACGAGTGGAAACTACCTTATGTGGAGCCTTCAAGTTCGCTCCTTCCTTGATGGACACGGTCTTGCTGGTTATCTTGATGCAACAACCACCGCCCCTGCAGCTACGATCACTACTCGTGAAGCCACATCTCCGAATCCGGCATATGTCAAATGGCATCGACAAGATAAACTCATTTCCAGTGCCTTAATTGGTGCTATCTCCATGGCACTACAGCCTTTGGTTTCTCGAGCTCAAACTTCGGCTCAAATATGGGAGACTCTCAACTCAACGTATGCGAAACCTAGCTGGGGTCACATTAAGCAGTTGAAGACGCAACTGAAACATGTCACCAAGGGAACGAAGACCATTGATGAATATGTTCAGGGAATCACGACTCGTCTTGATCAGTTGGCTATACTTGGAAAGCCCTTCGACCATGAGAAAGCTGTTGAAGTTATTCTCGATGGCCTTCCCGAAGAATACAAGAATGTAGTTGATCAGATTGAAGCTAAAGACACTCCCCCATCTCTAACCGAAATTCATGAAAAACTACTCAATCAAGAAGCTAAAATCCTCTGTCTCACTATGGCACCAGCGAATCAAATGGCTCCAATCTCTGCAAATCAAGTTCATCACCGCAACAACAATAAATCCCACAGCTCCAACAACAACAACAACAACAACAACTCCGGCTCCAACACTCGCTACTACAATGCTCGTTCGCAACAGGGTTCCTTGTCATCTACGTCAAACCAGAATCGTAACAACTCTCGTCCGTCTACACCGTACTTGGGAAAAAGCCAATATTGCTATACTCAAGGCCATAGCGCAAGGCGTTGTCCACAGCTTCAATCACTACAAGCGACGATGTCACAGACACCGAGTACTCCATTCCGCCCTTGGCAACCGCGTGCCAATCATGTCTCCAATGTCCCTTACACGACTGATAATTGGCTGCTAGACTCGGAAGCCACTCATCACATAACATCCGATCTTAACAACTTGTCTCTTCATCAATCCTACAATGGGAATGATGATGTAGCTCTTGCTGATGGATCCAATCTTGCCATTACACATATTGGTTCTAAATCCCTTCCTTCTCCTATTCGCCCTTTAAAGTTGGATAATATATTTTGTGTACCGGATATACGGAAGAATCTCATTTCTTTCTATCGACTTTGCAACACTAACAATGTTTCCGTCGAATTCTTTCCCGCTTCGTTTCAGGTGAAGGATCTCAATTCGGGGGTCCCCTTACTCCAAGGCAAAACTAAGGATGAGCTGTATGAGTGGCCGGTCACAAATTCGCAAGCAATGGCACTAATTTCTACATCGGGTCCAAAGGCTACTCTACACTCTTGGCATGCGAGATTGGGTCATCCGTCAACAACTATTTTAAACCGCATTGTTTCTGAATTCTCTATTCCGTTTTCTTCTTCTACACCCAAACATCTCTCTTGCTCAGAGTGTCTTATTAATAAAACACAAAACTACCTTTTTCAAACTCAACAATTCAGTCCTCTCGCCCATTGGAATATCTTTACACCGACGTATGGACTTCTCCTATACTGTCTATTGATAACTTCAAATATTATGTTGTTATCATAAATCATTTTACTCGGTGTAGCTGGTTATATCCCCTCATGCGTAAATCTGATGTTAAATCCACCTTTATCACATTCAAATCTTTAGTTGAAAATCGTTTTCAAACAAGGATTGGGACGCTTTCTCGGATAATGGTGGGGAGTTTCTAGCACTTCGTTCGTTTATGTCTTCGAGTGGGATTTCACACCTTACGTCACCTCCACACACACCGGAGCACAATGGGTTGGCGGAACGGAAGCACCGCCATATTGTTGAGACGGGACTTACACTCTTATCAACTGCCTCGGTCCCAAAGTCATATTGGCCATATGCATTTGCAGCTGCAGTTTACCTTATTAACCGAATGCCTACTCCAGTTTTATCATTGGAGTCACCGTATCAAAAGCTCTTCTCTGAGCCACCATATTATGAGAAACTCAGAATTTTTAGCTGTGCTTGTTACCCATGGCTCCGCCCATATACTTCTCACAAGCTTGATGATCGGTCTTTAAGGTGTGCTTTTATGGGTTACTCACTCACACAGAGTGCGTATTTGTGTTTACACATACCCACACGTAGGATCTATACGTCACGCCATGTTCGTTTTGAAGAAAATGATTTTTCGTTTCTGGGTATGTCACCGTGTTCTACACTGTTGGAAACAGAACCTCATGTTAGCCTCTCTCTGGTGTCGTCAGTTCCGATCAATGCTTCTCCACCGGTCACTCATACACGACCCTCGGAAATAGACCTTCACTCCGCCTGCTTGCCTTCCTCAACGCCCATTGCCACTAATAAGTTCCACGTATCGTCCTCTTCTCTTACCCATCCTTCTTCTTCCTCTCTTAATCAATCTGAGCCCACTGCTCCAAATGATAATGGGCCTCAACCCAGGGCCCAGTCTACCATTATTCCTTCTAAGCCCACTGCTTTTACTCAAAATGAGTTGCAGCCCACAACTCAGACCCAGTCACTTCCTCATACCACTTCTCCGATCCTAGCCAGTTCACGAAACCAAGATACAACATCCATCAACCAAAGTGATCCACCCACCGAAACACCTACGCAACCACATAACCAAAATACTCATAAGATGCAAACAAGAGCCAAAGCCAATATCTTTAAACCCAAACAGAAATACTCTCTCTCTCTTGCAGGTCCGTTATCTCGTCCAAAGGAGCCCACTACCATCACTCAAGCACTTAAAGAGGAGAAATGGTGACGTGCGTGCTCGGCAGAGTTTGATGCACAAACCAGCAACCATACTTGGGATCTTGTACCTGCTAGCCACAATCAAAATCTTGTTAGTTGCCGCTGGATTTTTTCAACAAAATATCTACCGAATGGTGAACTCGACCGATACAAAGCAAGACTTGTGGCACGAGGGTATACACAACAATATGGGGTCGACTATGCTGAGACGTTCAGTCCCGTTATCAAAACCACCACAATTCGCATTGTGCTCGATATTGCAACACGGAACTCATGGCCACTCAAACAACTTGATGTGAACAATGCGTTCCTCCAAGGTGAACTCACCGAAGAAATATACATGTCTCAACCCCTTGGATTTGTTGATAAGGATCGACCATCATTTGTGTGTCGTCTACGCAAACCGATATACGGTCTCAAACAAGCTCCTCGCGCGTGGTATATGTCACTCAAACAACACCTTATAGACGACAACTTCTCTCCATCCTTAGCGGACACGTCCCTGTTTATTCACTCTTCGGGTACTTCTATCACCTATGTACTTGTCTACGTTGATGATATCATCGTCACAGGAAATGATTCTAAGAGAGTTTCTGATGTACTCCTGCGTTTGGCAACTCGGTTCTCGATCAAAGATCTGACGGATCTTCACTATTTTCTTGGGGTTGAAGTTATACGTACAACAAGTGGCATACATCTAATGCAAAGGAAACACATAGCTGATTTACTTGCCAAGCACAATATGAGTGACTCTAAACCAGTCTCTACACCACTTCAGTCTACGCCAAAACTCACACTCAATGACGGCACACCTCTTCCAGTTCCCACCTTTACGAGACCAGACCTAGCTTATGCGGTCAACATATTATCTCAATTTATGCATAAACCGACGAGTACACATTGGGTGGCTGCTAAAAGGATTCTACGATATCTAGTTGGCACCATGTCCCATGGCCTCACGTTTCACCGTGACTCACCTTTCACCTTACATGCCTTTTCAGATGCTGATTGGGCGGGTGATACAAATGATTTTGTTTCTACAAATGGTTATTTGTTATACATTGGCCGTAATCCGATATCTTGGTCTTCTAAGAAACAAAAGGGTGTTGCAAGATCCTCGACCGAAGCGGAATATAGAGTTGTTGCGAATACAGTTGCCGAGGTGCGTTGGGTGTGTTCTTTACTTACTGAACTTAAGATTGATATCCCAGCAATTCCGGTAATCTATTGTGATAATATTGGCGCGACGTACTTGTTTGCCAATCGCGTTTTTCACTCGCGCATGAAGCATATCGCGCTTGACTATTAGGGTCCAATAGGTATTTTGGTCATAACGAACTGGTAATTTCGGGTCGGTTTTGGTTCGGATATTTCGTTCTGGTTTTTATACCTATAGCTACTTCGTGAAATCGTTACAATGATTTTTTGAATTGGACGGAAAAAATGACACTGGGGAGTTGGCTTAGAATTTTTCTTGGGTCTATTTGGATCCTATTAGCTGGAATTTATTCCCATGAAATAGAATTTAAAAGAATCTCAATTATTAACTATTCCTTAACTATGATGATTCTAGTTGAACTTTTTTTTAGAAATTTAAAAAGTAAGTTTGTTAAAAAGTTAAAACCCGTGAGTCAAACTTAAAAATCATGGTTTAGACCCAAATTTATAGTTTAATAAGTTCATATTAATGTTGCTGCTATTTATCATTGTGTTTTTGAACTCAAGGGGCTTGTCGCCGAGGTATGTCCTCCCTTGTGGGCTCCTGATCCTAAAAGGAGCCAAGTAGTTCGAGGCGGGAATGTCTTCCATGAACATCCAATATAAGGGGGACACCCTTTTTGTAAATGACAAGGATGCATGATGTCACGGACTGATTTCTCGCAAACCAATTCGTGCGACCTTAGGATCGGTCCCCACTCGTGGATGCTAAGTCAACCTAACTCTCGAAACTCAAACTTAGAACAAAGAGAGAGTAAGAAACGTTTTGAGAGAGAAAGTAGAGATTTTATTAGAGAATTGCTTGGTTGGTTGGATTTGTTGGATAATCAAAAAATAAGGGATCCCACCCCTTTATATACAAGAGCGTCCCATACATGGACGACTAGGATTAATCCGATCTAATGGTGGAGAGTGATTCTTTAGATCCTTCCACCTTATTCCACACACTCTAAGACACTCATAAGACTCTCTAGAACCGTCTAACACGTTCTAGGACTCTCTACCTTATTCCGTGACATTCTACAATATTTTAAGACACTCTACCACGTTCTAGAACATTTCGGAGGAAACTAGAAACATAGAGAAAGGGAGGGAAGCTTGAATATAACGAGTATGAGTGTTACATTCCCTCCAAATGCGCCCAAAAAGTCTGAATCACTTATATAGGAATGTTTTGGGCGTGACAATGCGCTGACCTCTGCCGCAACTTCAAGTACACATCCGAGTTGTTGTCGAAGTCGTCTGATCTGGTGTTCAGCCTACTCCGACTTCTCCCGAGCTTCTATGCAGGTATGAACCGAACTATTTCACTTTAGCCCTGGTTTATTCTCGCTTGTTTTTTCTTAATATCATGTTTGCCTCTGATGTAGATGATGAACTATGCAAACGCCGTGTTTCTAAAGTACGATCGAGGTTAAAGGAAGCTAAAAAAGCAGTCGAGATGTCAAAGCATGCTGACGTGGAGTTCCAGAACGCTAAATTAGCACAGACTGAGCTCAAGAAGCAATGTGAAGGGTTGTCGACAGAAGCTAGTTCGGTGAAGAGCGAGAATGAGCGGCTGGTTCAAGAGCTGGTGGCATCGTGTCGGCACGAGGAAACTCTTTTGAAGGAGGTGGAGAAACTTGCAACAAAGAAAGAGACACTTGCTACGGAGAATGCTCGCCTTAAAACCAAACTTGCTTCGGAGACGAAGCACCTGAGGAAGTCTTAGTTTAATTCTGTCGAAACAATCTCGTGGAAGGCTCAAGACCGATTGGACAAGGTGAAGGCTTATCTCGAGGAGCAAGAAGCAGTTGTTCTGCCGAAAATTCTTTGACTTAACTAGATTATCGGGCTCAAAGATTCCCTCAATGTTCTGGTCGGCAAAGGAGTTGTTGCGGTTGCCAAGGGATTTCTAGACTGTCTCGAGGCTATACTCGCGAAGGCCTACACTAAGATTAATGACATTGATGTTATTGAACTCGGGGACACAGACCTGAACATGACTCCTGATCCGCTCCTAACTCTTCTGACTCCAGACCCAACCTGCTGGTGACGAGTACAGTTGGAATGTGGATCTACTCGAAGGTTTCAAAAATTCGGATGCCACCATCAAGAAAAAAGAGCTCTGAAGCTTGAAGTCTTGAACATCTAACTATCTATTAAGTATTAATTCTCAACCTCTTTGTCTACTTTTCAGCCCATTCGGACTTTTTGTTTGAACTTATAGCCCATTTGGATCATTTAACTTGTTATTTTGTCGTATTTTCCTTGAGGATTTAAATCATTCAAATTAAAAACTTGGGGGTTTTAATACTATTAAATTATGTATTTTGGACGGGAGATAGGTTTAACACAAATGCTCAAACGACGCCGTTTTTGTTTCTCTTTCGTAAACAGACACCGTTTACATCGGCGTTGAGGAAGAAAGAAAATGTGGGTTTTGGTCGGGAAACTGGTTTAAGAAGTGGGTTTGCCATAAAGGGAAGTTAGGGTTTATAAAGTTAGAATCTTTAGGGTTTTGATAGTGGTGAAATCGGTTGATGTTGTTGTTGTGGTGTTGTTGTTGTTGATCGGGAGAGTTTGGAGAAGAGAAAATCCGACGACGGAGCCGCCGTGTCATACAAAATCCTTTCAGGTACTTTGTCTCTCTATCCTAATGCATCTCATTGCCCCTCTCTTCGTCTCTTTTCGTGAATCTTTTGGTTGGGGATCCGAATTTTTTTTCTTTTGAAATTGGGATTTGCAAAGGTTAGACTTTTCTGAATCCTCCATCAACGATCTCTTTTTAGTTGGGGTGATGGATTCCAACTTGTAAATTTGTTAAGACCACGACTTGAAAAACTTCAATTGATGGATGTTATTGCAAGTACATCCTGGAAATTAAAAGAAAAAAAATCACATATTGTTGTTTGATCTTGCGTATTCTCTGGTGAATGTTTAAGCTAGACGTTTCGACCTTTTGAAAATCTCTTCCTTTATCGGCGATTGTTTGCAGACAGATATAATTGCCATCAACAGCGTGTGAATTTGACCGCAAAGAAGTAGTTTTTACTTGGCAAGTCAGATTTTTTTCGATATATTGGAACTTGTTGGAGACTCAGTAAATGGCGGATTTCCAGACATCAACACAACGGGCCAAGTGGATTTTCACTCCCCAGAAACTGGTATTCTGCTTCTTCTGATCACTTTTGGTTTCTCGATAAATTCGAGTGAAAATGAGAAGCAATTACGATATTATCTTTACTTCTTGTGGAGATATGGTATTGCATCTAAGCTGTAATGTCGTAATTGTAGGCAGAGAGATATAAAGCTGCTAACCAGATGGCAGTGCAAATGCTGGAGAAGGTGTGCTGAAATTGTGTTGATATGGAACTTTAGTCTGTATTCATGTTAGATTTTAACTTATTCTTATTCTTAGTGTGGAACAACCCAAGTTGAAGTAGATGCCAGTGGGTCACTTACATATCCTAGAGATAAAGTTGGTGCGGGAGATCAAGGTAAACTTTTTTTTATGCATGGTTAGTTCAATATCTTCATACGTATCATTATAGCTTTGTTAGTATTAATTATGTTATGTTTTTCTGCTTTACTCTCAGCTGATAAGAAGCTTAAGCCTTTGAGTGTTGATGAAGAACGATTCATGAGAGCATTTTATGAGGCAAAGGTCCAAGAAGTGTGCAGTGCCTTTGACTTTCCTCACAAGATTCAGGTGTATTACTCCTCTTCGACATAGAAGTTTATGATGAAGTTTAAAATATAATACCTTATCTTGTTAGCTCTCTGTATTCATGTTTTTCCTTCTAATCTTTTGCAGGCAACAGCCCTTCAATACTTTAAAAGATTCTATCTGCAATGGTCTGTTATGCAACATCATCCAAAAGAAATCATGTATAGTTCTTCTAAATCCTCAAAACTGTCAAAAGCTTTGCTTTTTCATAAGAGAATAGTTTGAAATTGTTTATCAAATTGAGCTAAGCATTTTGTATCTATGACAGGCTCTTTTAGGCAGTCAATTGCCCTTTGGTCCAATGTTGTAATTTGGACTAATTGTTACCTTTCATTGAACAGGTTAACCTGTGTGTATGCAGCTTGTAAAATAGAGGAGAATCATGTATCTGCTGAGGAAATAGGGAAGGGGATTAAACAAGATCACCACATAATTCTTAAGTATGAGATGGCTGTTCTTCAGGCATGATATGAATCAATTAATCTGTTGCAACTTCCCTATGTTTATTTATCCTTGATATTATTTTCTCTCTGTTCTTCTGTTCATATAAGATTAACTTTATGTGCAGAGTTTGGAATTTGATCTGATTGTTTATGCACCGTATCGCGCAATCGAAGGTTTTGTCAACAACATGGAGGTAATCTGGCATGCCTAAATTGTTGTAGGTTTTCTTATGTCATCATGAGACTCTGATTAATTTGTTAGGAAATTATTTTGTTGCAAGCAAAATTCTGAATGTTATCTTCAAGGGAAGAAGTTGGTGAACCATAACAGGAAATTTAAGTATTTAATACTATTTATTCGGTGTTTGTAAGTTTTTATTCTTGTTATATTCATCTTCTAGGAATTTCTTCAAGCTAGAGATGATGAAATCCAAAAATTGGAGGTATATCCCTCTTCATATATTCCCTTAACCGTTACTAAGTTTTTTAACATGTAGTAACTGAACTTATGATCATAACCGCAAGTCGTTGAGTTAACGTGCCTTACTCAAGTGTCATTTTCTCATACTGGCATAACATTTCCATGTACTCTGCAGAGTTTGCTCAAAGCGGCGACAGCAGAAGCTGATAAAGTTATGCTCACAGATGCTCCACTCCTCTTTCCTCCTGGCCAGGTTGCATGATAGTTTCCTTTATCTCCCTTGCTTTTGTTTTTGTCAGATTGAAGATTGATAATAACCCATCAAAGAATCTAGTCGGACTCATGGTTTGGGATATTTCAGTAAAGCTCAATTATGTTACTCAATACATGATGGTTCTGTGTTTTCTCTTTTACAGATGTATAGGTGAGAACTGCATTAATTAATATTTATAATATAGTAGTTTAGCTTATCGAAAAAGACTCACCATGTTCCTTCTTTCAGGAGTTTTGTTTCTTTTGCTTATATGTAACAAAAACAAGTATCACAAAGTGCTGTATTATTTCTCAATTGTTAGACGTGTGTCCTTGCAGTTGGCGTTGGCGTCTTTACGTATTGCAAATGGGGTTCTTGGAGTGATTGACTTTGATAGGTTATTTCTCTTCTTCTATCTCCATCCGGATTCTTTATCCTTTGCCACCATATATGGTCCTCGAATAATTATCTTTCCATGATATTTAATCTCCTGGCCTCTAATTTCTTTATAAGCAAGCTTTTATTGGTTGCATTTTCAACTAAACTGCATTTGGTGCAGGTACATAGAGAACATTGTTTCTCAACCAAACTCTGAGCACACGACTTCAGCGCTTACAAAGTTACTTGATAACATCGAATTTTTGGTATGCACTAACTTTCATATATTCTCATAACAATGAAACTTACATATCAAAAAGGCAGTTTTTACTATATGCTCTCTCTATTTGCAGGTGAAAAACTACAAGTGCCCAAGTGAAAAGGACATGAAGCATATAAACCGGAAGTTAAAATCTTGTCTAGGGCATAGTTCTTCACATGACGAGTACACCAACCTTTCTGCTTTTGAATCTTTTAACCACTTCATATATTTCATAGTTTTTGCATCTTTAGTTGACTCTCTTCTCTATTCATTTTCCTCAGGAGTAAGAAACGGGAGAAGAGATCGAAGCACAAGTCACATAGGAGCTCCAGTGATACACCAAACGGAGCACCGATAGGTTAAGTTTCTCGTTCTGCCATTTGCAATTTTCCCTTGGTACTTTGGTAAGTTTTAATCTTATTAAATGAGAAAATCCTCTTTATAGTTTTTTTCCCCTGTTGTTGTTCTTACTAGTAAATTTGAACAGATCCGAATAATCTTATATTGGAAGTTTATGTTAAACAAAACAAATATTAGCCAAAAGTTTTTTTATTTCGAAGATGTCGATGAACAAAAAGGGGTGAGCATTAACCGAACCGAACCTAAATCTACGTACACATAGTTGGTGTTCGTTTGGCGGTCGCTGGCAACTGCGACCAGCGATCGCGACTGCGCGTTATTCGTTTGGCAGTCGCGGAATCCCGTGACTGGTCGCAGCGACCAGCGACTGAATATCAGCGACTGGTCACTGCGACCAGTCGCTGGATCCTGCAACTGCTAAACGAAAAACACAGCGACTGCCAAAATAAATTTATTTTATGTTTTTGTTATATTTTCATTGATAAATTTATGACTTTATTTATCATATTTGGCTTAAAATTTGTTATAAAAATTTTAATATTAATAAATTATTTATTAAAAAATGTTGATAAATTAAATTTAAAAATTATAAATTATGATAATAAATTAATAAATTATTAATTAAAAGAGATAAAAATTTTCACTTCATATGTAAATTTTATTTTATTTGAACTTTCTTATGTATTATTATTGTCAATATTTTATATATATATATATATATATATACATATATTCTGTTAATATTCTATTTTTTTTGTATTAACTTATTTTTTTTTCCTTCTGTGACATTTTTTTGCTTTAATAATTCTTTTTGGTAATTCATTAAACATTATTCACGTCATCTTATATTTTTTATGTCAAACTTAGCAATGACTCCTCATCTATTATTCATTAATCCTATTGTTGGGACTATATATTTATATAGGAATTTCAAAAAAATTATTATCTTATTATATTATCGAAATGTGTTAAATTTTACACTGGTCCGACTCGGGACCAGCGGAATTTATTAATTTATAGAGGTTTTACTGTAGTAGCAAATGATAAAAAAAATATTGAAAACTAATTATAAATCAAATTTTTTCATTTAAAAAAAAAGTGTTAAAAAATCAGTCGCAGCGATTACTAAACGAACAACATAGCGACCAGTCGCGCGATTACTAAACGAACAACACAGCGACCAGTCGCGCGATTACTAAACGAACAACATAGCGACCGGTCGCGCGATTGATAAACGAACAACGACCTGCAATTTCTAAGTCGCAGTCGCTGGCGAACACGCCCATACAACTCATTTGGTTGATACTTTCTTCAATCCCAACCGATTCGAGAAAAAAAAAATGTTATCTTATAAATTAATTAAATATAATATACCCAAAAATCTTAATCACATTTCACTAAAAAACCTTCATAAAGAAAAAATCATTCATCTACTTTTTCAAAAAAAAAAAAAAAAAATTCTTCATATCTGTTTTCCCCCTTTTTTTTTTTTTTTTTTGTCAATTTATCCATTTTCCCTTTACCTTTTTTTTTCTATTATAAGTTGACCAATTGTATTTTATGTTTACTAACTAAATTTTCTTTTAAGCTATTTTAAAGTTTAGAATATGAATAATTTTAAGTTATTTCAATTCTTTTTTGACCAAAGTAAAAACCAAGTCAAATCAAACCGAACTATCAAAATCAAACCTGAACTAACCTAATTATGGTTAAGTTCGGCTAGAGTTTTATTAGAACTGATAAGCGTACCAGATCCAAAAATAAACCGAAATGTCCACTTTTCATGAACTTTTAAACCCAATTAAACTACCATTTGGTTAAGTTTAGGCGTACACAACCATCTTCCGAATGGTTTGTTCTCACATATTGATGCAAATAAAAGATACAATACCCATGGTGATTTGGTGAGTGCTCGGATACACCTCACTTACTCCCTTGATGAGACTTGTAGTTCTATCATATTTATCCATCACAATTTTCATGTCTATTATATCCACTAATACCGAATAAGTTATATCTTTCATAGATGATGTCTTATACGATATACCGTACAAGCGAGTTTCTCTTAGAATCCATTGATACTCATCCCCAATTTTTGTATAATATCCTTCATAATCAAAATATATGTTTATGGAAAGGTTGCTTACGGTCTCCTGAAAAAGAAAAAAGAAAACTACTTTAGCACTCATTGATTTGTAGCAGTAAGCCAGTAATAACAGTTGTTTAGGTTATACCTCTTGTCTCGTAATACTAGTTGTATCAATTATATTAAATTGTTCTAGTTGTCCTATATTTGCAAATTGATTATCACTTGGAGAAAAAACACTAATCTACCTATGATTCAACCACTATAGTCCATTAATTAACAATGCAATGTCCTAATCAACCTAGAATACATGGTTACCAATCCAATGTCCATTAGTTACCATCACCAATTTCAAATCTAATTGAAATCCCCAAATTGGAAATACAATAACGCTGTTTCACCTTCGTCGATCCTCTGGTCCATCTCTTGCTGGATTTTCGTCGGCTCGTCGCTTCGCCGATCTCTCCTCGCCGGTCTCTCGTTGCCGATCTCTCGTCGTCGGTCTCTCGTTGTTTGTCTATCACGGCGTTATCTCTTTGCTGCGATTCTTCTTCTTCCTCGATCACTCTTCGTAGATCTTCTTCTTCTTCCCTAAATCACTCTTCCCAACACAACGCATCATCATCAAGTCTCTCATGAGTAAGATTTGTTTCCATTTTCACTTGATTTTCTCGTTATATTGTAGAAATTGTAAGATTTATGTGAGTGATTTTAACTTTTCTAAATCCTTAAAACCCTAAATCACCACATTTTTCAGTGCTATTGATTCTAATGCAGTTAAGAGATTCTAATTCTCATAAGAAAATTCTTTCAAAATTATGTCCCGTGAGATATGGAGTAACCAATATCCAAGAAGATGCCTTTCATCTATTCCAAGCTGCCTTATGTGAGTACATGAGACCTTTTGGGAGCAAACCTCAAGGAAATAAGCAAGAGACATGGAGAATAATTGGCATTTCTGTATCTTCAAGTAAAATTGTTGATATACCATATGTATGTTCTTTTAGCTTCTAAATCTCTGCGAATTACTAGTCACTTTCAAATATTACTTGGTTTCACTGATTTGTTAGGAGTGATATCTTATGACTGTAGGAAACAAGCTTGATATTGAGATGTATCAATGTCAATCTACTGCTCCTTCTCATTCAGGAGATGGTTGTGTTCAAGATCATGTAGCGATGAATCCTTTGACTTAGTTTTTCTGTATATATTCAGGTTAGCATTGAAATTTTAGTAATATGATAATGATTGTCACTGATGTAACAGCAAGGGGACTTGGTAGAATTAATTTTGATACAATAGGCGAGGATTAGACTTAGACCATCTCCCAAGCATGGAGCTGATTGGTTTTAAGTGTGTGGTTAACTATGATTTCCCAAATACCTTAGAGGATTACATCCATAGCGTGCATGAGCTAAAGGAATGATCGTTGCATTCTTTACACATGACAATGATAAGTTTTCAAGAGAGCTTATCAAGATCTTTCAAGAATTTGGCCAAGTTGTACCTCCTACTCTCGCCGCACTAGTCCGATCATATGGTTGGAGGTGGAATCTCATTTCTCTTCTTTCATCTGAGTTAACCAATCATTTCTTATTTGGTTTGAAGATCTGATTCAATATTTGTTGACTTGTTTAGGTTCTGGGTGTGGTGGGTTTAGAGATAAACGATCAAGATCACGTTAAACTTTGTACCTTATGGTGGAAAGAGAACTTGGTTGAGAATCAACATTCTCTGGTTTGTTCTTTAGCTGAGCTTTAATTATGCTGATACTTGATGATGAGTGCTTGTTTTGGAGTTGAAGTTCTCTGCTTTAAATTTAGGAAGCATTGTTGAAGATGTAGGAAAGGATCCGTAATGTTTTGGAAGACCTTCCTAAAACGGATTTTATGAAGTATTTTTGAAGTGTGCTCCATAGTCACCTTTGACATTATATATTTTTAAGAAATGATTTTTTTTTTTGTGACGAAGTTGATTATCTTGTAAAATATTTGACATTATATAGTTACTCATTACCTTATGTTTAAGTGAGATACCTAGTATAATAATAATTAGGAAGGAGTCATTGAAGTTTAGGAAGACTTACTGAAATTTCAAGAAAGTCTTCCTAAAGCATCTAAGCATACATTTAATATTTATAGACCAACACATGATTGTGTTGGTGAAAAGGATCTTTGTTCGATGGAGATTGGTGTACTCACATATGTTAGACATGAACTATAGCATAAAGAGATTTAAAATCACAATTATTTGAATTTAGGAAGAGTTTCATAATGTGTAGGAAGACATTTCTTGAGTTTAAGGAAGGTCTTCCTATATATGTCAAGGGCTTATTGAAATTTCAAGAAAGTCTTCCTAAATCGTCTTAAACACGTTTATAGACCAACACAGGGTTGTGTTGCTGAAAAAGATCTTTGTTCGATGGAGATTGGTGTGCCCACATATGTTAGATATGTCGCTCACGTCACCTTTGGTTAGAGACAAAAACCAAATCAGGAGCATCTGGGTTTGATACTGAATGATGAATGATTATCAAGAGAAGTAAAACTAAGGAACACAAAATTTGATTATGAATGAAGAATGATTAGTAAGAGAAGTAAAAATAAGGAAAACATAAAAATTAGGACACACTTCCTAAATGTTAAGTATCCTTTCCTGAATTTTTTTAAAAGTTTTCTAAATCAAAATAACTCGAAAGTTAACCAAACTGCGAGATCACACCTAAAATCGATCAAGCAGCACCCAACAGCTCCTAATTGAAATGCCATGTTCCTGTACACAAAACAAAAAAAAAGTGTGATGAACGAAGTGGACAAATTAAGGTATGTGTCTTTATTAGTTTTAAATTGGTTAAACCATGTCCTCTATCGAGTCTTCTAAGTTGAGAAACATATTCTGAGATTTTCTTAATTGCTTCCACCTGCGAAATGATGTTATTTTAAGTCATTAGATTCTATTTTGACAGATCCAAAACCCCATATCTTTGTCACTAACATAGAACGTGTCTGTCTTTTGTTTACATGTTCGTTTAGAAACATACTCTTAATAAAATCTGTCAACTGGACATCATCGTTCTTTGAAGCCACATGTTGACCACATTATTCAAATGCCAAATTGTATTTTGAAACTAGATCATGACTTGAATGCCATAAACAAGAATTGGAGTCTAAGGAGAGAGATAGTCTTACACTATGCAGGTATATGAGCTTTTCATTGACTAGCTTCTCCAATAAGAGAGCAAGCTCCGTGGCTGAGGGGTCGTCGGGGTGTAACCCCCTAAGAACTTTACGTTAAGTTGTAACCACCCGTTTTTTTAAAAAAATGTTTAGCCCCTAAAAAGTTTCATCTCGAGTTGTAACCCCCTTTCGTTGACTTTTTGGTTGACTTTGATGACTGTACAGTTGACTAGACGCCACTGTGCAGCTGACGTGGCAAATAAAACAAAAAGAAAATAGAGTTCATTAGGCCTGGACGTTCGGGTATTCGGGTCGGGTTTGGGTCGGGTATGTTCGAGATTCAGGTTTTCGTGTTTAGAAATTTAGGACCCGTTCGGGTATTTTTAAATTTCATGTTGGGTTCAGGTTCTAAAATTTTGTATCCAAATCTAACCAAATTAATAAAAAACAACTAAAAAACCCGAGTATTTTTACGTAAATCTATCAAAAAATAACTTAAATACCCAAACCTGAACCCTACCCAAAATTTAAAAATACTCGAACGGGTCTTAAATTTTTAAATACGAAAACTCAAAGTTACTAGATTCTTAAGCCGTTTAGAGCATATCTAATAATATATTAGTATCTAATAATATATTAGATTTTAGAGGCTACACCGCGACGACTCTCTATAAATATCTTGTGTGAAATTCAATTGCAAACAAAACTGACAATAACAACCTTTGGTTAGCAACTCTTATTATAACCATAAAGAGTATAATGGTTGCTATGTTGTGAATCACAAAACCAGTAACAATTACCCTTTTCAAAAGCAATAACATCATTATTTTGTACCACGGTTTACTCATGTATTTTTTTTATTGTTTCTAACTATTCATTTATTTTTTATCATTAGAAATTTTTTATTAATACTGATAAATTTAAGACCCATTCGAATATTTTTAAATTTCGGGTCGGATTCAGATTCGGATATTTTAGTTATTTTTGGTTAGATTTACGTAAAAATACTCGAGTTTTTTTAGTTGTTTTCAAATAGTTTGGTTAGATTTGGATACAAAATTTCAGATTTTTGAATATTTGGGTAAACCTGAACCTGAAAATACCCAAACCTGAAATTTAAAAATACCTGAACGGGTTATAAATTTCTAAACACGAAAACCCAAACACGAACATACCCGATCCGAATACCCGAATGCACAGGCCTATTGAATTCTATTTTTTTTTGTTTTATTTGTCATGTCAGCTGCACAGTGGCACCTAGTCAGCTGCACAGTGTACCTAGTCAGCTGCACAGTGTACCTAGTCAGCTGCACAATGACGTCTAATCAGCTGCACAGTCATAAAAGTCAACCAAAAAGTCATCGAGAGGGGGTTACAACTCGAAATAAAACTTTCTAGGGGCTAAACATTGTTTTTAAAAAACGGGTGGTTACAGACTTAACGCAAAAATTTTAGGGAGTTACACCTCGACGACCCTATTTGAGAAAATTCTAAAAGTTTATGACTTTAACAATAACTTTCTCTCTCTTTAGTGAATGTGTGTTTCTTCTATGTTTCACAGCCACACCCCTTTTCACCTTACTCTCTCAATCTTCATTTCAATCTATATATAGGTGACACATCAACCCTAGTGCACATCAATCTATATATAGGAGTGTTTTGTTTTCTTTGACAAGGCTAAGCTTTTTAATAAATGCAACAAGAGTAAAAGCTTAACCTTTTGCGCCAGCTATCACCAACACAAACAGTCCTCTTTGCTCATCTTTGTGGTCCCAAAGGTTTTAACCCAACCCAAGTTAAAGTTACATTTACCATGAGTTCACCTGTGGTTTACATTTTTACTTTCTTTATCCTTGTTTGCTTGCTATCTCAAGTTCTCATCTTCACAAATCTTCACCTGAGAACATGATAATCAAGCCAAAGAAACCTACACTTAGTTTGAAGAAAGAGATTCTTCTTCTCGTTCCTTGGATTCCAGTCTATGTTCTTGAATATGATTACTCAATCTTGACACTTAGCAGTTTAATCACCATAAACATGCTTCATTCTTCAGCATTTAACTTATTTTCAATGCACTTTAGCTGTGATTACTCACATTGCTGAACTAAGCCACCAACACATCCTTTGTTCATCAGAGTTGTGAAAATTAGTCCAATACAAACGTGTATAAGACTCAACTCTTCAATGATCCCTTCATGCTGCATTTAACTTGAACACTTGATGTCACCCCTCATAAATTCCATTAACAAGTTAAGAAAACGTCTCCAGCTTGTTAATCGCAACAGAACACTTCAGAAGCTTCACCACTTATGAGAGTTATACATTCTCCACCACAGCTTCTGTTAAAGCCATTTTCCTGATACAGTGACTGACATATAATATATCCCTCTCCAAAACTTGATTCCCTTGCTACCTTCTTAGGATTTCTTTATGCGCCTTGAGTTCAAAACCCTCTGAATTCTCTTGGATCATATGCATACAACGAAATCATCTTACCCTCAGACTTGAAGCTATTGATTCACCATGTTAACAATCCCTAAAGCTTGTTATGTACCACAAAAGCTTGAGATTACCTTTTACAAAACCTGTTTCACAAAAACATTCCATAACAGATCACTTGTTTTGATTAAAAATGTCTCTCATCAGCAAAGCCTTGTGATAACCTGAGACAACCATGTACAACAACTTTCACACCAGATCTACAGCCTAATGCACTTTTTGCCGTAGAACAGACCTGCAACAAAACTCCACCAAACGACTTGAACCTTGCACCATTCAATTCCCAAACTTAAAACAAAGCCCCTTTGTTCTTTATCAACACCTGATACTTGAAGAAACCCCATTTGAATAACCCGAAATTCTTTTTCCTTGAGAAAATACTCACATATACTCCTCGTGATGTAAACACAACAACTTGAAACTCCTTAGTTGTTGTTTTCTAAATGCAATCTTAAATTTCCTACATTTGACTCCTTTTTAGGACTTCTACTAAATTGCTAACACCAACTTTGAGATGAGTTATGTATCCAGCTTGATACACAACACTTTCACAGTCCTGACACAACTCCTGCTACACTTGCGCTTGTCTCTCTTACAAGCACTTCACTGTCTTTATTTCAACGCCTTAATGTCTTTCTTGGAAACACTTTCATATATTGCAACTCCTTTCTAGAAACATGCTACTTGTTTTTTAATGTCATCACGAACAACCAACTTCAAACCAAAGTATGTAATAATCTTTTCACTCAATGAGTTTACCTTTAATTAAGTTGGATACCCATTGAACTTGTTGATAACCACATGTTCTTAGCTTTCCTTTCTTTGTAGTAAGACTAAATGTCCATGAACCTTAATCAACAGTGAGTTATGCAGCCTTAAACTCATTGCTTTCGAGTTAAACACCCAAGAGAACATCCTCGAAACATAGCTCTACCAAGAACCATAACCTTTTTGATGTTACTCTATCTTTGTAAGCTCAGCTTCACTTCTTTGAGTTATGTTACTCTTCACTATGGATTTGAACAACTTCACACGTTCTTTAGAATCAGAAAAAATAACCATGGCTTATCACTTAAAAGTGTGTCTGAACCCTTGACACATCCTCTTTCTTCTTAAAGCCACTCCACCTGATCCATTTTTACCCTAAGAACACCAAGAACCTTGTTCAACAACCTTGCCTTATCAACCTCAAACATTCTCTCTAACCAGCATCCTTCTCATTTCTACTTGAAGATCTCTTCATGATCTAATAATGAAACAACTTAGATTGATACACCATCAAACCATACCTTAATCCCAAAATCAAAACCTTGTACTCTTCTTTAGTTAAAAACATTATATACTCATCTTGCACCACTGTTCAAAAGAACAGGACACGCCGCCCAACTCTCCTAGCTAGGAAGACTATCGACACAAGAAGGAAATATAATCAATTTCTAACCATCAAATACTTCTTTTGACGCTTGAAGATCTGATTCAAAACACAAGATAACCACTGAGATTTAATTTCTCCACCCCAAATAAAAACTACTTGCTCTCTTAGATTCATTCCAACAAAATCATCGTGTGTTATACAAAACACAAATCTGCACATAAACATGAGTCTATGATGCTACTTCACTGTTTAAGAGTTTACACTTAAAACAGAACCTCAAACATTGTACGGCCTATACCAAACAGACTTGCAACCTTCACTGCATTCCCTCTGAAAATAGCAGTCTTGTAGCTTCTAATTCTCTACTGATCCACCAACTATAGACTCCATTTCACAAGAACATATAGCTACACACATAGACAAACATTTAAAAAGAACCTCCTTTCAAAACTCAGCCTAGACCATTGAAGTATACTTGTCAAGACTCACACTTGTATTAGCTTATACCAATACAAACACTGAAATACCAGCAACCTTTCCTTGCTTCAACACATCTCCTGACGTAGAACCTGACACATAACATAAACAGTTTTTGTTGTTTCAGCCTTTGATGTTCCAACAGACCTGACTTTGTTCAAGCATACTTCTTAACTTGATTCACTAAAAAAATACCTGCAACTCCTTTTCAGAATATCCAGAAATACTTACTCATATTCTACAACCCAATTCATATAAAATTCAAGCTTTTAAGGCGTCTCTTAGTTTATGAGTTTTCGAGGCTATGACTACAACACCACCGGCAGCTGATTTAACCACACTGAAACTTGGCCAATCCCTTGTGAAATCAGTACACAACCTTGTGTTCTAACCAACTTTCATTTACAACAAATATGCAAAACTTGAGTAAATCACAACTTCAATAAACATCATCACAAATACCTTGTGACTGCAGTGAAATCAGACTTGTTGTCTCCTAACATTGAGTCTTGATGTTGATGCTTTGATTCTTACATCAACCTTTTAAACCGGTTCTTCAACATTGATCAAGAACACCCATCTTTGATCATATGCTTCTCTGCTACAGAACCTGATGTACTTAACCTTACAACATTCTTCTTGTGAGTAATCTGAATCATTCTCACTATGTTGCACATTCTTGTACCCTTAAAGGACTTAGAGACAACCTGATTTCATAACTTTTAAATTGCCTCACTTGATTCATATTTCCATTGCAAATCTTTCCTTATCGTACTAGCTTGTCCATGACTCACTTTCACACTTAATTTCAGACCATGCCAAAAGTTTTCTCCTTTGCTTCTTGATATATCATGGTTTTTACCCGTTTTTAGCCATGATATAGGTCTTGTTTTCAGAGTCCTTCTAGTGTTATTGTAGTCTTTTTGAGTCTTTTCAGGTTTTGGCACGTTTGGAGCATAATTGGAGATATTGGAGCATTCTGGAGTTTGTTTTTGGCATTCGTTGAATAACTTCCCACCGTTGTATCAAATTTGGATACAAGATAGATCAATGGATTAGCTTTCATTTGCAAGTGGTTTGAGGCCATTCTAACGGTGCGATCAAAAGTTATGCCAGTTTTCGTGAAGACAGTCCAGTCTGGCGAGCACAGAGTCCTGGTATCGACCGACACCCACCTGGTATCGATCGATACCGACTGCAGAAAAGGAAAACACGTGATTTTACAAGTCTGAAGAGTCTGCAACTTGGCCCAGAAGATTCTATTATTTACAATTAAGCCCAGAACGTGTTTTAGCATTATATTTAGGGTTTTCATCCACTTTTAGGAGAGACGGGGATTTGATTCTAATACTTTGAGAGAGATTGGTTCCGGGTTTTGGGGAGACAATTCTGAACCCTTGTTTTACTCTTGATTTATTTTATGTAATCTATTTTATTCATGATGTTTGCTTCATTCACCATGTCTGAGTAGATTCCTTGTTAGGTTTAGGGTTATTCAAAGGTGTTTGATGAATTGTTAGGTTGATCTGAATTGATAGGGAGAGATTCAATAGAGTTCTTCATCTAGACTTGTGATTACTACTGATTTTAGCTTCATGACCTAGAATCTGATCTTAGGTAGTTTGATTGGCACGAAAGTGTGATTGATTGCCTGAACTAGTGTTAGATGAGCAAAAGACTTATTCGCAAAGAAATTTGGTTTAGGATTTTGTGAACAATTGAAACCTGATCATTAATGCTTGTTTGAATTCATAGGATTTGCAAAGAAATTTGGAATTCTAGGTTTAGACATAGATAATCTTCGCCGCGACGGTGGTTGATTTACATTTGTGTTCAAGTTCAAGAACAGTGCTTAATATCCTCCTGTACATTCTATTTAAACTGCAATTCTTGATTTACCGGAGAATTTCCCTAGGCTTTAGCGTTTTTCCTCCATTGATTTCACAACATTTATATTCTGCTGTTTATTTCCTGCATCACTTTGTTCGCTTAGCTTAATTTGAGTCTTAATATCTATTGAGTGAATTTCTTGAGTCTTTGTGGTTCGACCCCTACATACTGCAGCTACTGCTTAAGTACTTTTAGGGTATTATATTTGAGCATATCAAATTTTGGCGCCGTTGCCGGGGACTCTAAATTCACCATTAGATTTTAGATTAGAGTTTCGACTATGTTCGTCGGCATCGATCGATACCCAGCATGGTATAGATCGATACTCGGTCGTAATTTTTTTTTTTTTTTTTTTGTTACTTGCGTATTTTTGACTCTTGTGTTTCAGGAGAACAGAGAGGTTAGCAGAGATGAACAATCCACTGATTTGTGAGTTCGTGATGATGCTGGAGCTTTTAGAGAACCATGAGGGACAATTGTACAATGAGAGGGAAAAGACTCGATGGAGATGGAAACATCATTGTACCCTCCCGCTGTTGTGAATGTGGTTAATCGTGCTAGGACGATTGGTGAGTACAACAGGCCTGATCAGTTTTTATCCAATCGAGCAGCGATTTCGTGTTCCTGCGTTTCAAAGGAATGACTTGAGCTGAAACCTGCATATTTCGCTCTTGTGGGTCAGCATCTCTTCATGGTCTTCTCTATGAACATCCCATGGATCACATTGAGAGGTTTGAGGACTTGGTCACTAGCATCAAGTACAATGGAGTGTCCTATGATTTCCTCTTCTGTAAGCTTTTTCCATACTATCTTGGTGGGGTATGCAGCTTACAGGCTGAAACAGTTGCCTCCGGGATCGCCTGAGCACCTGGGAAGAGACGAAGAACGCATTTCTGAACAACTTCTATGACGAATGCGAGATCCGAGGAGTTGAGAGAACAAGATCTCCCTATTCTCCAAGGTGCACTGAGGCGTTTAAGGCTGCTTGGGTTGAGATTCAGATCTTATCAGAGAGATGTCCGCATCACGGGTTCACGCAAGTTCAAGTTGTTGGTATCTTCTTCAGAGGGATCGATTGGATAGTATCAGATGGCTTTAGACGCTGCAAGCAATGGTAACTTCAACACCAGGTATCCCAGAGGACGCTTATGTGTTTATTGATGAACTCTAGTGTCTAGAACAGATACCAAAAATGCAGATTTCGAGAGAAAAAAGCAGAATGGTAATTGCTGATGGGTTGCAGATCGCTGAGGTACATGCCAAGCTGGATTCAGTTACCAGTCTGTTATTGGGTAAGCAGCATAAGGCAGTGCACTTGCTGAAGAGTCAGAGAACATCAAAGAGGGTGAAGCAGAGGATGTCAACTACATAGGTGGTAATGGATTTCAGAATTCGTACACCACGGCTTCAATAATAACTCTTAGAGAGAAGGGTTTCAATCTGACTTCAAGTCTGCGAACTTCGGAGCAAACTCCTATGCTCAGAAGCCATTTCAGAACAGTGGGTACACTCGCACCTATGGAATTCTATCCTCCAGACACCACCTCCCAAAACTCAGGAAAGCAAAGTTGAGGACTATGCTTGAACAGATTCTTGGGGGCTAGCAGAAGATGACTGTCGACTTTATTACGGGGAAGATGGATGCCATATACACTAGATCTGAACGGAAATTGTTAGGCCTTAACATCCATCATAAGAAGTTGGAAACCCAGATTGCTCAGACAGTAGAAACTGTTAAGAGACAGGATGGTTTCCTACCGGGAAAGACGGTGAATCCGAGAGAGCACGTCAATGCCATTACTGTGAGAAGTGGAAGAGAGGTCACTCAAGCTTGAAGAAACACCTACTCTCCCGAGCAGCTTCATCGATCTATGCTGCAGATGACACGATGAGATTCCTGAATTGCCCCTAGTATCGATCGATACTCCTCCAGATCGATCGATACCCCTCAAATCGATCGTTGCCTGGTTCAGAGTTCTTCAGAACAAGTTGCAAAAATCTCAAGTATAGATCGCACACCCCCCCTTGTATCGATCGATACCAGTCCAAAGTCGACCAGAAGCAGACTACAGGGCATGTTGGGAGAGTCTATGATACCAAAGATTCCTTTCTCTCGACCCCCTGCCAAGTCTAAGAAAGAAGTAGAAGAGGCCAGATGCAAAGCAATGATAGAAAAGTTGATTGTTGAGCTTCCTGTTGTCGATGCTATCAAGACTTCACCAGCTCTCAGGAGTATGCTAAGAGGATGGTTACCAATGGTGTGAGTCCTGAGGAAGCAGCACTGCTCACAAAGGACATCAGTGAAATCCTCCTGAAAAGGACAGTTTCAAAGAAAGAGAAGAAGGTGAAAATCTCGAACATGTCAGTTCTTAGGTTCAGAGTAGGATTTCCAGAGAAGCTACCTGATCCAGGAAGCTTTTTGTACTAGACTATTCCATCTCAACTAAAAAGTTCCCTCATTCTCTCTGTGATCTTGGCTCTAGCATTAAATCTGATGCCTCTCTCTGTAGCTGAAAGCCTTGAGATGACCGATTTCGTTCCAACAAAGATCTCTCTCATCTTAGCTGATAGATCCAAAAGGTTTCCAGAAGGTGTCTTAGAAGATGTTCCACTAATGATCGAAGGCTGTATGATTCCCACAGACTTTGTGGTTTTGGAATATGTTTGACGAACCTCAGGATCCTCTTATTCTGGGAAGACCATTTTTGGCAACAGCTGGTGCCATCTATTGATGTGAGAAAGGGACAGATAGAGCTTGATTTGGGTGATAAAAGTCATGAGCTTTAACATGGACAAGCTGAGGAGGAGATCTACCATTGATGGACAGACCTTTTCTGTAGAGATTTCCATTGATGAGAACCCAAACACAGAGCTTTCAGAAGACATTACTGCTGGGTATGTCAAGGTGTTGGATGCTACTGATGAGCTTAAGGATTGGAGTGAGGATTGTCTATTCAGTACAGGCTCGAGGAAGAGGCTCCAATTAATGCCAGACTGATGGAAAATGATGTCTTTACATTGGAGGCAAGGATTGCAGAGCTAAACTACAGAAAAAGTGGTGAGATTCGTGTTTCAGGACATTGCGTTAGTCGACGCAGCATTATGCCCGCCAGCTGATTTTAAGCAAAAACTTCCACCTCTCACACACCAGACCACCTCGGAGAAAGCAAAGGTACACACCTC
Source organism: Crucihimalaya himalaica (assembly GCA_004349715.1). Lineage (NCBI taxonomy): Eukaryota > Viridiplantae > Streptophyta > Magnoliopsida > Brassicales > Brassicaceae > Crucihimalaya > Crucihimalaya himalaica. Next base: position 632,990 of record SMJT01000040.1, on the reverse strand, counting down.
TTTTTCTAATTCCAGACCACCTAATATCATCAATCATATATCGCCATCTACTTCACACTTAAGCAAGCCGCGAGACTCTCGTCAAGCGCTTGTTGTTTCTTTTGATGACTGTGCAGGAAAACAAAGGTATCCCACCCAATCTTCCATCCCGCCCTGATGCTGTTCCTCACTTCCTTGGTAGACCATATGCAGTTAATGCTTACACACCACCTTGGATGAGACGTTGTTGTCACAGATGCATTCACTTGTCTCTCCGCGAACCACCCGACGCCTGAGCCCCGACACAGTCAAGCTAATGACATTAAACAAGCCGCTTAGTGGAGGCAACCCACTGGTGAGTCTGTATATAAGTTTAATTTCAATCTTTTTCTGATTTTGTGTTTTTGTGTCTGCACGAGAAACAGATCCATACGAAGCAATATCAATCGACACCAGTCAAGTGTCGATCGATACCCCATCCATGGAAAAGGAGCCTCTGCCCGACAAACACTTGGCTAGATAACTTCTTTGCGTTTCATTCGCCAGTCTGTTCTTTTGATTTCTTTTGCCAACTCTTGCTAGATAAACACTCGGGACAGCTGTGTTTAAGTATGGGGAGGTAGTCGCTGACATTGTGTTTGTTTTTCTTAGAGTCAGTCGTTTTCGAGTTCAAAATTTGTTTTATTGAGTCAAAACTTGTTGGAGATTATTGATCTTTTACTTGAATCTTTTGTTGCTGACCTTGCTTTGAAGTGACCAGTGTTAACAGAATCAGTTCTAGATCGACTAATGAAAAATCCAAAGACTGACCAGTTGACTAGAAGACACCCATGTCTCCAGCAGAGTCCTTCCCAAAGCCTGAGCCAAATTATTGCACTTCATCGTTGTGGTTAGTGTTTTAAGGCTTTGAATTCATCATTCATATCTGACAAAAAAAACCCATGTGTTTGAAAATTATGGTATACCTCTCCCTTGACACACGTTGATACTTAAGATGCATGAAAGATGAGATGATTTCCGCCGAGTAGAGGGCTAGGAACATTTCCAGTGATCCCACTTTTCTACTTGGATAAGGAATGATCACACAAAGGTCTGAAGCGAGGGATAAGAACATTTCCCGAGACCCTGTTATTCGCCTAAGACCTTTGATACTTTGAGAGGGGAGAACCGGGGATTCGGTGGCAAACACCATCAATACTCGCGTCTCAAACCTTGATTTGTATATGCGAAGCTAAATCCAAAATCAAGAGAATAATACAAGAGATAAGTCTGGGGGAGAGTAAAATAATACCAAAGTATGAAATTTGGGTGGTTCCTTGGTCATGATATTGTATGGGAAAGAATCTAGAAGGTTCTTGAACATTGATTACAGCGATGAAACCGGCGATGAAGGTTTGGTTGGATGATGTTGTGAAATAATGTGTGTAGTCTGGGAAGCTGCGATTGTTTACGGAGAAGTACATGGTGGTTAGATCTGAAACTGATTAGGTGATATCTGGAAAGCTTGGGATATGGGGCACGTGCCCCACCCCTCATACACTTGCGTCTGCCCCTGGCTACTGTGAGTGAGCTGCTTTATGAACCACCAAAATGAGTTTTACAACTCCTTTTCCTCTTATTTGAGCTGCTAACCAAGGTCCTTAGCTTGATTTACAACATGAGATACTCTAATCTCCATAAGCTTTCTCATCACTTGAGAAAACACATGATGTTTCACCAAATAAAGTCTTACGGCTTCTTCTTCTCCTTAGCACCAATAACCAAGAGCTCTTGCTTGTTGTTTCACCTACAACGTGGCTTGTCTCCCACAACCAAGCTCTCCAAAGAAAGGAACGTGAACTCGTAAAGGAAAAGAGCCTTCTTGCTCCACTCTTCCAAAGATCCAACCTTTTCACTTCTTTTCACTTTCTTTATTTCTTTAGGTATCTTCTCTTTTAGATCTGAATCGTATTTCTTTCTTTTTGTTTCTGCTTCTCACAGATCTGAGACTTCCTTCTTGAAACTGATTGCTCGAGTAATTAACCCGAAATACCGCAAGGACACGGTGAAGTGCGCAGTAGTATATTCGGGGTCGATCCACAAGGGCCAATGATACTCTAAAAATTTGTGAGATTCGTAAATAGCTAAAGCGTAAAAGTTTTGTTTTGGATTCCAAATTGAAAATAAAAATGCAAAGAAATGTACGATGTAGATTATATGATAAAAAGCATTGGGTCGTAGGGTAATTCAGAGAAGTAATTTAACGAGATAAATCGAATAAGAAACTCAACAATTAAGCACCGTTCTTAAACATAAACACTAAGGTAGATTAATCCTCTTTCGAGGCATTAACCTCTAAACTTGACTATTCAATTTTACAAACTGTCGTTTGAGACCTCCTAGTCAAATTTGCTTTATCAAGCTATTTTACTAAGTTCACAATACTTCCTAACATCAATTTTCTTTGGCTAAGATTATATTTCTCAATTTACATCATTTCTTTCAACCTTTCAACACTTTCATGTATAGATAAACCTAAGATCTAAAACAAGGTGATCAATCCTATTCTAGCATTAAGCGCATGTGAATTGAAGAACCAAAGATTTAGAGTCTCCTAAAACATTCAAAACATCCAACCATTAGATCTCCTACTTAGAACCCTAAAACCCAATTAAGAGATCTACTCAGACATAATTAAAGGAATAGCAAAAATCAAAGAGGAAGACATAATGGAAATTGCAATTGATTAAGAAAATAGGGTTTAGAAATCTTCTCCAAATTGTCAGGAAGGATCAAACTCTAATCCGAGGAGTAGCTTACAAGATCAAAGTCTCTCCAAAATAATCGAAAAATTCTAAAGAAAAGCGTAAAAAAGAAGTGTCTCCATAAAATTAGGTCTTCGGGTATTTATACCCTTTTGCAAAAAAAAAAAAAAGATAAGATAAGATTGAAATCTTCGCACGATCCAATCGATCGATCCAGTTATGGATTGATCGATCTCCTCCTATTGAGCCCATCCGTCGAGTCCGATCGATCGTTCCAGTCGTGGATCGATTGATCCCTTGGTTCTTTCTTTATCCGGCAGCTTGGACCGATCGATCCCGGTATGGATCGATCGATCGGTCTCTCTTCTTTCATCCGGCAGCATGGATCGATCGATCCTAGTGTGGATCGATTGATCCTAGTGTGGATCGATTGATCCTAGTGTGGATCGATCGATCTCTTCTTCTTCATTCTTGCTTTGTCTCGCGATCATCCCCAAAAACAGGTAAATACTTCTCATTTTCGCGTAACGTCCCATAATCTGTAGAAAACTAAAAACTCGACCAAAAAGACACTAAAGGACACTATAAAGACACAAATGACTTAGAAAAGACGTTAAAACGTAAGGTGAAAGACGTCAAAAACACAACATATCAGAAACTCAGGTTATCCACGAGTTTCTGCTTCCTTAGAGAAAAGTTCTCGTAAGCATCAAACTCTACGACTTATAATCTTGACAATACCATAATTCTTGGCTTGGAGAATCATAAAACACAGAATCCAGGCTCTGATACCAATCTGTTAAGGATTTAGAGGCTCAAAAGTGATTACTTTACGAGCTTAAACCTCAGCAAACCAAGATCCGAAGCTGTTTGATGCATAACAAACAAAACAGAGACTGAAACAGAGAGTAAAGCAGAGACTAGAGAAAGAGATGGGAGCACACACATTTAAGGAGTTCAATAGTGTCTATGTGACACTACCTACATCTTGTCGAGACCTTCAGCTCGGAATCCACTATAAACGAATCAGAGATACAAATATTACAATGTGAAAACTCTTAGTAGCCAATACACTAATATTATGTACTACTTCCTAATATACTTGAGAAAACACTAAAAGTTTATGCCTTTAACAATGACTTTTTCTCCTCTTTAGTGAATGTGTGTTTCTTCTATGTTTCACAACTACACCTCTTTTCACCTTACTCTCTTAATCTTCATATAAACTTATGTATGGATGAGAGATCAACACTAGTGCACATTCCCAAAACGCCCAAAGTGTCTCTCACTTCTATTGCGTTTTGTTCTCTTTGACAAACCTCAAATTTTGTGATAAATGCAACAAGAATACAAATTCGTTATTTTGTACCAGTTATCACCAACGCAAACCTTCTCTTTACTCCTCTTTATAATCTCAAAAATTTTAACCCAACTCAAAATAAAATTACATTTACCTTGAATTTACCTTTGGTTTATATTTTTACTTTCGTTATCCTTGTTTGCTTAGCTATCTGAAGTTTTCATTTTCACAGGTTTTAATACGGGAAAGCATTTGAGAATTTGACCCATTGAAGTGTAATTTATCAATCAAACACAACAACTTCTCTGCTTATTAATTATTTACTTATGTCTTTTTACGTAACTCCTTAGGATTTATATTTGTTGTGAAGAAGACATTTAAAAAAAAAAAATGAATTTTTGGAATTTGGAGCATGCAAATATCAACATGTCGTTAGTTCTTTGATCGTACCGCTATATAAACGCTGCATCTAGTTTTCGTAATTAATTTCTAATTTAATTATATTAAATCCGAAAACTTGAAACTGTTGCTTTCTCCTTTGGCTTCTTCTTCAATCTCCGATCAACGGAACAAAATGGCTCACATGGTAAGAGCGAGCTCTGGCCTTGCTTACCCGGAGAGATTCTACGCAGCCGCCTTGTACGTCGACCTCGACGGATCTCAATCGTCGGTGAAACAACTCAGCTCCAAATTCTCCAACGACACCGCTTTGCTTCTCTACGCGTTGCACCAGCAGGTCCGTCAATTCGAATTCCACAGAGATCTGATGATTCAAACATATGTTGATTTCTCTACCTCTAAACCAATTTGCTACAAATAGATATGAATGTCTCGGTAGATTAGACAATGCTGGCATTGAAAATGGAACAGTGCTATACTTTGGGAGATGATGATTACACATTATTTTTCATTGCTATGAATCTCAGAGTCGTGTAATACTGTTGGTTCTTAGTCAAGATGAGAATTTTGACAGGCTATTTTGTTGTATGATACATGATGCGGAAACTGGTTTATTTTGTCACGTAGAGAGAATTTTACTCTTTACCAAAATCGATTGCTGAGTCAATTATTCATCATCCTTCCTTGTGATAAAACATGCTTACTAATTTGATTTTTTTTTTTGCCTTGACATGTTGACAGGCTACTCTAGGACCTTGCAGTATTCCAAAACCTTGTGCGTGGAATCCTGTAGAGCAAAGCAAATGGAAAAGGTTAGTTTCACTTTTGTGTCTGTCAATAACTCTGATTTCCTTCATTTGGAGAGGCTTTATTATGTTTCATTAAATGTGTTTAAGTAGCTTCTGAGTACAAGGATCAAGATGTCTCATGAATTACGACTACATAAACAAGTATTGTTGATGTAAGATGTTAGAGGGTACGTAGAAATGTGGGACTTGTATTTCCATCCAAGCGGAATAAATGAAACATCTACCTTAATTTTAGCAAATTCAGGGAAAGTCATCTTAGAGATTGCCATTATGCAAAGACAGATCTACATTGCAGACCTCATTTCCTTAGGATATCTTCTATGAACAATGAGCACAGGACGTGTTCCTTGTAAACTTTCCTAAGAGAAGTACATGCTTACTAGTTGGCAGGGGCTTGGAACCATGCCTTCCATTGAGGCAATGCGTCTCTTTGTGAAAATTTTAGAGGTAACCAACAGAGGATTTTCTGCTCATTTCTCTTAATTTGTTGATCACAGGCTAATTTCTTCCTATTGCTCACTTTTTTAAAGGAAGAATATCCTGGTTGGTATCCAAAGGCATCTAACTCTGTTCCAGAGACTGCTCCAGATCTCCAAATCAATGTGAGTTTTGGATCCCAAATTAAGCACTCTTACCACCTATACATAGGATCAAATTTCAGTTTGTGTATGTATTGCTACCAAAGTACCAATGCTTCTTCTGAAATGTTTGATCCTTGTATATAACGCAATTCTATGTCTCGGTTCAGGCTTTTCTTTCCTTTTGCTAAATAGAAGTATCTTATTAATAAATAGATTCTTTGTCACAGAGTACAAAGGCCGAGCCTAGTTTTGAGAGTGGAGCTTCATTTGGTGAGACAAAGACGATTTCTACTGTGGATGGGCGCTTGACGGAAACCCAGGATAAAGATGTAGTTTTGGAAGACCCAAATAGTGTTTCCGTGTATAATCAGTGGACTGCACCACGAACATCAGGTCAGCCACCAAAAGCTCGGTATGAGGTAATATTCGATTTCATTCTACTGTTTAACATGAAAGAAAACTATCTTTCAGTGTATCTTCTCTCTTTTCTAATTATTGTTTATTATATTCATTGCAGCATGGAGCAGCGGTTATTCAAGATAAGATGTATATGTATGGTGGAAACCACAACGGGCATTATCTAGGTGATCTTCATGTAAGAAACTTATAGCATTCTTTGGCAGCAGTAACTGGTTTTAGTTTTGCCTACCTTCGAGAACCTTCTCCCATTACTTTCTGTGACACATCTGCTGACAATTTGGAAGCATGTCTTTTGTGAATGGTGTTCCAAATACAGGTTCTAGATTTAAAAAACTGGACTTGGTCAAGAATTGAAACCAAGGTTGTGACTGAATCACAGGAAACTTCATCTCCAGCAAAACTAACTCACTGTGCTGGTCATTCTTTGGTTAGTATTTTAACTTGCATTTTGTTTCTGTTTTTCCTTCGTTCGTTTTCTAGCCTTGAAATATCATGGGAAGGTTTGGGGCAAAGTACAGTAATCTCCTCATGCTGGCCTTTTTTGTTTGTTATGTAGATACCATGGGAAAACAAGCTTTTGTCTGTCGGTGGTCATACAAAGGATCCCTCAGAATCCATGATAGGTAAGAGTTAAGACACTTTTGAAATACTTAATTGGAGGTAAGTTGTTATTCTCTGGAGCATACCAATTCTTTTATATCAGTTTTTCTTCTGTTTTCTCACCACAGTGAATGTATTTGATCTGCATAGCTGTTCATGGTCAATCTTAAAGACATACGGGAAACCACCGGTAAAATCTTCTTTTCTCCCAAGTTGTCTAATCCTTATATGGGAAATATTCCAATCTAGTAGTAAAAACTTTTGAACATCTAGAAGAAAAAAAAATGAAAAGTTGCTGTCTTTCGTCCTTCGTCATATATTCAGGTGTTAAGTTGCATTCTGAATGCAATTTCTTGATATCCTTTCTGATATTGGAAATTGAGCATGTAGTTTGGCTGCTTATGTTGATTATACTTTTATCACTCTCTTGCTTGCAGATTTCGCGTGGAGGTCAGTCAGCGACCCTTGTGGGAAAAAGCTTGGTGATATTTGGTGGCCAGGATGCAAAGAAATCGCCTCTGAACGATTTGCATATACTTCATCTAGATACCATGACCTGGGATGAGATAGATGTCGTGTAAGATCTTATGACATTTCTGCATTTTATATAAGTCTGGTCTGTTTGAAGACTAGATTATTAATCCAGATAATAAAGGAAATTTTATAAAGCTTCCAACTATCTACATTCATATCTTAGTTGTCAATGAAAGATCAGTAGTTGAAGATTAAACTGCTGTCAATTTGCAGGGGTTCTCCTCCAACTCCAAGGTCTGATCATGCTGCTGCAGTGCACGCTGAGCGTTACCTTCTAATCTTTGGTGGAGGATCACATGCAACTTGTTTTGATGATCTGCACGTCCTCGATCTGCAAACAGTATGCCAAGATTCTTTTGTTTTAGCAACGTTCTTTTTCGGCTTTTTGACAGGTTCTGTTCTGTTTTATAGATGGAGTGGTCAAGAAATACACAACAAGGTGAAGCACCGACTCCACGTGCTGGACACGCTGGTGTGACAATTGGGGAAAATTGGTATATTGTTGGTGGTGGAGATAATAAAAGCGGTATGTTTCTACACTTTTCCTTTGAAAGTCTCTTTCTCTTCCCTGCGTTTTGATCCCAGCATGTGTTACTCTTTATGTTACAAAATGGAACTTTTCCTGGGGAAAAAGCTTGATAGTTGCTTCGTCTTTTTGTACAGTGTGATTAATTGTCATACTTCCTGGTACTTTACCGCAGGGGCATCTGAGACTGTTGTATTAAATATGTCAACTCTTGCGTGGTCAGTAGTCACTTCAGTTCAAGGACGTGTACCTCTCGCTAGCGAGGTAAAAAACACCACCTATTTAATTTTTTTCCATATAAGTCTCCAACTCTTTATTCCTCAAACCTGAAACTTGAATTCTCCAAGACCTTGAATAAATCATCAGTCTTGTGATTTACTTTTTCACTTGTTCAGATTTGAGCTGCATATGTTCCTTTGATGACAGGGATTGAGTTTAGTTGTGAGCTCATACAATGGGGAAGACGTAATTGTTGCTTTTGGTGGATACAATGGACGTTACAACAATGAGGTACCCGTGAATACATTTTTTTCCTGATTTGGTTTATAACTCAGTTGTTAATTCTGTTTTTTCACGAATCAGGTGAATGTTTTTAAACCAAGCCACAAATCAAGCTTGAAATCAAAAATTACGGGAGCTTCTCCTGTGCCAGATGGTTTTTCTGTCGTTAATTTCGCCACGACTAGAGATATTCAGTCTGAGATCGAGGTGAGCCAAGAAAGCAAAGTAAGGGAAATTGTCATGGATAATGTTAACCCCAGATCAAAGGTATCTTCCCGTCAGATTTTTCTCTGTGTGAATATCAAAATAGACTAGATAATCACAATGCATCTCTTATTTTTCTTCTTTGTATTCTGGATACTATATCATCAGGTTGAAGGAAAAAGTGAACGCATTATCACAATCCTTGAATCCGAGAAGGAAGAACTGGAAGCATCACTCAACAAGGAGAAGATACAAACTCTCCAACTAAAGGAAGAGTTAGCAGAGATAGACACACGGAATACAGAGTTGTACAAGGTAACAATATTATTACCTTCATGAATCTCTCTTGCTCTTTCTGTTTTACAAAAAACTAAAAGCCAACAGAACACAATCATGAAACTGGTATTTTGAAAATTGGTTTGTACCGAGACTAATGTGTAAACAGACATGACTAATAAGCTAGATATATGAGTTGAGAATTTCTTGGAGAATCTTTTGTTGTATCGACATTTTTGGTATTCCATCTATAGGAACTTCAATCTGTGCGAAGTCAACTTGCAGCAGAACAATCAAGATGTTTTAAACTAGAGGTATCTAGACCTTTTACCAAGAAAGTCGCTTTTCTTTCCCTTATATAGGCTATCGTAAGTTCCAGGTTGAGATTTGGTGAAACATTCCTCTCTGATGTTGACCAAATCCTAACAAAACTCGGTCTAAATGCCTGTAGGTTGAAGTTGCAGAGCTAAGACAAAAGCTTCAGACAATGGAAACACTTAAAAAGGAACTCGAACTCCTCCAACGTCAAAGAGCAGTTGCGTCTGAACAAGCTGCCGCCATGAACGCCAAACAACAGAGCTCTGGTGGCGTCTGGGTTTGGCTCGCTGGAACTCCTCCGCCTAAACCATGAATCTCCATGAATTTTTTTGTTACCGGTGCTTCTTCTTTTGTCATTTCCAATCTCTTGTTCAATATCAGTATTTACTTTTAGAAAGAAAAAAAAAAAAAGAGAGAGATAAGACGATTTTTTTTGTGTCTCCTGCTCAGGCATGGTTCTTATTGACAATAAGGTCTAAATAGGTAATTATACTACCGTATGATTGAGCTTTATTATTGCCATGGAAGATTCAGATTCTGTATATACTCTGCCGATCTGTGTGCATTTATGTTACTGTTAGAGTAGAGATGTGATTTCATTACAAGCTATTGTCTTGGTAATTTTTATACCATTTAGTACCATACTTCATCAACCACTGTCTTTTTTTAACTTCTACAACTTGGTAATACCAGATATTTAACAGCGATTATGAAAATAGCAATTTATAAGGTTGTTTTCTCCAGATTCTACATTTACAGAATATATTATCTTTGATACTTATGTTGCTATTATTTTATCATGTGTAAATTAAACTGATACTTTGAATTTAGAATTTAAAAAATTCCCAAAAATGGAATGGTAAAGTGGGGGATCTGGAAATTGGAGAAAAAAAGTCTGAAAGTTTGGAATGTTACCGGTTTATTTGGTTCTCTGGTTAACCCGGTTTGTAAGTTCCTTGGCTTAATAAACCTCCTTTAGTGTTAAAAAAAAAAAACTTTGCTCACAATAGAACAAAATTCCACCTCATAGGGGAACTTATCAAAACTCTGATAACTTGTTGATTTGTTCCCCTGCCTTTATAAAGTTTCATTACACCCCCGATATAAAAATACTTAAATCAATAAAATTGCACGTTGACAAAAAAAAAAGGAAGTGTAATTAAGAAAACTTATTCATGATAACAAAAACACTATCCAAGGAACCAAAAATTCTCTATTTAATTTTAGAGATCGAGATATAAAAACGTCTAAAAGATCACAATAAGAGGGAGACAAAAGAGACCGAGAAACTTACATCGACTCTTCAACAATTTCCTCGGTGACATCAATAAGATCCTCAAACTCAACTTCTTTGGCTTCATACTCATCTTCTTCCACATCGCTAACTTCACCATCCCGAAGATTTTGCCTCGCAAGTTTCTCCTCTTCATGCAGAGACTTCCACTGCATCACCCATTTCTCCCATTCTTCCTTCAATGCCTTCCTCTTCTCCCTGTCTTGTTCACTCAAGAGCAAAGACACGTCCTGATCCTCTGCCTCGTACTTCTTGCTGTACTTTTTCAGGTTCTTTGCTATCTCTTCTTCCTTCTCTGCAGTCAAGAATGATGGCGGTCTTGGACGCCAAGCCAACTGCGCAACCAACCATACACAAATTTTCTTTTAGCCATCGGAAAATGGATGATGCTAGTTTGAGACAGAGTTTTTTGTTACATACCTGGAAGAAATGATCCTTCAGTATCCGGTAAAGCAAATTCCCGTTGAAAGACCATATGGTGAACCCATTCTCCATCTCGTGGACTGATGTCACTGCGGTTGCAACGTACCTTTGAAAATAAATAATGCAAACAACATCAGCAATTGGAACAAAGAGAAATAAGCAATGAACTGGTTTAGTTTTACGACAGTAGTACCTTCCAGTCGGGTCCCATTCGATATCCGTGGCCATGAAGTGTTCAGCTGTGGCCATTGTCTCGAGCTCATCCACGTTGAAAAATTCAAGCTGGCCATTGAAACCTTTTAACCCAGCAAGAATTATGTACTTGCCTGTGGGCGACCAGAAGAGGGCATTGGCTTGTTTGGCCTTTAAAGTTGCGAGCTTTGAAACCCTTCCAGTGTTTTGTGCGGTCTTCATTGAGTAGAAACTGACATCTGGTCTTGGTTGGTCACCATGAATTACAGCAAACCTTTGACCCTTGGGCTCCCACGCGAAAGCAATGATCTTTTCTTTCTTGTTGTCCATCTCAAGAACCTCAATGGGAATATCCCTTTCTTTGATACGGAAAAGCTCAAATCCAGAGTATGTGCTCTTCTTAGTTTTTGTGTATCGATCAACCTTGACAGCAAGATACTCTCCACTACTCTGCCAGTACATCTTGCAGTCGCTCACACTGAAGAGATTCTTCTGCCTCAGCTCCATCTTGTTCGGGATTTGGACAAGAGCAACCTGAAGAAAGGGATATCAACATGTAAATACAAAACAACTGGCAGAGAAACAGAAGCGAATTGAGGATTCAGGGCTTTTCATTTACATATGAAATAATAGAAACATACCTTGGCAGGTTGGTTTCCACCACCTTGTTCAGGAACAAACAATGAAAGGATGGAATCAGTAGGAGACCAGCAGATATCCACAACATTATCAACCTTCATGGATTTCTTGTCTATTAGGCTGAAAGTCTCAGTCTCATACACAGAGATAGTGTTTTTGCTAAGCTTGGCAAAGTATTTATCATCTTTTCCACCAGCCCATCTGCAGAAAAAAAAATTACAAGATATCAGCAAAATGTGCATAATAGTGGAATAGAGGATTGATTTTAACTGTTTATTTTTAAGGACATTGACAGGCAGTTCAAAAAATTACCTGAAAACAGGCCACGAGGCACCAGCAACACCACCAGGTCCTCCAATTGAAAACTCATCAGCACTACCCTTGAAATCTCTCATCATCCTCCCGGTTTTCACATCAAACACCTTAATCTCTACTTTCTGAAAGTTTGACAGAAATCAGAATCCTTTGCATAGAAATGATATATATAAATAAAAGTTGGAAAGAACAGAAGAAAATATGCACTCACACTTGCATCTCGCGGGTTGCTTGGTTCTTGGCTGTGGTAAGTTACCAGATATTTCTCACCTGGCGAGAAATCAACTAGTTTTACCTAAAACGGAATCAACAAAAGATGTCAATTTTCAGGCCAACAGAGAAAAAACGGAAGTACTATGCAGCAATTAAAAGGAATGTCCAACCATAGAATGCTGATAACGCATGAGACGCGTGAATGTATCAGCACCACCCCAAACAGCTGCCCCCTGCTTGTGAAGTGTCACAAGGTATGTACCTAGAGGAGACCACTGCACATAACTCTCTGTCCAATACTGCATAGGAGGAGAACATCATTAATTCAGATGATGGTAACATGACATACAACACTGCTCTAAACAGCAAGTAAACAAATAAGGGATATACACTAAGTAACTTACAGGACGCTTATGAACAGGTTCAGGCTTCTTCTGCCTACCATCATTCCAGAAAACTTCAGTATCAGGGCCAGAACGAATAACTAGCTGGTCCCGGGCTTTTTCATCAGTGAGCCACTTTTGCAAATTTTCCTGAAAAACAAACACCATATAAGTAACGAGAAGCACCTCAAAAGGATGCATTATATTGAAAAAGCACATACAAAGTTATGCAATTATAATTATTGGTAAATGCATCTAACATCTCCGCAAAGCCAGTCCAAGAATGGTGATCCGAATCAAAAATTATTATTGAAATTTTGGCAACCTTAAAGACATAACCAATACTTTAAAATAAATAACTGGTCATAAAAAAATAAAATGGTCGTCCAAATCCTATATATTAACACACTTCTCTTCCAGATTGAGTTGCGTGAAAAATTCGAAGCTGAATTAGAGTTTTAATCTAATGTGTCATATCCCTCTTGTTTTGTTTGTGTGTATATATCGTAAGGGTTACACATCATGGATCAAATCTTATATTCATCCTAGTTCCGGTCAGTTCAATCCGACTTTTGTTTTAAATATTACAATCTGCTCCATTATATTATAATCACGTATTTAAGCTCATAAGGCAAGTTAGGTCCAATTGGTATATATAAAATGCGTAAACAGATCCTAATTCTAATGCAGCTGGCAAACACATGAATTCACTGAACCAATCAGCGAATAACCAAAATAAAGAAGTAATTGCACAGATGCAGTGGAAGTTATTCAAAGACCATTTTTCAAGATACAGGAGTAATATGATGAAAACAACACGTACCCCAGGGACATAAGGCCTGGGCTGAGGAGGCTCCCAATCCTCCCTCACATTCATCAACCTGTCGAAATCATCGAACATGTTTACAGCAAAGATGTGAGACTTGTCCAACTTGTAACCATGAGACTTTTCCTTAGCGTTTTGTGCTTCCTGCAAAGAGCCCAGGCATTGAGACAAACTCTTAGCAAAACTGGATAACTTAACACAGAAAAGACGCTACCCTTGAGAATAATCTAGTTCTAACAAGAGAAATAAAGTAGTGAGTCATATGAGGCCATTCATTGAGTAAAGTAGATCTAACTAACTAAACAGAGAGATTAAGCTATTTAAACTGCAAGTAAATAATAACCTGAGGGGTATTGAACTCAATAAAACAGTAGCCCAATGTCATCTTGGTATCGGGATCAACAGGCATCCACAGTCCATTTTCCTTTATCACACCCAATTGGTTGTAAATTTTCTTGACAACACCTTCAAGTTTCTCAAACTTCTCCTTGGGAACAACAGGGAGGTGATCGACCACGATAATGTTACCGAATCCAGTGTCGAATTCTGACTGGTCATCGTGGTAAACAGCTTCATCATCACTACAACCACCACAGAAAAAGTATAACGAATCAGTTGCATTGTTCATACGTTCTAGATAATATGTATAAATATGATGAGCTTTGCACCATCAAGCAGCTAGAGATAAACAGATTCGGAATATGACTAAAATACACAAAATTTTCATATATATATAATAGCAAAAAGCCTATAAACAATCATCCCATCGTATAAACACAAGAAGATTAGATTTCGGATTCTCAAAGTTCAAAACGAACGTTGTACAAAAACAAAGCAGGAGATCTAATGTAAAATCTCACCTCTCGATCCCAAAGTCTTCTCCAGGAGGAAGTTGGATGGAATCGAGATTAACCTGAGACCAATTAATCCCTAACTTAGCCGCTCGGGCATCAATATCAACGACCTCCATGATTTCAAAACTTAGATCAAAAATCTGCCAGAGAAGGCCATAAAGAGAGTTATCAGTCCTTAACACATTCCAACATTAAGTAGATAAACAAATATGAAAACCGAAATCAGGTGAAAAAAATCTGTCCTTGGAGCTAAAAACTAGGTTGTTGTCAACCTAAACTCAAGCATCAAAGCAGCAAACTAACATGGCCTAATATGTTCAAAGGGAATCAAAGATTGAAACTTTCAATCTCCCACTCAATGTATGTGGAAACCAAAAAGTAAACCCTTGTATGAAATTCCAATGGCTACAAAAAAAGATAGACACTATACTCTAGTTTTATTATAATCTAGAAGCCAACAAGATGTTAAATGGATTTCCCAAGGCTTTCTATCTATTGGTACATGGTATATGGACATGAAATCTAGATAAGAAACGTAAACCCTACAGAGATAAGCTGATAGCAAAACTAAAGAAGAAGAGATTGAAGCTGAGATTCGAAGAAAAAACGATTGAAGTCGGCGCTTGGGAAGACGAAGGAAGCTACTGTTTCAGGTTTTTCATCAAACGACATCGTTTCGAAAAATAGTTAAAAACAAAAACAAAATTAAAAACAAACCCTACGTGTATTATTAGGGCGGCCTTTGGATGCACTCGATACAAACTGGTGTAAACAACGTTTTCAGGTTAAAGTTTGTGAAAGGCATTTTCGCTTCTTGGATTTGAAGTGTACTATTGCTCGACCTCAAAGCCACTCATAAGTTATCAGATAACAAGCACCCCGTCTTGGAGAAAGGTGATCAATCTTTTTCTAGCTCGGTAGATGATTTCTACAAAGGTTGCTTGCCTGAGTGGCCACCGTCACCGTCAGAGGGTGCTTTCAGTGATACCAATCAACTCTACGTGGTGAAGGAATCTGAGTTGAAAGACCATAGTTGGATCCAACTATATTTGGAATTTGCTTTTGCTACAACTATAAAGTCCCCGTAACTAATTAAAAAAAAATTCAGCCCAAATCAAGACAAAACATTAAGGGGGCTTTATTGGTTCATTGATTTGTAAATCCATATAGGATTTGAAAATTCTTATGGAATTTGAAATCAATACATATGGATTTTGAAATAACATGTTTTAACCACGGATTTGAATCTTTCTATTCTTCACTTTCAAATCCATTCAAATCCATTCAAAATATAATGTGGATTTTGAAATCTAACAATAAATCATTAAACGAATAACACATGATTTTAATTAGTATTTACAAATGATAGAACTAATAACACATGATTTAGAAATATTTTTTAAAATCAATGATTGAATAACACATGATTTTACTTGGATTTCCAAATCCATCAAAATCCTTGAACCAATAAACCCCCCTAAAATTCAGTCTAATTAAAAAACTTTAGTGATTTTTGAATCAAGTTTTTTAGCCAAAACTCTGAAATCAAGTTTTTTTTTTTTTTCCATCAATATATCGGTGGTCCATTTGCAAAAATCTTGTTTTTATGTTTTAGTTAATATAATAAAAATAGAAAAAAAAAACTTAATGTTTTTGTAGTTTTTTTTCTCCAATAAATCAACAACTCTAACTTAAGAGCATGAACCTATTTGAAAGAAAAATTCTTATTTATATTAAAAGATAATTTTTTAATTATGTTTTGACTCCGGTATCCGTTTTACTCAAAATTTGTTTACGATCTAAATATTTGTAGCGGATAACCCGTCATAGCTAGGTAAATATTGTACCCTACTTACATTAATTAATCAAAATGATAAGTTAATAAGAGGTCAACTTACCTCACATCCTTCCATCTAGGTCTATCATTAGCTGCAAGTGTATCTGTTGCAACGGCGAATAATGTAAGAGTTGGTCACTAAGATTTTTTAATTGGGTTAAATTTTAATGTTTTGGGTTAACTTGGGCCGAATTTTTTGTTTAATTAGTTATGTGGGCTTTCTATAATCCTCTTTCTCAAATATTTCGATCCGCACCCGCATCGCCTTCTCCACAACTCGCATCCGCATAACCTGGCTAACTCAAAATTTGTTTACGATCTATGTATTACCACCGTCATAACTAGCGAAATATTTATACCCTACTTACGTTAATTAATTAAAATGATAAATTGTTAAAAAAAAATGTTGAAGATTTTTTCTGAAAAAAATCGATAGTCAAAGTTTTAACTAAAAACAAAAAAAAAAAATTTAAGTTGAGAATCATGCAATTTTTTTATTGTTGCGTGAAAGAAACGAAGAAAACCCGAGCTCTTTTATAAGCCCGTCCTAAATTAACGAGCTCATATGTATTTTGATGGGCCGAGTTAGCCCAGAACTCCTGAGCCCTTTTTAACATCTATCTTCTACTTATGATGTTTCATTTTAATTGCTGTATGTATCCATCATCATCACCATTCATCACCATCATCATCATCATCATCATTCATCATCATCGTTCTCTCAGATTTTTTAGTTTCATTTTTCTGTCTTTTAGAACCAATACGGATAATCTCATACCAGAGAGTTGCTGCTAGGGTTCTTCGATTTGTAACTCCATTTATTCTTCGGTGATGAACGAGGATGCTCAGATTACTCAACAAACGAATTCGATTCAGGATTCTAAGGTAACAACAACTCCTACGGTTTCTGGTGTTGATTGGAGCGGGGATGTTCACGAATCCATTAATAATGATGATGCTGCTGCAGCTTCAATACCTATGGAGCTCGATTCGGCGGTTACAAATGATGCTAGGGTTTCCGAGAGTGAGAGATCGGAGAAAGATGGTCTCATAGAGAGTGAGGAAAATGATATTAGTGAGATTAAAAGCGAGGATATCTTAACTGATAAGGATGATGATAGTTCTGAGCTTAAAGAAGAAGAAGAAGAAGAAGAAGAAGATGTCTCCGATGATCAATCTAGTGAGCTTGTCTCCGAAACTGATGAGAAGAAATTGGATTTGGATTTCAAGGAAGAGAAGCGAGGAGTTTCGGATTACAAATCTCTCTTATCTGAGTTTGATGATTATGTTGCAAGTGAGAAAATGGGTTCTGGTGTTTCGAGGGCATTGAGTTATGGGTTTGAAGTAGGAGATTTGGTTTGGGGAAAGGTAAAGTCTCATCCTTGGTGGCCTGGTCATATATTCAATGAAGCTTTTGCGTCTCCTTCTGTTCGTCGTATGAGGAGGATTGACCATGTTCTTGTTGCGTTTTTTGGGGATAGTAGTTATGGTTGGTTTGATCCTGCTGAGCTTATTCCTTTTGAACCGAATTTAGCTGAGAAATCGCAGCAGACAGTTTCCAAGCATTTTGTCAGGGCTGTGGAGGAAGCCATGGATGAGGCGAGTAGAAGGTCGGCTCTTGGGTTGACTTGTAAATGTCGGAATCCTTATAACTTTAGGCCTACTAATGTTGAAGATTACTATGCTGTTGATGTGCCTGATTACGAGCTTCAAGCCGTTTACTCTGCTGAGCAGATTACGAATTCTAGGGATAAGTTTTTACCCGTTGAAACCCTTTCGTTTGTGAAGCAATTGGCGTTAGCACCTCAAGACTGTGATTCAGACAGTATAAATTTTATGAAGAATAAAGCAGTGGTTTATGCTTTCCGCAAGGCAGTGTTCGAGGAGTTTGATGAAACATATGCACAGGCCTTTGGGACGAAATCTGCGTGCACTTCAGTGAGTACGCATGATTCTCATAATAGAGCACCTCCCCGAGGTATTGTCACTTTTCAGTAATCATGGTATTGTTTACCTTTATGCGTAATTTTTGCTTTGTATGTAGATTTTTACAATTAGGACTTGAAACAGCTGTCGTATGTGTTACAGAGATGTGAGATATTATAACTTGGGTGGTTTTTTGGCTTTTGGCTTTTAGATTTTAGGATTTATATCTTTGTAGTTGTATTCTTTACACTTTAGCATGCTTGAAAGAAGCATGAAGTCTCGTTGATGTTAAAATCTGCATTGCAAAATGTGGCGTAATAACAATTCTGCGCCTCTTTCTACTACAGAAAGTCCTGCATACGTTTACATTATTTGCTTCATTGTTTATTTTCTTGGTGGTTGATGTGTTTTTCCAATTTCTCATGTTTCCAGCTCCCTTGAGTGGCCCACTGGTCATAGCAGAAACGCTAGGTGACCTGAAGAGCTCTAAAAAGATTACAAAGGTTAAGGACTCTAAAAAACAAGACAAGTATCTTCTCAAACGAAGGGATGAAGCTGGTGATAAGTCTGTTCAATTTGGCCAAGTTGAAGCAAGTTCAGCAGCTTCTCATATCCAGGGATTTGATGGACCTTTGGACAGGGATTTTGTGCTGCAGAGAAGAGCTCCAACGCTTCAAACTTTAATGAAAGATGAGCAGTCTGGGGTTGTTGGCATGGATTTTGCCTCTTCAAGTGCAGCTATTCCTGGTAAAGACTGTTCAGTTTCAAAGCTCTCTCGTGAAGAAGAAAAGGGTTTAGCTGAAGAATCAAAGGAGAAAATGGAGGAAAGAACTGATGTACTTACAGAGCATGGGAAATCTGAAGCTATGGCGAGTCTTAAAGAAGAGGCTGGAACTGATCTAGGATCATCTGGAAGCTCTCTCCAGCCCATGCTTGAGTCTCATACCTCAGCATCCGAAGGGAAAAGTTCCACAGGGTCTGTAATGAAGAAAGTCAAAGTTGCTAAACGATCTTCAAGTGAAATGGGCTTGGAAAATCCTTCTTCAGAGCCAAAAAAGAAAAAGAAAAAGAAGAATGAGCCTGACTCTGACCATCCAGCGAAGAGAAAGTTTTTATCTTCTGGGGAAGCTGGGGCCAAGAAATTGTCCAAGCTTGGTTCAGCGCATTTACAATCCTATATGGAAGTCGATGTGCCGCAGCTATTGAGTCATCTGCAAGATCTCTCTCTTGACCCTTTCTATGGTTCATCAGTTGCTTCTTTTGGAGCTGCTAGGAAATTTTTTCTCCGCTTCCGTTCACTTAATTACCAGAAAAGCTTGTCAGTATCTTCCTCTGATGCTACTGTCGAAAATGCCAGAGACACAAAACCTGTCAAGACTGTGAAGAGAACCGAAGACACATCAAAAGCCGGTAAAAAACGTCTCTCTTCTGATCGTCAAGATGAAATTCCATCAGCTAAGAAGCTGAAGAAAACTAATCAGTTGAAATCAATGGCTTCTGAGAAGAAGATCAGTCGAGAAGCAAAGGATAGTATAAAACCAGTAAGAGAGCAAAGCAGTGCGGTACAAGCAAAAGCAGCCAGAGCTCAAACCGGGAAGAAAACGGCTCCATCAGTTAAGGTGGTTGAGCCCACAATGCTGGTCATGAAATTCCCACCTGGCACATCTCTCCCTTCAGCTGCATTGCTAAAGGCGAGGTTTGGTCGCTTCGGGCTGTTAGATCAATCCGCCATTAGGGTTTTCTGGAAATCATTGACTTGCCGTGTTGTCTTTCTGTACAAAGCCGATGCACAGACTGCTTTTCGATATGCAACAGGAAACAACTCTCTATTTGGAAACGTGAACGTAAAGTACTTTCTCCGAGATGTGGATGCTCCTAAAGCGGAGCCTCGCGAACCAGAAAATACAAAGGAAGATGATGAACCACAGAACCAGTGGCTAGACCACGCACCACCACGTCACCAACCAATTTTACCACCACCAAACGTCAACCTCAAATCCTGTTTGAAGAAACCAGTTGATGACCCGAGCAGTAGTAGCAACAATGGAAATGGTAACCGCGGAACCGTAAGAGTCAAATTCATGTTAGGTGGTGAAGAAAACTCGAGTAAAGCAACCACCGAGCCATTACCAGTCACAACAACCTCAAATAGAAACAGTGGACCTTCTTCATCATCATCTGTTGCAATGGAATTTGTTAGTAAGAAGTTTCAAAACGTTGTTCATCATCAACAGCTTCCTCCTTCTACATTGCCTCCAATTCTTCCTCTCCCTCCACAATACTCAAAACCACAATTTCCCATTAAACCAGTGGACCATGTTGAACCGCCGATGCCACCTTTAAGAAGCTTTTGTGGTCCGAGCCCAGCAGTTAGCGCTGGAGACATCTCGCACCAGATGCTCAACCTTTTGTCAAAATGCAACGAAGTTGTGGCTAACGTCACGGGCTTATTGGGCTACGTCCCTTACCATCCCTTGTGACAAAACGAAGCCCGTTAAGAGAAAATGTGAGTGTTTGTTTGGTTTTGGTGATATATTGTATGTTAGGTATTAGTTTGGTTCGTAATTTTAAATCATGTATTAACAATTTATAATGGATCTCTCTCCCTCTCTTCTTGTTTTATTTTTCGTGTATTGTCTTTTTTTGTTAGTTGTATGCCTTGATATTTTCTTGCTGAGCCATTTCCTTTGTTATGTTAATAGATTATACGCTCTCATTTTTCTAAACCTACTTGCTGTTAACTAGGCCTGCCCATATGGTTAAGCAAGATTGAAGCCAAAACACCCCAAAAAAAAAACAGATTATAGAAAGAAATTTGTAATCACATTTGAAAAAATCCAATTTGATTTTATTCTTTTTTACAATATATTTATAACGTGACCAAAAAAAAATTATATATTTATACAATTTGTTGGAATTAAAATCGAAGCCGACCGGACCGGACTAAGAGATCAATTTCTATTTTGTAGACTCAAAACCGAAAAGAAATAAAAATGGCGACAAAAAAATGTTGCGTAAGAAAGAAATGTTGGGTTCTGCAGCCACTCGAGATTATAACTCTGTAAGGGGCCACTCTATAGGTACCAAATAGTAATCGAACTTGGCCTCTAGCGTTGATGGCTAATCCAGTACACTACCAACAGGCCAAGGTTTGATTTGGTGGTATAAGTTCCTGTTGGTAGTATGTGTATCCTTAACACAAAATTGGTATGGTTGCTTGGTGTTTTAAATCAACCCACTAAATTTACCTTGGAATAATCAAATGTATTATTTGTGATTGTGACTAAAGTTTTTCTCTTTTATCACCTTTTTAAAACAAGATAAATTAAAGTAATATATATATGTTGAAATCGAAAGTATCACCTTTTTAAAGCAAGAAAAATTCTCCAAACATATATTAATGCGAGGAAAAATATGTTTTCTCTTCCCACAATTGAGCTAAAATTTAGACAATTTAATTCATCTTTGTTTTAAACTAATCTTGTGGGACTTTGGATGTCTTCTTGTTGGCAATCGAGTAGAGTTTCTTTTGGACTATGTTTCCTTGTTTAAGAAGCAATCCTCTTGTGTTTTTCCGACTTGTAACCCTTGGTTCTCCATACACTCCCTATGGATGTTAAGACCAAGGTCAAATGATAGTCGAGAAATTATGATAGAACGTTGGGAGGCGCTAGCTAGGCGGTGGTCTTTGGTTTGGTGGGCGTTCTCCCTCTCTCTTCCGGTTGCCAAAAACCGAGTATTTGTTCCCACAAAACTCATCCCATGATGGTCTTAGTCGAGAAGGCTATACGCTGAAGTTGATCTTACTCCTCCTTTTGATAGAGTTTGGGCCAAAACAAATTATTTACTCCCCAAGGCACCTATCCCCTAACAACCTTGACCCTAGGTGTCTTATGCTCTTGCCAATTTTAATCCGGAGTGGGGTTGTTCCTGAGGAAGGCAACGAATGGAAGATTAAAGTTGTATTGGTGATCATTTTTAGATCGAACGTGGAGCTCTTGTATGCTCGGTATCTTGGATATTCTAATCGCGAGTGTTCTATCTCGCCCGACATGCAACCTCCCTTTTCAGAGATTGGATGTCTTGACGTCTAAAGAGCTTGTTAGGATTTATCAAAACCCTCGAAAACCTAGTTTCTCGATGCGGCAATGGTGTTGGAGGAAGCTGGAGGCTCGGTTTCTTTGTAATGATTCTCACTATTCCACGAGTCTCTTGGCCCGTCAATCCTTTATTGTTTTGTAGTTGTTGTTGTTTAATTTGCAACTTGTTTTATCGCCATTTTCATGTAAGTTGTAAGCCTCCTACCGAATTCTCCCTAGTGGAGAATCTCGTGACTTTAACTAATTGAAATGGTATCTTGGTTGACAAAAAAAAAAAAAATCTATTAATGTTAAGTGAGTATTATTGATTAAATATTATTACCACGGTTCTTTTTGTCAGGAAAATGATCATTTTATTCTCCAAGTATTTGCAATTAGCAAATTTATTCCCCAACTATCACTAGCCTAAATTAAACCTCAATTTGGCGTTGACTTCGCCAATTAGGCCTAATATTTTGTCAACGTTTTATTAAGTTAACGTTATGTTAACTGTGGTCGATTAAAATTAATTTCTCAACCCAAATCCCTAATTTTTCCCCCAAATTCGATCTTCCTTAGAACACCAAAGACTGAGATCGAAATCCAGCCATGAAGAACATGAAGTCGATTGATTCAAGCCATGAAGAACAAAAGTCCTTTCCCATAATCTTCTATATGTTTTTTTTTATGTTTTATGAGGAGGTTGCCGACATGTTACAAAGAGAATCCATGATTGCGAATGAGAAGAATAGAGTGGCTGAGCTGAAAGTGATGGTCCTAAGTATGAAGAAAGAGATCGGATGTTGGAAAACCAAAAACATGGTGATTGTTGGTTGTGGCTGTGGTCTAACTGTTATGATTACCAAGTTTTTATGTAAGAATTGAACTCATCATGAGATTTTTAAGAGTGATAAATGGATAATGTAAGACTCTTTTGTCATGAATGAGACTGTTTTGTCATGAATTAGAGTTTGTTTCTTTGAATTTGTTGTCATGAATGAACAAAAACTGAAGCTTAATGTCTAAAAATGAGATTCAATCTGAAAAACAGAACCTGAATTGTTTTAAAACAGAACCTGAATTGTTTTAAAACAGAACCTTAATGTTACAAAGAGAATCCATGATTAAAACATAAACTTCAAGAGAACCACAAAAGGACACACATTATCTTAAAAAACAAGATCCTTACTGTCTTAAAAAACCACAAAAACCACATAGACCATAAAAGTTCCCTGGACTAAAGAGAAAAACCAAATCTGCCACATTGTGATGTTCCACCTTGTGATGCTCCACTTTGTGATGCTCCACCTTGTGACCCAGGTTGAGAATATACTCCCTGAGAAAAGTCAGCATGAGATGAAACTCCCTGAAATGAAGCAAACCATTATGAGTTACCAAAACATACAAACTAACTAACTAAGAAGACTAACAATACAAACCTGTTCTTTCCTAGGACGACCTCTCTTTCGTTTTGCTGCAGGAGGTGCAGGGGCATTTGTACATCTAGTCTTACTATGTCCTTGTTTCTTGCAGTTTGAACAGGTCCCAATACGACCATGGCGAGTTAGCTTATACTTATTAGATGCAGACTTCGATCATGTGGTCTTCCTCTGTTAGATCTAGCTGGTGGTGGTAGCACAGGTAATCGACCTAACCTTTTCCACAGCCTCATGCCTTGAACTGGTTTCATTCCTTCATCATACAGCAGCCTCCACTTGGAAGTCAAGTAGTAATCAGAGACAAAGTCATTGAGATCCAACTTTGTTGTTGTGATGACACACATAACATGCATACAAGGTATTCCATTCAATTGCCAGTAGCTACAACCACAATTTTTCTTTTCCATGTCAACACAGTAAACATCCTCCCCATGCTCAATCTCATGCAAATTTCCTTAGGTCATGTACCTTCTACAATCCTTACCTTTCAGCCTATTCAGCTCAATCTCTTTGTCTGCTCTTGGTGTGAACCTCTTCTTCCACCTCTTAGTTACAAGCTTCCTCTTTGCATTCCTTTCCATGCATTTCCTCCTCACATCTGTTAGAAAGTCTAGTAATGGCAACCTTCTGGACTCCCTAATATTCCTATTGAAAGACTCAGACAGGTTGTTCAAATTATCATTGCAACAAGAACCAAGTTTGAAGAAGGCCCGAGACCATGTTGCTGGAGCAGTGGATTGTAGTGACTCATATGCACCTTGGTTGTACCTCCTCAAAGCTTCTGAATTTGTAGTAAAAGATGTAATTGTGTAAGATCTTGCTATCTTCCAAAACATACGCTCAAGCTCGATATCCTTGTTTGTCTTTTTCCAGTTCTCTAATATGTGTCTAGAACACATTTTGTGTTCAGCTTTGGGAAGCTCCTCATGAACTGCATTTAGCAAACCCTATCACAAAAAAAAACTAACTCTTATCACAAGCTCACATGGCACTAGAAATGGAAACTTAAAGAAAGTTAAACACTTACATTATGCTTGTCTGAAATGATGGTAATATCAGTTCCATCTTCAAGTCTCAAATCCTTTTTCAGAAGCTGCACAAACCACATCCAATTATTTATATCCTCCACCTCTACCACTGCCCACGCGATTGGAAATATTCTGTTATCACCATCTCTCCCAACAGCTCCTAACATTTGGCCTTTGATATCCCACTTCATGAATGCAGCATCTAATCCAATAATAGGTCTACAAGCTTGCTTCCAAGATGTTTTCAATGCCTCAAAGCATACATAGAGACGATAAAATCTTTGCAATCTACCAGGAACTGCCCCAGGAATCGTCTATATCTCCATTGTTGAACCCGGATTAGATGTCCTAATCTCTTCTTGATAATCCCATATTCTAGCAAAATGGGCTTCATGGCTTGCCTTCCTTTTAGCCTTGATCAATGTCTTTGCTCTCCTACACTGATGCACACTAACTATCATATTATACTCCCTCTTGATTTCATCTACCATCTCCTGAGATTTTAGCTTAGGATTCACTCTAAGCCTTTCTTCAAACAACTGAGCTATTGTTCCACCCCTCAAAAGCTTTGTGTACCCAGACCTTACACAAACATGCTCATTCTGGAAAACCCTTATCATAAGCTTGCTTTTCCTCTTCTCAAAAGAACAGTATACTCGCCAAGGACAATTCTGTTCAATGTGTTGTGTGCATTTCGCCCCTAACTTATCTGACGATGACTTATACATTTTAATGTCGTACTGAGTCTTAAGAGAATACCTGAGGAGTGCATATTTGAATTCATCGACATTGTTGAATGACTTGTACAATGCTAATATTTCATCTGACCGATTAGCATCATTATATAACCTATCTCCTTCATCCGCTTCATCATCTAATAATGGATCCGTCATCCTTTCGTCCTCCCAAATATCATCTCCTGACTCATCTTCTTATACATTAGCAGCTGCATCTTCAGATCCATCAAACCCGAATTGGTCTTCTATATTGTTGCAAAATTCTACATCGACGCGCTCATCTTCTTCTGGATTTCCAGCCAAACCTACTTCAACTTCCCCATATCCTCTACTATCTTCAACAATTACTGGACAATCATCATCAGGGACACTAGAATCATCAGATGATTCTTCTCTTTCTTCTTCAGCCTCTATCTGTTCTTCTACATTGGTTTCCTCTCTCTCTTCTGCAACATCGGCTGCATGCCTCTCGTCTTCACCTTGTTTGGTTCCAACATCGCCTATCTCGTCTTCACCTTGTTTGGTTCCAGCATCGTCTATTTCGTCTTCACCTTCTTTGGTTCCAGCATCGCCTATCTCGTCTACAGCGTCAGCTTCGGCTTCCCTTCGAACTGGAAGCTTGCGCCTTCTCCCACCCATAGCATTATTTATAAACGTCGCGTAATTCATGCTTGAATCAATCGACTTCTCTCTCAGTCTCTCTGGATTTCGATCTCACAGTCTCTAGTGTTCTAAGGAGGATCGAATTTGGGGAAAAAATTAGGGATTTGGATTGAAAAATTAATTTTAATCGACCACTTAACGGAACGTTAACTTAATAAAACGTTGACAAAATATTAGGCTTAATTGGCGAAGTCAACGCCAAATTGAGGTTTAATTTAGGCTAGTGATAGTTGGGGAATAAATTTGCTAATTGCAAATACTTGGGAAATAAAATGATCATTTTCCCTCTTTTTGTCCAAAGTTTAATAATTTGGTGGTTATCTGTCTCACTTATTAGTTTCAATAAAGAGGTCTAAAAAGGAACCATGATACCAAAAAGGAAACCAAAATAAAGAAAATGAAATGCAGCTAAATCCTATCAGGAATTCAATAAATTTGGTTAAATATCGTAAAGTTCGACTTCAAAACCTGAGTCGTCGGCTCACATGTCTGGATTAGCCTCCTCAGGAATGACTTCTAGTGTGGTCCTTTCTTTATTTGATCTTTCCACAACTACTTGCATCCGCTTCCCGATTCTGTCGTCTATTATCTCTATTATCTGCTATTAAACTTCATTCACACATGAATATTCTAACAAGATAAAAGAGAGTGAGAGATAGAGAGACGATACATGCCTCTTTGATAGTCTCGACCGGCTTCCCGTCAAATCTCACAACAACATCACCTGGTTTGAATCCAGCTCGATCAGCCGGTGATCCCGGAATCACCTGCAAAACAGTGATCATGCAACTATATTAGTGCATATGCAAAAATAAGACGAAATTTGATTTTTCCAGTTAACTTATTTGATCTTATTGACAAATGGGTGGGTACTCACCGTAGGAACAAGAATGCCTCTTTCGACATCTGGAAACATTGGGTCTCTTTCTTTTAGCTGAGCAACGATCATTTTATTGAGTTCGATCATTTTTAACCCAATCCATGGCCGAATAACTCTACTGCAACAATAACTTTTGATTTAACTTCTCCCAACCTTTAAGATGTGATAATTAAATGATGAAAACATATCGAGATTATTAGCATACCCACTCTTCTTGAAATGCTCGATGATTTTGGATACCGAGTCAATTGGCACGGAAAATCCGAGACCATCTGCAGCTAAAACTTTCATGATATTAACACCAATCACTTCTCCATCCAAATTTACGAGAGGCCCACCAGAGTTTCCCTAACACATAACACAAAAATATAATAATCAGAAGATCTGCTAATCTGTAATGAGTTTCCAATCCACAGAGAAAGAAAGATGTGAGTTACAGCATTGATCGCACAGTCTGTCTGGAGATATTCTCTGCGAGTGCCTCCTAAACCCAAATCACTGCTTTTGCGATCAACACAGCTATCACCAAGAAAAAGCAAAATCCGTAAAAAGGAATCAAACAGTTGTGTGTGACTATAAGAACTTACGAATAAAGCTTTTGCATGTATTATTTACCTGACAATACCAGCAGTTATTGTGTTCTGGAGAGAAAGAGGACAACCCACAGCTATTACCCAGTCCCCAGGACGAAGCTTACTCGAAAAACCAAGTTTAGCAGTTGGCAATGGCGTCTTTGACTTTATCTTCACTAGTGCAATGTCGGATTGTAAATCAGCGTTCACCACCACACCCTCAAATGTCCTACCATCTTGCAACGTCACATCAACCTATAATTCAACTACTCTAAACTTCACATATGTTCTAAACAGATTCCATCAAGATATATCATTAGAAGAAACCCATCTTATCAGCTACAATCCCAGTTTCCTATAACTCCAATAACTAAACCATATTCTCTATTTTAAAAACAAAATTCATCTCAAGATCCTTGAAAAATTGTATGAACAAACCTACACAGTTTAAGATGAAGAAGAGTTGTGATTTCTGAACTTACCCTCCCTTTAGATGATTGACGAATGTTTTGAAAATTGACTACAACATGAGCGCAAGTCAATATCGTGCCATCAGCATCAATGATCGTTCCAGAACCGATACTTTTTCCCATAGATATCCCATGGAAACCTAGATAATTCCCAAGATAACCAAACCAACCCTGTGAATTCTACAACCAATTTCCTAAGGGTAACAAAGTAAACAAAATCAAAAGAAGCTAACCCTGAGGAACCGATAGATTGACAACCGCTGGTCCTATTCTTGCAGCCGCATTGGCTATAGTATCTCTCCCCAAGTATCCATCACTCGGTTTCGAACTATCCGAAGCTTCAACAGGAACACCTTTCTCATCATTTATAGGTGCTTCTGATTTTGGAATAACTCTGGAAGAAAACGCGAAATTTCCTATATATAAATACAAATAAAGAAATAGAAATTTCAAAATTGTTGCAACCTCGAGAGTAAAAATTGTATAAACACACTCAGATATCAAAAATTTTGCTACGAACCAAACAAGCCTTGATCAGGACGATGAATCGAACCCTGTGAAATCTGCCAAGGCAACGACAGAGATTCCCGAAGAGATTCAGGAATAGCAAGTGATATACGCGTTCCTAGAATACATAAATCATATTACGATCAGCTAAGATCACATCAAACACCACAGTAAGACAAATTTCAATGCAGAAATGAAGATAGATTGTTACCTGCATCTGGATTACAATTAGCATATACAATTCCAGAAGTAGCGGTAGCAACGGCAACGATACGAATAAACCCGCTTTGTTTAGAAGATGATACAGCTCTTCTCTAAACCCAGAAAGAAAAACAACAACGAGTCAGTGAAAATTCAACCAAGAAATCGTTGATTGAACAATCGGAGCCGGAGGAAAAGAATTGAACCAGAAAACTCATCATCGCTAATCCAAAGATTGAAAAGAAAAACAATTTGATTCGATTTGTGTTTGAATTCTAAACTCCCCACGGGAACCAAAACCCCCCTTTTCCAGAATCTCGTAGACATATGAATTTGAGCCTAAGTTGATAGGCCTATCAACTTATTTTAATGGGGCTATCAACTTAGGCCCATATTGAACAAACATTTTCATGTGTGTGTTTATTTCTATCTACTTTAATTAATGTCACTAATGGTACTGACTCTTTTCGAGGATAGAATAAGAACTGACTTCTGGAAATACCAAGTGAATAATGTTACGAAATTAAGTAATTAACTAAACCCAGAAATTAGTAATTCCCATTACAAATTGCGTAAAAACTTACTCATCTTCTAATGGTTTTACATAGAATAACCAAAACAAAGACAAGAAAATTTCATAAACCTACACAATCCAAAAAAAAAAAAACAAGATGCTTCTTCTTCCTCTTCTAGATCCGCATATAACCAAAAAGCAACACAGTGATAAGAGTCTTAAGCCTTCTTAGGAGATTTGGTAGCAGGTGAAGGTTTCTCAGCTTGAGATGAAGACGAAGCTGGGGATTTCTTAGGAAGAAGAACTGGATTAATGTTAGGAAGAACACCTCCACTAGCAATTGTAACTCCATGAAGCAATTTCCCCAACTCTTCATCGTTCCTTATCGCTAAACAAAGATGCCTAGGGTTTATCCTGTTCTTCTTATTATCTCTCGCTGCGTTCCCAGCTAGCTCAAGAACCTTTAACAACAACAACAACACCGATTTTAGATCTATCGGTACCAGATCTATAGATTGGATGGATTACACAAACCCTAAATCCACACAGATCTAAGATGTTTTGTTTTTTTACCTCGGCGGCGAGATATTCGAGAACGGCGGCGAGGTAAACGGGAGCACCGGAGCCGTATCTGATGGCATATCGACCTTTCTTCAAGTAACGAGCGATACGACCAACGGGAAATTGAAGACCAGCCTTGACAGATTTCGTAACACTCTTTTTCCTATCACCACCTTTTCTTCCTCCAGCTCCTCTCGCTGGCTTCGTCGCTGCTGCTGACTCCATTGTTAAAAAGCTCAATGATTCCTCACAAAAGGTTTCTTTTTATTTTCTTTCTGGCTTTGTTTCGGTTAAGTGGCGGTTCACGATTTGCGGAAAATGAGGACTCAACGACGTGTATCTATATACCACGTAGTGCCACGTTGGCGATCCGTGTAGTAATTGATGTCATCCGTTCAGATTGTATCTTTTTGGATTTTTATCTAACGGTTATTGTGAGTCCGTTGTGTGACATTACACGTGGGGGTCGTAAAGGAAGGGTGGGGAAGAACATTCGAGTAATCTCAGCCGTTAGATTCATTCTCACACGTCAAACAATAATAGTTAGTTTTATCTTATATTTTGTTTACTTAAGGGCCAGAGTAATTAACCCCAAAGTTCAATTACTTTTGGTTGGCCCCTATTTTTATTATTTTATTCTGACAGCACTATTTTATACTACTATTTAAAAAAAAACGAAAGATGATTCGTATCTTTAGATATTGGAATAGAAAATGAAAATTACTAATTTGAGAAACACAAAATTTATTTAGAAAACATCAAAATACAGATAACTAGAACTATTTTTCAAACTCTCGTGAATTTGAAAACAGGAAAAGTAAAAAAAAATGATGTTTTTTTTTGTAATTATCTATCTATAACTTATCTAGTTAAAATTAGTGGAATATGTTTTATAATAATCAAAAACTCATTTTACCCTTAATTATAAATAAAAATGAAATAACAAAATTCTAAATTTCAATCATATTTCATATTCTAAACCTCTTATTCATATGAAATCTTTTATTTAAAAAATAAAAAAAATTATTATATAACCCATCAAAATAAAAATAAAAATGATTAAAACTTATTTTTCTCTTCTTCCTCGCTGATGCTTTTTTAAAATATTAAAAAACAGAAATGTAAAATAAAAAGTTATCTAGAGTACAATTTTAGACAAAACATTTATATAAAACCTACTACACCTATTTTTAAATAAATATAGTATATATTATTTTTCTTTCTAAGTTACAACTTACGAAAAACCGCTTTTTTTCGAGAGAGACAAAAGAAAAAAAAA
This sequence comes from Crucihimalaya himalaica, assembly GCA_004349715.1. Lineage (NCBI taxonomy): Eukaryota > Viridiplantae > Streptophyta > Magnoliopsida > Brassicales > Brassicaceae > Crucihimalaya > Crucihimalaya himalaica. The sequence goes on along the minus strand of SMJT01000040.1, from coordinate 601,967 downwards.
ACAATTTTCTTCAAATCAACACCGGTTTCTGCATTTCTGGCCGGTACTAGCCTCTCCGGCGTCGGTCGGTTTCATTTACCTTTCCTATTTCTTTATTTTTTTGTTGCTTTTAAGTTTTTATTCAATAAATCGAGAACGTGATCGATGATGAGATCGTGTTCGTCATCGCGCTGGAAGGGTGTCTCACTGTTTTCTGGTCGATCTCTTGTGAATTCTTTCGTTGTTACACTATTTCTCTGTTGTTTCATGTTCATGTATCGGCGGTTTCGAATCAACCGTTGTACTTCCATGTCCAACGATTTTGCCGAGAATTCTCCGGTTTTGTTGGCCGTGAGTTCGGTAATACTAACATATGATGTTAGTTATGCGATTGTTCCCGGGGGTCAGCATGATCTATTGTGGACGTCCCAAAGATTAACAAAAATCCTCTCGAATTTGTTATGTAAGCATCGACCGGCACAGAAACCACCATGGAAGCAATATGTTGAGGATTTGGAGGCCAATAGGAGGAGAATCAGAAGATGGTTTATATCATATCAACAACAATGGGTTTTAAGTACAACCAAAATCAAAGACATCTCATTCTATATGAGAGTTTCGATCAATTCGAAGGTTTTGCGATGTAACAGATGGATCTCTGCCTATTATTTTTGAATGCGTAACTAAGTATTTGACTAAGAAAACGACGCATAATTTGCTTTATCGTTTTTTGTTACACAAATTATTGGTTGTATCTGTAATCTTATTGTTAATGTTGTATACACTGATTCATATTAATAAAATATTTTTAGATGTAAAAACAAAAAACAGTATATATTACAAAAGCATATATCCTTAAATATGTGTTTTTATGTTACAAAATAAAGTTATTACTTATAATGGTTTAAATAGTGTTTAATGGTCGGTTAATTAATATTGTGACGTTAGATACATTTAAACCCACTTTTTTACATTAATTTAAAAATATGACCTACATATATTTGCTTTATTTGCTACATAATATATATTTTGATGAATACTTCATATACAAAATATTTTGTTTAAATATATATATGTTTTTGTAATATATAATATATTTATTTAAAAGGGGTGTAGTATATTCAAAAATGTTAAACAATATATTCGATTTACATAAAATAGATTGACTTTCCTTATTTGTAGATTCGGTTACTAGTTTTAAGGAAATCTAATTTTGTAAAACATGGAGTAAATCGTAGAATATGTATTCTAAAATTTAGAATACATATTCTAAATTTTGTAGAACATAGAAAATTCGCAGAATACGGATTCAAAATTTTGTGGAACATGTATTCTAAAATTCTAGAACAAATATTTGTTCTAAAATTTTCAGAACATGTACAATGCGTAAAATACGTATTCTAAATGTTTTAGAACAGACCAAAAGTTTAGATAACGAATTCGGAAGATCTAAAAACCTATTTATATGCGACCAAATAAAAAAAATGTTTTCACTAAATCTTCTTCAAACTTATCTATCAACATGTTTTTGTGGTTTTTTTCTCTTAAAATTGTCAAAATTTTGATATAGGGGTAGATTTGTCCAAAATGAAATTTTAGAAATTAAGGTGTATACAGACAAAACTTATTTTAATAATCCTTTATTTCCAATTGTCTCAAAAGAAAATTGATTAAGAAAAAGAGTTTAAAATATTCAACTGTAATCTTCTAAGCTCCATGACAAATGCAGAAGCATCATTAATGGTTGCTCGAGCTGCAACTAAAGCTTCTTGGAGCTCGGTGTTAACGAGATAATAAGAACATATCTCTTTGAGGATCACATCATGACGCTCTTGAAGCCTAGCCACATTCTCTTCCGCAGCAACCAAAGCCTCATTCACGAGCCTGAGCTTCTCGATGGAGCGATGTCTCTGCCTCAAGATGGGACTGAGAGCAAAGAAGAACGATCCTGAAAGAGCAATTGTAGATAGAATTAGTATGCTTCCATAAAGATCCATGAATGGATTAATGGGTTTGGTAAAAGAGAAGAATATATAAAAGTGGATTCATTACCTTGAGAGGGTTGAGATTCTTATTCTTTGCTTCTCCATGGATGCAACTTCGAAGAAGGTCCTCGTGATCGTTCTTTTCCGGGTTTCCTTTCTCTTCGAGGCTTCCTTTCTCTTCCCTCTAAGCGCCTGCGCCGGATCTCTGGATCTGCCCATCCTTTTCCCCATTCAGAGAACCCGCTGTATGTTCTGTCTTGTTTCAACGAGAGCAGCATGTCGGCTTCTGGATAAACATAGAGTGGTCTGTCATCTTGGTAGTCTAGTTGCTTCTTCCCTTTTTCTGTTGGTTTTATAAATTTAATCTCAACTCGATGATCCTGCAACACGGATCAGTAACATGGTTTTAACCGAATATGTGATTGTAGCTTTATCAATAAAAGGATCATGAAATTAATGAAGAAAGGTTGGTTTTTTTGTTACTACTGTACTTTACCTTGTTATCAATCTCTTTGATGTATCCCTTGGCTTCCATGATACGGGCAAGACCTTTCCACCAAAGACGATCTGTTTCCTTGAATTTTTGACACTACACTAACCAAAGGCATCACATGAATATCATGAAGAACATAATGCACTAACTAATTTATTGAAACAGAAGATTTACCTGTTCCCTGATTCTACTGATAAAGAACAGAAGATTTGGCTTGTGGGATAATTTATTTTGTTTGCTGTTGCTGAGTCCATAATCTTCATATGGTACATGCTCAGAGTTATTCTCTACCTGCAACTAATTTACTTGCAGCTTAAGAGCTAGAAACACGGTTATAGTAGAAGATAGCTCAAATACTAAATAGAATTATGTTTGATTGGATATATCACTCATACGAAACGAGCAAAATTGAAATTCTGGGTTTACTCAAAAGACTTACATGAAAAGCATTGATTACTTGAAACATAAGATTAGCTTCCTCTCGTACATTAACTTGCTCTGGAGGCCCTTTAGTGCAAACATCACATCTGTTTCATACGTTGAAAAAGCATTATGACTGTTTGCTAGTTTACCTTAATAGTTTCTAGAAAAACGAATAGGGCTTACAAGCTACACTTCTTGGAACTAAAATCTTCCCCAAAGTATTCCACGAGTATTTTCGCTCGACAATGTGAACTGTTCATTCCATATCTGCATAAGAAAAGGAGAATGAATGTAAAAGAATATAGAACGATGAGTGAAATATGAACTCACACGAATATGAATAGTATAGAGACCTGAAACAATCAGATAGCATCTTGTATGCTTGCTCTGTCTGTTCTTTGCTCCTACGGCTTGGCAAAAGCGTTGGGGCTCTCGATAGATCAGCATAGAGCACTGAAAATCACAGATAATTACTTACATTAGCCATGCAAACAAGATAAATTTACACAGCCAAAAACGAAATCAGTAATCAACTCACCGCACTCAGCCAATTCGCCATCTCTTCCAGCTCGACCAGCTTCTTGGTAGTATGCTTCCAAGCTCTGCAATTTCATAATTTCACTGAGATTGAGAAGAGAGGACAACGAATTTGCATAGCATGTGATCCTCAGAGATGGATGATGTTAAATATAAAAATCTTATACAAGATTTGAGAGACCTGCGGCCAACCGTAATGGATGATTTTCCGAACATTTTTCTTGTCAATTCCCATTCCAAACGCAATTGTGGCAACAACAACCTGCAGGAGTAACATAACGTTAGTGATCTTACACATAGTATTTCGATAAGAAGAAGCGGGAACAGCGAAGTGGATAACAGAGTGGAACATTACATTTGAGCTGTAACAAAATAGATCATTATGGTTTTCTATGTAGATACCTGCAGCTTATTTTCGTGAAAATCCTGGTGAACTTGTCTAAGATGTTTTTTTGGCAACTGTGAAACGTAACAAAGTGTTAATACAGCCATAACAACATTTAATTTGGAATACAGAATTTCTACAATCAAGTTAACAAAGGTTGACAATTTTCATTCCTAAGAAACAGTGCAAAGGGTTCTTAAAGCAAGATAAAGTAAGATCTCTCAATACATACCGATGCATTATAAGCTGCAGCCTTCAGTCCAACCCCGCAAAGATATTTAGCAATGTTGACACTCTCCTTTCTTGTAGGAACGTAAATGATTGTCGGTCCTTTAAAATCCTTTTGCTTTTCAGAAGGGGCAGGCACATCCAGGAATTCACAAGGAGGCATTGCGCAGAACTCGCCACAAGCCACTGCAATGATTAAATCTGATCTAAATCACCATTTCTCAACACCAATGATATATTGAAAACTCATAGAATCATCATCCAAGACTTCTAATTCTGTTAGTCTGTATATATTACTCAATTATAACCGACTCTGTGCCTTTTCGCCTATTGTTATGCACATGAGGTGACAACTTGACCAAGGGAAAACTGTTCAGATGCCAAGTCTATTTATTTTACTAACGCTATTTCCAATTTAATTACATGCAGCCACCAATTTTCTAATCAAATTTATGTAATCTTATCAACATTTTCAGATCACTCTCTGTTTCCAAGAAAATATGAAAAGGAGCATACCATCCCAATCATCAACACTCTGGAAAGTGTCGGTTTCACCGTCCAGATACTCTTCTGACATTTCTTTCCCATTTGAACTGTTTTTCTTTGCCAAATAGTTTTCTGAATCTTCTTCATCATCATCGTAATCTGCCTCATGACTGTTTTCAGCATCATGATAACTAAAATCAATCTGCTCCTCTGACTCTCGTGAGATTACTGCTAGCTTTTTCCCAAAAGCCTTTCTCTTTTCAGAGTATAAGTCAATTAAGTTTTGGAAGTCCTTCGCATATGACGCTGCAAACTTGGTCCGACTATGTTTAACCTGTAAATAACAGAAAAATATCCGCTTTATGTTGTACATCTCATGATCCACAAATCAGCAAAAGTAGAAAGTTACAGAGACTAATCTGCTAATCTTATTATACTTTAAGTTTATGGATGCAAAACGAGTTCCATATATGAGAAGTGAAATCAGATATGCGCAGGAAGCTCACTGAAAATTGTAGATTTGGCCTGAAAAATGAAGTAAGCACAGTTTTTGTTTCCTTTGACAGGTGAAGTGACTCAAGAATATCTTCTTGTACGTGAGCTGTGGCTGTTGCCGTCAATGCCATTATCGGTATATCATATTCCAAGAATTCCAAATTCCTGGCACAGAAGTTTTCCCGCAACACAGATAATCTCCTGAAGATCAGGCAGCGAGAGATTTATTTAGAAAATTAAGATTACCCACAACAGCACTTGAGCAATAATACTAACAAGTCTTGGCTCTTAAAATCATACCTGTAGTGCGGACGGAAATCATGTCCCCACTTTGATACGCAATGCGCTTCATCAATTGCAAAAAGAGCAATTCCATGAGTCTTTGCAAGACCCTGGAGTGGTTTAATCAGTCTGTAATCAAGTTTAGATCTTTCTTTAAGCAAGAAAAAAAAAAAAGATAAATGCACTAAAGTAATGTTCAGAAAGAGGTGCCGTATACCGAATCACCGTCTCAGGGCAAACATATATGATCTGATACGTTCCCTGCATTGCCTTCTGTTCAATGCGATTATCAAGTTGGCCTGAACCAAGAAAACAAGCAGAGATTCTATGCCTTGATAGCTTGAGGCATTGATCATGCATCAGGCTTATCAAAGGTGAAATTACGACAACAATGTTTCCAGTTAATAATGCAGGAATCTGGAAACAAAGAGATTTCCCTGCATGGTGAAAACATAGAAACCGCAATTAGAATATTATTGACTTCATGTAAGAATGAAGAAGTCATCAGCACGAAAACAGAAACTACCAGATCCCGTTGCAGCTAGAACAAGACAGTCCTTGTGAGCAACCCATGTTGACAAAGCCTCTCTTTGAAAACTTTTCAGGGAAGAAATACCAAACCGGTTTCGTAGTATAGAAGTAACTCTTTTCTCCCACGTTGATGAAGCCTCTGAGCAACTATTTGACAATTGTGTTTCAGGAAAACAACTAGACTCCATAAACACTGGAGCAGAAGACTTTATCTGCTCTTTAAAAGGATCAGACACTGTTTTTAACTGACAATCCACTACTGCAGTCCCAAAGGTGTCTCCTTTTTTCTTGTTCCCGTCCGCAGATTTAAAATGGTCAAGCAAACTCGACTGTCGCATTGAACCCGCAGAAAACGAAGATGGCATAGTTCTTTTGCCAAGGATCTTACTACTACTTGTAGAATATAGTGAACTAGCCGGCTTGATTCCACCAGTTCTATGATATCCCTTCAAAAGATACTCCACCGCGTCATCACATGACTTACCTACAGCTTTTACAGCCTCCATAGCATCCAATTTTTCAAAACCCATTTCAACAAGCTTCATCACAACTTGATCAGAAGACAAATCCATCGTATTCAAACTGATTCTAGTAAAGCATTATGAGGCATTGCACAACATTTAAAGAAGTTCCAGAAACCCATATCTGCAATGACTCGAATGACTTGTACAACACAGATTACTTAATTCATACATAACTACTGCAAATTCCCAAATTCAGAACTCCAAACCTAACAATGCTCAGCCAACGAACATAATCACTCACCTTGAGTGACAATTTTTCTAGAAGATGCAAACGAGTTTGGAATCGCAAATGAGAACCCTAGGCGCCAAATTATATCTCTGAACAATCAAAAAGTATTGACAATTTCACGATTGACGATGAAAAGTGTGTATTCACGCTGGTTTGATAAATAAAATTCAATCCATACCAAACCAAAACCACATGTGGGATACTATTAAGCCGATTTCATTAACTACGACCACAAGTGGTCCAGATTCATAGCATCAGTTTCGTTTCTCTCTACTTGTTATGCCTTCCTACTTTACGCTTTCTTGTGTTGCTGCTGAGAATTGAGATAGATGACACATCAGCCATGTCTGCATCTTGATAAACTCCTCTTGATGTTTCAGCAATGTGACTCCAATACTAAGATCATGTAAATCACAGTTGCCCGCCCATTAGCCGGTTGGGTTATGCGGGTTGGACATGGACATTGATATTTTGCCCGTGGTTTTAATGGACTGGCCTGCTAAGATCCGAAAAAACAATGCCCATGGGGCGGGCCAGATGAACGCGGGCATGCCCATGGTGGTATATTACACACTTTTCATCGTCAATCGTGAAATTGCCAATGCTTTTTGATTGTTCAGCAGAAAATATAATTTGTTGTTTACAGATTGCTTCAACAGTAAATGTTGTTTGAAGGAAAATCATAAACGAAATTTAGAAAGGAAAAAACAAAAACTATCCTCAAACACAAACCTAAAATTGAAAATCCAAGTGACTCAAATGGGATCATGTTTCTTTCTTAGTGCCCATTTTCATTATTAACAATGGATTGGAATGAAGAGAAAATCTCATCTTCACCATCAAATTCTTCATCCTCCTCTACAAATAGGGTCAACTTCTCATATGTCCTAAACCAACTGATTCAATGTCCATTTGCCTTTGTTTTAAAATTTATTTATTTTTTTATTTTTTTTAAATCAGTAAAATAGGAAATGACTCTAAACCCTTAAGGATCTGAATTATTTACAACCCAACCACATATAATCGGGTCAGATTCGGATCTAATGAATCATATCCATCTATATCTAAAACAAAAAAACCTAATCCCCAAAATAAAAAAATAGATCTCGTTTCTTCATCTTCTTGTCTTCCTCTCTTCCCCCTTCTCCGACATCGTTTCCACTCTTCCTCTCTTCCCCTTCTTTTTCCCTCTTCCTCTCTCCCGCTTCTTCTCTTTATCTCTTTCTCTCTTCTTCTCTTCCGCTTCTTCTCTTTCTCTCTTTCTCTCTTCCTCTCTTCCTCTCTCTGCCGCTTCCTCTCTTCCTCTCTCTGCCGCTTCCTCTCTTCCTCTCTTCTTCTCTCCTGCTTCCTCTCTTCCTCTCTTCTTCTCTCCAGCTTCCTCTCTTTCTCTCTTCCTCTCTTTCTCTCTTCCTTTCTTTCTCTCTTCCTCTCTTCCTTTCTCTGCCGCTTCTTCTCTTTCTCTCTTCCTCTCTTCTTCTCTCCTGCTTCCTCTCTTTCTCCCTGCTCTCTGCCGCTTCTTCTCTTCCACTATTCTTCTGGATCCAAAACAGAAGTAATCATTTAATATTTCTTTTTTTTTCTCTTCAATTTTGAGTAGATAATAATTTATGAGCTTGTATTGATTTTGTTTTGTTGTTACAGGTAATAATCAGAATGCTTAAAACTAGAGGAGGAGGATCTAGTAGAAGTAGAAAAAGAATGAAGGAGACTGAGGAGTATCTAGTGGATGAGTTGGCTTCGTCATCCTCACACGTCCATGGTATCCGTGGTGAGGCATCAGAGGATCAGGTCCCTTGATGCATCAAAGGTACAAAATATTTAACTTCACCAATGTGTATATCTATTTCAAAAACAGAAATATAAAGTCGTGTTTCTAATTTATAAACTTAGATATGATTATTGAGTATTTCAATAGGTTATGTTTCTAATGAGTATTTCTAATTTAGATATAAAGTTGTGTTACATTTTGTGTAAATTATAAACTTAGATATGATTATGAGTATGAGTATCTCTACTTGTGTTACGTTTTGTATCTCAAACTTTTTACATTTTATGTAAAGGGTTGTGGCTAGTGGTTCTAGTATTTCTGGTGCTACGAAGAAAACAAAATTCAAGCAATGTGCTAAGAAGAAGTGTACAAGAGAGTCGAGTCGGCGTTTGCCTTCAAGACATGTCACTTCTCCTTACACGGAAGGAAAGAAGAAGAAAGAAGAAAAGAAGAAGTGATATTTATGTTTCTGACTTTGATATATGTTTTTGTGTTTTAGTGTGGTACTTTGATGTATGCAACTCATAACTTAGGTACTTTAATATATGCAGCATGTGTATGCTACAGGGAATGTATTTTGGAAACTAAGGTTTTTGGTACAACTGTACATTGATGTACAACTGACTACAGATTAAAACTTTTTGCTATAGGTAACGAATTAAAAAATTAGCTCAGCAAAACCGAATTAAAAAAATTATCTCAGAAAATTGAAATAAAAAAATGAGAATTAAAAAAAAAATTAATCTGACCATCTTGCGCCGACATTTTTTAAAAATAGAAAAAATTGACTTACTTGACCATATATCGCCGACATTTGACCATCTAGAGCCGCCACTAAAAAAAAATGATTTAAATAATTGCAAAATTTTACCCATAGTTGTCCACTTGTACTGAGTTGTACAAAAATGAACATAGTTATACATTTCTTGATTTTTGAGTTTAATCAGTTGTTATCGATATTAATACTATATCTCTTAGTTATACCAGTCATATTAAGTAATTAAAGTATATTAACTATGTACTTATGTATTTATATGTGTCAAACTACAATTATTAAATGTTTTTAATAATTTGTAGTTCAAATATTCAAAGTAACCATAGAAGAATATGGTTCTTAATGGAACAATTTTGTTTTATATGATATTGATTTGTAAGAACTTACAAATGATAAGTATTTATATATGAGAATGTTGTGTTAGTTCCATGTTGTATTCTCTCATCAACATAAACACTTTTTTCGGGGGTTCTAAATTTTTTTTCTGTTTTTTGGCAAAAGACGAGTGTACAATGATATTAAACATAGGTGTACACAGTTTTGCCTAGTAGTACAAAATAGAACAGATCAGTTTCACAAACAGAAATGACCGTTAAAACATAAACACCATATCAGTTTCAAAAAACAAACGAAAACAGTCTGAAAAATTCATAATCTGGAGGTAAGACAACCAAAGCTTTAATCTCCTCGGGAACATTCCATTGAGAGATATGGGGAACCGGATAAATCGTCATGTGATACGCCAAAACCCAAAATTCCATCCAATAATATTTCGAGCATAACTCATGTAACTGCAAGTCAGGCTCTTCGTGCAACTTTGTTTCTCTAGCAGCAGCTATTGCATGCACACATGGATATTTTTAGCAAACTCGATATTTTCCTCAATCTCTAGATTTTGTTCGGCATTATTGGTAACCTCCACATACAAAAACACTTCTACCCCCTTCATTATCCACTTGCAGTAAATAACACACAACATCTTTATCGTCAACAATCATATATGGTTTCTTCAATCCCATGCATAGCAATGGTGGAAGGTAACTAATTTTCAGCTTTGTTGTAGTCTTATCTACCTTCATCTTGTTGCATATTTTCTCAACCAACCCATCATATGATACCTCATCGATCGATGTCTTCATATATATATATATATATATATATATTATATTTGATTTCTTGAAATCCATTGTTCTTCTCTTTCACTTGAATAATATCCGTTAGAATCAAAGAATATGACTGATAAATCACTCTTTTTTTATCCAGTTTTTTTCATTGTCACTTGAAAAAAAAAAACGTAAGTAATTTTTATTTTCCGTCCATCAACATAGTTGTACAAAGTTGTACCATCTGTACCACAATTTTTGTTTTGTTAAACCCAACAACATAGTTGTACGAAGTCGTACCAGTTGTACCTCATCGAATTTTTTTTTAATCTACAATTTTTTACATATTTTCACATTCTAACTACGAATTCAATATGTCACATTCTATTAATTACCTACGTAAGACCATAATCTACTACTAAAACTAGTTTACTAACCTAATGAACACATAATCCGAACAAATCTACAATTTTTCATTTCATATATTCAAGTAGATACTCTCACATTCAGTATTTGATACATATATATGTTGTAAAAATTAAGCTAAACTATATAATTTGACAAAACATTACCTCTAAATTGACATATATTGAGCTTTACCACAGAGAGAAAAGAGGAGAAAGAAGAAGAGAGGAGAGAGAATCTTAATACTTTGTGATTGGTTGTATTTTTCTTTTTCATTTTTATTTTTATTTTTTCCAAAAACTTTAAATTAAATAAAAGCAGATAATTAAAAAAAGGGTAGGTTTGGGTTTTAATGTGATTATAAAGTGGGTGGGACCTCCTTGGGGCAATGAGATTTAGGAGGGGCAAGTGAGATTTGGACTCATCAATTTGGGGCAATATAGATGTTTCTCCCTACAAATATGAGATATCACATCAAAAAACAAAGTTAATTAATAATTTATGTTTATGTAATTGTAAAACTTATGAAATCAAAATTACTTACCATTTTCATATGCTTCAAAACCCTTTAACCGATTGTGACTACATATTAAAGCTTGAACATTTTTTGAGAGAAGACGACTTCTACACTTGTTCAAAACTCGACCTCCAATGCTGAAAGATGATTCAGCGACTATTGTTGTGATTAGAATACTAAGGAGGTCTCAAGCCATGGATGCCAATTCTCCATAACATTGAGAGTTATCTTTCCAATATTGCAAAATATTCAAACTCTCTAACTTCTTCATATCTAATGCTGGTTCATCTAGATACATTTTCAAAGAAGACTTCCCACTAACAACAATAGTTTCGTTACGAAAAGCTAAGAAATCCTGCAAATTTAATAAAGTAATTTTAAAAATCCGAGCGCTTAATAACTAACACCAACAAGAGCTTAATAAGCTTGAATTTCTTTAACTAAAGAAGCAATCAACGATCAAAAACTTATATAAAACAGAGATATAGAATTCGATTAGACTACTAAAGCAAAGAAACAAAACTATTCCTTTGGCAAAACAGAGTTTTGGACTGTATTATTTATAACCAGTGTCGACTAACAAGATTCCATAAAATTAATTCAATGTATAGATGCTGGCATGCTACTATATATAATAAAAACTATAGGCATACGTATGTGCAGATTATGTCAAAGAACAATATAAAGTTTACGGACAAAGGCAACCAGGTGTGACTAATATGGAGTAATCCACTACTGCATTATGTCTATATATTCATTCTCGAAAAAGCTTTGTTATTTGAACTATGAAATCAAAACAAAACATTATTGGACGTGTAACAATCAAATCAAAATAAAACGTTAATGGACGTGTAACGTGTAAAAGCTTCGTCTTATTGGACGTGTAATATTCCAGTATTTCTTAGATACAAGACAAACTAAAAAATGTTTTGGTCCTGTAATTATAGAGTGGCCGTGAGAAACACAAAATAAAGATTAATGTCAAACAGAAATATAATGTCGATTACTTACCTCGTAATTGCCTAAACTTCCTCGTTGTCCTTCATTGTCATCTCTTCAATCATTATTTTCTCGTTTGTATGTAGAAGGTAATGTGAAAATAGACTTGTTCTCATAACATTCAAAAAGAGTAGCGAGTTTACTACGCAAATGTTCAATTTTTCTTTTAGAAGAACTCTGTCAAGCTTTCCAAAACAAAAATCTGCAAGTATTAGCTTCGATCAAACATTGTAGCCATTGCACAAACATCACTAACTTCCTTCCAATACTTATCAAACTTCTCCTTCATCGGGACAAACATTTGTTTGGTAATTTCATCTTGATTACGCTCATTTTGTAGTAGCCAACTATGGATCTTCCAAACTTGCATGAACGTGTAACGTATAACAATCGTTAATGGACGTGTAACATGTAAAAGCTTCGTCTTATTGGACGTGTAATATTCCAGTATTTCTTAGATACAAGACAAACTAAAAAATGTTTTGGTCCTGTAATTATAGAGTGGCCGTGAGAAACACAAAATAAAGATTAATGTCAAACAGAAATAAAATGTCGATTACTTACCTCGTAATTGCCGAAACTTCCTCGTTGTCCTTCATTGTCATCTCTTCAATCATTATTTTCTCGTTTGTATGTAGAAGGTAATGTGAAAATAGACTTGTTCTCATAACATTCAAAAAGAGTAGCGAGTTTACTATGCAAATGTTCAATTTTTCTTTTAGAAGAACTCTGTCAAGCTTTCCAAAACAAAAATTTGCAAGTATTAGCTTCGATCAAACACTGTAGCCATTGCACAAACATCACTAACTTCCTCCCAATACTTATCAAACTTCTCCTTAATCGGCACAATCATTTGTCTGATAATTTCATCTTGATTACGCTCATTTTGTAGTAGCCAACTATGGATCTTCCAAACTTGCATGAAATACAAGTTTGATGTTGGATATGTAGAACCTGAGATCAGATTAGTGATTACATCGAAAGGCTCCAAAAAATCACACAACATCATTAATCGTATCCATTCATCTTCAGTTGGGTGAATCTTGTAGTTTATGGCATCAATGATGTTGAGATCACCAAAGACAGCTCGATATTTCAGATCTCTATCAAGCATCTTGTATGTTTAATTCCATCGAGTTGTTACATCCAAAAACAAACCCCCTTCAGCTTTATACCAACAGCTTTATACCAACAGCTTCTACGCATTTCACGAATAATGTCTCACGATGAGTAGATGCTTGAACGTATTTGATGCTTTCTCTGATCTTATGCAACAAATCACCAATCACTTTCAACCCAATTTGAACAATGAGATTAAGAACATGTGTTGCGCATCTCACATGAAAATGCTCTCCTCCACACAACAAATCATTCTGTAGCATAAGTTGATTTTTCACAATCTCTTGCATTGAATCATTGTTAGTAGCATTGTCTAAGGTTAAAGAAAACCTTTTTTTCAACTCCCCAATCCTTCAATTTCTCAAGAATCTCCACTGCTAAGTGCTTACCTGTATGTGGAGGCGGTAAAGCACAAAACGCTAAAATCTTACTGTGCAATTTCTAGATTCTGTTGCGCAGTCAAACACATGTAGCCCTCATGAGTAATTGTAGTCCACAAATCAGAAGTGAAGCTAATCCTTCTTGGAAGATGAGCTAATTCGCTCTTTAACTTCTCAGTCTCACTCTCATAGAACTTGTAGACATCTCATGCAGCTGTGTTTCGGTAATAAACTGTTAGACCGCGAAAATCCGGAGAATAAAATACGAATATAAAAACGATTTAAGTGAAAATCCGTAGAGGCAAGATATGATCTTTTTCCTTACTTCAAACGATCTCTTGCAGTGTTGCGGTTTGCGAGACGATGAATCCCAGGATACAACTACGGCGAGACCATTTTCGCAACACTCGAGAAACAGAATCTACGAACTATAACTCTACGATATACTCTTAAGACACTTTACCATTTGTAGAAGAAAAAATGTAGGAAAGAGTTTCGTGATTAGAACGATGGATGAAAAGAATGAGAGAGTTTAATTTTTCAAGCGTCGGAAGAGGTTGTGCGATCCGCAATGTGCGCAAAGATCGTGGAGCGTTAGAGAGAGACGCACGACCCGGAGAGATTCTTGCGGACGTTAAGCATTTAATCGCTTTCTTTATGCAAAATTTAATTCTAAATTGGTCAAAATTTTAAGCAAAGTTGCATAACAATTTTCCCCAAAAGAACAATTTGTGTGGGCCTAAAGGCCCACATTCACCAAGACCCAAGACCCAAGCCCGAGCCTGAGCCCGGCCCGTCATGGTGGCGCGCGCGCACGTGTGTTTTTGCATAATGGTCATCCAACTCTTACACCATAGTCTTCCCTTCCCATCTAGCTATTGAACACTCTCATAAGTGTAACAATATATATACTAGAGGAAAATTTCTCATATAACCAATGTGGGACTTTTTCATAAAAGTTATTATAAGCTTTCAAGCTAACAACTTTGGAGCTCAATTTCTCATTCAATTTCACTTTATTTTTTACATGTAACTACACTATATTATAGTGCTCATTACAAGAAATCCAAAGACTCCAAGACCCAGTCATTTCGGTGACGGACCTCACCGGAGAAGTCGCTGAAAAGTTTGCCGGAGCCATTTGTCCAAAATTGAAGTTCCAACAATCCTCCACATGAATAGAATTGACTCTAAACATATGAAATGTTTTTCTAACTTAATAACCTAATACTTAACAAACTAGACATACTCGACTTTCAAGAGTATATGCGAAAAATAATTGTGTCTGAGATGGTAGCAATGTTTCAGCCTTGAACCACTCATTGTTAATATTTGTCGGGTTTACTTGGCCGGGAGGTGAACATGATGTCTTGAACCACCCAAATTTTTATGTAAACCGAGACAACAGGTATAACCTAGCTTCTTTTTCTCGTAGAACCAAGTTCTCTATTGTGTTCATTTTGGCCTTGAACATTTCCTAGAATTCATGAGTGAACTTAGAGAATATAGCCTGACCTTCATTCCCCTAGGAACGGCCTCATTTCACACTCACTAGGTGATTTGCTACTAGCCTTTGTTTTCAGAATTCTCATGTAAAAACTTCACTGATATTTCAAAGCTATGGACTCAAATCATTAAAAGCATTGCTTATCCTTCACACATACAGGAAGCATTATTTATCATCCTGGGAATTGGGCTGTGTTTTTCAGTGCTCCAGACAGATTCTGTTTGATTAAGTTTTCCCTTTGAACCTAAATCTTGGGATCTCCAGTCATATAGGTGGGGTTTCCATCAAACATCCTCTTAGTTTATAGGCTTTAAACACATTCCTCATGATGATTTTACAACTTGATCTCGAGCTAAACCTTTGGTAAACGGATCCGCTAATATATCAGCTGATTTAATATAATCGAGTGTAATTACTTTGCTGGAGAACAAGTGTCTAATTGTTTTATGTCGTCATCTGATGTGACGAGATTTACCATTATAGAGAGTATTTTGTGCATCGGGCTATATCCGATTGACTATCACAATGTACAGGTAGTGCCGATACTGGTTTCTCCTACATTGGAATATCTTCCAAATAACTTCGCAGCCATCCTGCTTCTTCTGCGGCTTTATCTAAAGTTATAAACTCAGACTCCATGGTTGACCTGGCCAATAGAGTTTGTTTCGCAGATTTCCATGAGACCGTTGCACCTCCTAGAGTAAAGACGTATCCACTTGTGGATTTCGAGTTTTTGGAGTCATATATCCAGTTAGCGTCACTGTATCCTTCCAAAATTGCAGGTTCTTTACCATAGTGCAGTCCATAACTTTTTGTGTATCTCAAGTAATTTAATACTCTTGTTATGGCTTTTCAGTGTTTCTGGCTTGGATTACTGGTGTAGCGACTTAGTACATTTACTGCGTACGCTAAATCGGGTCTAGTACAGTTGGTTAGATACATCAGACTGCCGATCACTCGGGCATACTCTATCTATGATACCGCTTCACCTGAATTTTTAGTTAGGTGAAGTTGAGCATCCACAAGAGTTTTTGCGGTCCCATTTGAATAGTTCTTGAATCTCTCAAGAATTTTATCTGCATAATGAGCTTGTGACAGAATAATCCGGTCGGAGGTTCTAGTGATTTGAATTCCTAGAATGGCATCTGCAAAACCCATGTCTTTCATATCAAATTGTCTATGAAGCATGTTTTTGGTTTGCTGGATTATATCTTTATTACTGCTAATGATAAGCATATCATCAACATACATACATAACAAAATATACCCGCTAGGAGTACTTTTGATATATATACATTTGTCACATTCATTAATGCTAAATCCATTTGACATCATTACTGTGTCAAATTTTTCATGCCATTGTTTTAGAGCTTGTTTTAGTCCATACAATGATTTTACAAGTCTACAGACTTTATTTTCTTGTCCTGTAACCACGAACCCTTAAGGTTGTTTCATATATATTTTCTCTTCTAAATCTCCATTTATAAAAGCGATTTTTACATCCATTTGATGTATTTCCAGGTCTATTAACGCTGCAATTCCGATAAGCATTCTTATCGAATTTATTCTTGTTACTGGAGAATGGGTGTCAAAGAAATCCTGACCTTCTTTTTGCTGGAATCCTTGCACCACAAGTCTTGCCTTGTACTTATCAATTGAGTTATCGGTTTTTAATTTTGTTTTGAAAATCCATTTACACCCTAGTGCTTTAAACCCTTCGGGTAGATCGGTTATTTTCCACGTATGATTTTGCATTATGGAATCGATCTCACTATTAACGGCTTTCTTGCATAAAGGAGCGTCCGGTGTATTCATGGCTTCAATGTATGTTTTTGGTTCATTCTCTGCGAGAAGGACCATCAAGAAATCTTCACCAATATTTTTTCCTTACGTGCTCTTTTACTACGTCTAGGTTCGTCTTCTGCATTTTGTACAAAGATTCCTAACGTACTAGCAACGTCAGAAGACGCGTTTACGTCTCTTTCATCATGTGTTCTTTTAGAATTTTGTTTATCCTTACAAGGAAATATGTGTTCAAAGAAAGACGCATTTCTTGATTCCATAATTGTATTTACCTGGATATCCGGTATGTCTGATTTGTGTACCAAAAACCGATAAGCACTACTGTTATGTGCATATCCGATAAAAATACAATCTACAGTTTTAGGTCCAATAGTGAACTTTTTAGGAAGCGGTACTGCGACTTTTGCTAGACACCCCACACTTTCAGGTATTTCTACGAAGGTACTGTACTTTTCCAAAGTTCATGCGGCGTATTGCCGGTTACTTTTTGCGGTATTTTGTTGAGGATATGATTTGTGGTGAGCAATGCTTCCCCCCATAGATTCTGGGGTAGCCCAGATTCATGCAACATAGCATTCATCATTTCTTTCAGATTTTGGTTTTTTCTTTCCGCAACTCCGTTGGATTTTGGTGAATAGGGAGCTGTTGTTTGGTGAATTATGCCATTTTCTTGATAAAATGCATTAAACGGACCATCATATTTGCCTTCTCTATCATTTCTAACTGTTTTTATAATTTTCGAGAGTTGGTTTTCAACTTCGATTTTATATTCTTTGAATTTCTCCAAAACTTCATCTTTGCTACGTAGCAAATATACATAGCAGTATTTTGTACAACCATCTATGAAAGTCAAAAAATATTTTTTACCGCCTCTACTTTGTACATATTTTAAATCACACAGATCTGTGTGTATTAATGCGAGAGGTTCGGTTGTTCTTTCAACACGAGGAGATGGGGTTTTTGTGAGTTATGCTTGTACACAAATTTCACATTTTTCTTTGCTTATTTTGCATTTCGGGATTAGGTTCAAATTAATTAATCGTTGCATAGATTTATAATTCACATGTCCTAACCGTTCATGCCAAATATTAAAAGACTCAACCAAATAAGCAATTGAATTTTTATTGATAGAAGCCTTAGAGCTCGAAGCTACATCAGTGTTCTTAACAACATGTTGAACATTCATTTTGTTAAGACCCTCTCCTTAACAAATCCCCTACCAATAAACACCCCATTTTTCCTAATCACCAGTTTGTCTGCCTCAAGGTTGGTTGCAAACCCGTGCTTGCTCAGCAGAGTCCCGGAGATCATGTTCTTCCTCATGTTTGGAACATGCTTCACGTTCGAGAGGGTGACAGCCATCCCAGAAGTCATCTTCAGAACCACCTTCCCAGTGCCTACAATCTTGGAGCGAGACACATTTCCCATCATCAGACTCTCTTCAGACCTGCACTTGTGATGAGTGCTGAATGTGTCTCTGTCAATGCAGATGTGAGTAGTAGCACCTGTGTCAAACCACTACTCCGACGGATTTTCGTCAGTCATGACTACATTTGCCTCAGTGACCACCGCACACAAGTCTTCTTCGGTCAAAAAAGCCTGACTCTTGCTGCTTCTGGCCTTGTTGCGACAATCCGTTGATTTGTGACCAAGCTTGCCACAGTAGTTGCATTTTCCAGCGAATCTCTTGCCTTCACCTTGCTTCTTGAAGGCGACGGAGGGTTGAGGTGCCACCTTGTTTGGCAGGGCCTTGACAAGCACAACAGCTTTGTTGTTGTACACAACCTTTGCTTTCCCCTTCTTCTTGTATTCAACAACATTTGCGTCATGACCAATGGCGATCCCCAATCTCTTTTCGCACTCAGTTGACTGGTTTTGAAGCCTGGTAATCAAGTTAAGCAAAGAGATGGGCTTTCGCCTGAACTCGAGATAGGACTGGAAATCATTCCAACTAGGGGGTAGCTTGTCGATGAAGGCATTCACATAGAAGGTGTCGCAGACCTTCATTCCTTCATCTGCTATCTCTTGCACGATCATCTGTAACTCATGTACTTGTTCCATTATGGGCCTTGAGTCCATCATTTGGTATTTGAGAAACTTCCTTGTGGCTGCTTTCCCCGCGCCTGCATTGTATGTTCGATACTTCTTTTCCAGAGCTTGCCAGAGAGCCTTGGAAGTTGTAGCGTGGCGGTAAACCTTAAATAGTGGCTCTTCCAGGCGGTTTTGAATGTATCCTTTTCAAAGGAAATCCGCGTGGACCCAAGCTTCAACGCTTGCCACCAGATGTGGACCAGTGTTGTCAGCAGCGAGAAAAGGTTTGTCCTCCGTGAGGTATTTCTGGAAGTTCAACGTGCAGAGGAAAAAGTGCATTTTCTGCTGCCACGAGTTAAAGTTCTGCCCGTCAAACTTCTCAGGCAACACCACCTGGTATGGCACGGACTGGATCTGGACATCTGCGGGTTTTGGAGGAGCAAGTGGCTGACCATTCCCGGTTTGGGTTGTCGGCTCACCATTCTCGTTAACCACGGTTGTCTCAGCTACGTTGATTTCAGCACCGCTAGACATTTTTCTGTACAGAAAAATAAATAGTGTTAATAATTATTAAATCGCTCAATTAATTTGGTTAATTAATCTGCGAAATTAAAATAAATTTAATTCAAATAATTTGCACAATTAATATAAATTAATTTGCAGAATTTAAATAAATTCGATAAATTAATATAAATTAAGTATCAGAATTTAAATAAATTTGTGTTATAAGTGATTTTAATTTGAGCGATTAATTCACTAAATTAAATCAATCGGTGGATATCGCCAAACGATATTCCCAGAACCGCTTTTAAAGATTCGTGAAACTGCCAAAAAAGCCTTCACGTAAACCGTGCTCTTTGATCCGGATGATCAAATAATCAGATATGGAATTGTTTCAAAAAACTGCCGAAAGACCTTCGCGTAAATCACTTCCAAATCTTATGTGTTGGAAAACGTTCTACATAATCGCTAAGAAGCGTTCGCAGACCCGTTTTATATCGGTTTTGAAATCGTTTTCGACAAATTGTTCACGTTTTGTAAATCCGTTTAGGGCAATAAGCAGAAAGCGGATTTTCGTTTGAATTAAGACTGTTAGACCAAAAATCCGGAGAACAAAACACGAATATAAAAACGATTTAAAGAAAAATCCGTAGAGGCAAGATATGATCTTTTTCCTTAATTCAAACGATCTTCTGCAGTATGGCGGTTCGTGAGACGATGAATCCCAGGATACAACTACGGCGAGACCGTTTTCGCAACACTCGAGAAACGGAATCTACGAACTATAACTCTACGATATACTATTGAGACACTTACTGTTTGCAGAAGAAAAAATGTGGAGCGTTAGAGAGAGGCCCGACCCAGAGAGATTCTCGCGGACGTTAAGACTCAGCATTTAATCGCTTTCATTATGCAAAATTTAATTCTAAATTGGCCAAAATTTTAAGCAAAGTTGCATAAAAAGGTTTCTCCAAAAAGAACAATTTTTGTGGGCTTAAAGGCCCACATTTACCAAGACCCAAGATCCGAGCCCAGCTCGGCCTGGCGACGCGTGTATGTTTTTGCATAATGACTCTCCAACTCTTACACCATAGTCTCCGCTTCCCATCTAGCTATTGAACACTCTCATAAGTTTAACAATATATATACTAGAAGAAAATTTCTCATACAACCAATGTGGGAATTTTTCATAAAAGTTATTATAAGCTTTCAAGCTAACAACTTTGGAGCTCAATTCCACTTCAATTTTTACATGTAACTACACTATATTATAGCGCTCATTACAAGGAATCCAAAGACTCCAAGACGCGGTCATTCCGGTGACGGACCTCACCGGAGAAGTCGCCGGAAAGTTGGCCGGAGCCACTTGTCCAAAATTGAAGTTCCAACATAAACTTCACATCCACATTCAAATACTTTTAAACTAGTCGAACTCTCTCATACTCAACATAAGCAAATGGAAGATCATGCTGAATGTTACATTTAGCTACCATTTCACGAAAAACAGAATGATCTATCTTCCTAACTTGCAATCTTGCTTCTGAATTAACCATCATTTGATCAATATCACCATTTATAACCATAGCCTTACAATGCTCCAAATGACGCTTATATGAGTTTGTACCGTTTTTATGTGAACTATATGCATAATCAGCCTTGCAATGCTTGCATTGTGCTCTTTCTTGCATTGTGTCTATTTTGATCTCTGTTTCTAAATCCATTGAAGAGACAGAGGAAGAGACGAAGGAGAGGGAGAGGGAAACGTTACAACTTCGGTTCCAATTCATACCAAACCGAAGTTAAAGGTTTGAACATCTGTTAGTGGGGAGAACTATTTACTTTTTTTATTTTTTATTTTAACTTTAGTTTGAAAACCCTACCAAAAAATAGTAGCGTGAAATATTTTTTTGCAACTAATTATTTCATCCATATGTTGTAATTCCTCTCCATCTTTTGCACCCTTGGTTCTAAATACCCGTTTTATATTTCTTATTGAGAAAGAAAAAATGTTGGGCATCCAGATTTGGTTATAAAGTTAGTGTCAAACCATAACTACTATAATTGAAGACTTAGGTGGGAGAGTTTCATAATCACGTTCTTGCATATTAGTATTAAGGATGATCATAAAATATAGAAGGTTTGAAAAGATTTTATTAATTTTAATACTAATTTTACTATTTTAAAATTATCTTTTGATATTAATTAAAAAATGAAAATGATGGGCAAAAATATCATGTTATTGACCAAACAAAATTCTCACATTAATCCTAATTGAAAAAAATCATTTGCAAAAAAAAAAATATATATGTTTTATGAAAAATAAGAGCATTTCTAATATTTTTCACAAAGGTAATATTAGAGAATATTATCTGATAAAGTACACCCAAAAAAAAAGATATAGAAGTGATGACTTATATTAGACATGAAGTTGTATCGTTTCCCTCTCCCTCTGCTTTGTTTCTCCCTCTGTCTCTTCGATGGATTTAGGAACAGAGATCAAAACAGACACAAGACAAGAAGATCAAAGACATGTTTTTGAAGATTACCCTGAACCTCTTAGATACACAGTAAGATCATTTTTACATATATATATATATATATATATATATACACATTCAAATATTGCTTCTTCATATAACTATCATCTTCTTTTCTCAATATTTATTTCTTCTTCTTTTTTGTTACAGACATGGGCTTTAAGAGTTTCTATCCATTGCGAAGGTTGCAAGAGAAAAATCAAGAAAATATTAAGCAAAATCGATGGTAAAAATATTCTCTCTTCATGTGTGTGTTCTTCTTTATTTTTTTTCTCTTTATATTGATATTGTTATGGCTAAAGATAGATATGATTTATTAGGAGTATATACAACAAATATCGACGTTAAGCAACAAAAAGTAACGGTGATCGGAAACGTAGAGCCGGAGATTTTAATCAAAAAGATCATGAAAGCCGGTAGACACGCCGAGCTATGGCCTACGTCTATGGAGAACAACGATTGTAATTACCGAAGAGAGAAAAAAACAAAGAAAGATGAAGAAACCAGTGGAGATGAAGAAGACGACGAAAACAACAACAACAACAACGGCGGTGGTTCTAGTGGTGGTGGTGGTGGAGGAAATTGTGGTGATCAGGTGAAACAAGTTGTGACGTTTGTAAACGGCCAACTTCAACCTCAACAAGGAGGAGATGGAGCTCCGAAGAAGAAGAAGAAAAAGAAAAAGAAGAAGAAAAGCTCAGGGAACACGACGGTGGTGATGGAAGGAGGGGGTGGCGGCGGCGGTGGTGGTGGTGGTGGCCCGCCGCAAAACGATGGACCACCAGAGACTGTGATATACTCTGCTCCACCAGATCATCACGTTATTCACGGACCTCCTCATCATCAGCAAAATCTGTATCCGACGGTTCACAGTTCTCCACGTCATCATCCACAACAAATGTACGGTCCAGTACCACCACCTACTTCGTTTTATCACACGCAGCCTCAAACGGCGCCGTCTTATACGGTGAGTTATAACACGGCGCACGGGCCGAGTAACGGTGGGAATGAGACGGCGTCGTATTACGCGGCTCCTCCTTCACATCCGACGTCGTATTATTCTTATGAGTACGTGGACTCGGGCTACGAATCTCCACCGCCCGAGTTTTATTCGTATAGATCTCAGCCGTCAGATTCGTTTGAGGCACTCAGCGAAGGCAATCCAAACTCTTGTTGCGTAATGTGATTGGTTTATGATTTTAGATTCAAATTGACATAATTGGGCTTCAAGTGGCATCTTGTAAAATGCCAAACGTTGTGTTATTAGAGGGGTATTTACGTAAACAACAACAGTATTTACAAATTAAAGACATATATGTTTCGTATTTAACTAGATATATTCATGTAACTCTTTATGGACATATATTATACGAATCTCTAGAGAATATTTCAGAATAAAAAAGACATCATTATGCACAATTTTTTTTTTCAATTGAACATGACATATTTTGTAAAAAAAATGTAATAGACTATAGTATAATTAAATATAAATAAAGATTCTACAAAATTTGTAGTTGGCTAGAAAACATACGGTATTGTTTTGTAACTCAATTAATTATAGACTAAAACTAATACCATAATATACGGAAATGTGAGATGGCGATGTGAGGTACTACTTTGGAATATCATATTTTGGGTGCAAATTTTAGAATAACGTTGAGGAGAATAATTGGACTTGGAGAGGAATAAATCTTTTTCCGAGAGAAATAAAAAGAGAGA
Organism: Crucihimalaya himalaica; assembly: GCA_004349715.1. NCBI lineage: Eukaryota > Viridiplantae > Streptophyta > Magnoliopsida > Brassicales > Brassicaceae > Crucihimalaya > Crucihimalaya himalaica. Next base: position 578,226 of record SMJT01000040.1, on the reverse strand, counting down.
TTTTTTTTAGGTGAAATGGAATAAGAATAATTGAGAAAAGAAAGATAAATTTGAAGAGAATGATGGCTTTTGCCGGTTTTGAGATGCTTTCAGAATTCAGAAAAGCATATTTGATGACAAAGAATATGAAACAGTGTCCCTTAGGAATCGAATTGTTAAATTGGTCCTACATGTTTAGTTTAATATATAATCTATTGTATTTTGCCCTAATAATAAACAAACAACTAACGTGTGAAACTAAGAGCATCATTAACGCTGATAGTTTAGCGTCTCTTAAGCGTTTCTTAAGGTTATAAAAATATTAATTTAATCAAACAGATTAAGAACCGTCTCTTAATTTAGAGACGCAAGAGACGGTTTCTTACTGAGACCCTGAGACGTGTCTATGTTTTGGATCTCCTCTTTTCTGTCTGTCTTCTTCTTCTTTCACAATCGATTCCGATAAACGCATCGATTAAATCTTCTTCTTCTTCTTTCATTCATTTACTTCTTCAATTGGGTTGTCTTAATTTTTGGGTTTACGAATCTTCTTTCTGGACTTATATCTCCTGGCTTTTCGTCATCTGCATTGTTCTGATTCTCGTGTTTTGAGGCTTCCATCTCCAATTTATGATCTNACGAATCTTCTTTCTGGACTTATATCTCCTGGCTTTTCGTCATCTGCATTGTTCTGATTCTCGTGTTTTGAGGCTTCCATCTCCAATTTATGATCTTCTTTTGCGCCAAATGGTCTCTTCTTTCTTTCTTCTTCTTCTTCTTATACGTTTATCTCGTTTAGGATCTGGGTTTTGAAACTAGGATTCTTCAAAAAGTTGCTAATTTGATGCCATCGTTCTTCAATTTGCAATTGAAGCTTATGTTTTTGATTGATTGTCCACAAATTTGAGAAATTGAAGTAAAATTTGGCAGCAAGACAAGCTTGAATTTGGCGATTGCTCGAATGAAATTGCTGCAAAACAAGAGAGATATGTAGCTTAAGCATATGAAGAAGGAGATAGCCCAGTTATTGCAAGCTGGACAGGAACCCATAGCTCGAATCAGGGTCCTTCCCTTTTTACTATTTTTATGAGTCCGTTCTGATTTGTGTATGTTAGTTCTTACAATGAACATCAAGTCCTTATGTTCTTGTCTGAGATTAGGTGGAGCATGTGATCAGAGAAATGAATTTATGGGCAGCTTATGAGATATTGGAGCTATTCTGCGAGTTGGTACTTGCTCGTGTTCCAATTCTTGAAAGTGAAAGGTGAGCCTTTGTTCCATCTATGATCGAGCTTACAATACAGATTATTAGGATGATCCATAATATGTTTTGTGTGTTTCTTTGGATTCTAATCGAATAGGGAATGCCCGAGAGAATTGAGAGAGGCTATTGCTAGCATCATCTGTGCTGCTCCTAGGTGCTCTGAAGTGCCTGATCTTCTTCAAATCAAGAATCTGTTTAGTACAAAATATGGAAAAGAATCTATCATGGTTGCTTCTGAGCTTCGTCCGGATTCTGGTGTCAATCGTACTGTTAGTATACTTGGGGGCTAAATTCTTCTTATTCATGGTTTACGAATCTTCTTTCTAGACTTATATCTCCTGGCTTTTGTTTTATCTCTCTGTTTCAGCTTACATATGTCAATGACAAGTCAGATTCATAGTGATTTGTTTTGTTTGAGTAACAGAAAGGTTGAAACAGAGATAAGTTTGAGTAATAGAATTGACAACACAAGTTTATGAATCTTTAACTGCGTGCAACTTTAACCAATTTGAAACTTATTTATTGGTTGTATAATGTTCTGAATAACCATATGGAGTTATTGATCTCAGTCCAAAATGTTCTTGAGTAATAGAATTGGCTTGTGATATTCATATGGAGTTATTGATCTCATTCATTGGATCACTTGTTAAGAATTGGCTTGTGATATTAGTGTGTTTGTCTTAATGTGTGTTTGTCTTTGTTTAACATGAAATTTTCGTTATTGTAGTATCAATTGTTGGACTGCTTATAATGGGTACTTTGTTCTTCCACGAGCTGAGTTATTATCTTAACACACTTACAGTACACCAGGTATGTTCTTACTTTAAGCTATATCTGTTGCTTTTCTGTTTATTTCAGTGACTCTAACCTTCAAACTGCTACAAATAGTCTTATATATTGCATTGTATGATCTTCTGTTTCATGTGTCTTATAAAACTTTGTTGATGGATGCTGGAATTAGTATTTTTCCATCTTATATCTCTGAAATTCGTTGATGCCACTTTTTGGTTGATTAGTGGAGATTAAGGGAAAGTATATCATTGGAGATTAAGGGAAAGTATATATTATACTCATCTCTGACCTCCTTAGCATAATTCTTCTTCTATCTCTGGTTTGGTTGGACGGTGCAATCCGGGGTTTTGATTCTTTCATTCAGATGGGAACAACATCCTTTTTCTCTATCATATAATTTAAATAAAATTCTCTATTTACAAAAAAAAATAAAAAATTTTAAGAACCCCATTAGGGGTTCTTACCATTGTAAGACAAAAAATCAGAGTCTCTTAACAAAGTTTCTTAACCCTCATTAATTATTAAAATATTCCTTAAGAAACCCACTAAGAGACTATGCAATAATGATGCTCTAAAGGGTGTTATTGGATGTGACATTTAAAAGACTTAAAAAATATATAAAAATTAGATAAATGAAAGGTTTTAAATAATTAATAGAGAGTTTTGTATACTTTTTGATTAACTTTTTTAGCATCATAGAAAATGATTTTGAGAATACCTTGTCAAAGTACAATATTTTGAATGATTATATTTTGTGAAAGAAAATGTGTAGAATCCATAAACCAATAACATTTTATATATTAAAAGAAAAGTACAGAATGCTCACATTCATCCTCAGAATGGTTGATTACAAGTCTATCCTTAATGAATCTACATATTTAAATTTTTTGCTATTTAGATTAAAAAAAATATTTATCTAAATAAAATTTGATTTACTATAAACATAAATTAAAATCAAATATATTAACAAAAAAATAAAAAAGTTATTTCTAAAATTCGAAATTTTTTTAATTAATCTAAAAAAAAATATTTTTTTTGAAAAAATTCTTTAGATATGTTTACTTAAACTTTTTGCCATTTAGTTATAAGAAAAATAAACTAAATTTAAAATAATCAAGTAAAATTTAAATTACTATAAAAAATATTTAGAGATAAAAATTACAGTAAAAATAAAAAAATGAGAAATATTCGAGTAAAAGTATTACTATAAATAAATAATTTTAAAAATTTGAAAAAAATTAAGAGAAAAAATATTATTAAATTTGTTTTTTAAAAAATAAAAAGTTAAATTACTCAAAAAATTTAAAATAGAAAAATTTATACTACTAATAAAAATAAGAAAATAACCAAAAATACTACTTAGGTAATTTTCTTATAATTTTGTGGAGATAAAGTTTGCTTATTTTTGTTACTTTAATTTTTTATTAAAAAACTTATATGATACGGAGATTATATGTATTTAAACTATTAATTTTTTTTTAAAAGTTCTATTTTATACACAAAAAATATTACGATATATATGAAAGATTCTTTAAAATTTTTGAATTAATCCAAATTCAATTTAAGTTAATATTCATCTTTATATAAACTTTATTAAACAATAAAAAATTTCAGAAACAAAAGTATTATATTCCGCTACTACTTTTTCAACTCTGTCCATAATCAATTTATCTATTTAAATATTTTTCTTTCAAACAAATATTAAAAAATGAATAAATAATATTAAATATTAAATATTAAAAATCACCAAATTTCCTTAATTAAAAAAAATAGAAATTTCGATTTTAATAAAACTAAAAATTAAAAATAAAATACGAAAAATTACATAAATAAAACTAAAGATTACATAAATTATTTTTTAAAATAAAAATTACAAATCAAATAAATCTGCGGTGCTCGGATTTTGATCATTGTTTCTGGGAGGCGGTGGGACGAGTTCGGGATGGAGTCGAGTCATCATCTGACTCCAAAAATCTGTCCGGTTTCTTATATCCGCAAGTTCTTCTTGCGTTTTCTTAAGCGTCTCTTGCGTTTCTCTATATAGAGTTTGAGTTTCTCGCAACTCAACCTCTATTGAACGCATTCCTGAGCTTTGTCCAACCTGCTCGTCAAACGGGATTGACCCCACCCCAAAACGTTTTCCTTTCCTAGGTTCCACTTGCTACAAAAAAGATGTTAATATGTTTATCAATAAAAATAAATTAATTATCTAAAATCTTTAAAGTAATTGCACTTACAGAGCGGAATATGGCATTTCTTTCCGCTTGAGAAAGTGTATAATCCTCGGGAATGTCTTGTTCCTGAGTCAGTTGAGTGACACGCTCTTCTTCCAACTCCCGACATTTCCGAGCTATAAATTCAGCCTTCTTATCGACAAAAACCCCATCAGATTTTCGTCTATGCGATTCTTCCATGAAGGTCACCATATCTGGAAGTTCTCCCGTCTCAGGATCACGCTTAACAATAAAGATTAAGTATTAATATATTAAAAATTAAGAAAAATAAAATATAAAACATAGAATATTTACCATATTTTCGTGTTTTCTTGCGTAAGACATCGCACCACACGTATGTTTAGCCATCCCATAGCCGCCACGATCGCTTTTACGGTTTTCGGAGTTGGTTTTGCTACGTTCTCTATGCGCCTCATTTTCCCAGTAGGCTATCAAGCCAGTCCACACAGTTTGGCGCATCCAAGACGGCTTGTCTTTCCCTTTTCCCCACCTTTTCTTCCACTCATAAACAGTATCCTTCAACCGCTTTGCACAAAGGTTCTCAAATTTTTCTCGGATATCCGTTGTTAGTTCGTAATCCCAATAAAATTTTTGCTGAAATAAACAATCATCGTTAAATAAAAGTAATTTTTAAACAGAAATTTTGTGGGAAGGAAACGATTTCAAGTCTCGAGTTGGAAGAACAAAAATTCGTTCAAGCGTATGTGGTATTTACCTTTATCTGATAGGCTTAAGAGGTTATATCAGTCAGAAAGGACAGCTGCATTCGATGAGCATGGAATGCAAAACATGCTTTCAACGGGGAAATTTCACATCCTTCTGATGCTGGAGCTTGGAAGCATTTTACTTCTTTGTATCCAGATTTCTGCGAGTGAAACAAGAATGTATATTTGGGTTTATGTACTGATGGTTTTAATCCGTTTGGGAAGTCAGGGAGGAAATATTCGTTGTGGCCAGTTATTGTGTCACTCCATACAATTTCCACCGAGCAGTGTGTATGAAGCGAGAATTCTATTCCTTTCTATTTTGGTCCTGGACCTAATCATCCTCGACGATCTCTTGACGTCTTCTTACAGCCACTTATTGCAGAGGCTAAAAATGTTATGGGTCTGAAGGAGTTTACTGTATATGATGTCTCTAAGCCGAAATAATTTCAAGATGCGGGCTGTATTGTTGTGGACTATTAGTGATTTTCCTGCATATGGAATGTTGTTCTGG